>CM076847.1:31451734-32651734 GCA_039519185.1 Astragalus membranaceus
AGGCGGCCATGCAATACATTCTTGCACCCTTTGACTTCTTCTTGATATTCTGTTTCAGTGATCTTGATAGTGAGAGAATCGCCTTTAATGCAAGGCTTTGGCAACTGATTTGGAGGAATCACGCATGAGTTTGTTAGCGCAGCAGCAAAGGACTTTGTTGCGATCACTGACTGAGGCTGAGCCCGCGACGCTGCTACCGGCGCTGTGTCGGCCATGCATGGCCACGGATAGAAATCCATTAAACCAGAACAACAAAATCAGTCCAGCAGGAACCGAAAACAATCAAACCGTATGGAACAACCAAGATAAAATCAGTCCAGCATGAACCAAGATCAAACCATAAGGAGCAACCATCAAAAACAGCAATATCATCAAACCGAACCACTTACAGATAAGCAGCAAGATATCACAATAAGCAGCAAGATCACTTACAGATTGGCAGCAAGATCACCCAACCGAAACACTTACAGCTTGGCAGCAAGATAACGGCAAAGGTCCCTTCTAGCGAAACTAATAGCACCGACCCAGCAATAAAGCAAGATCAAACCGAAAGAGAGAACACGGTCAGGGATCAAAACCGTAAGAGATAATCACGATCTAGAATACACGAAGCATAGGAGAGATCACGAGAAAGAGATATCACGCAGCTGGAAAACACGATCAGGGAACAAGGATCACATAGAGTGAGATCACGTAGTCACCATCGCCCAAAACCCTAGCAGATGTTGCTATTTTCGCCAAACCCTAGCAGAGGGTTTTTTTCTTTTTTCACCGGCCTACCAACCCCTTCTTCCTTCAGAAATTGTTTTTTTCTCAATTCTTTATAAGTGATTAAGAATAGATTAGGAATAGGTAAAGACTGGCTAGCCACTACGAATGGCTAGCCACTTTCTAGTTCTTGCTAGCCACTTCCTAGTTCATTGTAAGTGATTAAGAATATATAAGGAATAAGCTAGGATTGGCAAGCCACTTCCTAGTTTATGCTAGCCACTTCCTAATTCATTGTAAGTGATTAAGAATAGATAAGGAATAAGCTAGGACTGGCTAGGCCCTTCCTATTCATGCTAGCCACTTCCTAATTCAATGTAAGTTATTAAGAATTGATTAGGAATAGGCTAGGATTGGGTAGCCACATCCTATTTCCTTGTAAATGATTATGATTAGATAAACAATAGACTAGGATTGGCTAGCCACCTCCTACTTCATTCTAGCCACTTCCAAATTCGTTGTAAGTGATTAAGAATAGGCTAGGATTGGGTAGCCACTTCTTAATTCATGCTAGCCACTTCCTATTTCATTGTTAGAGATTAAGAATAGATTAGGGAAAGGCTTGGACTGGCTAGCCACTAGGAATGGCTAGCCACTTCCTAATTCTTTGTAAGTGATTAAGAATAGATTAGGAATAGGCTAAGATTTGCTAGCCACTAGGAATGGCTAGCCACTTCCTAGCTCATTGTAAGTGATTAAGAATAGATAAGGCTAGGATTGGCTAGCCACTTCCTAATTCTTTGTAAGTGATTAAAAATAGGTTAGGAATAGGCTAATATTGGAGAGAATAGAGAGGGGAGAGGCGCCGTAGAGAGGAGAAGAGAAGGGAGAAGGGCGCGAGCTCAAGGAGGAGGAAGGGACGTGACCTGTTGCCGTGGTTCTGTTCGTGACTGTCTCTAGGGCTTCTACTCTTCGAATCCAAGGTAAGGGGATGTCCTATCAATTTATATAATAGGTTGTATTATAGGTTTTAGGGTAGGGTTAGCCTAGATCTACCCATATTCATGATTGAATTGTGATGTGATGTTATTTTTACGGTTGATATGCGATTTGAAGTTGTTTGTATGAGTTGTACGTGATTTGGTGAATTTGTGTTGCTCGAATTCGTGGTTGTTGGTGTCATAGGCGCATAGGGCGCCATTTTTGTGTTTATGATGTTGCTGGATTTTGTTGTCTAGGTGCAGAAATAGGCGCCCTTGAGTGGGGCGCCCTGTGCCAAGCATTGTTGTTGCTGGAAATTTGGCCACGGAATTTGGCGCCCTCGTGATTGGGCGCCCCGCGCCAAGTTGTTGTGTTTTGGCTGAAAAACTGTGTTGCTCGCCCAGTGTGCCTGCTGTTGTGTTGCGTATTTGTGTGTGTTGTGTGTGCGTAAATGGGATTTTTGGGTGCAATTCAATTTCTGGGCATATTTTACCGTGCCATATTTTGTATTTACGTGACCAAATTCAATTTTAAGCATTTTGGCTCGAGTGGTTTTATCTTTGCACTTGTAATTCTGGAGTTGTCCCACTGGGTGTTGCTTATGTGTGCGTAAATGGGATTTTGGTGCAATTTCAATTTCTGGGCACATTTTACCGTGCCAAATTTTGTATTCACGTGACCAAATTCAATTTTAAGCTTTTTGGCTGGAGTGGTTGTGTTTTTGCACGCGTCAATTTTGGAGTTGCCATGGGCGCCAGTGTGCATGTGTGCTGTGTTGAGCGTGTGTTGTGTTGCTGGGCGCTGGGCGCCAGGTGCCAGGCGCTGGGCGCCCAGGGCGCCATTTTTCAGGATGTTCCCAAATTTTTATGAAAACTGTTTTCGCTATATCTTTTGACTCGGACATCCGTTTTAAACGTTTCAAAAAGTGTTGGGAAGCTTTTCCAGTTGTCTACCTGTGTGTTTTATTTCTAAAAATAAAAACTTATTATTTTCTGATGGCCTCTAAAATGAAGATGATGCCCTTAGTGGCTAGTTAAATGACCTTTTTGCCCTTAGTGGCCAATGTTGTTGATAATGATGTGTAAATGACGATGATGCCCTTGGTGGCTAGTAAATGACGTTTTTGCCCTCAGTGGCTATTGTTTGAATTGATGATGTTTATGAATAAGTGACGATGAAAATAAGTGACGTTGAGGCCAAAAAGGCTAAGTGACGATGAGGCCCAAAAGGCTAAGTGACGTTGATGTGTGTAATCATGAATTGACAGGTGCTGTGCCTCTTATTTGGCACATTGGTAAGTGACGGGTCCATAGTTGACCGTGATTGGGTGTGTGTGCGTGGGGCATGTCATAGTGTCTCATGCCTCCCATATGCATAAACCCAGTGACGTTTGAGGCCCAAAAGGCTAAGTGACGATGAGGCCAAAAAGGCTAAGCGACGTTTGTGAAAAGGTACCTCATGCATATGCCCGCGAGTGGGTTGCATTTCATATACCTACATGACATAGTGATGAGTTATTGTAGTGATGTAATTGATGATCGTGATGTGGTTACTCTAGTGATGTGACTCTGACTTATTATTTATCATATGATTTATTATGTGAATTGAATTGGACTCACCCTTCTGTTTGAATGTTACCCCTATGCGGTAACGTGCAGGTGATCGCGAGTGAAGGACTAGGTACCTTCACTACTTCGAGTCGAGTCGTCACGCTGTGATACGTAGCACTCAGGGGGGGAACGAACTTGATGTTTATGAATGATTTCGGTTGTTATGTCTTTGTTGACGATTCTGTTTTATTTTGTTATTCCGCTGCGCAGTTGGTTTTATTGACGTTAAGTTTTGTTTGCGATGATAACTGTGGTTTTGAGGCTCTCCTTTTAGTGACGTGCTACGTGATATATGATTGTTGTGTTTGAGCTGTTTTATTGAGAAGCATTGTTTTATTGAAGTATGTGTAACATTCCTCGTGCGAAATAAATTTTTGAAACTCTGATTTTCCAATTAAATTAACGGGTAGAAAAGGGGTGTTACATTAGTGGTATCAGAGCAGTTCGGTCTGTCCGGGCAATGTTGTCCTGTCATAGCGTTTTATGACAATAGATTAGTTATGAATTTTTGGTTTGTGCTGCAGTGATAATTTGAAATGGCTGGGAGAAACGATGCTGCTCTTGCTGCTGCGTTGCAAGCTATGGCTCAGGCTGTGCAGGGTCAGCAGAATGCTGGGGAGAACGCTGGTTTTCGGAGTCTGACTACTTTCCAGAGAGAGAATCCGCCCACATTTAAGGGCAAATATGATCCAGATGGTGCTATGGCTTGGTTGAAGGAAATCGAGAGGATTTTCAGGGTGATGGACTGCACTGTTGAGCAGAAGGTCCGTTTTGGTACTCACATGTTGGCTGAGGAGGCCGACGACTGGTGGTTGGCTACTAGGCAGAGGTTGGAGGCTGTGCAAGAAGAGATTACCTGGGAGGTATTCAGCAGAGAATTTCTGAGAAAATATTTTCCTGAGGATGTCTGAGGAAAGAAAGAGATAGAGTTCCTGGAACTGAAGCAGGGTGGTATGTCTGTGACTGCATATGCGGCGAAGTTTGTGGAATTGGCAAAATTCTATCCGCACTATAGTGCGGCTACAGCTGAGTTTTCAAAATGCATCAAGTTCGAGAATGGTTTGAGGCCTGATATCAAAAAGGCCATTGGTTAGCAGAAGATCCGTGTGTTCGCTGATCTGGTTGATAGTTGTAGAATCTTTGAGGAGGACAGTACTGCACATTAGAAAGCTGTGTCTGAGAAGAAGGGTAAGTTTCCGAGTCGAAGCAAGCCGTATGAGGTTCCTGCGGGTAAGAGTTATCAGAAGGCTGCTGGAGGTAAGAATTCTAGTGGGGGAGATGCTCCTGCTAGCATTGTCTATTATAAGTGTGGCAAACCTGGCCACAATAGTACTACATGCAGGTCTGATGACAGAGTTTGCTACCGTTGTGGTAAAAAGGGTCATATGGCGACCGAGTGTAAGGTCAAGGATGTGGTGTGTTTCAACTGTGGTGAATCTGGGCACATTAGTACAAAGTGTACAAAGCCGAAGAAGGAAAGGTCCAGTGGGAAAGTGTTTGCATTAGCAGGAGAGGAGCCTGATGAGGGAGATGGTCTTATTAGAGGTATGTGTTTCATTAACGGTACTTCTCTGAAATCTCTTATTGATACTGGTGCTACCCATTGCTTTATATCTGTTGATTGTTGTAAAAGATTGGGTCTTGTTTTATCTGCTATGTGTGGGGATATGGTTGTCGATACTCCTGCGAAGGGGTCGGTGATTACGTCCCAGGTGTGTTCTCAGTGTCCCGTGTCGATCTTCGGCAGGGACTTTATTGTGAATTTTGTTTGCTTGCCGTTGAGAGGTCTGGATGTAATCTTGGGCATGGACTGGTTAGAGAATAACCACGTCCATATCAACTGTCGTAGCAAGTCGGTTAGTTTCGGGGAAGAAGATTCAGTTTTGGTATCTGCTGGTCAGTTGAAGAAAATGAGGAAAGAAGGAGTTCAGCTATTTTCGTTGATGGCATCGTTGTCTGCTGAGAGTCAGGCTGTTATTGAAGAACTGCAAGTGGTACGCGAGTTTCTCGAGGTTTTTCCTGACAAAATTCCGGGTGTGCCGCCGGAGAGGGAAGTTGAATTTTCGACTGATCTTGTACCTGGTACGAGGCCTGTGTCTATGGCACGGTACAGGATGTCGGCGTCTGAATTGTCTGAGTTGAAGGCGCAACTCGAAGAATTGCTTGAGAAAAAGTTTGTGAGACCGAGTGTATCACCGTGGGGAGCTCCGGTATTGTTGGTAAAGAAGAAGGATGTGAGTATGAGGTTATGTGTGGACTATCGTCAGTTGAATAAGGTAACTATCAAGAACAAGTATCCGCTTCCGAGGATCGACGATTTGATGGATCAGTTAGTGGGTGCCCGTGTTTTCAGCAAAATTGATTTGAGGTCCGGATATCATCAGATTAAAGTGAAGGATGAGGATGTTCAAAAGACAGCGTTCAGGACAAGGTATGGGCATTATGAATATTCAGTGATGCCATTCGGTGTGACCAATGCACCTGGTGTATTTATGGAATATATGAATCGTATTTTCTATAATTACCTAGATGGGTTTGTGGTGATCTTCATAGATGACATTCTAGTTTATTCTAAGTCGGAGGAAGAGCATGCTGAGCACCTGAAGTCAGTATTGGAAGTTCTGAAAGAGAAAAAGTTGTATGCTAAGTTATCAAAGTGTGAGTTCTGGCTGAAAGAGGTGAGTTTCCTTGGGCACGTGATTTCTGGTAATGGTATTGCAGTTAATCCGGCAAAAATAGAAGCAGTGTTGGAGTGGGAGGCTCCGAAATCCGCAACAGAGATCAGAAGCTTTTTGGGTTTGGCTGGGTACTACAGGAGGTTCATCGAGGGCTTTTCCAAGTTGGCCCTTCCGTTGACTCAGTTGACTTGTAAGGGTAAAGTCTTCGTTTGGGATGCTCGGTGTGAGGAAAGTTTTATGGAACTGAAAAAGAGATTGACAACGTCGTCTGTTTTGACGTTGCCTAATCCGGAGGAGCCGTTTGTTGTATATTGTGACGCTTCGAAGATGGGTCTTGGTGGTGTGCTGATGCAAGATGGGAAAGTCGTTGCGTATGCGTCGAGGCAGTTGCGGGTTCACGAGAAAAATTACCCTACGCATGATTTGGAAGTGGCTGCTGTGGTATTTGTGCTTAAGATTTGGAGGCACTATCTTTATGGTTCGAGGTTTGAGGTGTTCAGTGATCATAAGAGTCTGAAATATCTGTTCGACCAGAAGGAGTTGAATATGAGACAGCGTCGGTGGTTGGAGCTCTTGAAGGATTATGACTTCGGTTTGAATTATCATCCCGGCAAAGCTAATGTCGTGGCTGATGCATTAAGCCGGAAGTCTTTGCATATGTCGGCAATGATGGTGAAGGAATTAGAGTTGATCGAGGAATTCCGAGACTTGAGTTTAGTTTGTAAAATGACACCTCGCAGTGTCAAGCTGGGAATGCTAAAGATCGATAATGACTTTCTGGGCAGCATCAGAGAGGCTCAGAAGTCAGATGTCAAATTGGTAGATTTAATTAATGGGGTTGGCCAATCTGAAGATGAAGATTTCAAATTGGATTCTCGTGGTGTGTTGAGGTTCCGGGGTAGGATCTGTGTTCCGGATGATGCAGAGATGAGAAAGGCAATTTTGGAAGAGGGTCACCGTAGCAAGTTGAGTATCCATCCTGGAGCGACGAAAATGTATCAAGATCTGAAAAAGATGTTTTGGTGGTATGGCATGAAAAGAGATGTGGCACAGTTTGTGTACGCCTGTTTGACTTGTCAGAAGTCAAAGGTAGAGCATCAGAAGCCGGCAGGGTTGATGCAACCGTTGGAAGTTCCAGAGTGGAAGTGGGATAGCATTGCGATGGATTTTGTGACGGGATTGCCAAATACAGTTAGGGGTCATGACGCTATTTGGGTGATCGTTGATAGGTTAACGAAGTCTGCCCACTTTATTCCTATTAATGTCACTTATCCGGTGTCGAGGTTGGCAGAGGTATATGTCAAAGAAATTGTGAAGTTGCACGGTGTTCCGAAGAGTATTGTATCAGATAGGGATCCGAGGTTCACTTCTGAGTTTTGGACGGGTTTGCAGAAGGAATTGGGTTCAAAGTTGAAAATGAGTTCAGCATATCATCCTTAGACAGATGGTCAGTCAGAGAGGACAATTCAGTCGTTAGAAGATTTGTTGAGGGCTTGTGTCTTGGAACAAAGGGGTTCATGGGATTCATACCTTGCGCTGATTGAATTTACCTATAACAACAGTTACCATTCCAGTATCGGGATGGCACCGTTTGAAGCATTATATGGTCGAAAGTGTAGAACGCCGTTGTGTTGGTATGAGTCGGGGGAGAGTGTAGTGTTGGGACCGGAGATTGTCCGGGAGACTACAGAGAAAATCAAAATGATCCGTGAAAAGATGAAAGCTTCGCAGAGTCGTCAGAAGAGTTATCATGACAAGCGGAGGAAAGATTTAGAGTTTCAGGAGGGTGAGCATGTGTTCTTGAGGGTTTCTCCTATTACCGGTGTTGGTCGAGCGTTGAAGTCGAAGAAGCTCACTCCTCGCTTTGTTGTTCCTTATCAGATTTCTGAGAGAATCGGAAATGTGGCTTATAGGGTGGCTTTACCGCCAAATCTTTCGAATTTGCACGACGTGTTTCATGTGTCGCAACTTCGGAAGTATGTTTCGGATCCATCTCATGTGATCCATATGGATGATGTAGAGGTGCGGGATAATCTCACTGTGGAGACGATGCCCGTACGGATTGAGGATCGTGAAGTGAAAGTGCTTAGAGGCAGAGAGATTGCATTAGTGAAAGTGGTTTGGCTAGGAGCTACCGGTGAGAGTATGACTTGGGAGCTAGAGAGCAAGATGCGAGAGTCCTACCCAGAGTTGTTTGATCATGTAAATTTCGAGGACGAAATATTCTAAGTGGGGGAGAGTTGTAACACCCTAAATATTTAATTAATTTATTTAATTAAGTATTTAGGAATTTAATTTAATTAATTGGATATAATTTAATTATTAGAAATTATATTAAAATGGTGTAGGTGGTATTAGGAGATGAAGGCGCCAATTAGCTAGACTTGGGCTTAAGTGAAAAGCCCAAGCCCATGATCCAAGTGATATGCGAATACACAAGGTCTTATGAGATTAGGGTTTGTGTGAATCATTTTGCGAATTGGAGAGAATAGAGAGGGGAGAGGCGCCGTAGAGAGGAGAAGAGAAGGGAGAAGGGCGTGAGCTCAAGGAGGAGGAAGGGACGTGACCTGTTGCCGTGGTTCTGTTCGTGACTGTCTCTAGGGCTTCTACTCTTCGAATCCAAGGTAAGGGGATGTCCTATCAATTTATATAATAGGTTGTATGATAGGTTTTAGGGTAGGGTTAGCCTAGATCTACCCATATTCATGATTGAATTGTGATGTGATGTTATTTTTACGGTTGATATGCGATTTGAAGTTGTTTGTACGAGTTGTATGTGATTTGGTGAATTTGTGTTGCTCGAATTCGTGGTTGTTGGTGTCATAGGCGCATAGGGCGCCATTTTTGTGTTTATGATGTTGCTGGATTTTGTTGTCTAGGTGCAGAATTAGGCGCCCTTGAGTGGGGCACCCTGTGCCAAGCATTGTTGTTGCTGGAAATTTGGCCACGGAATTAGGCGCCCTCGTGATTGGGCGCCCCGCGCCAAGTTGTTGTGTTTTGGCTGAAAAACTGTGTTGCGCGCCCAGTGCGCCTGCTGCTGTGTTGTGTATTTGTGTGTGTTGTGTGTGCGTAAATGGGATTTTTGGGTGCAATTCAATTTCTGGGCATATTTTACCGTGCCATATTTTATATTTACGTGACCAAATTCAATTTTAAGCATTTTAGCTCGAGTGGTTTTATCTTTGCACTTGTAATTCTGGAGTTGTCCCACTGGGTGTTGCTTATGTGTGCGTAAATGGGATTTTGGGTGCAATTTCAATTTCTGGGCACATTTTACCGTGCCAAATTTTGTATTCACGTGACCAAATTCAATTTTAAGCTTTTTGGCTCGAGTGGTTTTGTTTTTGCACGCGTCAATTTTGGAGTTGTCTCGGTGGGTGTGTGTGTGTGCGCTTGCGTGTTGCCAGGCGCTGGGCGCCATGGGCGCCAGTGTGCATGTGTGCTGTGTTGCGCGTGTCTTGTGTTGCTGGGCGCTGGGCGCCAGGTGCCAGGCGCTGGGCGCCCACGGCGCCATTTTTCAGGATGTTCCCAAATTTTTATGAAAACTGTTTTCGCTATATCTTTTGACTCGGACATCCGTTTTAAACGTTTCAAAAAGTGTTGGGAAGCTTTTCCAGTTGTCTACCTGTGTGTTTTATTTCTAATAATAAAAACTTATTATTTTCTGGTGGCCTCTAAAATGGCGATGATGCCCTTAGTGGCTAGTTAAATGACCTTTTTGCCCTTAGTGGCCAATGTTGTTGATAATGATGTGTAAATGACGATGATGCCCTTGGTGGCTAGTAAATGACGTTTTTGCCCTCAGTGGCTATTGTTTGAATTGATGATGTTTATGAATAAGTGACGATGAAAATAAGTGACGTTGAGGCCAAAAAGGCTAAGTGACGATGAGGCCCAAAAGGCTAAGTGACGTTGATGTGTGTAATTATGAATTGACAGGTGCTGTGCCTCTTATTTGGCACATTGGTAAGTGACGGGTCCATAGTTGACCCTGATTGTGTGTGTGTGCGTGGTGCATGTCATAGTGTCTCATGCCTCCCATATGCATAAACCAGTGACGTTTGAGGCCCAAAAGGCTAAGTGACGATGAGGCCAAAAAGGCTAAGCGTTGTTTGTGAAAAGGTACCTCATGCAAATGCCCGCGAGTGGGTTGCATTTCATATACCTACATGACATAGTGATGAGTTATTGTAGTGATGTAATTGATGATCGTGATGTGGTTACTCTAGTGATGTGACTCTGACTTATTATTTATCATATGATTTATTATGTGAATTGAATTGGACTCACCCTTCTGTTTGAATGTTACCCCTATGCGGTAACTGTTTACTGTGATTTTTAGTAAACACCGCTAGTTTCACTACACGTGTTACTTGCGAGATCAACTAGGAATCTCAGGCCATTTGTGATCAAATTTTACTAAGAATTGTTGATATTTAATAGAAGTGTAGAAACTTACAATAAAGTACAAGAATTTATAAATGTGAGAAAAGTAATCAGAATGCAGTAAATGTAAGCGAAGAAGATGACAAAGTACAGAAATCTAAAGGAAATGAAGACAATTATATAAAGAAGTGGTGCGCAGAATCATACATGAATTCCTGTTGACTCTGTTTTCTCTGTTTGCGGAAGTAGAGTGTTTAGGAAAATATGTGTAATGAGTTTTGCGACCCTTTTTCCTCTCTACAGAACTCCTATTTATAATACAAATAAGACTATAACTGCCCAGCAGTTTTCTAAAACAAGATAAAGCAGAATAACTGCTACAAGATAAGGCAAAATAACTGCTATTTCGACGTGTTTCTACTTCAATTGTCTAACTGCTCTTTCTCTTCGACCAAAGAATCAAAGTCCCTTTCGACAGATCTCTATAGCTTTACTTGTTTCGCTGTCTATAATCTTCTCTCAGTCGAAGTGTGCCCTTTTTTCCAAATTCGCTAAGTCATGCTCTAGGCTGCTTTCCTTTGGTTATTGCTTCTTGAAGTCGAAATTATATCTTGGTGTCGAAAATCTGCCTTCTTTCTGAAAATATTAAGTCAAACCCTGTTGACTGCATTTAATATTAGCCTGTCGAAAATGCAGGCTAACAAATTGCCCCCCCAAAAAGACGTTTTCGACTGAGTTTTTGAATGAAAATAGAAAACGGCTTTTTTTGAAATTTTTCGACTATCCCATGAAATCTCATGCTATTATTGCATATCTTTTTTCAGAATACGAGGGGACGTTTCTGAGCAAAAAACAGAATTTGCTGGTGCCTTCTTCTAATGAGAATGCGCCACGTGCACAATTGACTGTCTCACGTTTCCCACTAACGCCACGATTGCCAAAGCAGTTTTTTTTTTTTTTTTTTTTTTTTTTTAATCGTGGTGAAACGGCTATAAAAGGGAAGTGGTGCCTTTTCATTTCTTTTTCTGAAATTTCAACTTCTCCTTCTCTGCGCAAAAAACTCCATTAAAGCAACTTCAACTTCTCCTTCTGCATTTCTTTCCTCTTATTTGCCTTACGAAGCAAAGCGGATACTATTAAGCATTTCCATTTCTTCACTAAGTCTCCTGTAACAAAAGCTTTGAATTTCACCTTTTTGTTATAAGCTTTAGCTACTCTTTCTTTTTGCCTTATAAGGATATCTAATGCAAGTAACCTTTCTTCATCTATGTCAACCAATTCATCTAAAATCATGTTCCAATAATGATCTGAAGGAATTTGAAATTGCCTTTGGATCCTGGTTGATTGTAAATAGATTTCGACTGGTAAAACTGCATCATGCCCAAAAGTGAGACGAAATGGAGTAGTGTTAATTGATTCTCTAGGAGAATTTCGACAAGCCCATAATGCTTGATCAAGGGTTTTGTGCCAATTCTTAGGCTTTTGCCCAATATGTTTTTTAATCAAATTAATGATAATTTTATTGGCTGCTTCGACCTGACCATTTGCCTGAGCATAATATGGCGTCGAACTTAATAACTTAAATCCACTTATGGAGGCAAACTCAACCATTTTTCGACCAGTAAACACTGAACCTTGGTCTGTAGTGATGGTTTCTGGAACTCCAAACCTGCATAAAATATAGTTTTGGATAAAAGCTATTACTGCCTCTTGGTCTACGTTAGCTAAAGGAATGGCTTCGACCCACTTAGTAAAGTAATCGATGCCCACTAATATGTAGCGGTGACCTTTTGACGACGTAGGTTTAATTTCGCCAATTATGTCTAAAGCCCATCCTCTAAATGGCCAAGGCTTTATTATTGAGTGTAACTCATTTGCAGGTACATGCTGTATTCCTGCGTGTTTTTGACATTCTTGACACCCTTTAGCAAAATCTATGCAATCTTTAAGCATAGTAGGCCAGTATACTCCTTGTCGAAATAACAGCCACTTCATTTTTTGCCCCGCTTGGTGAGATCCACAAGCTCCACTATGAGTATTGGAAATTGCTAAATATGCCTCACTCTCATTGAGGCATTTAAGTAGGACTCCTTCCGGGGTTTTCTTTAACAATTCGTTTCCAAGAATTACATAGCTTAGAGCTCTATACTTAGTTTTTCGATTTGTTGTCCCTATTGGATTTTCCAAGTATTCGACAATTGGTTTTCGCCAGTCATCATTCGACATATTGTCAATGGCAAAAATTTCGCCACTTTCAATTGGAGGAAGTAGTTCAACACTGTCTGCTGCCCCCCCAAGTTTTGGCATTGACAATTCATCATCTTTATGATCTGTCGAAATCAATTTCTCTTTAATTTCGATTAACTCATTGAGTTTTGTTGGAGATACTTTATAACTTGAAGCAATTTGTGCCAAGTCATTTGCCTCTTGATTCTCAATTCGAGGTATATGCTCAATGTGAACATTGTCGAAACGTTTTAACAAAGTATTGGCAGTGACGAAATATAAGATTAAATTTTCTTTGATGCACTTATATTCTTTGGTTAACTGCTTCACCACTAATTCAGAATCACCTTTAATTTCGACAGCCTTTGCCCCTAATTCTAACAAGATTTCCAATCCTGCAATTAAGGCTTCATATTCAGCCTCATTGTTAGAACAACGCTCTTTGATTTTAAACTTATACTTTGTTGGTATGTTTACTGGTGAAACAATTAATATACCAATTCCAGAACCATTTTTATGGCTTGATCCATCGAAATAAAGTGTCCAAGGTCGATGATTCATTTGACTAACTGTCGCTTCGACCAATGAATGGTCAACAATAAAGTCAGCAACAATTTGTCCTTTGATAGCTTTCAAGGGCTGGTATGTTAATGAATACTCAGATAAAGCTAGTGCCCATTTACCAATTCTATTATGTAATATTGGTTTCGACAGCATGTGCTTAATAATATCGAAATGAGAATGCACATACACATCAACTGGTTTGATATATTGCTTTAGTTTAGTACAAGAAAAATACAAACAAAGGCACAATTTTTCCATTGGCTGATATCTAGTTTCAGCATCATTTAACACTCTACTTAGGTAATATATGGCTCTTTCGACACCATTATCATCCTCTTGTGCTAGCATACTACCTATTGTTAGCTCTGATGCTGCTATATACAATTTCATCACCTTATCTCTGATAGGTGGTAACAATATAGGCGGTTTAACTAAATAAGCCTTAATGTCGTCGAAGGCCTTCTGGTGTTCTGGATCCCACCTGAATAAGTCTTCTTTCTTCAGTCGAAGTAATGGCGAGAACACTTGAGTTTTGCCACTTAGGTTGGAGATGAACCTTCTGAGGAAATTAATCTTTCCTAATAATGACTGAAGCTCTTTTTTAGTCGAAGGGGCTTTCGTTTCCATGATTGCCTTCGTCTTGTTTTGATTAATTTCGATGCCTGTTTTGTGGACAACAAAGCCCAAGAAATCACCTGCACGTACACAAAAGGCACATTTGATTGGATTCATTTTCAATCCATATTTCCTCATTCTTTCGAATGATTTTCGAAGATGGTCTAAATGGCCATTTTCTGTTGAAGATTTGACAACAATATCATCTATGTATACTTGCATAAAATTTTCAATAAAATCATGAAACATAGAATTCATTGCTCTCTGGTATGTTGCACCAGCATTTTTCAAACCAAATGGCATTACTACCCATTCATAAACACCTAATGCCCCTGGGCATCGAAATGCTGTTTTTGACACATCTTCTTCGGCAATAAAAATTTGATTATATCCTGAATATCCATCAAGCATACTTAGATATTCAAATCCTGCTGCCGAATCAACTAGCATTTCTGCCACAGGCATAGGGTATTGATCTTTGGGTGTAGCATTATTTAAATCACGAAAATCTATACAAACTCGTAATGTTCCATTTTTCTTAATAACAGGAACAATGTTGGCTAGCCAATCAACATACCTGGCGGTCCTGATGAAGTTGCTCCTGAGTAATCTTTCGATTTCTTCTTTGATCTTCGACAGAACTTGTGGTGCGAACCTCCGTGGTGTTTGCTTCACTGGTTTTTTGTCTGGTCGAATGGGCAGTTTCAGTTCGACTACTTCTCGTCGTAAACCAGGCATCTCATTGTAATCCCAGGCGAAGCAATCTTTATACTCTTTGAGTAACTTGACTGTTCGATCTTTCAAATCCTTGTCGATTTTAGCACTGATAAATGTTGGCCTTTTTATGGGGCCATCTGCTAAGTCAATTTCTTCAAGAGGGTCTTGAGCCTGCATCTTCTTAGTCGAACCCATTGGGTCTTTTTCAAAACCTAAAGGCTCATCATCGTAGATGCAGTCAAGTCTTTGGCCTTCGGCCATTTTGCCTTTATTGTTAACTTCTGGGTTAACTTTTATGGCTTGTTCAACCATATTTTGTTGCAATTTGGCCTCCAAAGCCATATTTTGTTTATTTTCGGCCACATAAGCCGTAATTCTTTCCCATACGGTAGGTATAGACATCATTACCGTTTAGGGACCATCCCACCCAGTAGGCTTGCAAAAGCCTATTGAAGGTGATGCCTCATCGATCACTTCCCTCTCCCATATGAATCCATGGTTAGGGTGGAGATCTAGGGATTCAAACACATTGTCCACAGGGACATATGCAGTGTCTGAAGGTGTGCATGGCGCAATAGTCGCCAGTTGTTTGTCAAAGGTCCTCCTTGTAATATGGTCGACCTCTGCCAAGAAATAACTCTGGTCTGCTTCTATATTTTCGACCAGACCATCTTCTCTCCAAATAGAGAGTCTTTGGTGGAGTGTTGAGGGCACTGCTCCTACTCCATGGATCCACTCTCTGCCCAGGAGTAGATTGAAGTTTGCTCTGGTGGGTATGACTATGAACATAGTTTTTCTCTTCACACTCCCCACTGTTAACTCCACTTCTATGGCTCCCAATGAATAACCAGATTTTCCCTCATAATTAGTGAGGACTATGTTATGTGGCCGTAAATCAGTCTCTGATTTGCCAACTTTTGCCAACACATGTTGTGGCATCAGGTTAACCGCTGCACCCCCATCAACCAATATTTTATTGACACCCACATTGTTTACTTTAGCCTGTATAAACAATGGTTTTAGATGGTGTTTCATCCCTCCATCTGGCCTCTCGAAGACAGCCTCCTGCTCTTCTATGGAGCCATTATTTAGCACGTAATAACACATTGGCTTGTGCTTAGCCATATCTTGATCGAAATCTTGTTCGATCTCGGTCACTTCTGAAATGACGTCGAATTCAATTGGCAGAATTGAAACGACGCAGATGATGTCGAGGTCTGGTTCTGAATCTAAGAATTCAGAGTCCATATCATCATCTAATTGCAGGCCTTCTTCAGAGTCAAGGCCTTTTTTGATGTCTGCAAGGGGAGGGAATATCCTCTCTTTTGCTGACTTTCTTGGGAATTCGACACTAGAAGCCAATTTCTTACCTTTGCTTGTGTCGATGTTCTCCTTTTTTTCAACAGCAGTCAATTTCATCTGGCGTTGGTATCTTCGCCATTGCGTTCTTGTCATGGGATTTTTTCCCTTGTAATTATTGCTGTAGGCGTACCTATTGGAATTGGGCGCCTTGTTTTGATTTATGGCATTGGAAGTCTCTCCTGCCATCTTTAGGTGACATTCCGTCTCCTTGTTTCCTGGGTATACCCATCTTCCGACAGGGGCCCTTGCAGGTGGCACAAATGTTCTCCTTTGAGCCTTCGGAGCTTGTCTTGATGAAGATGTAACCTTATATGGCACACCTCTTGGGTTGAAGCTGAATTTGGGCCTATTATCGACCCATTTGTTTTTTCTCTTGAATTGAGGAGTGACACTCTCAAGGCTTTTAGCGGCCTCCTTGTCGAATACAGAACTGCATCGTGGGCATAACATCACTTCGGTGTTGCTTATCTTGCATCTGTTGAGGAAGTCTACCAAGTCCTCTTCAGCTTGTGGATAAACCACCTGCATTTTTTCAGCATATTGGTCATCAGTGACCATTTTGATGTTCGCTTCGAAACTTTCAGCAACCACTTCATTGGTTTCGACCATCAAAATATCTACTTCAGTGTAGTTTGCTTCAGCTGTAGGCATAGGATTGCTGTCGATCTGCATTGATGACTTATTTTTGTCATCAAATTTCAGCCTTCCATCATTCAATGCTTTCTGAACTAGATCCCTGAAAAGTACACATCGGGAGGTGTTATGACCCAAGAAATTATGATATTTGCAATAACCTCTTTTCTTTTGTTGTTCTAATGGTGGTATTTTTAGACCTTTAGGTACTAAAATTTGACCATCATTCACCAAAAGATCAAATATTTGGTCACATTTTGTGACGTCGAAGGTATATGTTTTTGCAACAAACTTATCATTTTTTGGTTCGACAGGATTTTTTCCATTAGAGGGGTTTAACAATTTGCATGTATATGGAGGTCCAGGTTTTAATTCTGCAATGTCAACCTCTTCCTCGACATTTTCATAAGCTATGTCGAATTCTTGGCTATTGTTATCAACATTAACAAACGCCACTTTTTCTTTCTTATTGTTAAACTTGGCTGTCGAAGCTTTTTCTGCTTTAAGCCTTTCAACTTGTCGAACTCTATCAGCCAATTGAGCCATATCTCTTAAGTGTAAAGTATCCAGTTTTTTCCTGATGGAATAGTCTAAACCACCAGCAGCCATTTCGACTAACTCATGCTCAGGCACTTGGGTGAAACATCTCGCCTTGAGTAGTCTAAATCTATTGAGATATTCATCGATAGATTCTGGCATTGTACGTCGAACACTAGCCAATTCTTTAAGGCTAATCTTTGATTGTCCCATGTAAAATTGTTCATGAAAGGCTTTTTCTAATTGATTCCAATTAAACATGGAGTGTGGGGGTAATGTGGTAAACCAAGTAAATGCATTTTTCGTCAAAGAATTTGGGAAATATTTCATTTTCAAATTTTCGTTTAACGCAATATCCCCAGCCTCAGTCAAATATCTTGCAATATGTTCGACAGTAGATTCACTGGTTTCCCCAGCAAATTTTGTGAACTTAGGAATTTTCCACCCTCTAGGCAAATCTGTTTGCAACACATATTCAGACAAGGGAGACACAAAATTAGGTCTGTGTAAGCCTAAATTGAGACCATTTTGGGCTAGTATAGTTTCGACAAGGTTAGCCAAATTATTTTGCATTCCGAGGTTATTTTGCTGGGCTTGCCTAACTACCTCATCAGCATTTTGATTTCTATTTACTAGCACCACTTCAGGTATAGGTTCTTCGACAAATTGTTGTGCTCGATTCACGGGGGTTGTATTATTAGGCCTTTCGACAGGTAAGTCAACAGGCCTGATGTTTTGTATTTGGGGAACTTGCTGGTTTTGTATTTGTGGAGTGCCAAAGAAATCAGCAATTCGACCCATTTGTGTTGCTAACATTTGGTAACTATTATTTGTGTCCTGTATCAGGGGATTAAACACTGTACCTATTTGCTGTGTTAACATATTTACCATGTCATGGTTACTATCATCCATTTGTTGTCTTAATGCCAATAATGACGAAGTGGTTATTGAAGGTTGTATATTTCGACTATACATATTTTCTGATGGGTTGTGCATAGGCGAAAAATTCGAAGCCATGTTATCTGCATATGTAGATGCATTTGTATGGAGTCCTACCATCATGGCGGTTGGCATTCCAAAGGGGTAATTTCGACCATTTATGGGAAAATTATATGGCATATTTCCCACCATAGCATTGGGTATCCAGGGATTAGTTGAACCAAAGGTTGATGACTGGGGAATCGTCATGTTCGACCCAGGAGTTATAGTGGGAGCGGTTACAGCAGTTATACCCATGTCTGTCGAAGATGATAATGGGGCGGTTACGCCAACCATGTTTGGAGCAGTTATGGGAGCGGTTACTCCTGGAGATGGTGCAGGAAGGGTTGTTCCCTGAGTGTTTGTGGCGTTGGTATCAGTAACTGACGCCTGGGAATGTCCATTCGATGTAGAAGCACCATTCATGTTTGAGCGTGGCATTTGATGTAACTGTCTACCACTTCTTAAACGCATGCAACGTGCGATGTACTGGTTCTGTGTTTAACAAACCCAGAATTATCTTAGTAAAAAAAATTTAAATACTTAGCACAAAGGTCCCACCGGGCGTGCCAATTTGTTTACTGTGATTTTTAGTAAACACCGCTAGTTTCACTACACGTGTTACTTGCGAGATCAACTAGGAATCTCAGGCCATTTGTGATCAAATTTTACTAAGAATTGTTGATATTTAATAGAAGTGTAGAAACTTACAATAAAGTACAAGAATTTGTAAATGTGAGAAAAGTAATCAGAATGCAGTAAATGTAAGCGAAGAAGATGACAAAGTACAGAAATCTAAAGGAAATGAAGACAATTATATAAAGAAGTGGTGCGCAGAATCATACATGAATTCCTGTTGACTCTGTTTTCTCTGTTTGCGGAAGTAGAGTGTTTAGGAAAATATGTGTAATGAGTTTTGCGACCCTTTTTCTCTCTACAGAACTCCTATTTATAATACAAATAAGACTATAACTGCCCAGCAGTTTTCTAAAACAAGATAAAGCAGAATAACTGCTACAAGATAAGGCAAAATAACTGCTATTTCGACGTGTTTCTACTTCAATTGTCTAACTGCTCTTTCTCTTCGACCAAAGAATCAAAGTCCCTTTCGACAGATCTCTATAGCTTTACTTGTTTCGCTGTCTATAATCTTCTCTCAGTCGAAGTGTGCCCTTTTTTCCAAATTCGCTAAGTCATGCTCTAGGCTGCTTTCCTTTGGTTATTGCTTCTTGAAGTCGAAATTATATCTTGGTGTCGAAAATCTGCCTTCTTTCTGAAAATATTAAGTCAAACCCTGTTGACTGCATTTAATATTAGCCTGTCGAAAATGCAGGCTAACAGTAACGTGCAGGTGATCGCGAGTGAAGGACTAGGTACCTTCACTACTTCGAGTCGAGTCGTCACGCTCTGATACGTAGCACTCAGGGGGGGGGGGGGGAACGAACTTGATGTTTATGAATGATTTCGGTTATTATGTCTTTGTTGACGATTCTGTTTTATTTTGTTATTCCGCTGCGTAGTTGGTTTTATTGATGTTAAGTTTTATTTGCGATGATAACTGTGGTTTTGAGGCTCTCCTTTTAGTGACGTGCTACGTGACATATGATTGTTGTGTTTGAGCTGTTTTATTGAGAAGCGTTGTTTTATTGAAATATGTGTAACATTCCTCGTGCGAAATAAATTTTTGAAACTCTGATTTTCCACTTAAATAAACGGGTAGAAAAGGGGTGTTACACGCCACAACCGGATATGGAGGTTCCGGTTCATAAGTCGAGATGAGCGCCACGGTAAACCGATAAGCTCAGATAACGGCTCACGAAGAACCAAAGAGACAAGTCTCTAAATTTATACTGAAAATTCAACTTCTTTATTTCATCAAACGAATTACAATTTATAGAGAACCTTAGGCCCAGTTGACCCAAAAGAACATCAGGCCCAACTGACTCAATAAAACCCTAGAAATTAAAATATACTAATAAATATCAAATCCTAATTTTAATGAAAATGACTAATTGAATTCCCACTATCATGCAATTATCAAATAAGTTGATAAGCGCATTTACAATATTTAATACCTAAAAATAACCATAATCATAATTATTGTTGTTGATTTGGCATTGAATGCTCCATAAAAGACTTGGATCTTGTAATTCCTTTTTTTGCTCTGACTTACTTTCTTGATTAGCAAGTTTGCTTGATTGGCAAGTTTTGTTGACTCCATGTCCTCATCAAGACTCCACTAGCCATCATGATGACTTAACAAGACTTTAAAAACCAAAAACTAACTTAGGAAAGACCAAAACACACCTATAATTATTCTATTAAAATAAAATACGAAAATTAGAAATAAAATAGAAAATATTGGATGATTGGAGTTTTGGCTTCTAAAATGTAGGAGCTGAATATTTTTCTTTGTAGGATTCCTTCCACATACTTAGGGCACTTAGGTTCTGATCATAAGGAATAGGCTAGGGATGGCTAGCCAATTCCTATTAATGCTAACCACTTCCTAATTCATTATAAGTGAATAAGAATTGATTAGGAATAGGCTAGGATTGGCTAGCCACTTTCTAGTTCCTTGTAAGCGATTAAGAATACATAAGAAATAGGCTAGGATTGGCTAGCACCTCCTACTTCATGCTAGCCACATCCAAATTCTTTGTAAGTGATTAAGAATAGATAAAGAATAGGATAGGATTGGGTAGCCACTTCCTATTTCTTGCTAGCCACTTCCTATTTCATTGTAAGAGATTAAGAATAGATTAGGAAAAGGCTTTGACTAGCTAGCCACTAGGAATAGCTAGCCACTTCCTAATTCTTTGTAAGTGATTAAGAATAGATTAGGAATAGGATAAGATTTGCTAGCCACTAGGAATGGCTAGCCACTTCCTAGTTCATTGTAAGTGATTAAGAATAGATAAGGCTAGGATTGGCTAGCCACTTCCTAATTCTTTGTAGGTGATTAGAATAGGATAGGAATAGGCAAAGATTGGCTAGCCACATTTTGGTTCACGCGAGCCACTTCCAAGTTCATTGTAAGTGATTAAAAATAGATGAGGAATAGGCTAGGATTGGCTAGCCACTGGGAATGACTAGCCACTTTCTAGTTCATTGTAAGTGAATAAGAATAGAAAGGAATTGGCTAGGATTGGCTAGCCACTTCCTAATTCATACTAGCCACTTCCTATTTCTTTGAAAGTGATTAAGAATATATTCGGAATAGGCTAAGATTGGCTAGCCACTAGGAATGGCAAGTGACTTCCTAGTTCCTTGTAAGTGAGTGTGTGAACACTCAATTTTTACAGGTATTTTTTAGTTTTTTCGAAAAAATTACAAAAAAGTAGTCGCTTTTTGGGTATTTTCGGGTTTTAGTTTTTAGCTACTATGTGAAAGAAGTTTCTCTCTCCTCGGCCCTCGTTTTGACGATCCGAACGGTGAAAGTGAAGACATATGTCCCACGAACCTGATGTCAAAAAACGAAGATGATCCAACGGTTAACGAATCCGGAATCGCACCTTTACGGTGAGAGGTTTGAGAAAAAACGGACCAAAAACTGCAGCTATTGCGAAGGCAATTTCTCTCTCCTCAGACCTTATTTCGACGATCCGTACGGTGAAAGTGAAGATATATGTCTCACGAACCTACTGTCAAAAAATGAAGACGATCCAACGGTTAACAAATCCGGAATCGCGCTTTTACGGTGACAGGTTTGAGAAAAACAGGAATTGTGTTATCTAAGTGGGAATTGCTTTCTCTATCTTGTTTTAGTCCCACATTACTTTTAAGAAACAACAACCCTATAGCAATTGACTATAAAAGAGGTTGAGAGGTGAAGGTTTGAAGGGAGAGATCATTGGCGGGTTAAGTGATCTTTTGGGTCAAGCCTTTGCGGCCCATTTCACTGAAAGCCCTGTCTTTGATCATTTAGTACGTTTTGAGTCGGCTTTCCGATTCTCAAAGCGGTTTTGCAGTTTTGGGTCAAAATGGTCCAGATAGGAGCCCGGTTTGCGGTTGACCTGGTCAGACTGCTCGGGCCGGTTCGGCATTCTTCGTGTTAAGGTTAGTCTTGTATTTATCTATTTTGTTTTGTTTTGTTTTTTGTTTTTTTTTTGTTTTTGTACATATTTATTTATTTATTATTTATTTTTGTATATATCTATTTATCTATTTATTTATTTATTTATTTATGTATATAGCCATCTATTTATTGTTTTTATTGTTCGTTTTGTCATTTAAATAGAGGATTTATTTTATTTTTTCTCTTTCTTCAAAAACTACAAAACGATAATTAGGGTTTGACTTGGATATACATCCTATCAAGCCCGCAACTTTGATTTAAGGGTCTTTAGTTGTACAACTTGGACCTTAAATCCTTTTAAAATAAAAACCATAAAACTACAAATTAAATACGATTTCTATTTAACACCTATTTTATAAAAAACCCAAAATATAACTGGATTCGATTTGGATGTACATCCTGTCAATCCGGTTTAAGGATCTTTAGTTGTACAACTTGGATCTTAGACCCCTTCAAAAATAAAATCAACCGACCAACAAAATTTCAGGAAGAACTACGTGACTTTTGAGTCTCTCATCGCACCAGAGAGTACCTAGGCGCAGGGCCTCCCTGTCAAAGTCAAAATAAAATTTTCTTAAATTAATCCTTTGTAAATAATTGTTTTTTTTAACTAAATCTTATTGAGTATGATTTTTTTGGGTAAACAAATAATTAAACGACTTAATAATTATTGCACAAATCAAATTTAGGGTAACTGTCCTAGGACAGATGTGTTAGGGGTGTAGTGAAACTAGTTTTCCCCCCTTCCCTTCGCATAACCGACTCCCGAGTCCAACCTAGTTACGCAGGCCGATAATCTTAGGTTTAGGTTTTTCTCAATTTTCAAATTTAAAAATAAATTGGGTGGCGACTCCTTAAATTATTATTTTCGAGCCGTCTACGTCGAGATCCAGGTCACGACAGATGGCGACTCCACTGGGGACACATGAGAGTCAAGCCTATTTAATTTGTTTGTTCAAAGTAATTATAAGGTACGTTTATTTGTTTACCCTTGTTATTATTTTTTCTATATATATTTATATATTTATTCTTATATTGTGCTTGTTATAAACCCTAGGTTAGAAAACACATGATATTGTTGCCTGGTTGTATTTTTCTGGTTATTTTGCAGGTACCAATTGGTCTTTGTTTATTTTAGGGTTTGAGGTTTGTTTGCTCCCTTCACACACTACACATACACCGTGAGCACACATTGAGAGTTGAGCTCACACCTGAGCCGCAAAAACACATAAGTTAGAACGAGGATAAGTGGGACTCATTTTGGATGTACATCCTGTGTGACTTCCATGAATTCCTCATCTAGAGTACGATTCTTCTATGCGGGTATCCACATTTTGGATGTACATCCTGGTGTGTTTAATCTTCTAGAAGAGTATTTGACTCTAGAGACCTTAAATCTCAATAGGTTAGAACAAGCCCACCTTGTGAGTACTCACAATAGAAGACCTTAGATCTGAAGGGCTCAATTGCATGGGTGTTTACTGTGATTTTTAGTAAACACCGCTAGTTTCACTACACGTGTTACTTGCGAGATCAACTAGGAATCTCAGGCCATTTGTGATCAAATTTTACTAAGAATTGTTGATATTTAATAGAAGTGTAGAAACTTACAATAAAGTACAAGAATTTGTAAATGTGAGAAAAGTAATCAGAATGCAGTAAATGTAAGCGAAGAAGATGACAAAGTACAGAAATCTAAAGGAAATGAAGACAATTATATAAAGAAGTGGTGCGCAGAATCATACATGAATTCCTGTTGACTCTGTTTTCTCTGTTTGCGGAAGTAGAGTGTTTAGGAAAATATGTGTAATGAGTTTTGCGACCCTTTTTCTCTCTACAGAACTCCTATTTATAATACAAATAAGACTATAACTGCCCAGCAGTTTTCTAAAACAAGATAAAGCAGAATAACTGCTACAAGATAAGGCAAAATAACTGCTATTTCGACGTGTTTCTACTTCAATTGTCTAACTGCTCTTTCTCTTCGACCAAAGAATCAAAGTCCCTTTCGACAGATCTCTATAGCTTTACTTGTTTCGCTGTCTATAATCTTCTCTCAGTCGAAGTGTGCCCTTTTTTCCAAATTCGCTAAGTCATGCTCTAGGCTGCTTTCCTTTGGTTATTGCTTCTTGAAGTCGAAATTATATCTTGGTGTCGAAAATCTGCCTTCTTTCTGAAAATATTAAGTCAAACCCTGTTGACTGCATTTAATATTAGCCTGTCGAAAATGCAGGCTAACAAATTGCCCCCCCAAAAAGACGTTTTCGACTGAGTTTTTGAATGAAAATAGAAAACGGCTTTTTTTGAAATTTTTCGACTATCCCATGAAATCTCATGCTATTATTGCATATCTTTTTTCAGAATACGAGGGGACGTTTCTGAGCAAAAAACAGAATTTGCTGGTGCCTTCTTCTAATGAGAATGCGCCACGTGCACAATTGACTGTCTCACGTTTCCCACTAACGCCACGATTGCCAAAGCAGTTTTTTTTTTTTTTTTTTTTTTTTTTTTTTTTAATCGTGGTGAAACGGCTATAAAAGGGAAGTGGTGCCTTTTCATTTCTTTTTCTGAAATTTCAACTTAAATCCACTTATGGAGGCAAACTCAACCATTTTTCGACCAGTAAACACTGAACCTTGGTCTGTAGTGATGGTTTCTGGAACTCCAAACCTGCATAAAATATAGTTTTGGATAAAAGCTATTACTGCCTCTTGGTCTACGTTAGCTAAAGGAATGGCTTCGACCCACTTAGTAAAGTAATCGATGCCCACTAATATGTAGCGGTGACCTTTTGACGACGTAGGTTTAATTTCGCCAATTATGTCTAAAGCCCATCCTCTAAATGGCCAAGGCTTTATTATTGAGTGTAACTCATTTGCAGGTACATGCTGTATTCCTGCGTGTTTTTGACATTCTTGACACCCTTTAGCAAAATCTATGCAATCTTTAAGCATAGTAGGCCAGTATACTCCTTGTCGAAATAACAGCCACTTCATTTTTTGCCCCGCTTGGTGAGATCCACAAGCTCCACTATGAGTATTGGAAATTGCTAAATATGCCTCACTCTCATTGAGGCATTTAAGTAGGACTCCTTCCGGGGTTTTCTTTAACAATTCGTTTCCAAGAATTACATAGCTTAGAGCTCTATACTTAGTTTTTCGATTTGTTGTCCCTATTGGATTTTCCAAGTATTCGACAATTGGTTTTCGCCAGTCATCATTCGACATATTGTCAATGGCAAAAATTTCGCCACTTTCAATTGGAGGAAGTAGTTCAACACTGTCTGCTGCCCCCCCAAGTTTTGGCATTGACAATTCATCATCTTTATGATCTGTCGAAATCAATTTCTCTTTAATTTCGATTAACTCATTGAGTTTTGTTGGAGATACTTTATAACTTGAAGCAATTTGTGCCAAGTCATTTGCCTCTTGATTCTCAATTCGAGGTATATGCTCAATGTGAACATTGTCGAAACGTTTTAACAAAGTATTGGCAGTGACGAAATATAAGATTAAATTTTCTTTGATGCACTTATATTCTTTGGTTAACTGCTTCACCACTAATTCAGAATCACCTTTAATTTCGACAGCCTTTGCCCCTAATTCTAACAAGATTTCCAATCCTGCAATTAAGGCTTCATATTCAGCCTCATTGTTAGAACAACGCTCTTTGATTTTAAACTTATACTTTGTTGGTATGTTTACTGGTGAAACAATTAATATACCAATTCCAGAACCATTTTTATGGCTTGATCCATCGAAATAAAGTGTCCAAGGTCGATGATTCATTTGACTAACTGTCGCTTCGACCAATGAATGGTCAACAATAAAGTCAGCAACAATTTGTCCTTTGATAGCTTTCAAGGGCTGGTATGTTAATGAATACTCAGATAAAGCTAGTGCCCATTTACCAATTCTATTATGTAATATTGGTTTCGACAGCATGTGCTTAATAATATCGAAATGAGAATGCACATACACATCAACTGGTTTGATATATTGCTTTAGTTTAGTACAAGAAAAATACAAACAAAGGCACAATTTTTCCATTGGCTGATATCTAGTTTCAGCATCATTTAACACTCTACTTAGGTAATATATGGCTCTTTCGACACCATTATCATCCTCTTGTGCTAGCATACTACCTATTGTTAGCTCTGATGCTGCTATATACAATTTCATCACCTTATCTCTGATAGGTGGTAACAATATAGGCGGTTTAACTAAATAAGCCTTAATGTCGTCGAAGGCCTTCTGGTGTTCTGGATCCCACCTGAATAAGTCTTCTTTCTTCAGTCGAAGTAATGGCGAGAACACTTGAGTTTTGCCACTTAGGTTGGAGATGAACCTTCTGAGGAAATTAATCTTTCCTAATAATGACTGAAGCTCTTTTTTAGTCGAAGGGGCTTTCGTTTCCATGATTGCCTTCGTCTTGTTTTGATTAATTTCGATGCCTGTTTTGTGGACAACAAAGCCCAAGAAATCACCTGCACGTACACAAAAGGCACATTTGATTGGATTCATTTTCAATCCATATTTCCTCATTCTTTCGAATGATTTTCGAAGATGGTCTAAATGGCCATTTTCTGTTGAAGATTTGACAACAATATCATCTATGTATACTTGCATAAAATTTTCAATAAAATCATGAAACATAGAATTCATTGCTCTCTGGTATGTTGCACCAGCATTTTTCAAACCAAATGGCATTACTACCCATTCATAAACACCTAATGCCCCTGGGCATCGAAATGCTGTTTTTGACACATCTTCTTCGGCAATAAAAATTTGATTATATCCTGAATATCCATCAAGCATACTTAGATATTCAAATCCTGCTGCCGAATCAACTAGCATTTCTGCCACAGGCATAGGGTATTGATCTTTGGGTGTAGCATTATTTAAATCACGAAAATCTATACAAACTCGTAATGTTCCATTTTTCTTAATAACAGGAACAATGTTGGCTAGCCAATCAACATACCTGGCGGTCCTGATGAAGTTGCTCCTGAGTAATCTTTCGATTTCTTCTTTGATCTTCGACAGAACTTGTGGTGCGAACCTCCGTGGTGTTTGCTTCACTGGTTTTTTGTCTGGTCGAATGGGCAGTTTCAGTTCGACTACTTCTCGTCGTAAACCAGGCATCTCATTGTAATCCCAGGCGAAGCAATCTTTATACTCTTTGAGTAACTTGACTGTTCGATCTTTCAAACCCTTGTCGATTTTAGCACTGATAAATGTTGGCCTTTTTATGGGGCCATCTGCTAAGTCAATTTCTTCAAGAGGGTCTTGAGCCTGCATCTTCTTAGTCGAACCCATTGGGTCTTTTTCAAAACCTAAAGGCTCATCATCGTAGATGCAGTCAAGTCTTTGGCCTTCGGCCATTTTGCCTTTATTGTTAACTTCTGGGTTAACTTTTATGGCTTGTTCAACCATATTTTGTTGCAATTTGGCCTCCAAAGCCATATTTTGTTTATTTTCGGCCACATAAGCCGTAATTCTTTCCCATACGGTAGGTATAGACATCATTACCGTTTAGGGACCATCCCACCCAGTAGGCTTGCAAAAGCCTATTGAAGGTGATGCCTCATCGATCACTTCCCTCTCCCATATGAATCCATGGTTAGGGTGGAGATCTAGGGATTCAAACACATTGTCCACAGGGACATATGCAGTGTCTGAAGGTGTGCATGGCGCAATAGTCGCCAGTTGTTTGTCAAAGGTCCTCCTTGTAATATGGTCGACCTCTGCCAAGAAATAACTCTGGTCTGCTTCTATATTTTCGACCAGACCATCTTCTCTCCAAATAGAGAGTCTTTGGTGGAGTGTTGAGGGCACTGCTCCTACTCCATGGATCCACTCTCTGCCCAGGAGTAGATTGAAGTTTGCTCTGGTGGGTATGACTATGAACATAGTTTTTCTCTTCACACTCCCCACTGTTAACTCCACTTCTATGGCTCCCAATGAATAACCAGATTTTCCCTCATAATTAGTGAGGACTATGTTATGTGGCCGTAAATCAGTCTCTGATTTGCCAACTTTTGCCAACACATGTTGTGGCATCAGGTTAACCGCTGCACCCCCATCAACCAATATTTTATTGACACCCACATTGTTTACTTTTGCCTGTATAAACAATGGTTTTAGATGGTGTTTCATCCCTCCATCTGGCCTCTCGAAGACAGCCTCCTGCTCTTCTATGGAGCCATTATTTAGCACGTAATAACACATTGGCTTGTGCTTAGCCATATCTTGATCGAAATCTTGTTCAATCTCGGTCACTTCTGAAATGATGTCGAATTCAATTGGCAGAATTGAAACGACGCAGATGATGTCGAGGTCTGGTTCTGAATCTAAGAATTCAGAGTCCATATCATCATCTAATTGCAGGCCTTCTTCAGAGTCAAGACCTTTTTTGATGTCTGCAAGGGGAGGGAATATCCTCTCTTTTGCTGACTTTCTTGGGAATTCGACACTAGAAGCCAATTTCTTACCTTTGCTTGTGTCGATGTTCTCCTTTTTTTCAACAGCAGTCAATTTCATCTGGCGTTGGTATCTTCGCCATTGCGTTCTTGTCATGGGATTTTTTCCCTTGTAATTATTGCTGTAGGCGTACCTATTGGAATTGGGCGCCTTGTTTTGATTTATGGCATTGGAAGTCTCTCCTGCCATCTTTAGGTGACATTCCGTCTCCTTGTTTCCTGGGTATACCCATCTTCCGACAGGGGCCCTTGCAGGTGGCACAAATGTTCTCCTTTGAGCCTTCGGAGCTTGTCTTGATGAAGATGTAACCTTATATGGCACACCTCTTGGGTTGAAGCTGAATTTGGGCCTATTATCGACCCATTTGTTTTTTCTCTTGAATTGAGGAGTGACACTCTCAAGGCTTTTAGCGGCCTCCTTGTCGAATACAGAACTGCATCGTGGGCATAACATCACTTCGGTGTTGCTTATCTTGCATCTGTTGAGGAAGTCTACCAAGTCCTCTTCAGCTTGTGGATAAACCACCTGCATTTTTTCAGCATATTGGTCATCAGTGACCATTTTGATGTTCGCTTCGAAACTTTCAGCAACCACTTCATTGGTTTCGACCATCAAAATATCTACTTCAGTGTAGTTTGCTTCAGCTGTAGGCATAGGATTGCTGTCGATCTGCATTGATGACTTATTTTTGTCATCAAATTTCAGCCTTCCATCATTCAATGCTTTCTGAACTAGATCCCTGAAAAGTACACATCGGGAGGTGTTATGACCCAAGAAATTATGATATTTGCAATAACCTCTTTTCTTTTGTTGTTCTAATGGTGGTATTTTTAGACCTTTAGGTACTAAAATTTGACCATCATTCACCAAAAGATCAAATATTTGGTCACATTTTGTGACGTCGAAGGTATATGTTTTTGCAACAAACTTATCATTTTTTGGTTCGACAGGATTTTTTCCATTAGAGGGGTTTAACAATTTGCATGTATATGGAGGTCCAGGTTTTAATTCTGCAATGTCAACCTCTTCCTCGACATTTTCATAAGCTATGTCGAATTCTTGGCTATTGTTATCAACATTAACAAACGCCACTTTTTCTTTCTTATTGTTAAACTTGGCTGTCGAAGCTTTTTCTGCTTTAAGCCTTTCAACTTGTCGAACTCTATCAGCCAATTGAGCCATATCTCTTAAGTGTAAAGTATCCAGTTTTTTCCTGATGGAATAGTCTAAACCACCAGCAGCCATTTCGACTAACTCATGCTCAGGCACTTGGGTGAAACATCTCGCCTTGAGTAGTCTAAATCTATTGAGATATTCATCGATAGATTCTGGCATTGTACGTCGAACACTAGCCAATTCTTTAAGGCTAATCTTTGATTGTCCCATGTAAAATTGTTCATGAAAGGCTTTTTCTAATTGATTCCAATTAAACATGGAGTGTGGGGGTAATGTGGTAAACCAAGTAAATGCATTTTTCGTCAAAGAATTTGGGAAATATTTCATTTTCAAATTTTCGTTTAACGCAATATCCCCAGCCTCAGTCAAATATCTTGCAATATGTTCGACAGTAGATTCACTGGTTTCCCCAGCAAATTTTGTGAACTTAGGAATTTTCCACCCTCTAGGCAAATCTGTTTGCAACACATATTCAGACAAGGGAGACACAAAATTAGGTCTGTGTAAGCCTAAATTGAGACCATTTAGGGCTAGTATAGTTTCGACAAGGTTAGCCAAATTATTTTGCATTCCGAGGTTATTTTGCTGGGCTTGCCTAACTACCTCATCAGCATTTTGATTTCTATTTACTAGCACCACTTCAGGTATAGGTTCTTCGACAAATTGTTGTGCTCGATTCACGGGGGTTGTATTATTAGGCCTTTCGACAGGTAAGTCAACAGGCCTGATGTTTTGTACTTGGGGAACTTGCTGGTTTTGTATTTGTGGAGTGCCAAAGAAATCAGCAATTCGACCCATTTGTGTTGCTAACATTTGGTAACTATTATTTGTGTCCTGTATCAGGGGATTAAACACTGTACCTATTTGCTGTGTTAACATATTTACCATGTCATGGTTACTATCATCCATTTGTTGTCTTAATGCCAATAATGACGAAGTGGTTATTGAAGGTTGTATATTTCGACTATACATATTTTCTGATGGGTTGTGCATAGGCGAAAAATTCGAAGCCATGTTATCTGCATATGTAGATGCATTTGTATGGAGTCCTACCATCATGGCGGTTGGCATTCCAAAGGGGTAATTTCGACCATTTATGGGAAAATTATATGGCATATTTCCCACCATAGCATTGGGTATCCAGGGATTAGTTGAACCAAAGGTTGATGACTGGGGAATCGTCATGTTCGACCCAGGAGTTATAGTGGGAGCGGTTACAGCAGTTATACCCATGTCTGTCGAAGATGATAATGGGGCGGTTACGCCAACCATGTTTGGAGCAGTTATGGGAGCGGTTACTCCTGGAGATGGTGCAGGAAGGGTTGTTCCCTGAGTGTTTGTGGCGTTGGTATCAGTAACTGACGCCTGGGAATGTCCATTCGATGTAGAAGCACCATTCATGTTTGAGCGTGGCATTTGATGTAACTGTCTACCACTTCTTAAACGCATGCAACGTGCGATGTACTGGTTCTGTGTTTAACAAACCCAGAATTATCTTAGTAAAAAAAATTTAAATACTTAGCACAAAGGTCCCACCGGGCGTGCCAATTTGTTTACTGTGATTTTTAGTAAACACCGCTAGTTTCACTACACGTGTTACTTGCGAGATCAACTAGGAATCTCAGGCCATTTGTGATCAAATTTTACTAAGAATTGTTGATATTTAATAGAAGTGTAGAAACTTACAATAAAGTACAAGAATTTGTAAATGTGAGAAAAGTAATCAGAATGCAGTAAATGTAAGCGAAGAAGATGACAAAGTACAGAAATCTAAAGGAAATGAAGACAATTATATAAAGAAGTGGTGCGCAGAATCATACATGAATTCCTGTTGACTCTGTTTTCTCTGTTTGCGGAAGTAGAGTGTTTAGGAAAATATGTGTAATGAGTTTTGCGACCCTTTTTCTCTCTACAGAACTCCTATTTATAATACAAATAAGACTATAACTGCCCAGCAGTTTTCTAAAACAAGATAAAGCAGAATAACTGCTACAAGATAAGGCAAAATAACTGCTATTTCGACGTGTTTCTACTTCAATTGTCTAACTGCTCTTTCTCTTCGACCAAAGAATCAAAGTCCCTTTCGACAGATCTCTATAGCTTTACTTGTTTCGCTGTCTATAATCTTCTCTCAGTCGAAGTGTGCCCTTTTTTCCAAATTCGCTAAGTCATGCTCTAGGCTGCTTTCCTTTGGTTATTGCTTCTTGAAGTCGAAATTATATCTTGGTGTCGAAAATCTGCCTTCTTTCTGAAAATATTAAGTCAAACCCTGTTGACTGCATTTAATGTTAGCCTGTCGAAAATGCAGGCTAACAAATTGCCCCCCCAAAAAGACGTTTTCGACTGAGTTTTTGAATGAAAATAGAAAACGGCTTTTTTTGAAATTTTTCGACTATCCCATGAAATCTCATGCTATTATTGCATATCTTTTTTCAGAATACGAGGGGACGTTTCTGAGCAAAAAACAGAATTTGCTGGTGCCTTCTTCTAATGAGAATGCGCCACGTGCACAATTGACTGTCTCACGTTTCCCACTAACGCCACGATTGCCAAAGCAGTTTTTTTTTTTTTTTTAATCGTGGTGAAACGGCTATAAAAGGGAAGTGGTGCCTTTTCATTTCTTTTTCTGAAATTTCAACTTCTCCTTCTCTGCGCAAAAAACTCCATTAAAGCAACTTCAACTTCTCCTTCTGCATTTCTTTCCTCTTATTTGCCTTACGAAGCAAAGCGGATACTATTAAGCATTTCCATTTCTTCACTAAGTCTCCTGTAACAAAAGCTTTGAATTTCACCTTTTGTTATAAGCTTTAGCTACTCTTTCTTTTTGCCTTATAAGGATATCTAATGCAAGTAACCTTTCTTCATCTATGTCAACCAATTCATCTAAAATCATGTTCCAATAATGATCTGAAGGAATTTGAAATTGCCTTTGGATCCTGGTTGATTGTAAATAGATTTCGACTGGTAAAACTGCATCATGCCCAAAAGTGAGACGAAATGGAGTAGTGTTAATTGATTCTCTAGGAGAATTTCGACAAGCCCATAATGCTTGATCAAGGGTTTTGTGCCAATTCTTAGGCTTTTGCCCAATATGTTTTTTAATCAAATTAATGATAATTTTATTGGCTGCTTCGACCTGACCATTTGCCTGAGCATAATATGGCGTCGAACTTAATAACTTAAATCCACTTATGGAGGCAAACTCAACCATTTTTCGACCAGTAAACACTGAACCTTGGTCTGTAGTGATGGTTTCTGGAACTCCAAACCTGCATAAAATATAGTTTTGGATAAAAGCTATTACTGCCTCTTGGTCTACGTTAGCTAAAGGAATGGCTTCGACCCACTTAGTAAAGTAATCGATGCCCACTAATATGTAGCGGTGACCTTTTGACGACGTAGGTTTAATTTCGCCAATTATGTCTAAAGCCCATCCTCTAAATGGCCAAGGCTTTATTATTGAGTGTAACTCATTTGCAGGTACATGCTGTATTCCTGCGTGTTTTTGACATTCTTGACACCCTTTAGCAAAATCTATGCAATCTTTAAGCATAGTAGGCCAGTATACTCCTTGTCGAAATAACAGCCACTTCATTTTTTGCCCCGCTTGGTGAGATCCACAAGCTCCACTATGAGTATTGGAAATTGCTAAATATGCCTCACTCTCATTAAGGCATTTAAGTAGGACTCCTTCCGGGGTTTTCTTTAACAATTCGTTTCCAAGAATTACATAGCTTAGAGCTCTATACTTAGTTTTTCGATTTGTTGTCCCTATTGGATTTTCCAAGTATTCGACAATTGGTTTTCGCCAGTCATCATTCGACATATTGTCAATGGCAAAAATTTCGCCACTTTCAATTGGAGGAAGTAGTTCAACACTGTCTGCTGCCCCCCCAAGTTTTGGCATTGACAATTCATCATCTTTATGATCTGTCGAAATCAATTTCTCTTTAATTTCGATTAACTCATTGAGTTTTGTTGGAGATACTTTATAACTTGAAGCAATTTGTGCCAAGTCATTTGCCTCTTGATTCTCAATTCGAGGTATATGCTCAATGTGAACATTGTCGAAACGTTTTAACAAAGTATTGGCAGTGACGAAATATAAGATTAAATTTTCTTTGATGCACTTATATTCTTTGGTTAACTGCTTCACCACTAATTCAGAATCACCTTTAATTTCGACAGCCTTTGCCCCTAATTCTAACAAGATTTCCAATCCTGCAATTAAGGCTTCATATTCAGCCTCATTGTTAGAACAACGCTCTTTGATTTTAAACTTATACTTTGTTGGTATGTTTACTGGTGAAACAATTAATATACCAATTCCAGAACCATTTTTATGGCTTGATCCATCGAAATAAAGTGTCCAAGGTCGATGATTCATTTGACTAACTGTCGCTTCGACCAATGAATGGTCAACAATAAAGTCAGCAACAATTTGTCCTTTGATAGCTTTCAAGGGCTGGTATGTTAATGAATACTCAGATAAAGCTAGTGCCCATTTACCAATTCTATTATGTAATATTGGTTTCGACAGCATGTGCTTAATAATATCGAAATGAGAATGCACATACACATCAACTGGTTTGATATATTGCTTTAGTTTAGTACAAGAAAAATACAAACAAAGGCACAATTTTTCCATTGGCTGATATCTAGTTTCAGCATCATTTAACACTCTACTTAGGTAATATATGGCTCTTTCGACACCATTATCATCCTCTTGTGCTAGCATACTACCTATTGTTAGCTCTGATGCTGCTATATACAATTTCATCACCTTATCTCTGATAGGTGGTAACAATATAGGCGGTTTAACTAAATAAGCCTTAATGTCGTCGAAGGCCTTCTGGTGTTCTGGATCCCACCTGAATAAGTCTTCTTTCTTCAGTCGAAGTAATGGCGAGAACACTTGAGTTTTGCCACTTAGGTTGGAGATGAACCTTCTGAGGAAATTAATCTTTCCTAATAATGACTGAAGCTCTTTTTTAGTCGAAGGGGCTTTCGTTTCCATGATTGCCTTCGTCTTGTTTTGATTAATTTCGATGCCTGTTTTGTGGACAACAAAGCCCAAGAAATCACCTGCACGTACACAAAAGGCACATTTGATTGGATTCATTTTCAATCCATATTTCCTCATTCTTTCGAATGATTTTCGAAGATGGTCTAAATGGCCATTTTCTGTTGAAGATTTGACAACAATATCATCTATGTATACTTGCATAAAATTTTCAATAAAATCATGAAACATAGAATTCATTGCTCTCTGGTATGTTGCACCAGCATTTTTCAAACCAAATGGCATTACTACCCATTCATAAACACCTAATGCCCCTGGGCATCGAAATGCTGTTTTTGACACATCTTCTTCGGCAATAAAAATTTGATTATATCCTGAATATCCATCAAGCATACTTAGATATTCAAATCCTGCTGCCGAATCAACTAGCATTTCTGCCACAGGCATAGGGTATTGATCTTTGGGTGTAGCATTATTTAAATCACGAAAATCTATACAAACTCGTAATGTTCCATTTTTCTTAATAACAGGAACAATGTTGGCTAGCCAATCAACATACCTGGCGGTCCTGATGAAGTTGCTCCTGAGTAATCTTTCGATTTCTTCTTTGATCTTCGACAGAACTTGTGGTGCGAACCTCCGTGGTGTTTGCTTCACTGGTTTTTTGTCTGGTCGAATGGGCAGTTTCAGTTCGACTACTTCTCGTCGTAAACCAGGCATCTCATTGTAATCCCAGGCGAAGCAATCTTTATACTCTTTGAGTAACTTGACTGTTCGATCTTTCAAATCCTTGTCGATTTTAGCACTGATAAATGTTGGCCTTTTTATGGGGCCATCTGCTAAATCAATTTCTTCAAGAGGGTCTTGAGCCTGCATCTTCTTAGTCGAACCCATTGGGTCTTTTTCAAAACCTAAAGGCTCATCATCGTAGATGCAGTCAAGTCTTTGGCCTTCGGCCATTTTGCCTTTGTTGTTAACTTCTGGGTTAACTTTTATGGCTTGTTCAACCATATTTTGTTGCAATTTGGCTTCCAAAGCCATATTTTGTTTATTTTCGGCCACATAAGCCGTAATTCTTTCCCATACGGTAGGTATAGACATCATTACCGTTTAGGGACCATCCCACCCAGTAGGCTTGCAAAAGCCTATTGAAGGTGATGCCTCATCGATCACTTCCCTCTCCCATATGAATCCATGGTTAGGGTGGAGATCTAGGGATTCAAACACATTGTCCACAGGGACATATGCAGTGTCTGAAGGTGTGCATGGCGCAATAGTCGCCAATTGTTTGTCAAAGGTCCTCCTTGTAATATGGTCGACCTCTGCCAAGAAATAACTCTGGTCTGCTTCTATATTTTCGACCAGACCATCTTCTCTCCAAATAGAGAGTCTCTGGTGGAGTGTTGAGGGCACTGCTCCTACTCCATGGATCCACTCTCTGCCCAGGAGTAGATTGAAGTTTGCTCTGGTGGGTATGACTATGAACATAGTTTTTCTCTTCACACTCCCCACTGTTAACTCCACTTCTATGGCTCCCAATGAATAGCCAGATTTTCCCTCATAATTAGTGAGGACTATGTTATGTGGCCGTAAATCAGTCTCTGATTTGCCAACTTTTGCCAACACATGTTGTGGCATCAGGTTAACCGCTGCACCCCCATCAACCAATATTTTATTGACATCCACATTGTTTACTTTAGCCTGTATAAACAATGGTTTTAGATGGTGTTTCATCCCTCCATCTGGCCTCTCGAAGACAGCCTCCTGCTCTTCTATGGAGCCATTATTTAGCACGTAATAACACATTGGCTTGTGCTTAGCCATATCTTGATCGAAATCTTGTTCGATCTCGGTCACTTCTGAAATGACGTCGAATTCAATTGGCAGAATTGAAACGACGCAGATGATGTCGAGGTCTGGTTCTGAATCTAAGAATTCAGAGTCCATATCATCATCTAATTGCAGGCCTTCTTCAGAGTCAAGGCCTTTTTTGATGTCTGCAAGGGGAGGGAATATCCTCTCTTTTGCTGACTTTCTTGGGAATTCGACACTAGAAGCCAATTTCTTACCTTTGCTTGTGTCGATGTTCTCCTTTTTTTCAACAGCAGTCAATTTCATCTGGCGTTGGTATCTTCGCCATTGCGTTCTTGTCATGGGATTTTTTCCCTTGTAATTATTGCTGTAGGCGTACCTATTGGAATTGGGCGCCTTGTTTTGATTTATGGCATTGGAAGTCTCTCCTGCCATCTTTAGGTGACATTCCGTCTCCTTGTTTCCTGGGTATACCCATCTTCCGACAGGGGCCCTTGCAGGTGGCACAAATGTTCTCCTTTGAGCCTTCGGAGCTTGTCTTGATGAAGATGTAACCTTATATGGCACACCTCTTGGGTTGAAGCTGAATTTGGGCCTATTATCGACCCATTTGTTTTTTCTCTTGAATTGAGGAGTGACACTCTCAAGGCTTTTAGCGGCCTCCTTGTCGAATACAGAACTGCATCGTGGGCATAACATCACTTCGGTGTTGCTTATCTTGCATCTGTTGAGGAAGTCTACCAAGTCCTCTTCAGCTTGTGGATAAACCACCTGCATTTTTTCAGCATATTGGTCATCAGTGACCATTTTGATGTTCGCTTCGAAACTTTCAGCAACCACTTCATTGGTTTCGACCATCAAAATATCTACTTCAGTGTAGTTTGCTTCAGCTGTAGGCATAGGATTGCTGTCGATCTGCATTGATGACTTATTTTTGTCATCAAATTTCAGCCTTCCATCATTCAATGCTTTCTGAACTAGATCCCTGAAAAGTACACATCGGGAGGTGTTATGACCCAAGAAATTATGATATTTGCAATAACCTCTTTTCTTTTGTTGTTCTAATGGTGGTATTTTTAGACCTTTAGGTACTAAAATTTGACCATCATTCACCAAAAGATCAAATATTTGGTCACATTTTGTGACGTCGAAGGTATATGTTTTTGCAACAAACTTATCATTTTTTGGTTCGACAGGATTTTTTCCATTAGAGGGGTTTAACAATTTGCATGTATATGGAGGTCCAGGTTTTAATTCTGCAATGTCAACCTCTTCCTCGACATTTTCATAAGCTATGTCGAATTCTTGGCTATTGTTATCAACATTAACAAACGCCACTTTTTCTTTCTTATTGTTAAACTTGGCTGTCGAAGCTTTTTCTGCTTTAAGCCTTTCAACTTGTCGAACTCTATCAGCCAATTGAGCCATATCTCTTAAGTGTAAAGTATCCAGTTTTTTCCTGATGGAATAGTCTAAACCACCAGCAGCCATTTCGACTAACTCATGCTCAGGCACTTGGGTGAAACATCTCGCCTTGAGTAGTCTAAATCTATTGAGATATTCATCGATAGATTCTGGCATTGTACGTCGAACACTAGCCAATTCTTTAAGGCTAATCTTTGATTGTCCCATGTAAAATTGTTCATGAAAGGCTTTTTCTAATTGATTCCAATTAAACATGGAGTGTGGGGGTAATGTGGTAAACCAAGTAAATGCATTTTTCGTCAAAGAATTTGGGAAATATTTCATTTTCAAATTTTCGTTTAACGCAATATCCCCAGCCTCAGTCAAATATCTTGCAATATGTTCGACAGTAGATTCACTGGTTTCCCCAGCAAATTTTGTGAACTTAGGAATTTTCCACCCTCTAGGCAAATCTGTTTGCAACACATATTCAGACAAGGGAGACACAAAATTAGGTCTGTGTAAGCCTAAATTGAGACCATTTTGGGCTAGTATAGTTTCGACAAGGTTAGCCAAATTATTTTGCATTCCGAGGTTATTTTGCTGGGCTTGCCTAACTACCTCATCAGCATTTTGATTTCTATTTACTAGCACCACTTCAGGTATAGGTTCTTCGACAAATTGTTGTGCTCGATTCACGGGGGTTGTATTATTAGGCCTTTCGACAGGTAAGTCAACAGGCCTGATGTTTTGTATTTGGGGAACTTGCTGGTTTTGTATTTGTGGAGTGCCAAAGAAATCAGCAATTCGACCCATTTGTGTTGCTAACATTTGGTAACTATTATTTGTGTCCTGTATCAGGGGATTAAACACTGTACCTATTTGCTGTGTTAACATATTTACCATGTCATGGTTACTATCATCCATTTGTTGTCTTAATGCCAATAATGACGAAGTGGTTATTGAAGGTTGTATATTTCGACTATACATATTTTCTGATGGGTTGTGCATAGGCGAAAAATTCGAAGCCATGTTATCTGCATATGTAGATGCATTTGTATGGAGTCCTACCATCATGGCGGTTGGCATTCCAAAGGGGTAATTTCGACCATTTATGGGAAAATTATATGGCATATTTCCCACCATAGCATTGGGTATCCAGGGATTAGTTGAACCAAAGGTTGATGACTGGGGAATCGTCATGTTCGACCCAGGAGTTATAGTGGGAGCGGTTACAGCAGTTATACCCATGTCTGTCGAAGATGATAATGGGGCGGTTACGCCAACCATGTTTGGAGCAGTTATGGGAGCGGTTACTCCTGGAGATGGTGCAGGAAGGGTTGTTCCCTGAGTGTTTGTGGCGTTGGTATCAGTAACTGACGCCTGGGAATGTCCATTCGATGTAGAAGCACCATTCATGTTTGAGCGTGGCATTTGATGTAACTGTCTACCACTTCTTAAACGCATGCAACGTGCGATGTACTGGTTCTGTGTTTAACAAACCCAGAATTATCTTAGTAAAAAAAAATTTAAATACTTAGCACAAATGTCCCACCGGGCGTGCCAATTTGTTTACTGTGATTTTTAGTAAACACCGCTAGTTTCACTACACGTGTTACTTGCGAGATCAACTAGGAATCTCAGGCCATTTGTGATCAAATTTTACTAAGAATTGTTGATATTTAATAGAAGTGTAGAAACTTACAATAAAGTACAAGAATTTGTAAATGTGAGAAAAGTAATCAGAATGCAGTAAATGTAAGCGAAGAAGATGACAAAGTACAGAAATCTAAAGGAAATGAAGACAATTATATAAAGAAGTGGTGCGCAGAATCATACATGAATTCCTGTTGACTCTGTTTTCTCTGTTTGCGGAAGTAGAGTGTTTAGGAAAATATGTGTAATGAGTTTTGCGACCCTTTTTCTCTCTACAGAACTCCTATTTATAATACAAATAAGACTATAACTGCCCAGCAGTTTTCTAAAACAAGATAAAGCAGAATAACTGCTACAAGATAAGGCAAAATAACTGCTATTTCGACGTGTTTCTACTTCAATTGTCTAACTGCTCTTTCTCTTCGACCAAAGAATCAAAGTCCCTTTCGACAGATCTCTATAGCTTTACTTGTTTCGCTGTCTATAATCTTCTCTCAGTCGAAGTGTGCCCTTTTTTCCAAATTCGCTAAGTCATGCTCTAGGCTGCTTTCCTTTGGTTATTGCTTCTTGAAGTCGAAATTATATCTTGGTGTCGAAAATCTGCCTTCTTTCTGAAAATATTAAGTCAAACCCTGTTGACTGCATTTAATATTAGCCTGTCGAAAATGCAGGCTAACAATGGGCTAACCAATTTAGGGCACCAAGGGAGCTACTCTACCTCTTACCTTATTTTCCATAAAAAAACAAAAACAAAATTAAAAACCATATCGCATTTCATGCATAAACAACATAAAACTACATTACATTTTATGCATAAAAAGCAAAAAAAAATCATGTTGCATTTAGAAGTTCATTTCATGTAAAGACAAAACTAAAATTTATTTTCCGCGTGTCAGTCATTTGCATTTTGCATTGCATATGTCCTTAGAAAAATTGCATGTAGCGCACATTTCCATTTCATTGTCATTCATCATACTCATTTGTAAAAAAATAAATAAAATTTCCTCCATATTTCATTTTTTTCTTCGCATGTATGTAAAAATCTTTGCATAAGTAAATAAAAAAATTATCATTGCCTTTGTAAATTTTCATAGCATATTCCCTTCAAAAAGGGCAATTGCATTGCATTTTTTGCATAAAACAATGAAAAAAAAATTACAAAACAAATGCATATTGCATCTTAGGATGAGTGCTTGCATACATACCATGCATTTCATAACATCTTGTTCTCTTTGACTCATTCTCATATAGCATAATTTTTTTCTCTCTTTAAATAAAATCAATAAAAAAAGAGTTTTAAAGTCATTAAGTCTTCATTCATGTTGAATTTTTGTGCTTGTGTGAATATGGATACCAATCAAGCTTAGACTCATAGAATTAGATCATTCCCTTGAAAGTTGTTGAGAAGATTTGTCATTCGAGGATTAGAGAAGTAAGGTGACAGGAAAGATATTAGGGAGCACTATATTGGGGCATTTTGGGAAAGATGAAAAAAAAAGAGAGACATAAGGTTGGCAATCAGTTCTCGGATAAATAAATAAAAGGCTGGGAAAAGATGATTGTCATTAGCGCTTGTTTGGTCATGTAAGCTTGAAACCAAGTTAACTTAGTTGAAGCTTTACACTAATGGATTTGCACGTATTTAAAAACCCATCTCCATCCTTTCTCCCCGTGTCCCCTTAAAACACCGACCCCTTTTGAGTTCTTGCCTCAAGTGATAATTCTTAAAGCCCTTTTAGTTGCGTCATTCAGGGATGAACCGGTGAGCGAATATCGGATATCAAATGTCCATTTCCCAAAAAAAAAAAGCAAAGAAAAAAAACAAAAAAGGAATCAAAAGAAATGAAGAGCAAAGAATGTGTAAAAGGGTAGATGTTATTTCAAAATTAAAATTTTGCAAACGTGGAATCATTATTTCAAATGAAGAGTGGTCGTCTTTCTCTATCCCAAACAAAATATATGCCTTACCATCCCCTTTGAGCCTGTAACGTCCCTTCACTAAACCCTGGACAAGGATCGACACTACAATAGAAGTTAGTGCATTCAGTTTTCCAAAGTTATGAAATCAAAGAGATGGCGGAAAAAATTCAAAAGAAAAGAAAAAGAGAAAAATAAATAAAGCCCGCAAGACTGAAAGCAAGTATTGTCAGTATTAGCAAAAGTTAGGGCACAAAAAAGAGTGATCAAAAAACAGAGGGGGTGAAAAAAAAAGTAATAAAAAAAAGTGAATGATATGAGGTCTGGGGAACACAATAGAAAGCCGAATGCACTAAAGATCCTTGATCCATTCCCATAACCCATAACCTAAAACCTTTCTTTGAGCCCTCTATTCATTTGTCTCCCATAGCATGTAACCCATACTCGCAAAACATTTCTTTGAACCTTCTACTCATTTCCTTTCCATAACCCATAATCCATGCCTGTAAAGCATTCCTTTAAGCCTCCCAATCAATCCATCCTGTTAACCTGTTACTCATGCCCGTTCTTTGAACCTTCTCACCATATTTCTTCCATAGCCCATAACTCATGCCCGTAAGACGTTTGCCTGAGCATTCTAATCGTCTTTCTTTCATAACCCATAACCCATAGTCACATTACAAGCCTCCAAAATCTCACTCTGATTGATGAATGATCGTTTTCATGTTCTTAATGTTAATTTTGAGATAAATCATTTGCTTCTTTTAAATTATTCTTTGCTCTAATAAAAAAGGAAATGAAAAAAAAAATCCCGCTAGATTGAAAACCCGAAAGGGCGATCTAGGCAAAAATTAGGGAGAATAAAAGAAAAATAAAGCCCGCTAGACTGAAAACCTGCAAAGGCAGTCTAGGCAAAAATTAGGGCACAAAAGGGGAATGAGACTTACAATGAGAAGCTTATGTAGTTCACTGGGAAATTTCTTCTACTTGGGCCACACAATAGTGTACATTTGGGCAACTTTGTGAAGGATAAGCTTGAGAGTCTCGAGAAAACCCCACACTGGGGCAAGTTTCGTAAGACCTTTAAGAGTCAAATGTTTCTTGTTACATCAGGTAGTATTTTCTCAGGGCAATGTATTTCACCAGAATGAGGCAAAATCCTTACCATACCCTACATCCGCCAAGTCTGCCACACCAGTGCACTCTTGTGAGCAACAACCTTCACCAGTACTGGGGCAAAACCTGTGTAAGACCCGTCATGAGTCAAAACTTTCTTTTCCACACCTGAGCTGTTTGAAGCAAAATCTTTGCAGGTCCTTTCATGAGTCAAACTTTGTTTGGTACACCCGTGTAGCCTTCTCTTGGGGCAATACCTTCTACTAAAACCGGGGCAAAAGTGTTTGCATAACCGTGAGTTAGATTTTGCTTGCTACCTCTGGAAGTCTCCCCTATGGTAAAACTTGTTTCCAATACACAGCCAATTCCTAGCAAGTCAGGCACCTCAAGTAAATGGAATCCCCAATAAACTCGAGGTTGCCATAATACCTTTTTTCCCTACCATCCCGTGTCGCCTTTGTCTTCCCTATGTTTTCCCTCCAAAATACCCTCCACTTTCAAACCAAAAATCCAAACCCAAAAAGTTCCAGCTCTTAAATACCTGTGAATCCATGCATGCTCATTAAGTAATGCTTCAAAAATAGTCAACTTGGAATCAGTAATGTGATTTATAGAGCTAATGACAATCAAAAAAGAAGAGAGAGAAGGTCAAACTTGAGGGTGATTTGCTTGAAAGGAGAGAAGTGGTCATAAAAAGAGAAAAAGGGCCTAAGCAAGTTAGCTGTGTTGAGGATAAACTTCCATATGAGGACAAGCTTGATTGGTTTCAAATAAAGCCTGCACAAAAAGAAAAAATTCTCAGTGAATCCAGCTCTCAAGACAAGTGCATCTTAATTTCAACCCAAGATCATGCATAATTCATGCATTTCATGTCATAGTTTGCATACATTTCATGTCCATCCATGCATTCCACTTCATGATTAGAATCATACATTTGTGTCCATTACTTTGTAAATAAAGTAATAAAAAAAGAGTCCTCCAAAGCAAGACGTGCATTGACACTGCTTTACTTCTCATGCCGACGGTTCAGCCCTGGCACATTCTTTCATGCCAACGGTTCAGCACTGGCACTTGTAACACCCTAAATATTTAATTAATTTATTTATTTAAGTATTTAGGAATTTAAATTAATTAATTGAATATAATTTAATTATTAGAAATTATATTAATATGTGTAGGTGGTATTAGAAGATGGAGGCGCCAAAATAGATGGACTTGGGCTTAAGTGAGAAGCCCAAGCCCATGAATCAAGTCATATGCGAAGAGGCGCCTACAGGGGTTAGGGTTTTTGTTGGCTTTTGCGAAATTGAGAGAAAGAGCATAGAGAGAAGAGAGGCGCGCCGTAGAGGGAGAAGAGGAGAGGAGAAGGTCGCAAGCTCCAAGGAGAAAAGAGGAAACGTGATCCGGTTGCCGTGGTTCCGTTCGTGATCGTCTCTAGAGCTCCTATTCTTCAAATTCGAGGTAAGGGGATGTCCTATCGATTCTTATAATGATTCCTATGATAGACTTTAGGTGGTGATGGCCTAGAATTAGCTATGATCACGATTATGTTGGTGATGTATGCGTAATGTTCTTAATTTGTGGCTGAAAAATTCATGCTTGGTGTGGTATGGGCGCCTAGGGCACCATATGTATGAGGAATGTTGCTAGATTTTTATGCTGGAATTGTGATGATTTTGATGTTGCTGGGTTCTTGTGCTGAAAATTGTGATGATTTTGATGTTGCTGGATTTCTATGCTGAAAATAGTGATGAAATGTTGTTGCCAGTGCGCGTTGCTGTGCGTGTGTGTGTGGAGCGCTGGGCGCTGGGTGCCAGCGCTGGGCGCTAAGCGCCCGTGTGCACGCGTCCTGTGTTGCGCCAAGGCGCTGGGCGCCCGTGTGTGAGTGTGTGTGTGGAGCGCTGGGCGCTGGGTGCCAGCGCTGGGCGCTGCGCGCCCGTGTGTGTGTGTTGCTTGTTGCGCCAAGGCGCTGGGTGCCAGGCGCTGGGCGCTGGGCGCCCATGTGTGCGTGTTGCGTTTTTGCTGGGCGCTGGCCGCCCATGGCGCCAGTTTTTCAGGATGTCCAAAAATGTTTTCGAAAACTGTTTTCGCCATATCTTTTGACTCAGACATCCGTTTTGAACGTTTCAAAAAGCGTTGTGAAGAATTTTCAGTTGTCTATCTGTGTGTCCCATTTTTAAAAATAAAAACTTATTATTTCTGAAGGTTGCTGGGGCGCCCCAAGTGGCTGTTCCCGGCGATCGTTGCTGTGCAATGAAAAGACGTTTTGGTGCCTTTAAAAATTCTCTTTTGCGTACGACTAGTGGTTTTAACGATTTAGTGTCAAAAATGATGATTTGACGATGATGCCCCTAGTGGCTAGTTAGATGACTGTTTTGCCCTTGGTGGCTAATATTATTTATAATGATGTGTAAATGACTGTTTTGCCCTTGGTGGCTAATATTATTTATAATGATGTGTAAATGACTGTTTTGCCCTTGGTGGCTAATATTATTTATGATGATGTGTAAATGACGATGATGCCCTTGGTGGCTAGTAAATGACGTTTTTGCCCTCAGTGGCTATTGTTTGAGTTGATGATGTGTATGTATAAGTGACGATGAAACCCAGTGACGTTTTGAGGCCTAAATGGCTAAGTGATGTTAAGGCCTAAATGGCTAAAGTGATGTTGTTGTGTAAATTGTGGATTGACAGGTGCTGTGCCTCTGAATTGGCAATTCGGTAAGTGACGGGTCACATAGTTGACCGTGATTTGTGTGTTTGTGAGTGGTGCATGTCATAGTGTCTCATGCCCCATATGCATAAACCCAGTGACGTTTTTGAGGCCCAAAAGGCTAAGTGACGATGAGGCCATAATGGCTAAGCGACGTTTGTGAAAAGGTACCTCATGCATATGCCCGCGATAGGGTTGCATTTCATATGCCCACATGACATAATGATGAGTTATTGTAGTGACGTGACTGATGATTGTGATGTGACTAATTTAGAGCTATGACTTGACTTATTATTTATCATATGATTTATTATATGAATTGAATTGGACTCACCCTTCTGTTTGAATGTTACCCCCATGCGGTAACGTGCAGGTGATTGCGAGTGAAAGACTAGGTACCTTCACTATTTCGAGTCGAGTCGTCACGCTCTGATACGTAGCACTCAGGGGGGGGGGGGGGGAACGAACTTAATGTTATGATTGATTTTGGTTGTTATGTCTTGTTGACAATTCTGTTTTATTTTGTTATTCCGCTGCGAAGTTGATTTTATTGACGTTAAGTTTTATTGTGATGATAACTGTAGTGTTGAGATTCTCCTTTTAGTGATGTGCTACGTAATACATGGTTATTATGTCTTTGAGCTGTTCTATTGAGAAGTGTGGTTTTATTGAAGTAAGTGTAACATCCTTTGAAATGAAAAGAAATTTTGAAAACTCTGATATTTTTCCAATTAAATTAAGAAAAGGGGTGTTACAGTAGTGGTATCAGAGCAGTTCGGTCTGTCCGGCCAATATCGTCCTGTCATAGTGTCTTATGACAATAGTTTAGTTCTGAATTTTTGGTTTGTGCTGCAGTGATAGTTTGAAATGGCTGGGAGAAACGACGCTGCTCTTGCTGCTGCATTACAGGCTATGGCTCAGGCTGTGCAGGGTCAGCAGAATGCTGGAGATAACGCTGGTTTTCGGAGTCTGACTACCTTCCAGAGGGAGAACCCGCCCACCTTTAAGGGCAAATATGATCCAGATGGTGCTATGGCTTGGTTGAAAGAGATCAAGAGAATTTTCAGGGTGATGGACTGCACTGTTGAGCAGAAGGTCCGTTTTGGTACCCACATGTTAGCCGAGGAGGCCGACGACTGGTGGTTGGCTACTAGGCAGAGATTGGAGGCTGTGCAGGAAGAGATTACTTGGGAGGTATTCAGCAGGGAATTTCTGAGAAAATATTTTCCTGAAGACGTCCGAGGGAAGAAAGAGATAGAGTTCCTGGAACTGAAACAGGGTGGTATGTCTGTGACTGCATATGCGGAAAAATTTGTGGAACTCGCAAAATTTTATCCACACTACAGTGAGGCTACAGCTGAATTTTCTAAATGCATCAAGTTCGAGAATGGGTTGAGGCCTGATATCAAAAAGGCCATTGGTTATCAGAAGATTCGTGTGTTCGCTGATCTGGTTGACAGTTGTAGAATCTTTGAGGAGGACAGTACTGCTCATTATAAAGCTACGTCTGAGAAAAAGGGTAAGTTTCAGAGTCGAAGCAAGCCGTATGAGGTTCCTGCGGGTAAGAGTTATCAGAAGGCTGCTGGAGGTAAGAATTCTAGTGGGGGAGATGCTCCTGCTAGCATTGTCTGTTATAAGTGTGGCAAGCCTGGCCACAAGAGTACTACATGCAGGTCTGATGAGAGGGTTTGCTACCGTTGTGGTAAAAAGGGTCATATGGCGGCCGAGTGTAAGGTCAAGGATGTGGTGTGTTTCAACTGTGGTGAGTCTGGGCATATCAGTACAAAGTGTACCAAACCGAAGAAGGAAAGGTCTAGTGGGAAGGTGTTCGCATTGGCAGGAGAGGAGCCTGATGAGAAGGATGGTCTGATTAGAGGTACGTGCTTTATTAACGGTATTTCTCTGAAATCTCTTATTGATACTGGTGCTACCCATTTCTTTATATCTGTTGATTGTTGTAAAAGATTGGGTCTTGTTTTATCTGCTATGTGTGGGGATATGGTTATCGATACTCCTGCGAAGGGGTCGGTGATTACTTCCCAGGTGTGTTCTAAGTGTCCCGTGTCGATCTTCGGCAGTGACTTTGTTGTGAATTTTGTTTGGTTGCCGTTGAGAGGTCTGGATGTAATCTTCGGCATGGACTGGTTAGAGAATAACCACGTTCATATCAATTGTCGTAGCAAGTCGGTCAGTTTCGGGGAAGAAGATTCTATTTTGGTATCGGCTGGTCAGTTGAAGAAAGAAGGAGTTCAGCTTTTTGCATTGATGGCATCGTTGTCTGCTGAGAGTCAGGCTGTTATTGAAGAACTGCAAGTGGTACGCGAGTTCCCTGAGGTTTTTCCTGATGAAATTCCGAGTGTGCCGCCGGAGAGAGAAGTTGAGTTTTCGATTGATCTTGTACCTGGTACGAGGCCTGTGTCTATGGCACCGTACAGGATGTCGGCGTCTGAATTGTCTGAGTTGAAGACGCAACTTGAAGAATTGCTCGAGAAGAAATTTGTGAGACCGAGTGTGTCACCGTGGGGAGCTCCGGTATTGTTAGTGAAGAAGAAAGATGGGAGCATGAGGTTATGCGTAGACTATCGTCAGTTGAATAAGGTAACTATCAAGAATAAGTATCCGCTTCCGAGGATCGACGATCTAATGGATCTGCTAGTGGGTGCCCGTGTTTTCAGCAAAATTGATTTAAGGTCCGGATATCATTAGATTAAAGTGAAGGATGAGGATGTTCAGAAGACAGCGTTCAGGACAAGGTATGGGCATTATGAATATTCAGTGATGCCGTTCGGTGTGACCAATGCTCCTGGTGTATTTATGGAATATATGAATCGTATTTTCCATAATTATCTAAATCGGTTTGTGGTGATCTTCATAGATGACATTCTAGTTTATTCTAAGTCGGAGGAAGAGCATGCTGAGCATCTGAAGACAGTATTGGAAGTTCTTAAAGAGAAAAAGTTGTATGCTAAGTTATCAAAGTGTGAGTTCTGGCTGAAAGAGGTGAGTTTCCTTGGGCACGTGATTTCTGGTAATGGTATTGCGGTTGATCTGGCAAAAGTGGAGGCAGTATTGGAGTGGGAGGCTCCGAAGTCCGCAACAGAGATTAGAAGCTTTTTGGGTTTGGCTGGGTACTACAGGAGGTTCATCGAGGGTTTTTCCAAGTTAGCCCTTCCGTTGACTCAGTTGACCTGTAAGGGTAAAGTTTTTGTTTGGGATGCTCGGTGTGAGGAAAGTTTTATGGAACTGAAAAAGTGATTGACAACGTCGCCTGTTTTGACGTTGCCTAATCCAGAAGAACCGTTTGTTGTATATTGTGACGCTTCGAAGATGGGTCTTGGTGGTGTGCTGATGCAAGATGGGAAAGTCGTTGCGTATGCGTCGAGGCAATTGCGGGTTACATGGGATTCCTACCTTGCGTTGATTGAGTTTACCTATAACAACAGTTACCATTCCAGTATCGGGATGGCACCATTTGAAGCATTGTATGGTCGAAAGTGTAGAACGCCATTGTGTTGGTATGAGTCGGGAGAGAATGTAGTGTTGGGACCGGAAATTGTCCGGGAGACTACAGAGAAGATCAAGATGATCCGTGAGAAGATGAAGGCTTCGCAGAGTCGTCAGAAGAGTTATCATGACAAGCGGAGGAAAGATTTAGAGTTTCAGGAGGGTGAACATGTGTTCTTGAGGGTTTCTCCTATTACCAGTGTTGGCCGAGCATTGAAATCAAAGAAGCTCACTCCTCGATTTGTTGGTCCTTATCAGATTTTTGAAAGAATCGGAAATGTGGCTTATAGAGTGGCTTTACCGCCAAATCTTTCGAATCTGCATGACGTGTTTCATGTGTCGCAACTTCGGAAGTATGTTACGGATCCATCTCATGTGATCCATATGGATGATGTAGAGGTGCGGGATAATCTCACTGTGGAGACGATGCCCGTACGAATTGTGGATCGTGAAGTGAAAGCGCTTAGAGGCAAAGAGATTGCATTAGTGAAAGTGGTTTGGCTAGGAGCTGCCGGCGAGAGCATGACTTGGGAACTAGAGAGCAAGATGCGAGAGTCCTACCCAGAGTTGTTTGATCAGGTAAATTTCGAGGACGAAATATTCTTAGTGGGGGAGAGTTGTAACACCCTAAATATTTAATTAATTTATTTAATTAAGTATTTAGGAAGTTAAATAAATTAATTGAATATAATTTAATTATTAGAAATTATATTAATATGTGTAGTGGTATTAGAAGATGGAGGCGCCAAAATAGATGGACTTGGGCTTAAGTGAGAAGCCCAAGCCCATGAATCAAGTCATATGCGAAGAGGCGCCTAGAGGGGTTAGGGTTTTTGTTGGCTTTTGCGAAATTGAGAGAAAGAGCATAGAGAGAAGCGAGGCGCGCCGTAGAGGGAGAAGAGGAGAGGAGAAGGTCGCAAGCTCCAAGGAGAAAAGAGGAAACGTGATCCGGTTGCCGTGGTTCCGTTCGTGATCGTCTCTAGAGCTCCTATTCTTCAAATTCGAGGTAAGGGGATGTCCTATCGATTCTTATAATGATTCCTATGATAGACTTTAGGTGGTGATGGCCTAGAATTAGCTATGATCAGGATTATGTTGGTGATGTATGCGTAATGTTCTTAATTTGTGGCTGAAAAATTCATGCTTGGTGTGGTATGGGCGCCTAGGGCGCCATATGTATGAGGAATGTTGCTAGATTTTTATGCTGAAATTGTGATGATTTTGATGTTGCTGGGTTCTTGTGCTGAAAATTGTGATGATTTTGATGTTGCTGGATTTCTATGCTAAAAATAGTGATGAAATGTTGTTGTTGGGACTGTTCTGGGCGCCAAGGGCGCCAGTGCGCGTTGCTGTGCGTGTGTGTGTGGAGCGCTGGGCGCTAGGCACCCGTGTGCGCGCGTCCTGTGTTGCGCCAAGGCGCTGGGCGCCCGTGTGTGAGTGCGTGTGTGGAGCGCTGGGTGCCAGCGCTGGGCGCTGAGCGTCCGTGTGTGTGTGTTGCTTGTTGCGCCAAGGCGCTGGGTGCCAGGCGCTGGGTTCCAGGCGCTGGGCGCTGGGCGCCCATGTGTGCGTGTTGCGTTTTTGCTGGGCGCTGGGCGCCAGGTGCCTGGGCGCTGGGCGCCCATGGCGCCAGTTTTTCAGGATGTCCCAAAATGATTACGAAAACTGTTTTCGCCATATCTTTTGACTCGGACATCCGTTTTGAACGTTTCAAAAAGCGTTGTGAAGCATTTTCAGTTGTCTATCTGTGTGTCCCATTTTTAAAAATAAAAACTTATTATTTCTGAAGGTTGCTGGGGCGCCCCAAGTGGCTGTTCCCGGCGATCGTTGCTGTAACAATGAAAAGACGTTTTGGTGCCTTTAAAAATTCTCTTTTGCGTACGACTAGTGGTTTTAACGATTTAGTGTCAAAAATGATGATTTGACGATGATGCCCCTAGTGGCTAGTTAGATGACTGTTTTGCCCTTGGTGGCTAATATTATTTATAATGATGTGTAAATGACTGTTTTGCCCTTTGTAACGCCCCAATTTTAATAAAATCTATTTTGAGATGAATTGGTGAAATGATTGAAGAGATTAGAGAGTTATTGGCGTGAGAACCATGGTATAAATGACTAGAATTGAGGTTAGGTTTTTCAAGGTTTTGTGTTCTCAATCGAACTCCGTTTTGAATGGTTCTTGTTTAGTTGGAGAGTGGACCTAATTCTCTACAAAGTAGGCATTGGTTTCATAAAATTTCATTAAGAAGTGAGAAAGGAAATTTGGTTGCAAGTTGAGTGAGAAGTTCCGTCCATGTTTGGTACCTCATTGTAGTATTTTGAAAATCTGTACCAATTGGTTACTTATTTTGGGAATTAAAAATCATAGATAGAAACTACACTCCGTGAGCTTTCCAACAAGTGGTCATTTGTTAAAATCCGATGTCGTTTGCTATTTTAATCAAGAGAAGGAAGAAAAGAGTAGTTTGCGCATGCATGCTGTTGTTGCTGCCATTCTGCGCCCGAGTCACGCTCAAGTCGCGCCCCAAGCGCAAGTGCTGTGCGTGAGCAGCGTGAGTTGCTGCCATTTCGTGCCCAAGTCGCGCCTGGCTCGCGCTCCGAGCGCGAGTTCGCGTATATAGCTGCGTTTCTGCGCAGCTAGGGCATTTTTTCTTGCCGTTTTCACTCTTTTTATCATATCTTTGTCTCTGGAGCTCCGATTGTGACGCCGTTTGTTGCGTTCTTCTCGTATCGCAGAGGGCTTCGATAGGAGAGAAATTCCAGAGTTAGAACCCAGAAGTGGTGAGAACGAAAATTAATATCCCTACAATCTAAGAAAGAGAGAACTTGCGATCGTGAGAAGGAGAGAAGAAGTGTAGATCGCGTGGATTGTTGCTGTTGTTTCGTAGGTGACTTGTAGTGATCTCTTGTCTTCGTGAAAACCTAAGGAAGGAGGAGAACTTGGATCGTTGTGGTGTTGGTGAATTTCTAGGGTGCCTTGCGAGTTCTTCACTTCTAAGAGGTTAGGGGGTCCTCTTCTTATCTTTAATAGCTTATGAGATTGAGTATTGCCTAGGGTTAGGTTTTAGAATGATTTATATGAATGCATTGTTGTGTTGTTGATTTAATCGTAGTGTTGTGATATGTGATTAGGAATTCCCTATGTTAAAATCGCATAATTGGTGTTTTGATTGTTGCTAAGGTGAATTGCATGTCACATGTTTGAGTATATGACTTGTGGTGTTTGTTTGGTGAAAATTGAGGATCATGATGATGATTGAATTATATATATATGATTGGGTGTTTGGTGAGTTTAATTTTGGCGTTTGAATTAGAAAAATTTTGATTTTGGGAGTTCCTAGGCGCCTTGGGTGCCATATGCCTTGTTGCTGGAAATTTTGTCCCATTGTGTCTTGTGTGTTGCTGGAAAAATTGTCCCATTGTGTCTTGTGTTGTTGCTGGAAAAAATTGTCCCATTGTGTCTTGTGTGTTCCTTCAGAAAATTGTCCCATTGTGTCACATAATGTTGATGGAAAATGGTCCCTATGTGCATTAGTGATAGGTGCCAAGTGTTTGTGCCAAAGTATACTGTGTTCTGCTGCTGTCTGGGCATTTCTGCCAAATCGCGCCTCACTTGTGCCTAAGTCGCGCGCCACGCGCGACTGTTACTGGGCATTTCTGCCCATTCGCGCCTCACTTGCGCTGAAGTCGCGCTCCACGCGCGAAGCGCCAGAATTTTCTGCTGTTTCGAGTCGTTTTCAGCACGTGTCTCGGTTTTGTTCCAAACTTGTTTTTGACATATCTTTTGACTCGGTTATCCAAATTTGACGGTTCAAAATGCGTTTCGAAGCTAATTTCAGTGTCTATCCAAATGTTCTGGTTTTATGCAAAAATGGATTATTTTAACTGGTGTTTCTGGGCTGAGGCGTTCAAGTGTCTAAATGCCAATTTTTACCCACTTTCCCTATGTCGTGTCAAATCCTAAATTGGCCTAATTGAAATTGGTGTTGGTGTGAGTGGTGGGTTGAGTTGGTGAGTGTATTATGGTGTGATTGGTGAGCAGAGGCTTCGGCCTAATTTTAAATGGTGAGCTGATTAATACAATGGTGAGAATACGAATAAAATGGTGAGTTGATTGAATGGTGAATTGATGAATTGTGTGGTGTGTTGTGATGCATTTCCATAGCATCTCATGAAACATGTGCATTATTGGTGAGCAGAGGCTTCGGCCTAATTTTATTTTGGTGAGCAGAGGCTACGGCCTATTTGTATTTGGTGACGGATCCGACATGCATGTGCCCGTGGAGTTTGGGTTGCATTTCATGCATAACCATATATTATGTAGTGTTGTTTGGAAATGTGAATTTGATGTGGTGGTTGCCATTGTCGAGAATCGGTGTGCCTGGTTATCCTTTTCCTATGCAGTGCTTATTTCCATATGTTATTAATTATGAAAAGAGACTCACCCTACTGCTTTTATGTTGCTTCTTATGTCGGCAACGTGCAGGTAATAACGAGTGAAGGTTACCCTTATGCCTTCGTCTGGTAGGAAGTGTCATGCTCTGATACGTAGCACCAGGGGGGGTGTCTTATGTTTATGCATTACTTTCTTTATACTGTTAGACTGTTATTGGTGATGTATTGGTTTTGTTTTTTCGAAACTTATTATTATTCCGCTGCTGATAGTGACTGTATTTAGTTGATGTGAACTAAAAGAATATTTCATGGTGCTATGTATCCTGCGGTTTTTAATCGGACTATGAAAATTGAAGTTGTGGATTTAATGGAGTAAGTGTAGCACTCGCTTAAATTGTTTTCAAAAAAAAAAAAGAAACTATGATTTTTATTAAATAGTAAGGTTATTAGAAAAGGGGTGTTACATTAGTGGTATCAGAGCAGTTCGGTCTGTCCGGCCAAGTTGTCCAGTGTCGAGTCTAATTATCTCTCGAGTCTTGGTACTCGTTCTAACCATGATTTGTGTTGCAGTGATTAGCTGAATTGGCCAGACGGTAGGATTGCTATTGTTGAGAATGGTGTTGCTTATTGTTTTATTGCTGCTATGGGTGTGTTTGCTCTGAGTACTTTGTGTAACTGCTATGTTAGTTATTTTTTTAGTTACTACTCCTTACCATATGTTGCGATATTTTAAATGTTAAGTGGTACTTTCACCAACATGTTGCATTTATTTGAGTAATTGTATTTAATGAAGTGATTGAAATTTTGTTGATTAATCCATTTGATATATGTAGAACCAGATAAGGTTAGACTCTAAGAGAGTTTTGTACTTGCGTCATAATTTTACTCTATGGTATGTCAATGATTTCCTCGGCAAATTTACATGTTCTATTTAAATTCCCTTGAAATATAGCAAAACTCAGGAAGTGGGAAAATAAAGTTAGAGAAAATGCGTTGGTGTTCAAATTGCCATCTTTGCATGGCTATAGTGTCAGGCTGCGTATGCTTCGATCATTATTAAGTTATAAAACTAGAGCTTAAATAGCGGGAACTACTGATTTAATTATGGTGTGCTATCTGAAAGTAGTTTTCTCGCTCTACTATGATTTCGTGTTTGTTGACTCTCAAATTCTAAAAAGTTATGTGTCTAAAGAATGCCTGACTGCTTTACGTGTTTTCTCTAGGATGATAATTGATCTCAATCTCGTTTAAGTGCTCTTGTTCTTGTTGGGTTTTGTAAGGGTGGGTTTAACATCCATAATGGGTTTATGATGGGTTTACGGGTAGTAGGGTTTTGTAAATTGAATTGAGATGTATGTGATAATTGAGTGTTCTTGTGTTAATTGGTGACTCATGTTGTTGTTGATGATTTATTGATGTTTTGCTGTTGATGATTTGTTAATGTTTGTTGTTTAATGAGTGGTTGAAGAATGGAATGATTTGTGGATGAATTTTGTATTTGTTGTTTAACGAATCTTAATGTGTTTACGTGTAAATTCGTGTTCTTGATGTTGAGGGCGTGTGAAAGAGGTTTGATGAGGTGATCATTGAGTGAAATACCGAGTTTTTCTGAGTTTTCTGCACGTTACGTGTCTGCTGTCAGACCGCGCCCCGTTTGCGCTGCAGTCGCGCCCCAAGCGCAACTGCACTGCGCTGTGAACTGATTTTTCTGTCCAATCGCGCCTGGGTTGCGCCCCGCTCGCGCCCCAAGCGCGAGTGGATGTTTCTCACTGTTTAGTGCTGTTCTCTCACTGTTATGTGGTTGTTTTCACACTGTTTTTCCTCAGCTTAAAATGTGATGTTTTCCCCATTTGAAATGTGGTATTTTCTAAAAGAAAAGAGTGTATTTTTCTAAAATATAAAGTGATGATTAAATTGAATCGAATTGAATTGAATTGATAATGGTTCGTAGAGTTGATAATTGGATTTGATGTTTTCAAAGAAATCAAAGTTACAATTGTATTTAAAATAAATGGTGTGCTGTTTGACAGTGTTTCAGGTCGCTGTTCTATTTTTAAGATGAATAGTGTGCTGTCTTATATTGTTCAAAGTTGCTGTTTTGCTTTTGAAAAAAAAAGGGGGGTTGCAGTTTTGCCACTGCTCTTATAAATTTAATGTACTGTGTACTCATTTTCAAGCACACTGTTTACCCAAAATTTTACGAGGATGTTTACAAAAATTGACGTGCTTTCTCCCAAAGTTAAAGAGTTGGTTATATTGTTTACAGTTGCTGTTTCGTTTTGAAAATAATAGTGCGCTGTTTTTATATTTTTTAAAGATGCCGTTTTGTTTTGAGATTAAAAGTGTGCCATTTTTATGTTGTTAATGTTGTCGTTTTTGCTGCTGTTTTCGCACATTAAAGTGTACTGTTCTCTACAATCTAGAGTGTTGTTTTCTTCGACTTAAATGTGATGTTCACTCAAATATAACGTGTTGTTCTCTTAATAATTTAAAGTGCCGAGTTCTTAAAATTAAAATGATGTTTTCTTGAATCAAGTGGGCCGTTTCGTAAATTTTAAAAGGGCTGTCTTCCTATTTTTCTTTAGTACTGTTACTGTATTTTGAGAGGTTGCTGTCTCGATTTTTTTTGTGCTGTTTGGTCCCTATGGACGTTGACTTAGTCCTTTCTTGACAAAGGAGTCGCGTAATTAATTGTGATTGATGTGATTGATGTGGTGTGTGCTTCACTTTGGTGAAGTTATGATGTGTTGTTGATGAGTCGGTCCTATGAAGGACCTAGGGGGGAAATGGGAGTTGAGGAACTCTCAGCGCAAAGATGTCGTGGTTGGTGTTGTCACTTTCGTTGAAGTACTTTAATGGGTGTCGCGCCAATTTCAAGTGAATGGGTGTTGTAGTCGTAGCTAAGTTCGATCATAGTGTGAGGACCAAAGAAACAAGAAGAGATGAAGGTTAGGTGTGTAAGGTGACATAAGAGCCGAGATGTGGTTACCTGACTATAAGTGGGTCGAAATGAATGGGAGTCGACGTGTGGTGTTGTCAAAGTATATGGAAATCGAAGTATAAGTGGGACGAAGTGCAGTGTTGCAGTGTTATCAAGGTATGTAGGTGTCGAACGTGTGAGTCGAAGGTTAAATGTGTCGAAGTGTATGTGTACGTCGAAGGGCATGTGTGGCTAAGTTATACATTGTACATAGTGTCGAGGTGAAGTGTTGTGCGTAGGCGGTGCGCCTAAGCGTAGTTGTTGAAGTGTGGTGAGTATAAGCTTAAGAGTAAATGTATGTAGAAGCTAGTGTGGTTGAAGCATAAAGTGCCTAAGTACAGCGTATGGGTGGCAAGGAGAATGATGGAGAACCGAAGTAGATGTAACCGGGGTAGTTGTAGAGGTGAGTGATGATGAGGTGTAGTTGCCTAAGTGAAGTGTCACGGTGTTTGAGTAGTTGAGTGGGACTTTGATGACCTTCAGATTAGAACATCTAATTAAGAGTAACAATGTGGAGAAGGGTGATGGACAGGGATGGTTGGAAGTGACAAGAAGATTGGGTTTCGTTTCGTGAGTTGGAGTAAATTTTCGAGGACGAAAATATTCTAAGTGGGGGAGAGTTGTAACGCCCCAATTTTATTAAAATCTATTTTGAGATGAATTGGTGAAATGATTGAAGAGATTAGAGAGTTATTGGCGTGAGAACCATGGTATAAATGACTAGAATTGAGGTTAGGTTTTTCAAGGTTTTGTGTTCTCAATCGAACTCCGTTTTGAATGGTTCTTGTTTATTTGGAGAGTGGACCTAATTCTCTACAAAGTAGGCATTGGTTTCATAAAATTTCATTAAGAAGTGAGAAAGGAAATTTGGTTGCAAGTTGAGTGAGAAGTTCCGTCCAAGTTTGGTACCTCATTGTAGTATTTTGAAAATCTGTACCAATTGGTTACTTATTTTGGGAATTAAAAATCATAGATAGAAACTATACTCCGAGAGCTTTCCAACGAGTGGTCATTTGTTAAAATCCGATGTCGTTTGCTATTTTAATCAAGAGAAGGAAGAAAAGAGTAGTCTGCGCATGCATGCTGTTGTTGCTGCCATTCTGCGCCCCAAGCGCAAGTGCTGTGCGTGAGCAGCGTGAGTTGCTGCCATTTCGTGCCCAAGTCGCGCCTGGCTCGCGCTCCGAGCGCGAGTTCGCGTATATAGCTGCGTTTCTGCGCAGCTAGGGCATTTTTTCTTGCCGTTTTCACTCTTTTTATCATATCTTTGTCTCTGGAGCTCCGATTGTGACGCCGTTTGTTGCGTTCTTCTCGTATCGCAGAGGGCTTCGATAGGAGAGCAATTCCAGAGTTAGAACCCAGAAGTGGTGAGAACGAAAATTAATCCCCCTACAATCTAAGAAAGAGAGAACTTGCGATCGTGAGAAGGAGAGAAGAAGGGTAGATCGCGTGGATTGTTGCTGTTGTTTCGTAGGTTTTAGAATGATTTATATGAATGCATTGTTGTGTTGTTGATTTAATCGTAGTGTTGTGATATCTGATTAGGAATTCCCTATGTTAAAATCGCATGATTGGGTGTTTGGTGAGTTTAATTTTGGCGTTTGAATTAGAAAAATTTTGATTTTGGGAGTTCCTAGGCGCCTTGGGTGCCATATGCCTTGTTGCTGGAAATTTTGTCCCATTGTGTCTTGTGTGTTGCTGGAAAAATTGTCCCATTGTGTCTTGTGTTGTTGCTGGAAAAAATTGTCCCATTGTGTCTTGTGTGTTGCTTCAGAAAATTGTCCCATTGTGTCACATAATGTTGATGGAAAATGGTCCCTATGTGCATTAGTGATAGGTGCCAAGTGTTTGTGCCAAAGTATACTGTGTTCTGCTGCTGTCTGGGCATTTCTGCCAAATTGCGCCTCACTGGCGCCTAAGTCGCGCGCCACGCGCGACTGTTACTGGGCATTTCTGCCCATTCGCGCCTCACTTGCGCTGAAGTCGCGCTCCACACGCGAAGCGCCAGAATTTTCTGCTGTTTCGAGTCGTTTTCAGCACGTGTCTCGGTTTTGTTCCAAACTTGTTTTTGACATATCTTTTGACTCGGTTATCCAAATTTGACGGTTCAAAATGCGTTTCGAAGCTAATTTCAGTGTCTATCCAAATGTTCTGGTTTTATGCAAAAATGGATTATTTTAACTGGTGTTTCTGGGCTGAGGCGTTCAAGTGTCTAAATGGCAATTTTTACTCACTTTCCCTATGTCGTGTCAAATCCTAAATTGGCCTAATTGAAATTGGTGTTGGTGTGAGTGGTGGGTTGAGTTGGTGAGTGTATTATGGTGTGATTGGTGAGCAGAGGCTTCTGCCTAATTTTAATTGGTGAGCTGATTAATACAATGGTGCGAATACGAGTAAAATGGTGAGTTGATTGAATGGTGAATTGATGAATTGTGTGGTGTGTTGTGATGCATTTCCATAGCATCTCATGAAACATGTGCATTATTGGTGAGCAGAGGCTTCGGCCTAATTTTATTTTGGTGAGCAGAGGCTACGGCCTATTTGTATTTGGTGACGGATCCGACATGCATGTGCCCGTGGAGTTTGGGTTGCATTTCATGCATAACCATATATTATGTAGTGTTGTTTGGAAATGTGAATTTGATGTGGTGGTTGCCATTGTTGAGAATCGGTGTGCCTGGTTATCCTTTTCCTATGCAGTGCTTATTTCCATATGTTATTAATTATGAAAAGAGACTCACCCTACTGCTTTTATGTTGCTTCTTATGTCGGCAACGTGCAGGTAATAACGAGTTAAGGTTACCCTTATGCCTTCGTCTGGTAGGAAGTGTCATGCTCTGATACGTAGCACCAGGGGGGTGTCTTATGTTTATGCGTTACTTTCTTTATACTGTTAGACTGTTATTGGTGATGTATTGGTTTTGTTTTTTCGAAACTTATTATTATTCCGCTGCTGATAGTGACTGTATTTAGTTGATGTGAACTAAAAGAATATTTCATGGTGCTATGTATCCTGCGGTTTTTAATCGGACTATGAAAATTGAAGTTGTGGATTTAATGGAGTAAGTGTAGCACTCGCTTAAATTGTTTTCAAAAAAAAAAAAAGAAACTATGATTTTTATTAAATAGTAAGGTTATTAGAAAAGGGGTGTTACACCCTTGGTGGCTAATATTATTTATAATGATGTGTAAATGACTGTTTTGCCCTTGGTGGCTAATATTATTTATGATGATGTGTAAATGACGATGATGCCCTTGGTGGCTAGTAAATGACGTTTTTGCCCTCAGTGGCTATTGTTTGAGTTGATGATGTGTATGTATAAGTGACGATGAAACCCAGTGACGTTTTGAGGCCTAAATGGCTAAGTGATGTTAAGGCCTAAATGGCTAAAGTGATGTTGTTGTGTAAATTGTGGATTGACAGGTGCTGTGCCTCTGAATTGGCAATTCGGTAAGTGACGGGTCACATAGTTGACCGTGAATTGTGTGTTTGTGAGTGGTGCATGTCATAGTGTCTCATGCCCCATATGCATAAACCCAGTGACGTTTTTGAGGCCCAAAAGGCTAAGTGACGATGAGGCCATAATGGCTAAGCGACGTTTGTGAAAAGGTACCTCATGCATATGCCCGCGAGTGGGTTGCATTTCATATGCCCACATGACATAATGATGAGTTATTGTAGTGACGTGATTGATGATTGTGATGTTACTAATTTAGAGCTATGACTTGACTTATTGTTTATCATATGACTTATTATATGAATTGAATTGGACTCACCCTTCTGTTTGAATGTTACCCCCATGCGGTAACGTGCAGGTGATTGCGAGTGAAGGACTAGGTACCTTCACTATTTCGAGTCGAGTCGTCACGCTCTGATACGTAGCACTCAGGGGGGGAACGAACTTAATGTTATGATTGATTTTGGTTGTTATGTCTTGTTGACAATTCTGTTTTATTTTGTTATTCCGCTGCGAAATTGATTTTATTGACGTTAAGTTTTATTGTGATGATAACTGTAGTGTTGAGATTCGCCTTTTAGTGATGTGCTACGTAATACATGGTTATTATGTCTTTGAGCTGTTCTATTGAGAAGTGTGATTTTATTGAAGTAAGTGTAACATCCTTTGAAATGAAAAGAAATTTTGAAAACTCTGATATTTTTCCAATTAAATTAACGGGTAGAAAAGGGGTGTTACAGCACTACTTTACTTTTCATGCTAACGGTTCAGTCCTGGAATTGTCTTTCCAATTTCGTGCTAACGGTTTAGCCCTGGCACAGCTTTACCTTTCATCCTAACGGTTCAGCCCTGGCATTGTCTTTTAGATTTCGTGCTAACGGTTCAGCCCTGGCACTGCTTTACCTTTCATGCTAACGGTTCAGCCCTGGCACTGCTTTACTTTTCATGTTAACGGTTCAGCCCTGGCATTGTCTTTTAAATTTCGTGCTAACGGTTCAGCCCTGGCACTGCTTTACCTTTCATGCTAATGGTTCAGCCCTGGCAACTACTTTAATTTTCATGCTAACGGTTCAGCCCTGGCATTGTCTTTTAAATTTCGTGCTAACGGTTCAGCCCTGGCCCTGTCTTTTAACTTTTCATGCTAACGGTTCAGCCCTGGCATTGTCTTTTAAATTTCGTGCTAACTGTTCAGCCCTGGCACTACTTTACTTTTCATGCTATCGGTTCAGCCCTGGCATTGTCTTTTAAATTTCGTGCTAACGGTTTAGCCCTGGCACAACTTTACCTTTCATGCTAACGGTTCAGCCCTGACATTGTCTTTTAGAGTTCATGCTAACGGTTCAGCCCTGGCACTTCTTTACCTTTCATGCTAACGGTTCAGCCCTGGCCCTGTCTTTTAACTTTTCATGCTAACGGTTCAGCCCTGGCATTGTCTTTTAAATTTCGTGCTAACGGTTCAGCCCTGGCACTGCTTTACTTTTCATGCTAACGGTTCAGCCCTGGCATTGTCTTTTAAATTTCGTGCTAACGGTTTAGCCCTGGCACAACTTTACCTTTCATTCTAACGGTTCAGCCCTGGCATTGTCTTTTAGAGTTCGTGCTAACGGTTCAGCCCTGGTACTGCTTTACCTTTCATGCTAACGGTTCAGCCCTGGCATTTGTCTTTTTAAATTTCTTGCTAACGGTTCAGCCCTGGCATTGTCTTTTAAATTTCGTGCTAACGGTTCAGCCCTGGCAACTGCTTTACTTTTCATGCTAACGGTTCAGCCCTGGCATTGTCTTTTAAATTTCATGCTAACGGTTCAGCACCGGCCCTGTCTTTTTACTTTTCATGCTAACGGTTCAGCCCTGGCATTGTCTCTTAAATTTCGTGCTAACGGTTCAGCCCTGGCACTGCTTTACTTTTCATGCTAACGGTTCAGCCCTGGCATTTTCTTTTAAATTTCGTGCTAACGGTTTATCCCTGGCACAGCTTTACCTTTCATGCTAACGGTTCAACCCTGGCATTGTATTTTAGATTTTGTGCTAACGGTTCAACCCTGGCACTGCTTTACCTTTCATGCTAACGGTTCAGCCCTGGCAATTGCCTTTTTAAATTTCTTTCTAACGGTTCAGCCCTGGCATTGTCTTTTAAATTTCGTGCTAACGGTTCAGCCTGGCACTGCTTTACTTTTCATGCTAACGGTTCCGCCCTGACACTGTCTTTTAGTTTTTCATGCTAACGGTTCAGCCCTGGCATTTGTCTTTTTAAAATTTCGTGCTAATGGTTCAGCCCTGGCACTATTTACTTTCATGCTACCGGTCTCACCCTGGCATTGTCTTTAATTTTCTGCTATTGGTCTCGCCCTGGCATCATCTCCATTGTAATATAGCTTCGACATCGTACTTTTTTAAAAAAGAAAAAAAAATTCCAGGTTTTCAATTCACCTCGAAAATCGCATATTTCACCAGTTAAAATTGAGGTTCGTATCTGTACTTATCTCTTACTTTGATAATACGACAAAACATGGAGAACATGGTTTTGTGTGTTATATCGTAAGAGAGTAAGCACAGAGGGGCAACTGTGAACACTCAATTTTTACAGGAATTTTTTAGTTTTTCGAAAAAATTACAAAAAAGTAGTCGCTTTTTGGGTATTTTCGGGTTTTAGTTTTTAGCTACTATGCGAATGCAATTTCTCTCTCCTCGGACCTCGTTTTGACGATCCGAACGGTGAAAGTGGAGACATATGTCCCACGAACCTGATGTCAAAAAACGAAGATGATCCAACGGTTAACGAATCCGGAATCGCACCTTTACGGTGAGAGGTTTGAGAAAAACGGACCAAAAACTGCAGCTATTGCGAAGGCAATTTCTCTCTCCTCAGACCTCATTTCGACGATCCAAACGGTGAAAGTGAAGATATATGTCTCACGAACCTACTGTCAAAAAATGAAGACGATCCAACGGTTAACAAATCCGGAATCGCGCTTTTACGGTGACAGGTTTGAGAAAAATGGGAATTGTGTTCTCTAAGTGGGAATTGCTTTCTCTATCTTGTTTTAGTCCCACATTGCTTGCAAGAAACAACACCCCTATAGCAATTGACTATAAAAGAGGTTGAGAGGTGAAGGTTTGAAGGGAGAGATCATTGGCGGGTTAAGTGATCTTTTGGGTCAAGCCTTTGCGGCCTATTTCACTAAAAGCCCTGTCTTTGATCATTTAGTACGTTTTGAGTCGGCTTTCCGATTCTCAAAGCAGTTTTGCGGTTTTGGGTCAAAATGGTCCAAATAGGAGCCCGGTTTGCGGTTGACCTGGTCAGACTGCTCGGGCCGGTTCGGCATTCTTCGTGTTAAGGTTAGTCTTGTATTTATCTATTTTGTTTTGTTTTGTTTTTTGTTTTTTTTGTTTTTGTACATATTTATTTATTTATTTATTATTTATTTTTGTATATATCTATTTATCTATTTATTTATTTATTTATTTATTTATGTATATAGCCATCTATTTATTTTTTTTATTGTTCATTTTGTCATTTAAATACAGGATTTATTTTATTTTTTCACTCTCTTCAAAAACTAAAAAACGATAATTAGGGTTTGACTTGGATGTAAATCTCAAGCCCGCAACTTTAATTTAAGGGTCTTTAGTTGTACAACTTGGACCTTAAATCCCTTTAAAATAAAAACCATAAAACTACAAATTAAATATGATTTCTATTTAACACCTATTTTATAAAAAACCCAAAATATAAATGGATTCGATTTGGATGTACATCCTGTCAATCCAGTTTAAGGATCTTTAGTTGTACAACTTCGATCTTAGACCCCTTCAAAAATAAAATCAACCAACCAACAAATTTTCAGGAAGAACTCTGTGACTTTTGAGTCTCTCATCGCACCAGAGAGTACGTAGGCGCAGGGCCTCCCTGTCAAAGTCATAATAAAATTTTCTTAAATTAATCCTTTGTAAATAATTGTTTTATACTAAATCTTATTAAGTATGATTTTTTTGGGTAAACAAATAATTAAACGACTTAATAATTACCGCACAAATCAAATTTAGGGTAACTGTCCTAGGACAGATGTGTTAGGGGTGTAGTGAAACTAGTTTTCCCCCCTTCCCTTCGCATAACCGACTTCCGAGTCCAACCTAGTTACGTAGGCCGATAATCTTAGGTTTAGGTTTTTCTCAATTTTCCGATTTAAAAATAAATTGGGTGGCGACTCCTTAAATTATTATTTTTGAGCCGCCTACGTCGAGATCCAGGTCACGACAGAGTGAGAATAGATTAGGAATAGGCTAGGATTGACTAGCCACCTCCGACTTCTTGCAAGCCACGTCCAAATTCATTGTAAGTGATTAAGAATAGATAAAGAATACGCTAGGATTGGGTAGCCACTTCTGAATTCATGCTAGCCACCTCCTATTTCATTGTAAGATATTATGAGAAGATTAGGAAAAGGCTTGGACTGGCTAGCCACTTCCTAGTTCATGCTAGCCACTTCTTAGTTCATTGTAAGTGATTAGGCTTAGATAAGGAATAGGCTAGGATTGGTAGTCACTTCCTGTTGACCAAGTGACTACAAACACAAGAGGGGGGGTGAATTGTGAAATTAAAAATTGCGATTAACAATAAAATTTTTAAGAGATTTAGATCAAATAAGATGCTTGAATTTAAATACCTGTGATAAAGCAATAAAATAACTTGCAAGTAAAAAAAAAGGAGATGAAGGGAAGAAGATGACACAAAGAGATTTATACTGGTTTGGCCAAACCACAGGCCTACGTCCAGTCCCCGAGGAATGCTCCAAGGGATTTCAACTAATCACTAGCTTTTAAAACAGGTTCAGCTAGAAACCTTTACAATCAAGAACTTACAACACCGGGATATCACGTCTCTGAAAGAAAACCTTTAAAACCTAGAGATATCACCTCTCTAGAAAACACCAAGAGATATCACCTCTCTTGAATACCTTGGGATCTCACCCAACAAATGCTAAGAAAAAAAGATTTGATAGCACACTCAGTAGTGTGGATAAAACAAGTTGAAGCACAGTAACAATATCAAACTATGTGAATTATAAAGCTCTCAAAAAATAAAATATTAGCAAGTGAAAGAGTAGTATGAGAGTGTTAGAGAAGAGTGTGAAATGCGTATGAAATTGTGTGAAATTGGGTTGTTATTTTGAAATGAAAAAAATGAGCGCCCTATTTATAGGAAAACCAAAGTGATCTATTTTAGGAAATGAAATAATCGATTAGTTGCTTAAATCACTTAGGGTGGATAATCGATTAGGAGCCTGAGTAAATCGATTAGGCACTTTCCAAATTAGGTGAAATAATCGATTATAGTGTTTAGTTTAAAAGATGGATAATCGATTAGGCTTCTGAACATTTTTCAGGTGGATAATCGATTTATGCACTTGGTATAATCGATTAGGTGCTTCAAAAGATCTTACTAATCGATTATGTGCTTTAATGAAACAAGAAGGTAATCGATTATTTGCTTTCCTGAAAGTATGGATACCTTCCTTAAATTGTAATAATCGATTATGTGCTTCAAAAGGGAAAGGGAATAATCGATTATGAAGATGTTTTCATAGAGAGTGTAATCGATTATTTGCTTGAAGGAAGGATATGATGTAATCGATTGAGTGCCTTCCTAAAAACATGGATAACTTCCTTATTCATCAAGAATATATTATATGCATGCTAAAATCGATTTTATACTTTCTAAAAAATTATTTTCATAACACATGTGCTTGTCCTATTTTATCTTGCATGCATGAGGTTTATTGAAAAATATTTTCATGCAAAAATTATTTTTATAAAACCTTTTGTGATGTTTTCATGCAAAATTATTTTTATAAATCCTTTTGTGAGTGTGTGATTTATTTTATATTTGAGAGCTTTATTTTCACTTACAATAATATCCTAAACACACACAACAGTAAAATAATTCTTGACTGTCGCTTGATTGCATTTTTCCGCTTTTTGCAGTCTTGAACTTTTTGCCCTTCTTTTGTCAATCATCAAAACCTGATTATTCCTGTCAAGGCATATATTCACACTTCCTAGTTCATGCTAGCCACTTCCTAATTCTTTGTAAGTGATTAAGAATAGATCAGGAATAGGCAAAGATTTGCTAGCCACTAGGAATGGCAAGCCTTTTCCTAGTTCATTGTAAGTGATTAAGAATAGATAAGGAACAGGCTAGGAATGGCTAGCCACTTCCAAATTCATTTAAGTGATTAAGAATAGATAAGGAATACGCATGGATTGGCTAGCCACTTCCTAGTTTATGCTATCCACTTCCTAGTTTTTTGTAAGTGATTAAGAATAGATAAGGAATAGGCTAGGGCTGGCTAGCCACATCCTATTAATGCTAACCACTTCCTAATTCATTATAAGTGATTAAGAATTGATTAGGACTAGGCTAGGATTGGCTAGCCACTTTCTTGTTCCTTGTAAGTAATTAAGAATAGATAAGGAATAGGCTAGGATTGGCTAGCCACCTCCTACTTCATGCTAGCCACATCCAAATTCATTGTAAGTGATTAAGAATAGATAAAGAGTAGGATATGATTGGGTAGCCACTTCCTATTTCATTGTAAGAGATTAAGAATAGATTAGGAAAAGGCTTTGACTAGCTAGCCACTTCCAAGTTCATGCTAGCCACTTCTTAATTCATTGTAAGTGATTAAGAATAGATAAGGAATAGATGAGGAATAGCCTAGGATTGGCTAGCCACTAGGAATGACTAGCCACTTTCTAGTTCATTGTAAGTGATTAAGAATAGATAAGGAATTGGCTAGGACTGGCTAGCCACTTCCTAATTCATGCTAGCCACTTCCTAATTCTTTGTTAGTGATTAATAATAGATTAGGAATAGGCAAAGATTTTCTAGCCACTAGGAATGCCAAGCCACTTCCTAGTTCATTGTAAGTGATTAAGCTTAGATAAGGAATAGGCTAGGATTGGCTAGCCACTTGCAAGTTCATGCTAGCCACTTCATAATTCTTTGTAAGTGATTATGAATAGATTAGGAATAGGCAAAGATTTGCTAGCCACTAGGAATGGCAAGCCACTTCTTAGTTCATTGTAAGTGATTAAGAATAGATAAGGAACAGGCTAGGAATGACTAGCCACTTCCTAATTCTCTTAAGTGATTATGAATAGGATAGGAATAGGCAAGGATTGGATTGTCAATTTTTATTTCACGCTAGCCACTTCCTAGTTCATTGTAAGTGATTAAGAATAGATGAGGAATAGTCTAGGATTGGCTAGCCACTAGGAATGACTAGCCACTTTCTAGTTCATTGTAAGTGATTAAGAATAGATAAGGAATTGGCTAGGATTGGCTAGCCAATAGGAATACCTAGCCACTTTCTAAATCAAGCTAGCCACTTCTTAGTTCCTTGTAAGTGATTGAGAATAGATAAGGAATAGGCTAGGATTGGCTAGCCACCTCCTACTTCTTGCAAGCCACTTCCAATTTCATTGTAAGTGATTAAGAAAAGATAAAGAATAGGCTAGGATTGGGTAGCCACTTCCGAATTCATGCCAGGAAAAGGCTTGGACTGGCTAGCCACTAGGAATGGCTAGCCATTTCTTAGTTCATTGTAAGTGATTAAGAATAGATAAGGAACAGGCTAGGAATGGCTAGCCACTAGGACTCGCTAGCCATTTCCTTTTCATGCTAGTCACTTCCTAGTTCATTGTAAGGGATTAAGAATTGATTAGGAATAGGCAAGGATTGGCTAGCCACTTGGAATGACTAGCCATTTCCTAGTTCCTTGTAAGTGATTATGAATAAATAAGTAATATTCTAGGACTGGCTAGCCACTTCCTATTCATGCTAGCCACTTCCTAATTCATTGTAAGAGATTAAGAAATGATTAGGAATAGGCTAAGACTGGCTAGCCACTAGGAATGGCAAGCCACTTCCTAGTTCATTGTAAGTGATTAAGAATAGATAAGAAATTGGCTAGGATTTGCTATCCACTTCTTAATTCATGCTAGCCACTTCCTAGTTCGTTGTAATTGATTAAGAATAGATGAAGAATAGGCAAGGATTGGATAGCCACTACGAATGACAAGCCACTTTCTAGTTCATTGTAAGTGATTAAGAATAGATAAGGAATTGGCTAGGATTGGCTAGCCACTTCTTAATTCATGCTAGCCACTTCCTAATTCTTTGTAAGTGATTAAGAATAGATTCGGAATAGGCTAAGATTGGCTAGCCACTAGGAATAGCTAGCCACTGTAACACCCCGTTAATTTCTATCTTGTAGAAATTACCGAAGCGCACTACTGGCATACATCAGAGTGACTTTCCTTTTAACATATTGAACACATTACTAAACTTCGATGAATCACTCATCAAACGTGCTTAAAAATAACTAAACAGCATATCAATAAAGTCGGTCCTTACACCCTCAACTAGTGTTCAATACTCAAAACAGAAAGTCTGCGGAAGCGATTTACAACTTAAAAACATAAGTCGTACCATCGTACATCTAAGAAACTGAATACAAAAGTACAGAAATACAAAGGAAACTGAAATACAAGACACAAAGAGATAAAGATCGCGGCTGCTCCTCAAACGTCTTCGTAGCCGTGCCTCACGGTCTTCAACTTTCCCTGCTTAACTGAAAAACAACAACAATGGATTGGGTGAGACAACTTGTCTCAGTGAGTTCTATCGCGACCCCTTACTAATTCTCTCGGTTCAATTATGCTTGATTCGTTATCTAAAACTCATAGTCCTCAAAGTTGACTATGTGGCTGAACTATGCTCAATCACTGAGCCTAACAATGAACTATGCTCAATCACTGAGCCTAACAATGAACTATGCTCAATCACTGAGCCTAACAATGATTCTTAGCGTGTCACCGGTCACTTGGCATAATAAGCTTCCGGTGAACCCGTCCCCACTAATCACTAGTGGGTCCCTAACGGGGCCTAGGTTCATAAGGGTCATGACTCCCTCTCCCCCAGCACACTAATCAGGAATAGGGTCGTCACCCTGACAATGAACTATGCTCAATCACTGAGCCTAAACAATGACGCATATACAATATACAATAACAATGAACAATGAAAACTGCCCAATCACTGAGCCTAACCTGAAAGCATACTCATCCACTGAGCCTTATCATGACCTAATCTTATTCTGAACATTAGGTGATCTAGTTATTAACTTAGCCTTATAATTTGGTGATCTCACATGGATTACTAATGTTTGCTAACTTAACTTACTAACCTTACTCAAAGAGTCAGTCCAACACATATATCAATCACAAGGTCATAACATGAAATCAATGGTCAATCACATGAGCATTCACTGCACCTGAACATAATCTAAACATAACCAATCACATGGCACTAATATAACTTGGATTCAATCACAGTCAATTACCACTCAATTTAGGGCAATTCAGTTATAATATCATTGGGGAAGATGGAAGAAGGGATTGGAATGCATTTGGAACCGTTTGGGATGATTTATAACACTTTTCAAAATAGCCAACCCGAAAACCACGCACGGTCCGTGCTCCAGAGGCGCACGATCCGTGCGTGACTGAAAAATTTAATTCATTTTATACCGAACAGAGCGCACGACCCGTGCGCCCATACGCACGATCCGTTCGATGTCCAAAACCATTTCCAGGCTACCTGCGAACACACAGCACGACCCGTGCTCCCATAACGCACGATCCGTGCGTGTGTCTCAGTAACCCAGATACTTGCATTTTCTTAACGATATCATCCCAAACCGATTCCGATATATTTTCCGATCGATACTTCTACTTTACCAGCCCATAAAACACAGTCAAACAAATCAACAATCAACACACATCAATCAAAAATCATGATATGCCAATTTATAAGTTTCAGTCCAACAATTCATCAATCTCATGATTCAAACGTTATTTTCGCAAAACGGTTTCGCACCGGATTTTCGTAAACTCGCGACTCAATTAAAATGAAAAGGCTGAAAACAATCCTAGTGAGTATTAGAACTCACCTTTTCGTGACGACGATACACCCGACGCCGAAACTTCTCGAACACGAACTAACGGAATCACGAATCCGCTCCAGCTATTTCCAGCAACGCACCGCCAATTTGCAACGAGCGTAACTCACTCAAATCTCAACCAAACTTAGCAAAACGAGGGTCTACGGTGAAGGGATTTTTCTCTAGTTTCTGAAGGAGAAAGATTCACTTACATGCAACCAGTGGTTTGGGAGATATTAACAAAACAAGAGGACTGCTTCGGAACAGTGGCTGATTCTTAATCTGAAAGTTGTGAGTGTGATATGTCTCTCATTTCTCAATGAAATCATGCGGTTCTTGTGCCCAAAATGAAGAGCTTTGTGTCTGGTTTCCAGAGGGACAAGAATCACGATGATCGGAGGCCAGTACAGGGAGATACGAACGAAACACTGAAGGTAGGTAAAACGGGTTTTGCCCAGAATTTTCTGTTGAACCCTTCTTCTCCCTCAAACTCGAATTTGCATGGCTGGGTGAAGTGAGATGATCAGGGCTGAGCCTGTGTGTGAAAGAGGTATCAGTGGAAAGAGGAGAGAAAATGTGAAAGAATAGTGGTGACACTTCTAACATGCATGGAGCTTTGAAGGAATGGTGCTCTCATCTCTCCAAGCTCTCCCTCCCTCTCTCATGAACTTGTTGCTGTTTCAGATTTTGTAGAATGAAGAAAGAAGTGTTTTTCTTTTGGATTTCAGCTGAAGAATGGGGTTATATAGGAACTATGGGAATAGACACTTTTACCCTTCACTTATAATTTCTATTCCTAATGACTCCTACCAGTCCTAATTACTAAATATGATGTAATCAATTCAATTAAGCACATCATTTCACATACTCATCAATTAAACAAATTGCCTATCCAATTCCATTTATTTTCAATCAAGACAATAATTCACTCAATATTAATTCACGCCAATTAATTTAATTAGCGAAAAATTGGGGATATTACAATCACCCCAACTTTTTAAAAATTTTGTCCTCAAAATTGGACCAATCAAAACAATTAGCACACAATATACCTTTCTTCGAGATGACATCGGCTTCGCCTTTCTGAGCGTCCAACACAAAAACCTTTCTGCTTGCAGGGTTAGAATTCCATTCTCGGTTCCTCTTCCTCGCTGGGCACTCCTTGGCGTAGTGCCCTTCCATTTTGCAGTAGAAGCAAAGCTTTGATCCTAGGTGACACTCTCCTCCATGGGGCCTTCCGCATTTGCCACAGTTGGCGGGTTTTAAAAATTTCGACGCCTGCACTCGCTTACCCTTGCTGGAGACACCTCTCGGTTCTTCCTCCGGAGTGGACCATTCAGTCGCCTTCCTCTTCTTTACTGGGCACTTGTTAGCATAATGCCCTTCTCCCTTGCAATAAAAACACGCGGTTGATCCTCGACGACACCTTCCGCTGTGGGGTCTTCCACACGCCGAACACTTAACGGATATCGGGACTTCAGCTACCACAACTTGCTTTCCTTTGATGGAAGTATTCCTCGGTTCATCACTTGGGGTTGGCAATTCCAATGCCTTCTTCTTCCCTTTTCTATTCGCTTTCCTTCCCTCATTCGATCCGTTGAGATTTGTTTCTGCAACATACGGTCGCTGCTGCTGACTCATCCGTTCGTGATGCATCCACATCATGTCCTGCATCATCTGTTGTTGATTTACGATCACGTTCTGCATCCATTCAGATTGAGGATTGACAGGGATGCTTCTCCTACTTCCACCAGCCATGATTCTGCGAAATATGCACAAAGTGTTTAGTTGATCAGGCTAAACGTCTAATAGCATACTAAGAGGAATCACACTTAGAGGACTTAAGAGACTCAAGATTCTAAGCCCGACTAGGTCGAACTGCTCTGATACCAATTGTAACACCCCGTTAATTTCTATCTTGTAGAAATTACCGAAGCGCACTACTGGCATACATCAGAGTGACTTTCCTTTTAACATATTGAACACATTACTAAACTTCGATGAATCACTCATCAAACGTGCTTAAAAATAACTAAACAACATATCAATAAAGTCGGTCCTTACACCCTCAACTAGTGTTCAATACTCAAAACAGAAAGTCTGCGGAAGCGATTTACAACTTAAAAACATAAGTCGTACCATCGTACATCTAAGAAACTGAATACAAAAGTACAGAAATACAAAGGAAACTGAAATACAAGACATAAAGAGATAAAGATCGCGGCTGCTCCTCAAACGTCTTCGTAGCCGTGCCTCACGGTCTTCAACTTTCCCTGCTTAACTGAAAAACAACAACAATGGATTGGGTGAGACAACTTGTCTCAGTGATTTCTATCGCGACCCCTTACTAATTCTCTCGGTTCAATTATGCTTGATTCGTTATCTAAAACTCATAGTCCTCAAAGTTGACTATGTGGCTGAACTATGCTCAATCACTGAGCCTAACAATGAACTATGCTCAATCACTGAGCCTAACAATGATTCTTAGCGTGTCACCGGTCACTTGGCATAATAAGCTTCTGGTGAACCCGTCCCCACTAATCACTAGTGGGTCCCTAACGGGGCCTAGGTTCATAAGGGTCATGACTCCCTCTCCCCCAGCACACTAATCAGGAATAGGGTCGTCACCCTGACAATGAACTATGCTCAATCACTGAGCCTAAACAATGACGCATATACAATATACAATAACAATGAACAATGAAAACTGCCCAATCACTGAGCCTAACCTGAAAGCATACTCATCCACTGAGCCTTATCATGACCTAATCTTATTCTGAACATTAGGTGATCTAGTTATTAACTTAGCCTTATAATTTGGTGATCTCACATGGATTACTAATGTTTGCTAACTTAACTTACTAACCTTACTCAAAGAGTCAGTCCAACACATATATCAATCACAAGGTCATAACATGAAATCAATGGTCAATCACATGAGCATTCACTGCACCTGAACATAATCTAAACATAACCAATCACATGGCACTAATATAACTTGGATTCAATCACAGTCAATTACCACTCAATTTAGGGCAATTCAGTTATAATATCATTGGGGAAGATGGAAGAAGGGATTGGAATGCATTTGGAACCGTTTGGGATGATTTATAACACTTTTCAAAATAGCCAACCCGAAAACCACGCACGGTCCGTGCTCCAGAGGCGCACGATCCGAGCGTGACTGAAAAATTTAATTCATTTTATACCGAACAGAGCGCACGACCCGTGCGCCCATACGCACGATCCGTGCGATGTCCAAAACCATTTCCAGGCTACCTGCGAACACACAGCACGACCCGTGCTCCCATAACGCACGATCTGTGCGTGTGTCTCAGTAACCCAGATACTTGCATTTTCTTAACGATATCATCCCAAACCGATTCCGATATATTTTCCGATCGATACTTCTACTTTACCAGCCCATAAAACACAGTCAAACAAATCAACAATCAACACACATCAATCAAAAATCATGATATGCCAATTTATAAGTTTCAGTCCAACAATTCATCAATCTCATGAGTCAAACGTTATTTTCGCAAAACGGTTTCGCACCGGATTTTCGTAAACTCGCGACTCAATTAAAATGAAAAGGCTGAAAACAATCCTAGTGAGTATTAGAACTCACCTTTTCGTGACGACGATACACCCGACGCCGAAACTTCTCGAACACGAACTAACGGAATCACGAATCCGCTCCAGCTATTTCCAGCAACGCACCGCCAATTTGCAACGAGCGTAACTCACTCAAATCTCAACCAAACTTAGCAAAACGAGGGTCTACGGTGAAGGGATTTTTCTCTAGTTTCTGAAGGAGAAAGATTCACTTACATGCAACCAGTGGTTTGGGAGATATTAACAAAACAAGAGGACTGCTTCGGAACAGTGGCTGATTCTTAATCTGAAAGTTGTGAGTGTGATATGTCTCTCATTTCTCAATGAAATCATGCGGTTCTTGTTCCCAAAATGAAGAGCTTTGTGTCTAGTTTCCAGAGGGACAAGAATCACGATGATCGGAGGCCAGTACAGGGAGATACGAACGAAACACTGAAGGTAGGTAAAACGGGTTTTGCCCAGAATTTTCTGTTGAACCCTTCTTCTCCCTCAAACTCGAATTTGCATGGCTGGGTGAAGTGAGATGATCAGGGCTGAGCCTGTGTGTGAAAGAGGTATCAGTGGAAAGAGGAGAGAAAATGTGAAAGAATAGTGGTGACACTTCTAACATGCATGGAGCTTTGAAGGAATGGTGCTCTCATCTCTCCAAGCTCTCCCTCCCTCTCTCATGAACTTGTTGCTGTTTCAGATTTTGTAGAATGAAGAAAGAAGTGTTTTTCTTTTGGATTTCAGCTGAAGAATGGGGTTATATAGGAACTATGGGAATAGACACTTTTACCCTTCACTTATAATTTCTATTCCTAATGACTCCTACCAGTCCTAATTACTAAATATGATGTAATCAATTCAATTAAGCACATCATTTCACATACTCATCAATTAAACAAATTGCCTATCCAATTCCATTTATTTTCAATCAAGACAATAATTCACTCAATATTAATTCACGCCAATTAATTTAATTAGCGAAAAATTGGGGATATTACAGCCACATCCTAAATCAAGCTAGCCACTTCTTAGTTCCTTGTAAGTGATTGAGAATAGATAAGGAATAGGCTAGGATTGGCTAGCCACCTCCTACTTCTTGCAAGCCACTTCCAAATTCATTGTAGGCTAGGTCTCGCTAACCACTTCCTTTTCATGTTAGTCACTTCCTAGTTCATTGTAAGGGATTAAGAATTGATTAGGAATAGGCTAGGATTGGCTAGCCACTAGGAATGACTAGCCATTTCCTAGTTCCTTGTCAGTGATTATGAATAAATAAGTAATATTATAGGACTGGCTAGCCACTTCCTATTCATGCTAGCCACTTCCTAATTCATTGTAAGTGATTAAGAATTGATTAGGAATAGGCTAAGATTGGCTAGCCACTAAGAATGGCAAGCCACTTCCTAGTTACTTGTAAGTGATTAAGAATAGGAAAAGAGTAGACTAGGAATGGCTAGCGACTTCCTAGTTCATGCTAGCCACTTCCTAGTTCATTGTAAGTGATTAAGAATATATAAGGAATAGGCTAGGATTGGCTAGCCACTCCCTAGTTCATTGTAAGTGATTAAGAATAGGAAAGGAATAGGCAAAGAATGGCTAGCCACTTTTTCGTTCACGCTAGCCACTTTCTGGTTGATTGTAAGTAATTAAGAATAGATGAGGAATAGGCTAGGATTGGCTAGCCACTAGGAATGACTAGCCACTTTCTAGTTCATTGTAAGTGATTAAGAATAGTTAAGGAATTGACTAGGATTGGCTAGACAATTCCTAATTCTTTGCAAGTGATTAAGAATAGATTCGGAATAGGCTAAGATTGGCTAGCCAGTAGGAATGGCTTGCCACTTCCTAAATCAAGCTAGCCACTTCCTAGTTCCTTATAAGTGATTGAGATTAGATAAAGAATAGGCTAGGATTGGCTAGCCACCTCCTACTTCTTGCAAGCCACTTCCAATTTCATTGTAAGTGATTAAGAAAAGATAAAGAATAGGCTAGGATTGGGTAGCCACTTCCGAATTCATGCTAGGAAAAGGCTTGGACTGGCTAGCCACTAGGAATGGCTAGCCACTTCTTAGTTAATTGTAAGTGATTAAGAATAGATAAGGAACAGGCTAGGAATGGCTAGCCACTTCCTAATTTTTTGTAAGTGATTAACAATAGGATAGGAATAGCAAAGATTGGCTAGCCACTTTTTAGTTCACGCTAGCCACTTCCTAGTTCATTGTAATTGATTAAGAATAGATGAGGAATAGGCTAAGATTGGCTAGCCACTACGAATGACTAGCCACTTTCTAGTTCATTGTAAGTGATTAAGAATAGATAAGGAATAGGCTAGGATTGGCTAGCCACCTCCTACTTCTTGCAAGCCACTTCCAAATTCATTGTAAGTGATTAAGAATAAATAAGGAATATTCTAGGACTCGCTAGCCACTTCCTTTTCATGCTAGCCACTTCCTAGTTCATTGTAAGGGATTAAGAATTGATTAGGAATAAGCTAGGATTGGCTAGCCACTAGGAATGACTAGCCATTTCCGAGTTCCTTGTAAGTGATTATCAATAAATAAGTAATATTCTAGGGCTGGCTAGCCACTTCCTATTCATGCTAGCCACTTCCTAATTCATTGTAAGTGATTAAGAATTGATTAGGAATAGGCTAAGATTGGCTAGCCACTAGGAATGGCAAGCCACTTCCTAGTTACATGTAAGTGATTAAGAATAGAAAAAGAAAAGACTAGGATTGGGTAGCCACTTCCTAATTCATGCTAGCCTACTTCCTATTTCATTGTAAGAGATTAAGAATAGATTAGGAAAAGGCTAGGACTAGCGAGCCACTAGGAATGGCTAGCGACTTCCTAGTTCATGCTAGCCACTTCCTAGTTCATTGGTAGTGATTAAGAATATATAAGGAATAGGCTAGGATTGTCTAGCCACTTCCTAGTATATGCTAGCCACTCCCTAGTTCATTGTAAGTGAATAAGACTAGGAAATGAATACGCAAAGAATGGCTAGCCACTTTTTCGTTCACGCTAGCCACTTCCTGGTTCATTGTAAGTAATTAAGAATAGATGAGGAATAGGATAGGATTGGATAGCCACTAGGAATGACTAGTCACTTTCTTGTTCATTGTAAGTGATTAAGAATAGCTAAGGAATTGGCTAGTGTAACGCCCAAATATTTAATTAAATTATTTAATTAAATATTTATGTATTCAATTATTTATTTATTTATTTTAGATGGTGTAATTATTTTTAGCATTTGATTAAGAGGTGTATACTTGAATAATAGGAGATGGTGTTAGTAATCGGGCTTAAGCTGGAGGAAAGCCGGTGATCCATGAGCCCACTAGCTAGGCGCATAGGTGAAGCACCTAGGCTAGGGTTTGGCTCATTTGTGAATTGCCTTGAGAAAAAGAAAAGAGAGGTTGCGAAATAGAGGAGAGAAAGAGAGAAGAGGAGTCCGCGCATCTAAGGGAGAAGAGAAGGAGGAAGCGTTCGCGAATCAAGGAGAAGAGGAGAGGCGCCATTGTTGCTGAGGTTTTGTGGGTGACTTGATCAAGAGAATTGGTGCTCTCCTACTATAAGGTAAGGGTGGGGTTCTTCCTTATAATGGGGTTTTATGATGGGGTTATGTGGGAATAGATCCTATGATGCCTAGGGTTCGATTTTGATGTGTAGTTTGATGGTAGTTGGATCATACCTATGTTGACTGAAAATACTTGCTTGTTGGTGATTGTTGTGAATCAAAGAAATTGGTGATTCATTGTTGTTAGTTCTAATTGCATGTTAGGTGTTCGATAAAATGTTTGTTTGGTGTTGTGATTAGCAAATTATAATAATTGACATTGGTGGTTGAGAATTGATGAGCTAAATTGATGATATGATTTGCATATGTGGTGTTTTGGTGAATTTGGTGTGATGCTGTCTTTGGCGCCCTGGGTGTGGGCGCCGTGTGCCAACTGTTGCTTGGTGTCATGTTGCTGTTTGTGGCGCCCAGTGCATGGGCGCCGTGTTTGGGTCATGTTGCGTTCGGTCGTGTTGCTGTTTTTGGCGCCCTGTGTAACGCCCTAAAATAATTTAATTGATTAATTAATTAAGCTATTTGAGGGATTACAATATTTATTTAGGTGGAATAATTGAATTATAATTGTATTATTTCAGGAGGTGAAAAGAATTAAGAAGGGTGGTGTAAATAGGGCCCAAGTCAATTAAGTGACCCAAGCCCATTCCAATTATCCCAAAACCTAAAATTTTAGTTTCATTCCACCAAAGAAAGAAAGAAGCAGCGAAATTGAGAGAGTGAGAGGGAGTAGGGCGCGCGACTTCCAGCAAAGAGGAGAAGAAGAAATTGGTTCATCTTGGCTTTAGGTAATGTGCTTCTTTGATCCTTCTCTTCAATTTTTTTTTCTCTTGCAAGTGTTGTAGTTTCAATCACTCATTACCTATTGTTGCTGCTCCTCCATGGCTTTAGTGAGGCCACGGTTTGCGTAAGAGGAGAGGAGGGAGCTGCTGCGATTTTTGGTGACCTTGGCTCGTCGTGTTGCGGGGTTTTGTACGTGACTCCTTCATCGTTGTTTCGGGTCATACAAATTCGAGGTAAGGGTGAGCGTTTTCAATTAAATATAATTGGGTATATGGTGGGTTGTATGGGGTTTAGATGTTGTGATGATTTTAGGGATGTGTATGTTATGATGGATGAAAGATTTGAATTATTGATGTTGATATGCGAATTGTATTAGGAGGTGAGGAGATGAATTTCGAATTCTTGGTGAATGTGGTGTGGTTAATTTCTATGTTTGGTGAATTGTTGGTGTTGGAAATGCAACTTTGATAAATTGGGTGATATGAGTATAATTGTTTGAATGACTCCAAGAAATTTAAAATAAACGATGTTGCTGTCCCTGGAATTAAAGTGCTGCTGTATGCTGTCTTGGTAAAAGAAATGTTGCTGTTTGTCCATTTAAATGTTGCTGTTTGCAGAAATTAAAGTGCTGCTGTATGTCAATTTCGAAATGTTGCTGTTTGTCCATTAAAATGTTGCTGTTTGCAGAAATTAAAGTGCTGCTGTATGTCAATTTCGAAATGTTGCTTTTTTTGTCCATTTAAATGTTGCTGTTTGCAGAATTAAAGTGCTGCTGTATGTCAATTTCGAAATGTTGCTGTTTGTCATTTAAATGTGTTGCTGTTTGCTGTTTTTATCAAATAAAAAATGTGCTGTTTATCAAATAAAAGTTTGCTGTTTATCAAATAAAAATTTGCTGTTTATCAAAATAAAAGGGGGTCATTTATCTAAATAAAAAGGTGCTGTCTTGCTGTTATTTTTTTTATAAAAGAGTTGCTGTTTATGAAGGAAATGCGCTACTAATTTACAAAAGTAAAGCGCTGTTTTTGGGTGTAAAAATTGTGCTGTTTCCTTACTACTGTTTGCACAAAAAGGCCACTAATTTGATGCCGTTTTTGGACTCGAAAAATACCGCTGTTTTCCACACTGTTTTTCTCAAGTGTAGTTGTGATGTTGAAAATGAGATGTTTGTACAAAAATTTAAACAAGTTGTACTCGAATATTTTTTTATATAGTTTGTCACTTAAATTTTAATGTATTGTTATTTAAGATTAAGGACGTTGTTACTCCAATTTTGAATGAGATGTTTATGAGAAAGTTGTGATATGATTATGGTGATTATGACGAGTACACTATATTAGTGTTTTATGACGACAATGACGAGTACTCCGGGTGAGTTGAAATTGGTGATTGCACATGTGTGCATAGTGTCTCATGGCATGTGCATATTATGACGAATAGGCTTCGGCCTCTTATTGACGAAAACCAGTGACGATGTGCCCAAGTGGCTATTTATGACGAGTATGGTACCATCATGCATATGCCCAGGTGTGGGTTGCATTTTCATGCGCATACATTTTTTTTTATGACTGGTGATGTGATTATGACTTTGGTTTTGTGTGTAATGACGATGAAGTTGATGATAATGATGGTGTTGTGTGATGGGTTGCTCATATTACTCTACTGTATGCTTAATTATGTTTTGTTGAAAATTCTCACCCCTTCTGCTTGGAATGTTGCTCTATTGTGGCAACGCTGCAGGTGACTGCGAGTGAAGGACATGCTGCCTTCCTTTATAGCTGTTGGGATGTTTTGAGTCGCTCTCTGATATTGTAGCACCTAGGGGGCGGGGTTGAAGTTGATAAATTATTTAACTAGCTGTTTAATGATTTTATTGATGTTTTGAGACGTGTTTGAGCGACCTTGGTGAGTTATTGCTATTATTTTGAGTCACTGCAGGTAACTAGCTTTTTTTACTAATTAAATATTATTTTCGAAAATGAAAGTACTCTGATAATGACGTGCAAATTAAGGGGTAGAAAAGGGGTGTTACATTAGTGGTATCAGAGCAGTTCGGTCTGTCCGGCCGGTGGTCGAGTTGTCAAGTTGAGTAGCATTTGAGTTTGTTACTCGTATCTAAAATTTGTTTGCTGTTGCAGTGCTAGAATGGCAGGACGGAACGATGCTGCACTTGCTGCTGCTTTGCAGGCTATAGCTGGGGTTGTGGGTAACATACCCAATGCTATTGGTGATGGGACGCGTAGTTTGGCTACGTTCCAGCGTGAGAACCCTCCTGCTTTTGAAGGCGGGTATAATCCTGATGGTGCCCTTGAGTGGCTAAGTGAGATGGAGCGGATCTTCCGCGTTATGGATTGCACCGATGCTCAGAAGGTTCGCTATGGCACGCATATGTTGAAGAAAGAGGCTTATGATTGGTGGAGGACGACTAGTCAGGGGTTGACGGCTGCCAATGAGGAGATTACTTGGGCTGTGTTTGAGAGGGAATTCAAGAGAAACTACTACCCGGAGGATGTCCGCGGGAAGAAGGAGGTTGAGTTTCTGAGACTTGAGCAAGGTAGCATGACTGTGACTGAGTATGCTGCAAAATTTACTGAGCTGTCTAAGTTTTATCCTCATTATGATAGAGAGGGTGCGGAGTTCTCCAAATGCATCAAATTTGAAAATGGGTTGCGTGCTGACATTAAGATAGCCATAGGGTACCAGCAAATTCGTGTGTTTCCATTGTTGGTTAATAGCGCCAGAATTTTTGAGGAGGACAATAATGCCTTCTCCAGAGTTATAAAAGAAAAGCAAAAGAATTTCTCAAGTCGTGGTAAGCCATATGAGGCGCCTGCTGGTAAGGGCAAAGGTAAGTTTGTTGGTGGGCCTAAGCGAAGTGGGGGAGATGCTGCAGCCAGTGTTACTTGTTACACGTGCGGGAAAGTGGGTCATAAAAGTCCAGATTGCCCAAGCGGGGATAAGAAGAGATGTTATCGGTGTGGGAAAGAGGGGCATATATCTTCCGGTTGTGATAAGAAAGAGGTGGTATGCTTTAATTGCGGGGAGAGTGGTCATATTAGTACGCAGTGCTCAAAACCCAAGAAGGAGAAGTCTTTTGGAAAAGTGTTCGCTCTGGCTGAGTCTGATGTAGTGAATGAGATTCGAGGTACGTGCTATATCAATAATTTTCCTCTTGTTGTTATTGTTGATACGGGTGCTACCCATAGTTTTATTGCTGCTGCATGTGTTGAGAAATTAAGCCTTGTTTTATCTGATATGTTGAGGGAGATGGTCATCGACACTCCAGCTAAGGGTTCGGTGACTACCTCCGTTGTTTGTGCCAAATGTCCGGTATCTGTATATGGTAGAGAGTTTTTAATTGATTTAATCTGTTTGCCGCTAAGTGGAATGGATGTCATTCTGGGTATGGACTGGTTAGTTGATAACCATGTTTATATCAACTGTCGTGAAAGGTCCGTGAGTTTTGAGTCGCTTGAAGAGGAGTCTGGTCTGTTATCTGCGGGTCAACTGCATAGAGTGATGAGAGAAGAGGTTCAGCTGTTTTCTCTGTTGGCGTCGTTGTCTGCTGAGAGCCAAGCGAAGATTGATGTGTTGCCGGTAGTGCGTGAGTTTTCTGAGGTGTTCCCTGACGAGATTCCGGATGTACCACCAGAGAGAGAGGTGGAGTTTGCTATTGATCTGGTCCCCGGCACTAAGCCTGTGTCTATGGCGCCATATAGAATGTCTGCATCTGAGTTGGCAGAATTGAAAAAGCAACTTGAAGATTTATTAGAAAAGAAGTTTGTAAGACCGAGTGTGTCACCTTGGGGAGCTCCAGTGTTGCTAGTGAAAAAGAAAGACGGTAGTATGAGGTTGTGCGTAGACTATCGGCAGTTAAATAAAGTTACAATCAAGAACAAGTATCCGTTGCCAAGAATTGATGACTTGATGGATCAGTTAGTGGGTGCTAAAGTATTTAGCAAGATTGACTTAAGGTCTGGTTATCATCAGATCAAGGTCAAGGATGAAGATGTCCAGAAGACGGCATTTAGGACAAGATATGGGCACTATGAGTATTCCGTTATGCCTTTCGGTGTGACTAATGCGCCGGGGGTATTTATGGGATACATGAACCAAATCTTTCGTGAGTACTTGGATAAGTTTGTGGTAGTTTTCATTGATGACATTCTGATTTACTCTAAGTCAGAAGAGGAACATGCGGAACATCTGAGGTTGGTGTTAGGAATTCTGAGGGATCGAAAGTTGTATGCGAAGTTGTCCAAGTGTGAGTTTTGGTTGAAAGAAGTCAGTTTTCTCGGTCATGTGATTTCTAGGGAGGGGATTGCAGTGGATCCTTCTAAGGTTGATGCGGTGTTGCAGTGGGAGTCTCCAAAGTCAGTTACGGAGATAAGGAGTTTTCTGGGATTGGCAGGTTATTATAGAAGATTCATTGAGGGGTTCTCGAAGTTGGCTCTGCCATTGACTCAATTGACTTGCAAGGGTAGGGCCTTTGTTTGGGATGACCGATGTGAAGAAAGTTTCAATGAGCTGAAGAAGAGGTTGACTACGTCTCCAGTGTTGACCCTGCCTAATCCGGTTGAACCGTTTGTGGTTTATTGTGATGCGTCTAAGATGGGATTGGGTAGTGTGCTTATGCAAAATGGGAAAGTGATCGCTTATGCGTCGAGGCAATTGAGAATTCATGAAAGGAATTACCCTACTCACAACTTAGAACTTGCTGCTGTGGTATTCGCATTGAAAATTTGGAGACATTACTTGTATGGATCGAGATTTGAGGTGTTCAGTGATCACAAGAGTCTACGGTATCTGTTCGACCAGAAAGAGTTGAATATGAGGCAGCGCCGGTGGATAGAACTATTTAAAGATTATGATTTTGAATTGAGTTATCACCCGGGAAAAGCGAATGTGGTTGCGGATGCGCTGAGTCGGAAAACCTTGCACATGTCGGCATTGATGGCTAGAGAGCTTGAGTTAATTGAGCAATTCAGGGACATGAGTTTAGTGTGTGAAGTTACGCCTCAGAGTGTCAGGTTAGGTATGTTGAAAATTGACAATGATTTTATGGCGAGTATCCGAGAAGCGCAGAAGTTAGATGTGAAATTAGTTGATCTGATGAGTGGGATTGGTCAGTCTGAGAATGAGGACTTCGAGGTAGATGCGCAAAATGTACTGAGGTATCGTGGGAGAATTTGTGTTCCCGAAGATGAGGAAATGAGAAAGGCAATTCTTGAGGAAGGGCATAAGAGTAAGTTGAGTATCCATCCTGGAGCGACGAAGATGTACCAAGATCTGAAGAAGATGTTCTGGTGGCCTGGGTTGAAGCGCGATGTGGCGCAGTTTGTGTATTCGTGTTTGACCTGTCAGAAATCGAAAGTCGAGCATCAGAAGCCTGCGGGAATGATGCAACCGTTCAATGTTCCAGAGTGGAAGTGGGATAGTATCTCCATGGATTTTGTGACTGGGTTACCCAATACGGTGAGAGGGCATGATTCAATTTGGGTGGTTGTGGATAGATTGACAAAGTCGGCTCATTTTATTCCTATCAGCATTAAGTATCCAGTGTCGAGATTGGCTGAAATCTACATTCAGGTGATTGTGAAGCTGCATGGGGTTCCTTTGTGCATTGTGTCGGATAGAGACCCAAGGTTCACTTCGGACTTTTGGAGTAGTTTGCAGAAGGAGTTGGGTTCGAAATTGAGGTTGAGTTCAGCTTATCATCCTCAAACTGATGGGCAGACAGAGAGGACGATTCAATCGTTGGAGGACCTGTTGAGATCATGTGTGCTCGAGCAGGGAGGTGCGTGGGATACTCATCTCCCGTTAATTGAGTTCACCTACAACAACAGTTATCATTCCAGTATCGGAATGGCGCCGTTTGAGGCGTTGTATGGCCGGAGGTGTAGGACTCCGGTGTGTTGGTACGAGACTGGGGAAAGTTTAGTACTTGGACCTGAGCTAGTCAGAGAGACTACTGAGAAGGTAAAGATGATCCGGGAGAAAATGAAAGCGTCGCAGAGTAGACAGAAGAGTTACCATGATAAGAGAAGGAAAGATTTAGAATTTGAAGCTGGTGACCACGTATTCTTGAGGGTCACACCTATGACTGGTGTTGGGCGAGCGCTGAAATCAAAGAAGTTGACTCCTCGATTCATCGGGCCGTATCAGATTACGGAGAGAGTTGGAAATGTTGCATATCGGGTGGCCTTACCACCTAACCTTTCGAACTTGCACGACGTGTTTCACGTGTCGCAGCTTCGGAAGTATGTTGCAGATCCGTCTCATGTGATTCAACTAGATGATGTGGAGGTGCGAGACAATCTCACCGTGGAGACTGTGCCAGTTAGAATTGACGACCGTGAGGTAAAAGTGTTAAGAGGCAAAGAGATTAATTTAGTGAAAGTGGTTTGGTTGGGAGCCGTGGGCGAGAGCATGACGTGGGAATTGGAAAGTAAGATGAAAGAGGCCTATCCAGAGTTATTTGATTCAGGTAATTTCGAGGACGAAATTCTCTAAGTGGGGGAGAGTTGTAACGCCCTAAAATAATTTAATTGATTAATTAATTAAGCTATTTGAGGGATTACAATATTTATTTAGGTGGAATAATTGAATTATAATTGTATTATTTCAGGAGGTGAAAAGAATTAAGAAGGGTGGTGTAAATAGGGCCCAAGTCAATTAAGTGACCCAAGCCCATTCCAATTATCCCAAAACCTAAAATTTTAGTTTCATTCCACCAAAGAAAGAAAGAAGCAGCGAAATTGAGAGAGTGAGAGGGAGTAGGGCGCGCGACTTCCAGCAAAGAGGAGAAGAAGAAATTGGTTCATCTTGGCTTTAGGTAATGTGCTTCTTTGATCCTTCTCTTCAATTTTTTTTTCTCTTGCAAGTGTTGTAGTTTCAATCACTCATTACCTATTGTTGCTGCTCCTCCATGGCTTTAGTGAGGCCACGGTTTGCGTAAGAGGAGAGGAGGGAGCTGCTGCGATTTTTGGTGACCTTGGCTCGTCGTGTTGCGGGGTTTTGTACGTGACTCCTTCATCGTTGTTTCGGGTCATACAAATTCGAGGTAAGGGTGAGCGTTTTCAATTAAATATAATTGGGTATATGGTGGGTTGTATGGGGTTTAGATGTTGTGATGATTTTAGGGATGTGTATGTTATGATGGATGAAAGATTTGAATTATTGATGTTGATATGCGAATTGTATTAGGAGGTGAGGAGATGAATTTCGAATTCTTGGTGAATGTGGTGTGGTTAATTTCTATGTTTGGTGAATTGTTGGTGTTGGAAATGCAACTTTGATAAATTGGGTGATATGAGTATAATTGTTTGAATGACTCCAAGAAATTTAAAATAAACGATGTTGCTGTCCCTGGAATTAAAGTGCTGCTGTATGCTGTCTTGGTAAAAGAAATGTTGCTGTTTGTCCATTTAAATGTTGCTGTTTGCAGAAATTAAAGTGCTGCTGTATGTCAATTTCGAAATGTTGCTGTTTGTCCATTAAAATGTTGCTGTTTGCAGAAATTAAAGTGCTGCTGTATGTCAATTTCGAAATGTTGCTTTTTTTGTCCATTTAAATGTTGCTGTTTGCAGAATTAAAGTGCTGCTGTATGTCAATTTCGAAATGTTGCTGTTTGTCATTTAAATGTGTTGCTGTTTGCTGTTTTTATCAAATAAAAAATGTGCTGTTTATCAAATAAAAGTTTGCTGTTTATCAAATAAAAATTTGCTGTTTATCAAAATAAAAGGGGGTCATTTATCTAAATAAAAAGGTGCTGTCTTGCTGTTATTTTTTTTATAAAAGAGTTGCTGTTTATGAAGGAAATGCGCTACTAATTTACAAAAGTAAAGCGCTGTTTTTGGGTGTAAAAATTGTGCTGTTTCCTTACTACTGTTTGCACAAAAAGGCCACTAATTTGATGCCGTTTTTGGACTCGAAAAATACCGCTGTTTTCCACACTGTTTTTCTCAAGTGTAGTTGTGATGTTGAAAATGAGATGTTTGTACAAAAATTTAAACAAGTTGTACTCGAATATTTTTTTATATAGTTTGTCACTTAAATTTTAATGTATTGTTATTTAAGATTAAGGACGTTGTTACTCCAATTTTGAATGAGATGTTTATGAGAAAGTTGTGATATGATTATGGTGATTATGACGAGTACACTATATTAGTGTTTTATGACGACAATGACGAGTACTCCGGGTGAGTTGAAATTGGTGATTGCACATGTGTCCATAGTGTCTCATGGCATGTGCATATTATGACGAATAGGCTTCGGCCTCTTATTGACGAAAACCAGTGACGATGTGCCCAAGTGGCTATTTATGACGAGTATGGTACCATCATGCATATGCCCAGGTGTGGGTTGCATTTTCATGCGCATACATTTTTTTTTATGACTGGTGATGTGATTATGACTTTGGTTTTGTGTGTAATGACGATGAAGTTGATGATAATGATGGTGTTGTGTGATGGGTTGCTCATATTACTCTACTGTATGCTTAATTATGTTTTGTTGAAAATTCTCACCCCTTCTGCTTGGAATGTTGCTCTATTGTGGCAACGCTGCAGGTGACTGCGAGTGAAGGACATGCTGCCTTCCTTTATAGCTGTTGGGATGTTTTGAGTCGCTCTCTGATATTGTAGCACCTAGGGGGCGGGGTTGAAGTTGATAAATTATTTAACTAGCTGTTTAATGATTTTATTGATGTTTTGAGACGTGTTTGAGCGACCTTGGTGAGTTATTGCTATTATTTTGAGACACTGCAGGTAACTAGCTTTTTTTACTAATTAAATATTATTTTCGAAAATGAAAGTACTCTGATAATGACGTGCAAATTAAGGGGTAGAAAAGGGGTGTTACATTAGTGGTATCAGAGCAGTTCGGTCTGTCCGGCCGGTGGTCGAGTTGTCAAGTTGAGTAGCATTTGAGTTTGTTACTCGTATCTAAAATTTGTTTGCTGTTGCAGTGCTAGAATGGCAGGACGGAACGATGCTGCACTTGCTGCTGCTTTGCAGGCTATAGCTGGGGTTGTGGGTAACATACCCAATGCTATTGGTGATGGGACGCGTAGTTTGGCTACGTTCCAGCGTGAGAACCCTCCTGCTTTTGAAGGCGGGTATAATCCTGATGGTGCCCTTGAGTGGCTAAGTGAGATGGAGCGGATCTTCCGCGTTATGGATTGCACCGATGCTCAGAAGGTTCGCTATGGCACGCATATGTTGAAGAAAGAGGCTTATGATTGGTGGAGGACGACTAGTCAGGGGTTGACGGCTGCCAATGAGGAGATTACTTGGGCTGTGTTTGAGAGGGAATTCAAGAGAAACTACTACCCGGAGGATGTCCGCGGGAAGAAGGAGGTTGAGTTTCTGAGACTTGAGCAAGGTAGCATGACTGTGACTGAGTATGCTGCAAAATTTACTGAGCTGTCTAAGTTTTATCCTCATTATGATAGAGAGGGTGCGGAGTTCTCCAAATGCATCAAATTTGAAAGTGGGTTGCGTGCTGACATTAAGATAGCCATAGGGTACCAGCAAATTCGTGTGTTTCCATTGTTGGTTAATAGCGCCAGAATTTTTGAGGAGGACAATAATGCCTTCTCCAGAGTTATAAAAGAAAAGCAAAAGAATTTCTCAAGTCGTGGTAAGCCATATGAGGCGCCTGCTGGTAAGGGCAAAGGTAAGTTTGTTGGTGGGCCTAAGCGAAGTGGGGGAGATGCTGCAGCCAGTGTTACTTGTTACACGTGTGGGAAAGTGGGTCATAAAAGTCCAGATTGCCCAAGCGGGGATAAGAAGAGATGTTATCGGTGTGGGAAAGAGGGGCATATATCTTCCGGTTGTGATAAGAAAGAGGTGGTATGCTTTAATTGCGGGGAGAGTGGTCATATTAGTACGCAGTGCTCAAAACCCAAGAAGGAGAAGTCTTTTGGAAAAGTGTTCGCTCTGGCTGAGTCTGATGTAGTGAATGAGATTCGAGGTACGTGCTATATCAATAATTTTCCTCTTGTTGTTATTGTTGATACGGGTGCTACCCATAGTTTTATTGCTGCTGCATGTGTTGAGAAATTAAGCCTTGTTTTATCTGATATGTTGAGGGAGATGGTCATCGACACTCCAGCTAAGGGTTCGGTGACTACCTCCGTTGTTTGTGCCAAATGTCCGGTATCTGTATATGGTAGAGAGTTTTTAATTGATTTAATCTGTTTGCCGCTAAGTGGAATGGATGTCATTCTGGGTATGGACTGGTTAGTTGATAACCATGTTTATATCAACTGTCGTGAAAGGTCCGTGAGTTTTGAGTCGCTTGAAGAGGAGTCTGGTCTGTTATCTGCGGGTCAACTGCATAGAGTGATGAGAGAAGAGGTTCAGCTGTTTTCTCTGTTGGCGTCGTTGTCTGCTGAGAGCCAAGCGAAGATTGATGTGTTGCCGGTAGTGCGTGAGTTTTCTGAGGTGTTCCCTGACGAGATTCCGGATGTACCACCAGAGAGAGAGGTGGAGTTTGCTATTGATCTGGTCCCCGGCACTAAGCCTGTGTCTATGGCGCCATATAGAATGTCTGCATCTGAGTTGGCAGAATTGAAAAAGCAACTTGAAGATTTATTAGAAAAGAAGTTTGTAAGACCGAGTGTGTCACCTTGGGGAGCTCCAGTGTTGCTAGTGAAAAAGAAAGACGGTAGTATGAGGTTGTGCGTAGACTATCGGCAGTTAAATAAAGTTACAATCAAGAACAAGTATCCGTTGCCAAGAATTGATGACTTGATGGATCAGTTAGTGGGTGCTAAAGTATTTAGCAAGATTGACTTAAGGTCTGGTTATCATCAGATCAAGGTCAAGGATGAAGATGTCCAGAAGACGGCATTTAGGACAAGATATGGGCACTATGAGTATTCCGTTATGCCTTTCGGTGTGACTAATGCGCCGGGGGTATTTATGGGATACATGAACCAAATCTTCCGTGAGTACTTGGATAAGTTTGTGGTAGTTTTCATTGATGACATTCTGATTTACTCTAAGTCAGAAGAGGAACATGCGGAACATCTGAGGTTGGTGTTAGGAATTCTGAGGGATCGAAAGTTGTATGCGAAGTTGTCCAAGTGTGAGTTTTGGTTGAAAGAAGTCAGTTTTCTCGGTCATGTGATTTCTAGGGAGGGGATTGCAGTGGATCCTTCTAAGGTTGATGCGGTGTTGCAGTGGGAGTCTCCAAAGTCAGTTACGGAGATAAGGAGTTTTCTGGGATTGGCAGGTTATTATAGAAGATTCATTGAGGGGTTCTCGAAGTTGGCTCTGCCATTGACTCAATTGACTTGCAAGGGTAGGGCCTTTGTTTGGGATGACCGATGTGAAGAAAGTTTCAATGAGCTGAAGAAGAGGTTGACTACGTATCCAGTGTTGACCCTGCCTAATCCGGTTGAACCGTTTGTGGTTTATTGTGATGCGTCTAAGATGGGATTGGGTAGTGTGCTTATGCAAAATGGGAAAGTGATCGCTTATGCGTCGAGGCAATTGAGAATTCATGAAAAGAATTACCCTACTCACAACTTAGAACTTGCTGCTGTGGTATTCGCATTGAAAATTTGGAGACATTACTTGTATGGATCGAGATTTGAGGTGTTCAGTGATCACAAGAGTCTACGGTATCTGTTCGACCAGAAAGAGTTGAATATGAGGCAGCGCCGGTGGATAGAACTATTGAAAGATTATGATTTTGAATTGAGTTATCACCCGGGAAAAGCGAATGTGGTTGCGGATGCGCTGAGTCGGAAAACCTTGCACATGTCGGCATTGATGGCTAGAGAGCTTGAGTTAATTGAGCAATTCAGGGACATGAGTTTAGTGTGTGAAGTTACGCCTCAGAGTGTCAGGTTAGGTATGTTGAAAATTGACAATGATTTTATGGCGAGTATCCGAGAAGCGCAGAAGTTAGATGTGAAATTAGTTGATCTGATGAGTGGGATTGGTCAGTCTGAGAATGAGGACTTCGAGGTAGATGCGCAAAATGTACTGAGGTATCGTGGGAGAATTTGTGTTCCCGAAGACGAGGAAATGAGAAAGGCAATTCTTGAGGAAGGGCATAAGAGTAAGTTGAGTATCCATCCTGGAGCGACGAAGATGTACCAAGATCTGAAGAAGATGTTCTGGTGGCCTGGGTTGAAGCGCGATGTGGCGCAGTTTGTGTATTCGTGTTTGACCTGTCAGAAATCGAAAGTCGAGCATCAGAAGCCTGCGGGAATGATGCAACCGTTCAATGTTCCAGAGTGGAAGTGGGATAGTATCTCCATGGATTTTGTGACTGGGTTACCCAATACGGTGAGAGGGCATGATTCAATTTGGGTGGTTGTGGATAGATTGACAAAGTCGGCTCATTTTATTCCTATCAGCATTAAGTATCCAGTGTCGAGATTGGCTGAAATCTACATTCAGGTGATTGTGAAGCTGCATGGGGTTCCTTTGTGCATTGTGTCGGATAGAGACCCAAGGTTCACTTCGGACTTTTGGAGTAGTTTGCAGAAGGAGTTGGGTTCGAAATTGAGGTTGAGTTCAGCTTATCATCCTCAAACTGATGGGCAGACAGAGAGGACGATTCAATCGTTGGAGGACCTGTTGAGATCATGTGTGCTCGAGCAGGGAGGTGCGTGGGATACTCATCTCCCGTTAATTGAGTTCACCTACAACAACAGTTATCATTCCAGTATCGGAATGGCGCCGTTTGAGGCGTTGTATGGCCGGAGGTGTAGGACTCCGGTGTGTTGGTACGAGACTGGGGAAAGTTTAGTACTTGGACCTGAGCTAGTCAGAGAGACTACTGAGAAGGTAAAGATGATCCGGGAGAAAATGAAAGCGTCGCAGAGTAGACAGAAGAGTTACCATGATAAGAGAAGGAAAGATTTAGAATTTGAAGCTGGTGACCACGTATTCTTGAGGGTCACACCTATGACTGGTGTTGGGCGAGCGCTGAAATCAAAGAAGTTGACTCCTCGATTCATCGGGCCGTATCAGATTACGGAGAGAGTTGGAAATGTTGCATATCGGGTGGCCTTACCACCTAACCTTTCGAACTTGCACGACGTGTTTCACGTGTCGCAGCTTCGGAAGTATGTTGCAGATCCGTCTCATGTGATTCAACTAGATGATGTGGAGGTGCGAGACAATCTCACCGTGGAGACTGTGCCAGTTAGAATTGACGACCGTGAGGTAAAAGTGTTAAGAGGCAAAGAGATTAATTTAGTGAAAGTGGTTTGGTTGGGAGCCGTGGGCGAGAGCATGACGTGGGAATTGGAAAGTAAGATGAAAGAGGCCTATCCAGAGTTATTTGATTCAGGTAATTTCGAGGACGAAATTCTCTAAGTGGGGGAGAGTTGTAACGCCCTAAAATAATTTAATTGATTAATTAATTAAGCTATTTGAGGGATTACAATATTTATTTAGGTGGAATAATTGAATTATAATTGTATTATTTCAGGAGGTGAAAAGAATTAAGAAGGGTGGTGTAAATAGGGCCCAAGTCAATTAAGTGACCCAAGCCCATTCCAATTATCCCAAAACCTAAAATTTTAGTTTCATTCCACCAAAGAAAGAAAGAAGCAGCGAAATTGAGAGAGTGAGAGGGAGTAGGGCGCGCGACTTCCAGCAAAGAGGAGAAGAAGAAATTGGTTCATCTTGGCTTTAGGTAATGTGCTTCTTTGATCCTTCTCTTCAATTTTTTTTTCTCTTGCAAGTGTTGTAGTTTCAATCACTCATTACCTATTGTTGCTGCTCCTCCATGGCTTTAGTGAGGCCACGGTTTGCGTAAGAGGAGAGGAGGGAGCTGCTGCGATTTTTGGTGACCTTGGCTCGTCGTGTTGCGGGGTTTTGTACGTGACTCCTTCATCGTTGTTTCGGGTCATACAAATTCGAGGTAAGGGTGAGCGTTTTCAATTAAATATAATTGGGTATATGGTGGGTTGTATGGGGTTTAGATGTTGTGATGATTTTAGGGATGTGTATGTTATGATGGATGAAAGATTTGAATTATTGATGTTGATATGCGAATTGTATTAGGAGGTGAGGAGATGAATTTCGAATTCTTGGTGAATGTGGTGTGGTTAATTTCTATGTTTGGTGAATTGTTGGTGTTGGAAATGCAACTTTGATAAATTGGGTGATATGAGTATAATTGTTTGAATGACTCCAAGAAATTTAAAATAAACGATGTTGCTGTCCCTGGAATTAAAGTGCTGCTGTATGCTGTCTTGGTAAAAGAAATGTTGCTGTTTGTCCATTTAAATGTTGCTGTTTGCAGAAATTAAAGTGCTGCTGTATGTCAATTTCGAAATGTTGCTGTTTGTCCATTAAAATGTTGCTGTTTGCAGAAATTAAAGTGCTGCTGTATGTCAATTTCGAAATGTTGCTTTTTTTGTCCATTTAAATGTTGCTGTTTGCAGAATTAAAGTGCTGCTGTATGTCAATTTCGAAATGTTGCTGTTTGTCATTTAAATGTGTTGCTGTTTGCTGTTTTTATCAAATAAAAAATGTGCTGTTTATCAAATAAAAGTTTGCTGTTTATCAAATAAAAATTTGCTGTTTATCAAAATAAAAGGGGGTCATTTATCTAAATAAAAAGGTGCTGTCTTGCTGTTATTTTTTTTATAAAAGAGTTGCTGTTTATGAAGGAAATGCGCTACTAATTTACAAAAGTAAAGCGCTGTTTTTGGGTGTAAAAATTGTGCTGTTTCCTTACTACTGTTTGCACAAAAAGGCCACTAATTTGATGCCGTTTTTGGACTCGAAAAATACCGCTGTTTTCCACACTGTTTTTCTCAAGTGTAGTTGTGATGTTGAAAATGAGATGTTTGTACAAAAATTTAAACAAGTTGTACTCGAATATTTTTTTATATAGTTTGTCACTTAAATTTTAATGTATTGTTATTTAAGATTAAGGACGTTGTTACTCCAATTTTGAATGAGATGTTTATGAGAAAGTTGTGATATGATTATGGTGATTATGACGAGTACACTATATTAGTGTTTTATGACGACAATGACGAGTACTCCGGGTGAGTTGAAATTGGTGATTGCACATGTGTCCATAGTGTCTCATGGCATGTGCATATTATGACGAATAGGCTTCGGCCTCTTATTGACGAAAACCAGTGACGATGTGCCCAAGTGGCTATTTATGACGAGTATGGTACCATCATGCATATGCCCAGGTGTGGGTTGCATTTTCATGCGCATACATTTTTTTTTATGACTGGTGATGTGATTATGACTTTGGTTTTGTGTGTAATGACGATGAAGTTGATGATAATGATGGTGTTGTGTGATGGGTTGCTCATATTACTCTACTGTATGCTTAATTATGTTTTGTTGAAAATTCTCACCCCTTCTGCTTGGAATGTTGCTCTATTGTGGCAACGCTGCAGGTGACTGCGAGTGAAGGACATGCTGCCTTCCTTTATAGCTGTTGGGATGTTTTGAGTCGCTCTCTGATATTGTAGCACCTAGGGGGCGGGGTTGAAGTTGATAAATTATTTAACTAGCTGTTTAATGATTTTATTGATGTTTTGAGACGTGTTTGAGCGACCTTGGTGAGTTATTGCTATTATTTTGAGACACTGCAGGTAACTAGCTTTTTTTACTAATTAAATATTATTTTCGAAAATGAAAGTACTCTGATAATGACGTGCAAATTAAGGGGTAGAAAAGGGGTGTTACACCCTGGGTGTGGGCGCCGTGTTCCAGTGGTTGTGTTGCGCGCTGTTGGCGCAGGGGCGCCATGGGCGCCACATCCGGGGTGTGTTGCGTTCCTGTGTGTTGCTGTTTTAGGCGCCCAGTGCCTGGGCACCGTGTCTGGTGCGTGTCCTGTAACACCCCTTTTCTAATAACCTTACTATTTAATAAAATCAGATTTCTTTTTTTTTTTTGAAAACAATCTAAGCGAGTGCTACACTTACTCCATTAATTCAACAACTTCAATATTCATAGGTCGACTAAAAGCCACAAGATACATAGCACCATGAAATACCGTTTAGTTCACATCAACCAAATACAGTCACTACCAGCAGCGGAATAATAATGAGTTCTAAAATAAAAACCAATACATCACCAATAAAAATCTAACGGTTTAAGGAAAATAATACATAAACATAGGACACCCCCCCTGGTGCTACGTATCAGAGCGTGACACTTCCTACCAGACGAAGGCATAAGGGAAACCTTCACTCGTTATTACCTGCACGTTGCCGACATAAGAAGCAACATAAAAGCAGTAGGGTGAGTCTCTTTTCATAATTAATAACATATGGGAATTAAGCACTGCATAGGAAAAAGGAAACCAGGCACACCAGTTCAGAACAATGGAAACAATCACATCAACATTCTATTTCTAAGCAGCACTACACAATATATGATTATGCATGAAATGCAACCCAAACTCCACGGGCACATGTGTAACACCCTAAAATTATTTAATTAATTTATTTAATTAAATAATTGGGGATTTAAATTAAATTATTTGATGTAATTCGAATTAATTAGAATTTTATTTATTTTGGTGGTATTAGGAGGGAGTGGAGGCGCCACTTGCATGACTTGGGCTTAAGTGGAAAGCCCAAGCCCATGATCCACAATAGGCGAAGTGGTTAGTTGGAGGGGGGCTAGGGTTTGTGGCATTTTGCGAAATCAAAAGAAAGAAAGAAAGAAAAAGCGTGAGATAGAGAGAGAGCTAGGAGGGGCGCCGTAAGGAGAGAAGAGGAAGAGGAGAGGAGTCGCAAGCAAGGAAGAGCGAGGAGCGTGATTTTGTTGCTGTGATCCTGTGCGTGGCTATCTCCGGAGTCTCCGTTCTTCGATTTCGAGGTTAGGGGAGCTCTATCACTCTATCTAATACATTCTATGATAGGCCCTAGATCTAAGGTTTCTCCTAGATTGTATGATGGTTTTGATGTTCTTGCGTTCTTGATTGTTCTTGATGCCAATTTCGTATATATATATATATATAGGTGTTAATCATGAGTTATGCGATTTGATTGTTGCTTGGTGCTTGATCTATGAATTGCACTATTGATGATGCTATGCGTATATAATGAGGAATATGGTGTGATCTATGTGTTTGAATTGTTGAAAGTGAAGTCGCATAAGGGTGTGGTTGTTGGGCGCCTAGGGTGCCATGAAGATGTTAGTATTGATGTTTGTTTTAATTGAATTTTGATAAATTGAGTTTTGGTAAATTGGAATGGGATAAGTGTGTTTTAGTTGCTGGGAAAAATTGGAGTTTTATGTTTTTAAAATTGTGAAGAAAACGAATTTTTAGATGTTAAAAAGTGTTGGGCAAATTCTGGATGTTGCTGCTGGTTCTGGGCGCTGGGCGCCTATGCTGGGCGCTGGGCGCCTGTTCTGTGTTGTTGCTGCGCGTGGGGGCGCGCCTGGGCGCTAGGCGCCCGTGTCTGTGTGTGTTGCGCGCTGTGCGCGCCTGGGCGCTGGCGCCCGTGTTGTGTTGTGCGTGCGTTGTTGCCCTGGGCGCTAGGCGCCCGTGTCTGTGTTGCTTGGCGCGCGCCTGGGCGCTGGGCGCCTGTGGCGCTGTGTTGCCTTGTGTTGTGCGCGCCTGGGCGCTGGGTGCCTGTGTTGCCTGGGCGCCTAAGGCGCCAATTTTCAGAACGTTGTCTAATTTTTCCCAAACTTATTTTTATCATAACTTTTGATTTAGATGTCCGTTTTGAACGATTCGAAAAGTGCCGTGAAGCTTTTTACGTTGTCTATTCGTGGGTCCAATTTTTAAAATGAAAAATTGTTATTTTCTGACTGTTTGTGGGCGCCCAAGTGGCTGTCCCCGGTGGTCGTCCCGGTGACATTGAAAAATGACGTGGAACTCTTTAAAAATCCCTTTTGGTGTATAAACAACAGTTTTCAATGCGGTAGTGTCAAAATGACTGTTTTGCCCCTAGTGACCAAAGTTAATGATAATGATGTGTAAATGACGAGGATGCCCTTGGTGGTTAGTCAAATGACGTTTTGCCCTCAGTGGCTAATGTTTGAGTTAAATGATGTTTAGGTGTAAGTGACGTTTAGGGCCTGAGTGGCTAAGTGATGTTAAGGTCTAAGTGGCCTAGTGATGCTGTGTGATGTTTACGAATTTGACAGGTGCTGTGCTCCGGGCGAGCAAACAGGTAAGTGACGGGTCACATAGTTGACTATGAATTGAGTGATTGTGTATTTGTGTATTGTGAGTGGTGCATGTTATAGTGTCTCATGCCCATGTGCATAAACCCAGTGATGTTTTGAGGCCTGAGTGGCTAAGTGATGATGCGGCCTGAGTGGCCAAGCGACGTTTTGTGAAAAGGTACCTTCATGCATATACCCGCGAGTGGGTTGCATTTCATAAATCCACATGACATGAGATGAGTTTGTACATGATGTGAATGATGACTGTGTTGTGGACGTTTTGTGTATTGATTGCTGTTTATTTTAGTGCGTAGCCTATGATTAGTGCTTATCATGTTTTCTATTATATAGACTGAAATGATGCTCACCCTTTCCTGTTTGAATGTTGCCCTCGTGTTGGTAACGTGCAGGTGATTCCCAGTGAAGGTATTAGCTTCACTTTTCGAGTCGAGTCGTCATGCTCTGATACGTAGCACTCAGGGGGGATAATGAACTCGGCCTTTATTATTGAATTTCGATTATTTTGTCCATGTGGACTATTTAGTTATGTTTTACAAATTTCCGCTGCTTAGTTGTTTGTGTTATGAGAAATTTTATGAGTGACGCTAACCATGAGGCTTGAGTTTTTGATATTGTGATGTGCTACGTGGACGTATGAATTGGAGTTAAACTGTTTTTTTTAAGTTTGACAAGCGACGTTTGATTTGAGTATGTGTAACATTTCCTGTGAACGAGATTCTTAAACTCTGATTTTTATAAACAAAGTAACGGGTAGAAAGGGGTGTTACATTAGTGGTATCAGAGCAGTTCGGTCTGTCCGGCCGGTAGTTGAGTCGTCGTGTTGAGTAACATTGAGTTTGTTACTCGTTTCTGAATTCTGTTTTCTGTTGCAGTGCTAGAATGGCCAGACGAGACGACGCTGCTCTTGCTGCTCCATTGCAAGCTATGGCTCAGGCGATGCAGGGTCAGCAGAATGCTGGGGATAATGCTGGTTTTCGAAGTCTGACAACCTTCCAGAGGGAGAATCCGCCCACCTTTAAGGGCAAATATGATCCAGATGGTGCTATGGCTTGGCTGAAGGAGATCGAGAGGATTTTCAGGGTGATGAACTGTACTGTTGAGCAGAAGGTCCGCTTTGGTACCCATATGCTAGCCGAGGAGGCCGACGACTGGTGGTTGGCTACTAGGCAGAGGTTAGAGGCTGTACAGGAAGAGATTACTTGGGAGGTTTTCAGCAGGGAATTTCTGAGAAAGTATTTTCCTGAAGACGTCCGCGGGAAGAAAGAGATAGAGTTTTTGGAGCTGAAGCAGGGTGGTATGTCTGTGACTGCCTATGCGGCAAAATTTGTGGAGCTAGCCAAATTTTATCCACATTACAGTGAGGCTACAGCTGAATTTTCTAAATGCATCAAATTTGAGAATGGGTTGAGGCCTGATATTAAACAGGCCATTGGTTATCAGAAGATTCGTGTGTTCGCAGATCTGGTTGACAGTTGCAGAATTTTCGAGGAAGACAGTACTGCTCGCTACAAAGCTACTTCTGAGAGAAAGGGCAAGTTTCAGAGTCGAAGCAAGCCGTATGAGGTTCCTGCGGGTAAGGGTTATCAGAGGGCTGCTGGAGGTAAGGGTTCTGGTGGGGGAGATGCCCCTGCTAGCATTGTCTGTTATAAGTGTGGCAAGCCTGGCCACAAGAGTACTACATGCAGGTCGGATGACAGAAATTGCTACCGTTGTGGTAAAAAGGGTCATATGGCAGCTGAGTGTAAAGTCAAGGATGTGGTGTGTTTCAACTGTGGTGAGTCTGGGCATATCAGTACCAAGTGTACGAAGCCGAAAAAGGAAAGGTCTACTGGGAAGGTATTTGCATTGGCAGGAGAGGAGCCTGAGGATGATGATGGTCTGATTAGAGGTACGTGTTTTATTAATGGTACTTCTCTGAAATCTCTTATTGATACTGGTGCTACCCATTGTTTTATTTCTGTTGATTGCTGTAAAAGATTGGGTCTTGTTTTATCTGCTATGTGTGGGGATATGGTTGTCGATACTCCTGCGAAGGGGTCGGTGATTACGTCCCAGGTGTGTTCTCAGTGTCCCGTGTCGATCTTCGGCAGGGACTTTATTGTGAATTTTGTCTGTTTGCCGTTGAGAGGTCTGGATGTAATCTTAGGCATGGACTGGTTAGAGAATAATCACGTTCATATCAACTGTCGTAGCAAGTCGGTTAGTTTCGGTGAAGAAAGTTCGGTTTTGGTGTCTGCTGACCAGTTGAAGAAATTGAAGAAAGAAGGAGTTCAGTTATTTACGTTGATGGCTTCGTTGTCTGCGGAGAGTCAGGCTGTTATTGAAGAGCTGAAGGTAGTACGTGAATTTCCTGAGGTTTTTCCTGATGAGATTCCGGGTGTGCCACCGGAGAGAGAAGTTGAATTTTCGATTGATCTTGTACCTGGTACGAGGCCTGTGTCTATGGCTCCGTACAGAATGTCGGCGTCGGAACTGTCTGAGTTGAAGACGCAACTTGAAGAATTGCTTGAGAAGAAGTTTGTAAGACCGAGTGTATCACCGTGGGGAGCTCCGGTATTATTAGTGAAAAAGAAAGATGGGAGCATGAGGTTATGTGTGGACTATCGTCAGTTGAATAAGGTAACTATCAAGAACAAGTATCCGCTTCCGAGAATCGACGATCTGATGGATCAGTTAGTGGGTGCTCGTGTTTTCAGCAAAATCGATTTGAGGTCCGGATATCATCAGATTAAAGTAAAGGATGAGGATGTTCAGAAAACGGCGTTCAGAACAAGGTATGGGCATTATGAGTATTCAGTGATGCCGTTCGGTGTGACCAATGCCCCTGGTGTATTTATGGAATATATGAACCGTATTTTCCATGATTACCTAGATCGGTTTGTGGTAATCTTCATAGATGATATTCTAGTTTATTCTAAGTCAGATGAAGAGCATGCTGAGCACCTGAAGTCAGTGTTGGAAGTTTTAAAGGAGAAAAAGTTGTACGCTAAGTTATCGAAGTGTGAGTTCTGGCTGAAAGAGGTGAGTTTCCTTGGGCACGTGATTTCTGGTAATGGTATTGCGGTTGATCCGGCAAAAGTAGAAGCAGTGTTGGAGTGGGAGTCTCCGAAGTCCGTAACAGAGATTAGAAGCTTTTTGGGTTTGGCTGGGTACTACAGGAGGTTCATCGAGGGTTTTTCCAAGTTGGCCCTTCCATTGACTCAGTTGACTTGCAAGGGTAAAGTTTTTGTTTGGGATGCTCGGTGCGAGGAAAGTTTTATAGAACTGAAAAAGAAGTTGACGACGTCGCCTGTTTTGACGTTGCCTAATCCAGAGGAACCGTTCGTTGTGTATTGTGACGCTTCGAAGATGGGTCTCGGTGGTGTGTTGATGCAGAATGGGAAAGTCGTTGCGTATGCGTCGAGGCAGTTGCGGATTCATGAGAAAAATTACCCTACGCATGATTTGGAATTGGCTGCTGTGGTATTTGTGCTCAAGATTTGGAGGCACTACCTTTATGGTTCGAGGTTCGAAGTGTTCAGTGATCATAAAAGTCTAAAGTATCTGTTCGATCAGAAAGAGTTGAATATGAGACAGCGTCGGTGGTTGGAACTCTTGAAGGATTATGACTTTGGTTTGAATTATCATCCCGGCAAGGCTAACGTCGTGGCTGATGCTTTAAGCAGAAAGTCTTTGCATATGTCGGCTATGATGGTGAGAGAATTAGAGTTAATTGAAGAATTCAGAGATTTGAGTTTGGTTTGTAAAATGACACCTCGCAGTGTCAAGCTGGGAATGTTGAAGATTGATAATGATTTCCTGGGCAGCATCAGAGAGGCTCAGAAGTCAGATGTTAAGTTAGTGGATTTAATTAATGGGGCTGGTCAATCTGAAGATGAAGATTTCAAATTAGATTCCAGTGGTGTGTTGAGGTTCCGGGGGAGGATCTGTGTTCCTGGCGAAGAAGAGATGAGAAAGGCAATTTTAGAGGAAGGTCATCGTAGCAAGTTGAGTATCCATCCTGGAGCAACGAAGATGTATCAGGATCTGAAAAAGATGTTTTGGTGGTATGGTATGAAGAGAGATGTGGCACAATTTGTGTATGCCTGTTTGACCTGTCAGAAATCTAAGGTAGAGCATCAGAAGCCTGCAGGGCTAATGCAACCGTTGGAAATACCAGAGTGGAAATGGGATAGCATAGCAATGGATTTTGTGACGGGGTTACCGAATACAGCTAAGGGTCATGACGCTATTTGGGTGATCATTGATAGGTTAACGAAGTCTGCTCATTTTATTCCTATTAATATCACTTATCCAGTGTCGAGGTTGGCAGAGGTATATGTCAAGGAGATTGTGAGGCTGCACGGTGTTCCGAAGAGTATTGTGTCAGACAGGGATCCGAGGTTCACTTCCGAGTTTTGGAAGAGTTTGCAGAAAGAATTGGGTTCTAAGTTGAAAATGAGTTCGGCGTATCATCCCCAGACCGATGGTCAGTCCGAGAGAACAATTCAGTCGTTGGAGGATTTGTTGAGGGCTTGTGTATTGGAACAGCGGGGTTCATGGGATTCATATCTTGCGTTGATTGAGTTTACCTATAACAACAGTCACCATTCCAGTATCGGGATGGCACCGTTTGAAGCATTGTATGGTCGAAAGTGTAGAACGCCATTATGTTGGTATGATTCGGGGGAGAGTGTGGTGTTGGGACCGGAGATTGTCCGGGAGACTACAGAGAAGATCAAGATGATCCGTGAGAAGATGAAGGCTTCGCAGAGTCGTCAGAAGAGTTATCATGACAAGCGGAGGAAGGATTTAGAGTTTCAGGAGGGTGAGCATGTGTTCTTGAGGGTTTCTCCTATTACCGGTGTTGGTCGGGCGTTGAAATCGAAGAAGCTCACTCCTCGATTTGTTGGTCCTTATCAGATATCCGAGAGAATTGGAAATGTGGCTTATAGAGTGGCTTTACCGCCAAATCTTTCGAACTTGCACGACGTGTTTCACGTGTCGCAACTTCGGAAGTATGTTTCGGATCCATCTCATGTGATCCAAGTGGACGATGTGGAGGTGCGGGATAATCTCACTGTGGAGACGATGCCCGTAAGGATTGAGGATCGTGAAGTGAAGGCGCTTAGAGGCAAAGAGATTGCATTAGTGAAAGTGGTCTGGCTAGGAGCTGCCGGCGAGAGTATGACTTGGGAGCTAGAGAGCAAGATGCGCGAGTCCTACCCAGAGTTGTTTGATCAGGTAAATTTCGAGGACGAAATATTCTAAGTGGGGGAGAGTTGTAACACCCTAAAATTATTTAATTAATTTATTTAATTAAATAATTGGGGATTTAAATTAAATTATTTGATGTAATTCGAATTAATTAGAATTTTATTTATTTTGGTGGTATTAGGAGGGAGTGGAGGCGCCACTTGCATGACTTGGGCTTAAGTGGAAAGCCCAAGCCCATGATCCACAATAGGCGAAGTGGTTAGTTGGAGGGGGGCTAGGGTTTGTGGCATTTTGCGAAATCAAAAGAAAGAAAGAAAGAAAAAGCGTGAGATAGAGAGAGAGCTAGGAGGGGCGCCGTAAGGAGAGAAGAGGAAGAGGAGAGGAGTCGCAAGCAAGGAAGAGCGAGGAGCGTGATTTTGTTGCTGTGATCCTGTGCGTGGCTATCTCCGGAGTCTCCGTTCTTCGATTTCGAGGTTAGGGGAGCTCTATCACTCTATCTAATACATTCTATGATAGGCCCTAGATCTAAGGTTTCTCCTAGATTGTATGATGGTTTTGATGTTCTTGCGTTCTTGATTGTTCTTGATGCCAATTTCGTATATATATATATATATAGGTGTTAATCATGAGTTATGCGATTTGATTGTTGCTTGGTGCTTGATCTATGAATTGCACTATTGATGATGCTATGCGTATATAATGAGGAATATGGTGTGATCTATGTGTTTGAATTGTTGAAAGTGAAGTCGCATAAGGGTGTGGTTGTTGGGCGCCTAGGGTGCCATGAAGATGTTAGTATTGATGTTTGTTTTAATTGAATTTTGATAAATTGAGTTTTGGTAAATTGGAATGGGATAAGTGTGTTTTAGTTGCTGGGAAAAATTGGAGTTTTATGTTTTTAAAATTGTGAAGAAAACGAATTTTTAGATGTTAAAAAGTGTTGGGCAAATTCTGGATGTTGCTGCTGGTTCTGGGCGCTGGGCGCCTATGCTGGGCGCTGGGCGCCTGTTCTGTGTTGTTGCTGCGCGTGGGGGCGCGCCTGGGCGCTAGGCGCCCGTGTCTGTGTGTGTTGCGCGCTGTGCGCGCCTGGGCGCTGGCGCCCGTGTTGTGTTGTGCGTGCGTTGTTGCCCTGGGCGCTAGGCGCCCGTGTCTGTGTTGCTTGGCGCGCGCCTGGGCGCTGGGCGCCTGTGGCGCTGTGTTGCCTTGTGTTGTGCGCGCCTGGGCGCTGGGTGCCTGTGTTGCCTGGGCGCCTAAGGCGCCAATTTTCAGAACGTTGTCTAATTTTTCCCAAACTTATTTTTATCATAACTTTTGATTTAGATGTCCGTTTTGAACGATTCGAAAAGTGCCGTGAAGCTTTTTACGTTGTCTATTCGTGGGTCCAATTTTTAAAATGAAAAATTGTTATTTTCTGACTGTTTGTGGGCGCCCAAGTGGCTGTCCCCGGTGGTCGTCCCGGTGACATTGAAAAATGACGTGGAACTCTTTAAAAATCCCTTTTGGTGTATAAACAACAGTTTTCAACGCGGTAGTGTCAAAATGACTGTTTTGCCCCTAGTGACCAAAGTTAATGATAATGATGTGTAAATGACGAGGATGCCCTTGGTGGTTAGTCAAATGACGTTTTGCCCTCAGTGGCTAATGTTTGAGTTAAATGATGTTTAGGTGTAAGTGACGTTTAGGGCCTGAGTGGCTAAGTGATGTTAAGGTCTAAGTGGCCTAGTGATGCTGTGTGATGTTTACGAATTTGACAGGTGCTGTGCTCCGGGCGAGCAAACAGGTAAGTGACGGGTCACATAGTTGACTATGAATTGAGTGATTGTGTATTTGTGTATTGTGAGTGGTGCATGTTATAGTGTCTCATGCCCATGTGCATAAACCCAGTGATGTTTTGAGGCCTGAGTGGCTAAGTGATGATGCGGCCTGAGTGGCCAAGCGACGTTTTGTGAAAAGGTACCTTCATGCATATACCCGCGAGTGGGTTGCATTTCATAAATCCACATGACATGAGATGAGTTTGTACATGATGTGAATGATGACTGTGTTGTGGACGTTTTGTGTATTGATTGCTGTTTATTTTAGTGCGTAGCCTATGATTAGTGCTTATCATGTTTTCTATTATATAGACTGAAATGATGCTCACCCTTTCCTGTTTGAATGTTGCCCTCGTGTTGGTAACGTGCAGGTGATTCCCAGTGAAGGTATTAGCTTCACTTTTCGAGTCGAGTCGTCATGCTCTGATACGTAGCACTCAGGGGGGATAATGAACTCGGCCTTTATTATTGAATTTCGATTATTTTGTCCATGTGGACTATTTAGTTATGTTTTACAAATTTCCGCTGCTTAGTTGTTTGTGTTATGAGAAATTTTATGAGTGACGCTAACCATGAGGCTTGAGTTTTTGATATTGTGATGTGCTACGTGGACGTATGAATTGGAGTTAAACTGTTTTTTTTAAGTTTGACAAGCGACGTTTGATTTGAGTATGTGTAACATTTCCTGTGAACGAGATTCTTAAACTCTGATTTTTATAAACAAAGTAACGGGTAGAAAGGGGTGTTACAACATGCATGTCGGATCCGTCACCAAATACAAATAGGCCGTAGCCTCTGCTCACCAAATAAAACTAGGCCGAAGCCTCTGCTCACCAATAATGCACATGTCTCATGAGGTGTTATGGAAATGCATCACAACACACTACAATTAAATAAAATCACCATTTCATTCAGCTCACCATTTTAATTCATATTCTTACCATAGTGCATTAATCAGCTCACCAAATTTAAAATTAGGCCGAAGCCTCTGCTCACCAATCACACCAAAATATACTCACCAATTCAACCCACCAATCACACCAACACCAACTTCAATTTAGGTCAATTTATGATTTGACACGACATAGGGAAAGTGGGTAAAAATTGCCATTTGGACACTTGAACACCTCAGCCCACAAACACCAGTAAAATAATTTATTTTTGCACAAAATTGGAACATTTGGATAGACACTGATATTAGCTTCGAAATGCATTTTGAACCGTTAAATTTGGATAACCGAGTCAAAAGTTACATTAAAAACAAAATAGGAAAAATACTTAGACATCCTGGAAACTGGCGCATGGGCGCTGGGCGCCCAGGAGCAACACGGGGCTTGGCGCATGGGCGCTTGGCGCCCAGGAATGGCAACACGCATAGGCGCATGGCGCCCAGGAAACAGAAACGCGCATAGGCGAGCAGGCGCCCAGGGAACAACAGCGCGCATAGGCGCTTGGCGCCCAGGGAACAACAGCGCGCATAGGCACTTGGCGCCCAGGGACCAACAGCGCGCATAGGCGCATTGCGCCCAGCACAGCAACACGGCGCCCAGGCACTAGGCGCCTAAGGCCAACATGCAAAAAGGCTCATTTTACTTCGAAATTGATTTTTCACGAGCCAAATGCTCAGAATATGAGAACCCAATAAAAATTTTGTCAAAAAGTGAACAGCATTTTTGGCGCCCATGCACTAGGCACCTAGTGAAAACACGCAACCCAACTATTTTGGTGCCCAAAATCATTTTGCACGAGCCATTTTACTTGAATATGAAAACCTGAAACCAAATTTTACAAAACAATCACCAGAACATTGGGGCCCTTGGCGCCCATGACACAAGCACCTAGCGCCAAAACTGGCAGCACAGTGACACAGAACACAGCCTCACAGTGGCAACAGGCACAGCAACACAGTGACACAGAAACAGCAACACAGGGGCAACAGAATTGGAAAACTGGCGCAGGCACACTGCTGGGCGCCTGGCGCCCATGACTAAGGCGCAGAACACAAAATCCAGCAACATGCATATGGCGTCCAAGGCGCCTAGGGGCTTCCAAAATCAGAATTCTTCAATTCAAATGCCAATTTAAATTCACCAAAACACTCAATTATATATATGATTCAAGTATCACCATGATTCTCAATTTTCAACAAGTAAGCACCAATAAGTCATATATTCAAACATATGACATCCAATTCGCATTAGCAACAATTCAAACATTAATCATGCGATTTCAACATAGGCAATTCAAAATTAAGCATCGCAATACTATAAATTAATCATCAACATCACAATTCATTCATGGAAACTATCCTAGAACCCTAACCCTAAGCATCACCAATTCGCATAAGGTATTAAAAACAAAAAGAGGACCCCCTAACCTTATGGAAGTCGAAAATTGCTAGCAAAGATCCAAGGAAAATGCAAGACTCCAATCAAGCTCTTCCTCCTCCTTGAGTGATTCGCCCCTTTCTCTTCTTCTCCTCTTCACTTCGCACTTCTCCTCTTCTCACTCTCTCTTTTTACGTTTCTTTTCTTTCTTTTTGCAATAGAGTAAAAATGAAAACTAACTTCTATGACCCCTTGTGAGTCGAATTCCTTGACTAGGCAATGGGCCACGGGCCTAGTTGTGGATCACGGGCCCTTGCTCGCACCACTTAATTAGTGACAACACCTCCTAATAAATAAAATAAAATAATTAAACCTTGAATTATTTAATTAAATTATATAAATATTGTAAGCCTTAAATAACTTAATTAAATAAATAATTAAATTATTTTAGGGCGTTACAACTCTCCCCCACTTAGAAAATTTCGTCCTCGAAATTACCTGAATCAAACAACTCCGGATATGCTTCCCGCATCTTACTCTCCAGCTCCCAAGTCATACTCTCACCAGCAGCTCCTAGCCACACCACTTTCACCAAAGGAATTTCTTTCCCTCTCAGAGTCTTCACTTCTCTATCTTCAATCCGCACGGGCATAGTCTCCACCGTGAGATTATCCCGCACCTCTACTTCATCCATCTGAATCACATGAGACGGGTCCGGAACATACTTTCGAAGTTGTGACACGTGAAACACGTCATGCAAGTTCGAAAGATTAGGCGGCAAGGCCACCCTATAGGCAACACTTCCCACCCTCTCCGTAATCTGATACGGACCAATGAAACGGGGAGTTGACTTCTTTGATTTCAAGGCACGCCCAACACCAGTCACCGGAGTGACTCTCAGAAACACATGATCACCTGCCTGAAACTCTAAATCCTTCCTTCTCTTATCATGATAGCTCTTTTGTCGACTCTGCGACGCTTTCATCTTTTCACGGATTAATTTTACCTTCTCACTTGTTTCTCGCACAATTTCAGGCCCCAACACTGCACTCTCTCCAGATTCATACCAACACAACGGAGTCCTACATCTCCGACCATACAATGCCTCAAACGGTGCCATACCAATACTAGAATGAAAACTGTTGTTGTAAGTGAACTCTATCAACGGAAGATGAGAATCCCATGAACCTCCCTGCTCGAGAACACATGCCCTCAACAAGTCCTCTAACGACTGAATAGTCCTCTCCGTCTGACCATCTGTCTGCGGATGATAAGCGGAGCTTAACCTCAACTTAGAACCCAAAGCTTCCTGCAAACTTTTCCAAAATTCAGAAGTGAATCTTGGATCTCTATCAGATACAATATTAAGCGGAACGCCATGCAACTTCACAATTGTCTTGATGTAGATCTCTGCCAATTTTGGAACTGGATAAGTCATATTAATTGGTAAGAAATGAGCAGACTTTGACAACCTGTCCACTACCACCCATATAGCATCAAACCCTCTCACTGTATTTGGCAAACCAGTCACAAAATCCATGGAAATTCTATCCCATTTCCATTCCGGAATCTCCAATGGTTGCATCAACCCCGCAGGCTTCTGATGCTCAATCTTAGACTTCTGACAAGTCAGACAAGAATACACAAACTGGGCCACATCCTTCTTCATACCAGGCCACCAGAACAACTTCTTCAAATCTTGGTACATTTTCGTAGCCCCTGGATGAATACTCAACTTGCTCTTATGGCTCTCCTCAAGAATCATTCTCTTCATCTCAGCATCATCAGGAATACAAATCCTATCCCTGAGTCTCAATACACCTTGGGAATCTAACTTGAAATCCCCATTCACAGCTTGATCATTCACAACTAACAAGTCCACCAACTTCACATCTGACTTTTGGGCTTCTCGAATACTAATCAAAAATTCATTGCCGATCTTCAATATTCCCAATCTGACACTCTGCGGTGTCACTTCACAAACCAGACTCATGTCCCGAAACTGCTCAATCAACTCTAATTCTGTCACCATCATAGCCGACATATGCAAGCTCTTCCGATTTAAAGCATCAGCCACGACATTAGCCTTGCCGGGGTGATAGTTCAAGCCGAAATCATAATCCTTCAGCAGTTCTAACCAACGTCTCTGTCTCATATTCAGCTCCTTCTGATCAAACAAGTATTTCAGACTCTTATGGTCACTAAATACTTCAAATCTAGTACCATACAGATAGTGCCTCCAAATTTTCAGCACAAACACAATTGCAGCAAGCTCTAAATCATGAGTAGGGTAGTTCTTCTCATGGGTCCTCAACTGCCTGGACGCATAAGCTACTACCTTACCCTCTTGCATTAACACACCTCCCAAACCCATCTTGGAAGCATCACAATATACTACAAATGGTTGATCCGGAACAGGCAAAGTCAAAACGGGCGATGTGGTCAACCTCTTCTTCAACTCATTGAAGCTCTCCTCACAGCGTGCATCCCACACAAAAGCTTTTCCCTTACATGTCAATTGAGTCAACAGAAGTGCCAACTTCGAGAAACCTTCAATAAACCTCCTGTAGTAACCAGCTAATCCCAAGAAACTCCTAATCTCAGTAACTGACTTCGGGCTCTCCCATTGCGACACAGCATCAACCTTGGCTGGGTCCACAGCTATACGATTACCAGAGATAATATGACCAAGGAAACCTACTTCATTCAGCCAGAACTCACACTTAGACAATTTTGCATACAATTTCTTTTCTTTCAACACTTCTAGCACTAACCTCAAATGTTCTGCGTGTTCCTCTTCCGTTTTCGAATACACCAGAATGTCGTCAATAAACACAACTACAAACCGATCCAAGTAACTATGGAAAGTACGATTCATGTACTCCATAAACACACCCGGCGCGTTGGTAACACCAAACGGCATCACAGAATACTCATAGTGCCCATATCTCGTTCTGAAAGCGGTTTTCTGAATGTCTTCATCCTTTACCTTGATCTGGTGATAACCCGACCTCAGATCGATTTTACTAAACACCTTAGCACCTACCAACTGATCCATCAGATCATCAATTCTGGGAAGCGGATACCTGTTCTTTATTGTCACTTTGTTCAATTGCCTATAATCGACACAAAGTCTCATACTCCCGTCCTTCTTTTTCACTAACAATACCGGAGCACCCCACGGTGACACACTTGGCCTTACAAATTTCTTCTAAAGTAGATCTTCTAATTGCTTTTTCAATTCAGACAACTCTGAGGCTGACATTCGGTACGGTGCCATAGACACAGGCCTAGTACCAGGTATAAGATCAATGGAAAACTCAACCTCCCTCTCTGGCGGGACACTTGGAATTTCATCCGGGAACACTTCAGGAAACTCACACACTACTTGCACCCCTTCGATGATCGCCTGATTCTCAGCAGACAATGACGCCATCAAAGAAAACAGATGAACTCCCTCTTTCATTACCTTATGCAAATGACCAGCAGGCAACAAAACAGATTCTTCTTCCTCGGGAGGAAGGAAACTCACAGATCTTCGGGAACAATTAATATGCACATGGTTAAATACTAACCAGTCCATACCAAGAATGACATCCAACCCTCCCAACGGCAAACAAATAAGGTCAACAAGAAAATCTCTGCCGAAGATTGACAGAGGGCACTTAGCACACACAAGAGAGGTAGTTACTGAACCCTTAGCTGGAGTGTCAATAACCATCTCCCTCTTCATAGAAGATAAAACAAGGTCCAATTTCTCAGCACATAAAGCAGCAATAAATGAATGCGTAGCACCAGTATCAATAATAGCAATCAAGGGAATACCATTAATAAAACATGTACCTCTAATCTCATTGGCATCTTCTGATCCTGCGAGAGCAAACACTTTTCCATGGGACTTCTCTTTCTTCGGTTTAGTACACTTGGTACTAATATGACCTGCTTCCTCACAGTTGTAACACACCACATCCCTTTTCTCACATTTCGCAGCCACATGACCTTCTTTACCGCACTTGAAACACTTATTATCCGAGCAGTCAAAACTCTTATGACCCGGCTTGCCACACCTGTAGCACACAACCTTCGCAGGGGCATCTCCCCCACTTGTTTTCTTATTATCAGCATACCTCTGCTTACCCTTACCAGCCTGAACCTCATATGGCTTACCCCGATTCTGAAATTTACCCCTCTGATCTCTCATGACCTTGGAGTGAGCATTACTATCATCCTCATATATCCTGCAACTGTCGATCAAATCAGCAAATACCCGAATCTTCTAGTACCCTATAGCTTTCTTTATATCAGCCCTCAGTCCATTCTCAAACTTTATACACTTTGAAAATTCAGAATCAGCATCAGCATAATGGGGATAAAACTTAGCCAATTCAGTGAACTGGGCAGCATACTCTGTCACTGACATGCTTCCTTTCTTCAGCTCAAGGAACTCTATTTCTTTCTTACCTCTCACATCTTCAGGGAAGTACTTCCGTAAGAACTCTCTACGGAAAACAGCCCAAGTTATCTCCTCATTAGCAGTTTCTAATCTCTGCCTAACCTCCATCCACCAATCATCAGCCTCTTCTGCCAGCGTATGGGTACCATACCTGACCTTCTGTGCATCATTACAATCCATGACCCGAAATATCCTTTCGATCTCTTTCAGCCATGCTAGGGCACCATCTGGATTGTACTTTCCCTTAAAAACAGGTGGATTCTCCCTCTGGAACGTGGCTAAACTGCGAGTCCCAGCATTTTCAGCACCATTTTGCTGGTTCCCAACAGCCTGAGCCATAGCCTGCAAAGCAGCAGCAAGAGCAGCGTCGTTCCTCCCAGCCATTTCAAACTATCACTGCAGCACAAACAGAAATTTAGAACTAATCTAACAATTCTATTTGTCATATGACACTATGACAAGACGACTTGGCCGGACAGACCGAACTGCTCTGATACCATTTGTAACATCCCAGACTACTTTCAGAACTGTCAACTGCCCCCACAAACCAACACGTGTCTTTCCAGCATGCGTTGTCCTCACTTGCATGCTTTCTAGGAAACTTCCCAGAAGGTCACCCATTCCACTACTACTCCAAGTCAAGCACGCTTAACTATGGAGTTCTTATGGGAAGGGCTCCCGAAAAGAAGATGCATCTTGTTTGTATAGGTAGTCCAAATCAACTCTTTTAAGCCTTCCTTCAACTATACAGTCCCATACCTGCACAGCCTCAGGATCCCTCTTATTCCGGTGTGTATTCGGTTCATTCACGTGTCCCTTCGCCTAGAAGCTTCCAGGAGCCGCTCCTTGCCGTGCCAACTTTTTGGGCACCGGCGATCACTCCCCGCCCTCGTCAGCCACGGATGTCACATGCCCACCAGCTTCCGCTTGGTTCGTCCCCGAACCACACCGTACTGAGAGAGGTCTGCTGCTCTGATACCACTAATGTAACACCCCTTTTCTAATAACCTTACTATTTAATAAAATCAGAGTTTTTTTTTTGAAAACAATCTAAGCGAGTGCTACACTTACTCCATTAATTCAACAACTTCAATATTCATAGGTCGACTAAAAGCCACAAGACACATAGCACCATGAAATACCGTTTAGTTCACATCAACCAAATACAGTCACTACCAGCAGCGGAATAATAATGAGTTCTAAAATAAAAACCAATACATCACCAATAAAAATCTAACGGTTTAAGGAAAATAATACATAAACATAGGACACCCCCCCTGGTGCTACGTATCAGAGCGTGACACTTCCTACCAGACGAAGGCATAAGGGAAACCTTCACTCGTTATTACCTGCACGTTGCCGACATAAGAAGCAACATAAAAGCAGTAGGGTGAGTCTCTTTTCATAATTAATAACATATGGGAATTAAGCACTGCATAGGAAAAAGGAAACCAGGCACACCAGTTCACAACAATGGAAACAATCACATCAACATTCTATTTCTAAGCAGCACTACACAATATATGATTATGCATGAAATGCAACCCAAACTCCACGGGCACATGCATGTCGGATCCGTCACCATATACAAATAGGCCGTAGCCTCTGCTCACCAAATAAAACTAGGCCGAAGCCTCTGCTCACCAATAATGCACATGTCTCATGAGGTGTTATGGAAATGCATCACAACACACTACAATTAAATAAAATCACCATTTCATTCAGCTCACCATTTTAATTCATATTCTTACCATAGTGCATTAATCAGCTCACCAAATTTAAAATTAGGCCGAAGCCTCTGCTCACCAATCACACCAAAATATACTCACCAATTCAACCCACCAATCACACCAACACCAACTTCAATTTAGGTCAATTTATGATTTGACACGACATAGGGAAAGTGGGTAAAAATTGCCATTTGGACACTTGAACACCTCAGTCCAGAAACACCAGTAAAATAATTTATTTTTGCACAAAATTGGAACATTTGGATAGACACTGAAATTAGCTTCGAAACGCATTTTGAACCGTTAAATTTGGATAACCGAGTCAAAAGTTACATTAAAAACAAAATAGGAAAAATACTTAGACATCCTGGAAACTGGCGCATGGGCGCTGGGCGCCCAGGAGCAACACGGGGCTTGGCGCATGGGCGCTTGGCGCCCAGGAATGGTAACACGCATAGGCGCATAGGCGCCCAGGAAACAGAAACGCGCATAGGCGCTCGGCGCCCAGGGAACAACAACGCGCATAGGCGCTTGGCACCCAGGGAACAACAGCGCGCATAGGCGCATTGCGCCCAGCACAGCAACACGGCGCCCAGGCACTAGGCGCCTAAGGCCAACATGCAAAAAGGCTCATTTTACTTCAAAATTGATTTTTCACGAGCCAAATGCTCAGAATATGAGAACCCAATAAAAATTTTGTCAAAAAGTGAACAGCATTTTTGGCGCCCATGCACTAGGCGCCTAGTGAAAACACGCAACCCAACTATTTTGGTGCCCAAAATCATTTTGCACGAGCCATTTTACTTGAATATGAAAACCTGAAACCAAATTTTACAAAACAATCACCAGAACATTGGGGCCCTTGGCGCCCATGACACAAGCACCTAGCGCCAAAACTGGCAGCATAGTGACACAGAACACAGCCACACAGTGGCAACAGGCACAGCAACACAGTGACACAGAAACAGCAACACAGGGGCAACAGAATTGGAAAACTGGCGCAGGCACACTGCTGGGCGCCTGGCGCCCATGACTAAGGCGCAGAACACAAAATCCAGCAACATGCATATGGCGCCCAAGGCGCCTAGGGGCTTCCAAAATCAGAATTCGTCAATTCAAATGCCAATTTAAATTCACCAAAACACTCAATTATATATATGATTCAAGTATCACCATGATTCTCAATTTTCAACAAGTAAGCACCAATAAGTCATATATTCAAACATATGACATCCAATTCGCATTAGCAACAATTCAAACATTAATCATGCGATTTCAACATAGGCAATTCAAAATTAAGCATCGCAATACTATAAATTAATCATCAACATCACAATTCATTCATGGAAACTATCCTAGAACCCTAACCCTAAGCATCACCAATTCACATAAGGTATTAAAAACAAAAAGAGGACCCCCTAACCTTATGGATGTCGAAAATTGCTAGCAAAGATCCATGGAAAATGCAAGACTCCAATCAAGCTCTTCCTCCTCCTTGAGTGATTGGCCCCTTTCTCTTCTTCTCCTCTTCACTTCGCACTTCTCCTCTTCTCACTCTCTCTTTTTACGTTTCTTTTCTTTCTTTTTGCAATAGAGTAAAAATGAAAACTAACTTCTAAGACCCCTTGTGAGTCGAATTCCTTGACTAGGCAATGGGCCACGGGCCTAATTGTGGATCACGGGAGGTGTGTTTAACTTGCACTTATGCCTCAGGTGCAAGGTTCGATTCCCACGGAAGGCAAAAATTCTACAAGAGGGGTAGAAAAGACCGTGAGGTAACAGTGCCGGGGTGGCCAATGCGTTGGACCTGGGCTGTTACATGTCCCTGTTGGTGTTGCGTTGCTGTGCCATGTTCAAAGTTGCCTGGGCGCCAACGGCACCAATTCCTGCGCCAAGTTGCGTTTCTGTTGTGTTCCCTAATGCATGGGCGCCAAGGGTGCCAATTCCTGCTGTGTTGCCTGCTGGGCACCTCCCTGGGCGCCAAAATCCTGCCTGGGCACCAAGGGCGCCAGTTTCTGTTGCTGACCAGTTTCCAGCATGTTTCCTGCTAGGCACCCAGTGCCTGGGCGCCATTTTCAGGATGTTCCTCATCTTTTCCCCGGTTTTGTTTTTGACATATCTTTTGACTCGGGAGTCCGATTTAGACGTTTCAAAATGTTTTGGAAAGCTTATTCAGAGGCCAAGCTGAATATTCTAATTTGAGGCAAAGTAGTCCATTTTTCTGGAAAAATTGTTAACCGTTGCTGTAGTCGTTAAATGGTGAGGTTTTAAAAAGAAAGTTGTCATGTCTCAAATACTTTGGAAAAATTTTCGTGGTTCCAAATGTTTTGGCAAATTGTCGCTTGTCTTCGGTGTTGGGAAAAATCATCGCATCTCAAATGTTTTGGAAATTGTTGTCCTCTTGGTGCGGTTTGAGCTAGGTGTGAAGGCTCAAACCTTGGTGTTGTAGGAGCTAGTTGTGAAGGCTCCAAATATTGGTGTTCCGTTGTCTCGGGTAGTTTGGTGTTTTCGGTGTCGTTGGGCTAGGTGTGGAAGCTCAACTTTGGTGATATTGGTGAATAATTGTGGTGTGTCCCATTGTGACTATTTTGGATGATTTTAGGTGTGCATTCATGGTGTCGCATACAGCTTGTGCATTTATTTTGGTGAAGGCCTTTGGTCTTGGAGCTAGGTGTGAAAGCTCAAAATTTCTAAAACTAGTGAGCCTGGTGTGGAAGCTCAATTTTTGGTGAATTGGTGAGCCGGGTGTGAAAACTCTCAATTTTGGTGACGCCTCTATTTACAGGCAAAATTTTGGTGATTTGGTACCACATGCATATGCCCGTTGGTGTGGGTTGCATTCATGCATTGTCATGACATTTGGTGACTGGCTGTAATGTTTATAATTTTACGTATGTTTACAATTTGATATGTGTAGTGGAATGGTAGCTATAGTTGTGATATTCTAACATATTGCCTATCATTTTACGCTATTATATTGAAGATATCTCACCCCTTCTGTTTGAATGTTACCCCTATGCGGTAACGTGCAGGCGATTGCGAGTGAAGGCTTAGGTACCTTCGCTATTCTGAGTCGGTGTCGTCGGTGTCCTTGCTTTGATGTGTAACACTCAAGGGGGGGAATAAACGCTAAACTTTGGTTGTTGCATTTTATTTGTTTGGAGTCCATTCAGGACGTCATGATTTTATTGTTTTGAATCTTGTTTCTATTTCCGCTGCGTGGTGATGTAATTTTTGACAAGCTATTTATATCGTATGAGACGTTTTATTTAACGATGAATGTGTGACATCTCTTTTCGAAATCTGAAATAAATTTTTGTAACTCTGATTTCATTAAATAATTACCGGGTAGAAAAATGGTGTTATAGCTAGGATTGGCTAGCTACTTCCTAATTCTTTGCAAGTGATTAAGAATAGATTCGGAATAGGATAAGATTGGTTAGCCAGTAGGAATGGCTTGCCACTTCCTAAATCAAGCTAGCCACTTCCTAGTTCCTTATAAGTGATTGAGAATAGATAAGGAATAGGCTAGGATTGGTTAGCCACTTCCTAATTCATGCTAGCCACTTCCAATTTCATTTTAAGTGATTAAGAATATATTGGGAAAAGGCTAGGACAGGCTAGCCACTTCCTAGTTCATTGTAAGTGATTAAGACTAGATAAGGAATAGGCTATAGGATTGGCAAGCCACTTCCTAGTTAATTGTAAGTTATTAAGAACAAATAAGGAATATTCTAGGACTGGCTAGCCACTTCCTATTCATGCTAGCCACTTCCTAGTTCATTGTAAGTGATTAAGAATTGATTAGGAATAGGCTAAGATTGGCTAGCCAATAGGAATGGCTAGCCACTTCCTTGTTCCTTGTAAGTGATTATGAATAAATAAGGAATATTCTAAGACTGGCTAGCCACTTCCTAGTTCTTGTAAGTGATTAAGAATAGAAAAAAGAATAGGCTAGGATTGGGTAGCGACTTCCTAATTCATGCTAGCCACTTCCTATTTCATTGTAAGTGATTAAAATAGATAAGGAACAGGCTAGGAATGGCTAGCCACTTCCTAATTTTTTGTAAGTTATTAAGAATAGGATTGGAATAGCAATGATTGGCTAGCCACATTTTAGTTCATGCTAGCCACTTCCTAGTTCATTGTAAGTGATTAAGAATAGATGAGGAATAGACTAGGAGTGGCTAGCCACTAGGAATGACTAGCCACTTTCTTGTTTATTGTGCCACTTCCTAATTCTTTGTATGTGATTAAGAATATATTCGGAATAGGCTAAGATTGGCTAGCCTCTTCCTAAATCAAGCCAGCCACTTCCTAGTTCCTTGTAAGTGATTGACAATAGATAAGGAATAGGGTAGGATTGGCTAGCTGTAACACCCTAAATATTTAATTAATTCATTTAATTAAGTATTTAGGTATTTCTTTTATTTAATTGAGTTTTAAATATTTGTTAGAAGCGTTTTAATTAATTTTGGTGGTATTAGGAGGGAGTGGAGGCGCCACTTGCATGACTTGGGCTTAAGTGAAAAGCCCAAGCCCATGATCCACAAGTATGCGAAGTGGTAAGGTTGTTGGGGGCTAGGGTTTTGGTGGCCAATTGCGAAATCGAAAGGGAGAGCAAGAGAGAAAGAGAGGAGCGTGAGAAAGAGAGAGAGCAAGAGGCGGCCAAGAGGAGAAGGAGAAGAAGAAATTCGAAGAGCAAGGAGAGAAGAGATCTCCATCGTAGCTGAGGTTCTGTTGGTGATTGCATCCTAGGGCATCAAATTCTTCTTCTTGAAAAGGTTAGGGGAGCTCTATCCTTCCATCTAATAAATCTATAATAAGTCCTAGATCTAAGGTTTTTACAAGATCCATGATGTTCTTGATGTTCTTTTGCGTTTCTTGATGTTCTTGATGTTAACTTTCATATATGTTTATTATGAGTATATGCGAATTTGATTCATTGCTTGGTTATGATCTATGAATTTGCCTTATTGGTGGTGTTATGCGTATGTGTTGAGAACTATAATGTTGATCTATGCGTTGGCTTGTTGGAGATGAGGTCACATAGGGGTTGTAGGTGTTTGGGCGCCTAGGGCGCCATGATGATGTTGGTGATGTTGTTTTGTTTAATTGAGTTTTGGTAAATTGAGTTTTGGTGATTTTGAATGAGATAAGTGCGTTTTGGTTGCTGGAAAAATTTGAGTTTTTACACTTTAAAATTGTTAGGGATCAATTTTAATGTTAAAAAGTTGTTGGAAAAAAATTCTGGATTGTTGCTGCTGTTTTCTGGGCGCCAGGCGCCCTGTGTGGGCGCCAGGCGCCCTGTGCTGGGCGCCAAGGGCGCGGTGCGTTGTGTGCGTGTGTGCGCGCCTGGGCGCTGGGCGCCTGAGGCGTGTGCGGGTGTTGTGTTGGGCGCGCCTGGGCGCTGGGTGCCTGTGGCGTGCTGTGTTGCGTGTTGTGTTGTGCGCGCCTGGGCGCTGGGCGCCTGTGGCGTGTTGTGTTGCGTGTGTGTTGCGCGCCTGGGTGCTGGGCGCCAGTGCGCGTGTTGCCTGGTTGCCTGGGCGCCTAAGGCGCCAATTTCAGATTGTTGCTTGATTTTTCCCAAACTTATTTTTAACATAACTTTTGACTCAGACGTCCGTTTTGAACGATTCGAAAAGTGTCGTGAAGCTTTTTACGTTGTCTATCTATGGGTCCAATTTTTAAAATGAAAAATTGTTATTTTCTGATTGTTTGTGGGCGCCCAAGTGGCCGTCCCCGGTGATCATCCCAGTGACATTGAAAAATGATATGGAGCTCTTTTAAAATCCCTTTTGGTGTATAAACAACAGTTTTAACGAAGTAATGTCAAAAATGATGATTTTGACGATGATGCCTTCGGGGCTAGTTAAATGACTGTTTCGCCCTTGGTGGCTATTATTATTATTTATGACGTGTAAAAGACTGTTTTGCCCCTAGTGGCCAAAGTTGTAGATAATGATGTGTAAATGACGAGGATGCCCTTGGTGGTTAGTCAAATGACGTTTTTGCCCTCAGTGGCTATTGTTTGAGTTGATTGATGTTTATGTGTAAGTGACGATGAAAACCCAGTGACGTTTGGGGCCCGAAGGGCTAAGTGATGTTAAGGTCTAAATGGCCAAGTGACGTTGTGTGCTAATTATGAATTTGACAGGTGCTGTGCTCTTTGCGAGCAAACCGGTAAGTGACGGGTCACCTAGTTGACTATGATTTGAGTAATTGTGTGTGTTTGTGTGTTGTGAGTGGTGCATGTCATAGTGTCTCATGCCCATATGCATAAACCCAGTGACGTTTTTGAGGCCTGAGTGGCTAAGTGATGATGAGGCCTTAAGGGCTAAGTGACGTTTGTGAAAAGGTACCTTCATGCATATGCCCGCGAGTGGGTTGCATTTCATAAGCCTACATGACACGAGATGAGTTATTGTATGTGATGTGAATGATGACTGTGATGGGGATATTCAGTGTTTTGGATTCTGATTGTTCTAGTGCGTAGCCTATGATTAGTACTTATCATAATTTCTATTATATGGATTGAAATGATGCTCACCCTTTCCTGTTTGAATGTTACCCCCGTGTTGGTAACGTGCAGGTGATTCCCAGTGAATGCCTTAGCTTCACTTCTTGAGTCGAGTCGTCATGCTCTGATACGTAGCACTCAGGGGGGGAAACGAACTCGACATTTATTAATGATTATTTTGGTTGTTATGTCCATGTGGACTCTTCTGTTATGTTTTATTATTTTCCGCTGCGTAGTTGGTTTTGTTATGTTGAGTTTTATAAGCGACGTTAAATTGAGGCTTGAGATTCTTTATTTGTGATGTGCTACGTGAACGCATGATTACTGAGTTGAACTGTTTTAAAATTGATAAGCGACGTTTTATTGAAGTATGTGTAACATTCCCTATGAACGAAATTTTTTAAACTCTGATTTTTATAAACAAAGTGGTGGGTAGAAAAGGGGTGTTACATTAGTGGTATCAGAGCAGTTCGGTCTGTCCGGCCAAGGTTGTCCTGTCATAGTGTCTTATGACAATAGATTAGTTCTGAATCTTTGATTGTGCTGCAGTGATAGTTCATAATGGCTGGGAGGAACGACGCTGCTCTTGCTGCTGCATTGCAAGCTATGGCTCAGGCTGTGCAGGGTCAGCAGAATGCTGGAGATAATGCTGGTTTTCGGAGTCTGACAACCTTCCAGAGAGAGAATCCGCCCACCTTTAAGGGCAAATATGATCCAGATGGTGCTATGGCTTGGTTGAAGGAGATCGAGAGGATCTTCAGGGTGATGGACTGTACTGTTGAGCAGAAGGTCCGTTTTGGTACCCACATGTTAGCCGAGGAGGCCGACGACTGGTGGTTGGCTACTAGGCAGAGGTTAGAGGCTGTGCAGGAAGAGATTACTTGGGAGGTATTCAGCAGGGAATTTCTGAGAAAATATTTTCCTGAAGACGTCCGAGGGAAGAAAGAGATAGAGTTTTTAGAGCTGAAGCAGGGTGGTATGTCTGTGACTGCCTATGCGGCAAAATTTGTGGAGCTAGCAAAATTTTATCCACACTACAGTGAGGCTACAGCTGAATTTTCAAAATGCATCAAATTTGAGAATGGGTTAAGGCCTGATATTAAAAAGGCCATTGGTTATCAGAAGATTCGTGTGTTCGCAGATCTGGTTGACAGTTGCAGAATCTGCGAGGAGGACAGTACTGCTCATTACAAAGCTACTTCTGAGAAAAAGGGTAAGTTTCAGGGTCGAAGCAAGCCGTATGAGGTTCCTGCGGGTAAGAGTTATCAGAAGGCTGCTGGAGGTAAGGGTTCTAGTGGGGGAGATGCCCCTGCTAGCATTGTCTGTTATAAGTGTGGCAAGCCTGGCCACAAGAGTACTACATGCAGGTCTGATGAAAGGAACTACTACCGTTGTGGTAAAAAGGGTCATATGGCAGCCGAGTGTAAGGTCAAGGATGTGGTGTGTTTCAACTGTGGTGAGTCTGGGCATATCAGTACAAAGTGTACAAAGCCGAAAAAGGAAAGGTCTACAGGGAAGGTATTTGCATTGGCAGGAGAGGAGCCTGATGATGATGATGGTCTGATTAGAGGTACGTGTTTTATTAATGGTACTTCTCTGAAATCTCTTATTGATACTGATGCTACCCATTGTTTTATATCTGTTGATTGCTGTAAAAGATTGGGTCTTGTTTTATCTGCTATGTGTGGGGATATGGTTGTCGATACTCCTGCGAAGGGGTCGGTGATTACGTCCCAGGTGTGTTCTCAGTGTCCCGTGTCGATCTTCGGTAGGGACTTTATTGTGAATTTTGTCTGTTTGCCGTTGAGAGGTCTGGATGTAATCTTAGGCATGGACTGGTTAGAGAATAATCACGTTCATATCAACTGTCGTAGCAAGTCGGTTAGTTTCGGTGAAGAAAGTTCTGTTTTGGTATCTGCTGGTCAGTTGAAGAAGTTGAAGAAAGAAGGAGTCCAATTATTTGCGTTGATGGCTTCGTTGTCTGCTGAGACTCAGGCTGTTATTGAAGAACTGGACGTGGTACGCGAGATTCCTGAAGTTTTTCCTGAAGAAATTCCGGGTGTGCCACCGGAAAGAGAAGTTGAGTTTTCGATTGATCTTGTACCTGGTACGAGGCCTGTGTCTATGGCACCGTACAGAATGTCGGCGTCGGAATTGTCTGAGTTGAAGACGCAACTTGAAGAATTGCTTGAGAAAAATTTTGTGAGACCGAGTGTGTCACCGTGGGGAGCTCCGGTATTGTTAGTGAAGAAGAAAGATGGGAGCATGAGGTTATGTGTGGACTATCGTCAGTTGAATAAGGTAACTATCAAGAATAAGTATCCGCTTCCGAGGATCGACGATCTGATGGATCAGTTAGTGGGTGCCCGTGTTTTCAGCAAAATTGATTTGAGGTCCGGATATCATCAGATTAAAGTAAAGGATGAAGATGTTCAGAAGACAGCGTTCAGGACAAGGTATGGGCATTATGAGTATTCAGTAATGCCGTTCGGTGTGACCAATGCTCCTGGTGTATTTATGGAATATATGAACCGTATTTTCCATAACTACCTAGATCGGTTTGTGGTGATCTTCATAGATGACATTCTAGTTTATTCTAGGTCAGAGGAAGAGCATGCTGAGCACCTGAAGTCAGTGTTGGAAGTTTTAAAAGAGAAAAAGTTGTACGCTAAGTTATCGAAGTGTGAGTTCTGGCTGAAAGAGGTGAGTTTCCTTGGGCACGTGATTTCTGGTAATGGTATTGCGGTTGATCCGGCAAAAGTAGAAGCAGTGTTGGAGTGGGAGTCTCCGAAGTCCGTAACAGAGATTAGAAGCTTTTTGGGTTTGGCTGGGTACTACAGGAGGTTCATCGAGGGTTTTTCCAAGTTGGCCCTTCCATTGACTCAGTTGACTTGCAAGGGTAAAGTTTTTGTTTGGGATGCTCGGTGTGAGGAAAGTTTTATGGAACTGAAAAAGAGATTGACGACGTCGCCTGTTTTGACGTTGCCTAATCCAGGGGAACCGTTCGTTGTATATTGTGACGCTTCGAAGATGGGTCTCGGTGGTGTGTTGATGCAAGAGGGGAAAGTCGTTGCGTATGCGTCGAGGCAGTTGCGGGTTCATGAGAAAAATTACCCTACGCATGATTTGGAATTGGCTGCTGTGGTATTTGTGCTCAAGATTTGGAGGCACTACCTTTATGGTTCGAGGTTCGAAGTGTTCAGTGATCATAAGAGTCTAAAGTATCTGTTCGACCAGAAAGAGTTGAATATGAGACAGCGTCGGTGGTTGGAGCTCTTGAAGGATTATGACTTTGGTTTGAATTATCATCCCAACAAAGCTAATGTCGTGGCTGATGCTTTAAGCAGAAAGTCTTTGCATATGTCGGCAATGATGGTGAAAGAATTAGAGTTAATCGAGGAATTCAGAGATTTGAGTTTGGTTTGTAAAATGACACCTCGCAGTGTCAAGCTGGGAATGTTAAAGATCGATAATGATTTCCTGAGCAGCATCAGGGAGGCTCAGAAGTCAGATGTCAAGTTAGTGGATTTAATTAATGGGGTCAGTCAATCTGAAGATGAAGATTTCAAATTAGATTCCAGTGGTGTGTTGAGGTTCCGGGGTAGGATCTGTGTTCCGGACGATGAAGAGATGAGAAAGGCAATTTTAGAGGAGGGTCACCGTAGCAAGTTGAGTATCCATCCTGGAGCGACGAAGATGTATCAAGATCTGAAAAAGATGTTTTGGTGGTATGGTATGAAGAGAGATGTGGCACAGTTTGTGTATGCCTGTTTGACCTGTCAGAAATCTAAGGTTGAGCATCAGAAGCCTGCAGGGTTAATGCAACCGTTGGAAGTTCCAGAGTGGAAATGGGATAGCATAGCGATGGATTTTGTGACGGGATTGCCGAATACAGCTAAGGGCCATGACGCTATTTGGGTGGTCGTTGATAGTTTGACAAAGTCTGCTCATTTTATTCCTATTAATATCACTTATCCGGTGTCGAGGTTGGCAGAGGTCTATGTCAAAGAAATTGTGAAGCTGCACGGTGTTCCGAAGAGTATTGTGTCAGATAGGGATCCGAGGTTCACTTCTGAGTTTTGGAAGAGTTTGCAAAAGGAATTGGGTTCAAAGTTGAAAATGAGTTCGGCGTATCATCCTCAGACGGATGGTCAGTCGGAAAGGACAATTCAGTCGTTAGAGGATTTGTTGAGGGCGTGTGTATTGGAACAGCGGGGTTCATGGGATTCCTACCTTGCGTTGATTGAGTTTACCTATAACAACAGTCACCATTCCAGTATCGGGATGGCACCGTTTGAAGCATTATATGGTCGAAGGTGTAGAACGCCATTGTGTTGGTATGAGTCGGGAGAGAGTGTAGTGTTGGGACCGGAGATTGTCCGGGAGACTACAGAGAAGATCAAGATGATCCGTGAGAAGATGAAGGCTTCGCAGAGTCGTCAAAAGAGTTATCATGACAAGCGGAGGAAGGATTTAGAATTTCAGGAGGGTGAGCATGTGTTCTTGAGGGTTTCTCCTATTACCGGTGTTGGTCGAGCGTTGAAATCGAAGAAGCTCACTCCTCGATTTGTTGGTCCTTATCAGATTTCTGAAAGAATCGGAAATGTGGCTTATAGAGTGGCTTTACCGCCAAATCTTTCGAACTTGCACGACGTGTTTCACGTGTCGCAACTTCGGAAGTATGTTTCGGAACCATCTCATGTGATCCATATGGATGATGTGGAGGTGCGGGACAATCTCACTGTGGAGACGATGCCCGTACGGATTGAGGATCGTGAAGTGAAAGCGCTTAGAGGTAAAGAGATTGCATTAGTGAAAGTGGTCTGGCTAGGAGCTGCCGGCGAGAGTATGACTTGGGAGCTAGAGAGCAAGATGCGAGAATCCTACCCAGAGTTGTTTGATCAGGTAAATTTCGAGGACGAAATATTCTAAGTGGGGGAGAGTTGTAACACCCTAAATATTTAATTAATTCATTTAATTAAGTATTTAGGTATTTCTTTTATTTAATTGAGTTTTAAATATTTGTTAGAAGCGTTTTAATTAATTTTGGTGGTATTAGGAGGGAGTGGAGGCGCCACTTGCATGACTTGGGCTTAAGTGAAAAGCCCAAGCCCATGATCCACAAGTATGCGAAGTGGTAAGGTTGTTGGGGGCTAGGGTTTTGGTGGCCAATTGCGAAATCGAAAGGGAGAGCAAGAGAGAAAGAGAGGAGCGTGAGAAAGAGAGAGAGCAAGAGGCGGCCAAGAGGAGAAGGAGAAGAAGAAATTCGAAGAGCAAGGAGAGAAGAGATCTCCATCGTAGCTGAGGTTCTGTTGGTGATTGCATCCTAGGGCATCGAATTCTTCTTCTTGAAAAGGTTAGGGGAGCTCTATCCTTCCATCTAATAAATCTATGATAGGTCCTAGATCTAAGGTTTTTACTAGATCCATGATGTTCTTGATGTTCTTTTGCGTTTCTTGATGTTCTTGATGTTAACTTTCATATATGTTTATTATGAGTATATGCGAATTTGATTCATTGCTTGGTTATGATCTATGAATTTGCCTTATTGGTGGTGTTATGCGTATGTGTTGGGAACTATAATGTTGATCTATGCGTTGGCTTGTTGGAGATGAGGTCACATAGGGGTTGTAGGTGTTTGGGCGCCTAGGGCGCCATGATGATGTTGGTGATGTTGTTTTGTTTAATTGAGTTTTGGTAAATTGAGTTTTGGTGATTTTGAATGAGATAAGTGCGTTTTGGTTGCTGGAAAAATTTGAGTTTTTACACTTTAAAATTGTTAGGGATCAATTTTAATGTTAAAAAGTTGTTGGAAAAAAATTCTGGATTGTTGCTGCTGTTTTCTGGGCGCCAAGGGCGCGGTGCGTTGTGTGCGTGTGTGCGCGCCTGGGCGCTGGGCACCTGAGGCGTGTGCGGGTGTTGTGTTGTGCGCGCCTGGGCGCTGGGCGCCTGTGGCGTGCTGTGTTGCGTGTTGTGTTGTGCGCGCCTGGGCGCTGGGCACCTGTGGCGTGTTGTGTTGCGTGTGTGTTGCGCGCCTGGGCGCTGGGCGCCAGTGCGCGTGTTGCCTGGTTGCCTGGGTGCCTAAGGCGCCAATTTCAGATTGTTGCTTGATTTTTCCCAAACTTATTTTTAACATAACTTTTGACTCAGACGTCCGTTTTGAACATAACTTTTGACTCAGACCCATAACTTTTTACGTTGTCTATCTATGGGTCCAATTTTTAAAATGAAAAATTGTTATTTTCTGATTGTTTGTGGGCGCCCAAGTGGCCGTCCCCGGTGATCATCCCAGTGACATTGAAAAATGATATGGAGCTCTTTAAAAATCCCTTTTGGTGTATAAACAACAGTTTTAACGAAGTAATGTCAAAAATGATGATTTTGACGATGATGCCTTCGGGGCTAGTTAAATGACCGTTTCGCCCTTGGTGGCTATTATTATTATTTATGACGTGTAAAAGACTGTTTTGCCCCTAGTGGCCAAAGTTGTAGATAATGATGTGTAAATGACGAGGATGCCCTTGGTGGTTAGTCAAATGACGTTTTTGCCCTCAGTGGCTATTGTTTGAGTTGATTGATGTTTATGTGTAAGTGACGATGAAAACCCAGTGACGTTTGGGGCCCGAAGGGCTAAGTGATGTTAAGGTCTAAATGGCCAAGTGACGTTGTGTGCTGATTATGAATTTGGCAGGTGCTGTGCTCTTTGCGAGCAAACCGGTAAGTGACGGGTCACCTAGTTGACTATGATTTGAGTAATTGTGTGTGTTTGTGTGTTGTGAGTGGTGCATGTCATAGTGTCTCATGCCCATATGCATAAACCCAGTGACGTTTTTGAGGCCTGAGTGGCTAAGTGATGATGAGGCCTTAAGGGCTAAGTGACGTTTGTGAAAAGGTACCTTCATGCATATGCCCGCGAGTGGGTTGCATTTCATAAGCCTACATGACACGAGATGAGTTATTGTATGTGATGTGAATGATGACTGTGATGGGGATATTCAGTGTTTTGGATTCTGATTGTTCTAGTGCGTAGCCTATGATTAGTACTTATCATAATTTCTATTATATGGATTGAAATGATGCTCACCCTTTCCTGTTTGAATGTTACCCCCGTGGTGGTAACGTGCAGGTGATTCCCAGTGAATGCCTTAGCTTCACTTCTTGAGTCGAGTCGTCATGCTCTGATACGTAGCACTCAGGGGGGGAAACGAACTCGACATTTATTAATGATTATTTTGGTTGTTATGTCCATGTGGACTCTTCTGTTATGTTTTATTATTTTCCGCTGCGTAGTTGGTTTTGTTATGTTGAGTTTTATAAGCGACGTTAAATTGAGGCTTGAGATTCTTTATTTGTGATGTGCTACGTGAACGCATGATTACTGAGTTGAACTGTTTTAAAATTGATAAGCGACGTTTTATTGAAGTATGTGTAACATTCCCTATGAACGAAATTTTTTAAACTCTGATTTTTATAAACAAAGTGGTGGGTAGAAAAGGGGTGTTACACTAGCCACCTCCTACTTCTTGCAAGCCAATTCCAAATTCATTGTAAGTGATTAAGAATAGATAAAGAATAGGCTAGGATTGGGTAGCCACTTCCGAATTCATGCTAGTCACTTCCTATTTCATTGTAAGATATTATGAGTAGATTAGGAAAAAGGCTTGGACTGGCTAGCCACTAGGATTGCCTAGCCACTTCCTAGTTCATGCTAGCCACTTCCTAATTCTTTATAAGTGATTAAGAATAGTTTTGGAATAGGCTAAAACTAGCTAACCACTTGGAATGGCTCGCCACTTCCTAGTTCATGCTAGCCATTTCCCAGTTCATTGTTAGTGATTAAGAATAGATAAGGAATAATAGTTTATTGTAAGTGATTAAGAATAGATAAGGAATAGGCTTGGACTGGCTAGCCACCTCCTATTCATGCTAGCCACTTCCTAATTCATTGTTAGTGATTAATAATTGATTTGGAATAGGCAAGGATTGGCTAGCCACTAGGAATGGCTAGCCACTTCCTATTTCCTTCTAAGTGATTAAGAATAGATAAGGAATAGGCTATGATGGGCTAGCCACTTCCAAAGTCGTTGTAAGTGATTAAGAACAGAAAAAGAATAGGCTAGGATTTGTTAGCCACTTCCTAATTCATGCTTGCCACTTCCTATTTTATTAAGAGATTAAGAATAGATAAGGAATAGGCTAGGACAGGCTAGCCACTTCCTAGTTCATTGTAAGTGATTAAGAATAGATAAGAAATAGGCTAGGATTGGCTAGCCACTTCCTAGTTAATTGTAAGTTATTAAGAATAAATAAGGAATATTCTAGGACTGGCTAGCCACTTCCTATTCATGCTAGCCACTTCCTAGTTCATTGTAAGTGATTAAGAATTGATTAGGAATAGGCTAAGATTTGCGAGCCAATTGGAATGGCTAGCCACTTCCTAGTTCCTTATAAGTGATTAAGAATAAATAAGGAATATTCTAGGATTGGCTTGCCACTAGGAATGGCTAGCCACTTCCTAGTTCCTTGTAAGTGATTAAGAATAGAAAAAATAATAGGCTAGGATTGGGTAGCCACTTCTTAATTCATGCTAGCCACTTCCTATTTCATTGTAAGAGATTAAGAATAGATTAGGAAAAGGCTAGGACTGGCTAGCCACTAGGAATGGCTATAGCCACTTCCTACTTCATGCTAGCCACTTCCTAATTCATTATAAAAATTAAGAATATATAAGGAATGGGCTAGCCATTTCCTAGTTTATTCTAGCCACTTCCTAGTTCATTGTAAGTGATTAAGAATCGATAAGGATTAGGCTAGGACTGGCAAGCCACTTCCTAATTTATTGTAAGTGATTAAGATTTGATTAGAAATAGGCATGGATTGGCTAGCCAATAGGAATGGCTAGCCACTTGGATTGGCTAGCCACCTCCTACTTCATGCTAGTCACTTTCAAATTCGTTGTAAGTGATTAAGAATAGGCTTGGATTGGGTAGCCACTTCCTAATTCATGCTAGCCATTTCCTATTTCATTGTAAGAGATTAAGAATAGACTAGGAAAAGGCTAGGACTGGCTAGCCACTTCCTTGTTCATTGTAAGTGATTAAGAATAGATAAGGAATAGGCATGGATTGGCTAGACACTTCCTAGTTTATGCAAGGCACTTCCTAGTACATTGTAAATGATTAAGAATAGATAAGGACTACACTAGTAGAAAAAATGGATTTTACATCATGAATTCGCATCGGTTCAAATACTAACTGATGTGGATACCAAGGCGGTGGCATTTTTGATATTATTTAAACATTTTTCGCATCGGTTCAATAACTAACCGATGTGGATAAAAAGGCGCTGGCAATTTAGAAATTTTGTGAACATTATTCGCATCGGTTGATATAGGAACCGATGTAGAAAGTCATGATTACACTTTTAATATCAGTTCTATTGTTGCACCCGACGTGAAAAATCCATTTCCTAAAACCCTTCGCGAAGCGTACACTCACCCTCTTCAACCAAAAACCCCTCTTCGTTACACACTAACTCTGCAACCAAAACCCTCTTTGCGAAACACGCTCACTCTGCAACCAAGACCGTCCGCCGTCCGCCGTTCACGCATTCACGCCGTTCACGCACAAAGTTCACGCCGTTCACGCACAAGATTCCATCGCTCCCATTCACGCCGTCCTTCTCTCTTCGTGAAGCACTCTCACTCTGAAACCAAAAACGCACAAAGTTGTAAGTCACACTTCTCGCTCCACACTTCTCGTTCATTCACCGTTATAGTTGTAAGTCACACTATTTCAATCTCTTTTTCTTTGATTTGTTCTTTAGGTCCGAACCGGTTCTACGCTCCACACTTCTCGTTCATTCGCCGTTATAGTTGTAAGTCAAACTATTTCAATCTCTTTTTCTTTGATTTGTTCTTTAAATTTTTGGGTGTAATCTGTTGTTTTGCTTATGCCATGTATATATTGTTATGTTGCTTCCATTTTTTCTTTGAAATGCATGATTCTGTGTATGAGTTTCAATCTATATGATTCTGTTCGGTGGTGATTTCTTGAACTTTTAAAATAAACTGGTTTATATTGTTTTTATTTTCTTTTTAGTTATCATGCTACAAGGCTTGTGTTGTTTTTTTACTATGCTTACAGAACCTCCTTTGTTTATGTGCTTGCGTGTGTGGCTCTGATTAGACTGGCTCCAAGTAAACTTCCTAAAACTTGCTAGATGAGTGTTTCAGTTACCTACTGTTATATACATACAAACTATGTAATATGACATACTGCTAATTTAGACAGTCCTGATAAGCGGTGGTGTGATGACATTGCTTGTTAGACTTAGATGTCCAGGAATAATCAGGATCAACTTCACATGCTTGTTCATAGTAGCATGCCAAAAACCCACATAATTTAAATTTCTTAGGATTAGGATGCTTTGTACAAAATTATCTGCCTGCACATCTGCATTATGTAGTCGGTTCTCTTCTACGGAAGGACCAAATGGAAACCAGCATCTGCTCTTGAAATATTTTTCTACCAACTTGTCAGAATGAAATAGATTTTACCCCCGAAGAATATAAAACAGATAACAGTAATCAAAGAAGGTCATTTAACTTTTATTTTTCTTCTAGAAGGGGTTATAGTTACATATAATCACAAACTGCTAACATACTGCACGATTAAGCATAGTTATATTTCTGGTACTGGGAACAACAGAAAGTCATATTATTGTCTATTTGGCAAATCCATGGAGAACTTGTAAAACATAACAAAAAATGTAGACTTCTGATACTTAATTCATCTTAAATGGGGGGTAGATATGCTGATGGAGGTATTGCAGACTGTGATGCGCCAACTCCATTCTTCACCAAACGTGCCATTGCCAACTCCATTCTTCTGCTCCATTCTTCTACGTAGATATGATGATTGCCATTTCTTCCTTATAAACCTCCCTGTTTGTTTGTGTCAAATAACTTGCTATAATGGCTTCCTAAGCTACTTGTGCAGTGGTAAGTTCCAAATGTGGACAACCCGTTACAAATAAGTTATTTTGGATGTATAGTTTCTACTTTCTATAAATCAAAAACCGCATAATATAGAAGGCAGAAGCAGAAGCTGTAAAACAGTGCTGTACTTTGATAGAAATTGCCATTTCCATAGTATATCTTTGATGGATGGTTTTGGAGCACAGTAGTACTGTCATCACATTACAAAACCAGTTTCGGCTTGGGATATATGGATTCCACATGGTATAGGACCTTATTTGTAATAGGAGATAAAGGTTAGGTAAGGTTAGTTAGTTTGTTAATGCAATAAGCTCTTTTATACATAGCTTAACTTCAATTATGATTACTTGAATTTTTTTGCTCATTCTTTAAGTTTGTGGCTATGGCTTTTCATCACTTTTCTCCTCCCCTGATTTCTATTACTTCATAATTTCTTCAAATCCAGGGTAGCATGCTGATAATCAATTGTTATAAATTCTGGTCTGTTTTTTTAAGGAACGTTAAAAATTGGATTATATTGTTTGATGTTATGGGAATCCTTTTATTAGAAATATACTACTAAATACATAAGTGGCAAAAGATTCATTCAAAAAATAAACTATATATCAATACACCCATCTTCCCAACGTGTTTATTTATCTTTTTAAAGTTCAAATAGGGATGTTGGCTTTCACCTCCAATATTTCAGCTACATTTGTCATATGGTAATTGAGATAAGGTCCAAACAATTGGTAGGTCCAAGCCTTGTAGCATGATTCTGTGTATGAGTTTCAAGCCTTGTAGCATAGTAAAAGAAATAGCAGCACACTTATCATACGTATGCTATTTTTCTTCATTCTTTGAGTGAAATTGAATGTGAAAGATTGAAATAGTTGAAACCCTCTAGACGCTGATGTATGTATCGTTCTCCATTCGTACCCTAATTGTGGACTATGCCTTTGACTTACCCCAATTCTTGAAGTCTTTTGTTGCCCAAATTATGATTTCCATTAGCAAATTAGTTTTTTGCTTTTATATAATTCGCTGTGCATTTTAGAGTTTTCATTTTAGTACTTTTATAACTCACTAAAAGTTTCACTCACGTATATTTTTTAGCTTATCTCAAACCGACAAAGGATATTGGTAGTGGGAGGTGGAGGTGCAATACGGTTGTAGAGTTTAATTGTTGGATCAATACTAGCCGCGCAAGTAATTATGGATCGTAGTTGGATCAATACTAGCCGCCTAAGTGATGAGTATGAGAAGGGCGTGGAAGAGTTTCTAGAATTTGCTAAAAAAACTTGTCCAAAAAGTAATGGATTAGGAATAGGCTAGGATTGGCTATCCACTCTCTATTAATGCTGACCACTTCCTAATTCATTATAAGTGACTAAGAATTGATTAGGAATAGGCTAGGATTGGCTATCCACTCTCTAGTTCCTTGTAAGTGATTAAGAATAGATAAAGAATAGGCTAGGATTGGGTAGCCATTTCCTACTTCATTGTAAGAGATTAAGAATAGATTAGGAAAAGGCTTGGATTGGCTAGCCAATAGGAATGGGTAGCCACTTCCTAGTTCATGCTAGCCACTTCTTGGTTCATTGTAAGTGACTAAGAATAGATAAGGAATAGGCTAGGATTGGCTAGCCACTTCCTAGTTCATGCTAGCCACTTCCAAATTCTTTGTAAGTGATTAAGAATAGATTAGGAATAGGGAAAGATTAGGAATGGCAAGTCACTTCATAGTTCATTGTAAGTGATTAAGAATAGAAAAGGAATAGGCTAGGAATGGCTAGAGACTTCGTAATTCTTTGTAAGTGATTACGAATAGGATAGGAATAGGCAAAGATTGGCTAGCCACTAGAAATGGCAAGCCACTTCTTAGTTCACGCTAGCCACTTCTTAGTTCATTGTAAGTGATTAAGAATAGATGAGGAATAGGCTAGGATTGTCTAGCCACTTTCAAGTTCATTGTAAGTGATTAAGAATAGATGAGGAATAGGCTTAGATTGGCTAGCCACTAGGAATGGCTAGCCACTTCCTAAATCAGGCTAGCCACTTCCTAGTTCCTTTTATGTGATTAAGAATAGATAAGGAATAGGCTAGGATTGGCTAGCCACCTCCTACTTCTTGCAAGCCACTTCCAAATTCATTGTAAGTTATTAAGAATAGATAAAGAATAGGCTAGGATTGGGTAGCCACTTCCGAATTCATGTTAGCCACTTCCTATTTCAATGTAAGATATCATGAGTAGATTAAGGAAAGGCTTGGGTTGGCTAGCCACTAGGAATATCTAGCCACTTCGTCGTTCATGCTAGCCAGTTCCTAGTTCATTGTAAGTGATTAAGAATAGATAGGGAATACGCTAGGATTGGCTAGCCACTTCCTATTTCTTTATAAGTTATTAAGAATAGATTAGGAATAGGCAAAGATTTGCTAGCCACTAGGAATGGCAAGCCAGTTCCTAGTTCATTGTAAGTGATTAAGAATACATAAGGAATAGTCTAGGATTGCCTAGCCACTTCCTAGTTCTTTCTTGCCACTTCCTAATTCTTTATAAGTGATTAAGAATAGATTAGGAATAGGCTAAGACTGGCTAGCAACTTGGAATGGCTAGCCACTTCCTTGTTCATTGTACGTGATTAAGAATAAATAAGGAAATGTAGTTCATTGTAAATGATTAAGAATAGATAAGGAATAGGCTAGGACTGGCAAGCTACTTCCTATTCATGCTAGCCACTTCCAAATTTTTTGTAAGTGATTAAGACATGATTAGGAGTAGGCAAGGATTGGCTAGCCACTAGGAATGGCTAGCCACTTCCTATTTCCTTCTAAGTGATATAGAATAGATAAGGAACAGGCTAGGATGGGCTAGGCACCTCCTACTTCATTCTTGCTACTTCCAAATTCGTTGTAAGTGATTAAGAATAGATAAAGAATAGGCTAGGATTGGTTAGCCACTTCCTAATTCATGCTAGCCACATCCTTTTTCATTGTAAGAGATTAAGAATATATTAGGAAAAGGCTAGGAATGACTAGCCGCTTCCTAGTTCATTGTAAGTGATTAAGAATAAACAAGGAGTATTCTAGGACTGGCTAGCCACTTCCTATTCATGCTAGCCACTTCCTAATTCATTGTAAGTGATTACGAATAGATAAAGAATAGGCTAGGATTGGGTAGCCACTTCCTATTTCATTGTAAGAGATTAAGAATAGATTAGGAAAAGGCTTGGACTGGCTAGCCACTTCTTAGCTCATTGTAAGTGATTAAGAATAGATAAGGAATAGGTTAGGATGGGCCAGCCACTTCCTAGTTCATGATAGCCACTTCCTAATTCTTTGTAAGTGATTAAGACTAGATTAGGAATAGGCTAAGATTTGCTAGCCACTAGGAATGGCAAGCCACTTCCTAGTTCATTGTAAGTTATTAAGAATAGATAAATAATAGGCTAGGAATGGCTAGCCACTTCCTAATTCTTTGTAAGTGATTAAGAATAGGATAGGAATAGGCCATGGTTGGCCAGCCACTAGGAATGGCTAGCCACTTCTTAGTTCATGCTAGCCACTTCCTAGTTCATTGTAAGTGATTAAGAAAATATGAGGAATAGGCTAGGACTGGCTAGCCACTAGGAATGACTAGCCACTTTCTAGTTCATTGTAAGTGATTAAGAATAGATAAAGAATAGGCTAGGATTGGCTAGCCACTTCCTAATTCATGCTAGCCGCTTCCTATTTCATTGTAAGATATTATGAATAGATTAGAAAAAGGCTTGGACTAGCTAGCCACTAGGAATGGCTAGCCACTTCCTAGTTCATGCTAGCCACTTCCTAGCTCATTGTAAGTGATTAAGAATAGATAAGTAATAGGCTAGGATTGGCTAGCCACTTCCTAGTTCATGCTAGCCACTTCCTAATTCTTTATAAGTGATGAAGAATAGATTGAGAATAGGCTAAGACGGGCTAGCCACTTCCTAGTTCATGCTAGCCACTTCCTAATTCATTGTAAGTGATTAAGAATTGATTTGGAGTTCGCAAGGACTGGCTAGCCACTAGGAATGGCTGGCTGTAACACCCCCTCTCTACCCGGTAATTATTTAATAAAATCAGAGTTACAAAAATTTATTTCATATTTCGAAAAGAGATGTCACACATTCATCGTTAAATAAAACGTCTCATACGATATAAATAGCTTTGTCAAAAATTACATCACCACGCAGCGGAAATAGTAACAAGATTCAAAATAATAAAATCATGACATCCTGAATGGACTCCAAACAAATAAAATGCAACAACCAAAGTTTATCGTTTATTCCCCCCCTCGAGTGTTACACATCAAAGCAAGGACACCGACGACACCGACTCAGAATAGCGAAGGTACCTAAGCCTTCACTCGCAATCACCTGCACGTTACCGCATAAGGGTAACATTCAAACAGAAGGGGTGAGATATCTTCAATATAATAGCGTAAAATGATAGGAAATATGCTAGAATATGACAACTATATCTACCACTCCACTACACACATATAATCACAAACACAAGTCAAATAGTAACACCATAATCAGTCACCAAATGTCATGACAATGCATGAAGGCAACCCACACCAACGGGCATATGCATGTGGTACCAAATCACCAAAATTTTGCCTGTAAATAGAGGCGTCACCAAAATTGAGAGCTTTCACACCCGGCTCACCAATTCACCAAAAATTGAGCTTTCACACCAGGCTCACTAGTTTTAGAAAATTTGAGCTTTCACACCTAGCTACAAGACCAAAGGCCTTCCCCAAAATATATGCACATGCTGTATGCGACACCATGAATGCACACAGACAATCATCCAAAATAGTCACAATGTGACACACCAAAATCAATCACCGAGTATCACCAAAGTTGAGCTTCTACACCTAGCCCAACGACACCAAAACACCAAGACTACCCGAAACAGCAGAACACCAAAATTTGGAGCTTTCACACCTAGCTCCTACAACACCAAGGTTTGAGCCTTCACACCTAGCTCAAACAGCACCAAGTCACCAAGAAGGCAACAATTTTCCAAAACAGCACCAAGACACCAAGATAACAACAATTTTCCAAAACAGCACCATTACACCAAGATGACAACAATTTTCCTAAACATTTAAGACGCGGGGATTTTTCCCCAACACCGGAGACAACGACAATTTTTCCAAAGTATTTGAGACATGACAACTTTCTTTTTAAAACATCACCATTTAACGACTACACCAACGGTTAACAATTTTCCAGAAAAATGGACCACTTTGCCTCAAATTAGAATATTCAGCTAGGCCTCTGAATAAGCTTTCCAAAACATTTTGAAACGTCCAAATCGGACTCCCGAGTCAAAAGATATGTCAAAAACAAAACCAGGAAAAATTGAGGAACATCCTGAAAATGGCGCCCAGGCACTGGGCGCCTAGCAAGCAACATGCTGGAAACTGGCCAGCAACAGAAACTGGCGCCCTTGGCGCCCAGGCAACATAAAATCGCAACAAGACACGGGATTTGGCGCTCATGGCGCCCACAGGCAACACAACGCAGAACTGGCGCCCAGGGAGGCGCCCAGCAGGCAACACAGCAGGAATTGGCGCCCTTGGTGCCCATGCAGCAGGGAACACAACAGAAACGCAACTTGGCGCAGGAATTGGCGCCCTTGGCGCCCAGGCAACTTGGAACAGGGCACATCAACGCAACAACAACAGGGACACGCACCACACACGGGCGCCTGGTCGCCTAAAACAGCAACACACAGGAAATGCAACACACCTAGGATGTGGCGCCCATGGCGCCCCTGCGCTAACAGCGCGCAACACAACACACATTGGAACACGGCGCCCACACCCAGGGCGCCAAAAACAGCAACACGACCGAACGCAACATGACCCAAACACGGCGCCCATGCACTGGGCGCCAGAAACAGCAACATGACACCAAGCAACAATTGGCACACGGCGCCCACACCCAGGGCGCCAAAGACAGCATCACACCAAATTCACCAAAACACCACATATGCAAATCATATCATCAATTTAGCTCATCAATTCTCAACCACCAATGTCAATTATTATAATTTGCTAATCACAACCACAAACAAACATTTTATCGAACACCTAACATGCAATTAGAGCTAACAACAATGAATCACCAATTTCTTTGAGTCACAACAATCACTAACAAGCAAGTATTTTCAATCAACCTAGTTATGATCCAACTACCATAAAACTACACATCAAAATCGAACCCTAGGCATCATAGGATCTATTCCCACATAACCGCATCATAAAACCCCATTATAAGGAAGAACCCCACCCTTACCTTATAGTAGGAGAGCACCAATTCTCTTGATTGAGTCACCAACAAAACCTCAGCAACACAGCTCCTCTCTGCTCCCCTGAATTCGCGAACTCCTCCTCCTCCTCCTCTTCTCCCTTGTTCGCCGAAACCCTTTCTCTCTTCTCCTCTCTCTATTTCGCAACTTTTCTTTTCTTTTTCTCAAGGCAATTCGCAAATGAGCCAAACCCTAGCCTAGGTGCTTCACCTATGCGCTTAGCTAGTGGGCTCATGGATCACGGGCTTTCCTCCAGCTTAAGCCCGATTACTAACACCATCTCCTATTATTCAATTATACACCTCTTAATCAAATGCTAAAAGTAATTACACCATCTAAAATAAATAAATAAATAATTGAATACCTAAATATTTAATTAAATAATTTAATTAAATATTTGGGCGTTACAACTCTCCCCCACTTAGAATGTTTTCGTCCTCGAAAACTCACCTGAATCAAACAGCTCTGGATAGGACTCCCGCATCTTACTCTCCAACTCCCAAGTCATGCTCTCACCTGCAGCTCCTAGCCAGACCACCGTCACCAATGCAATTTCCTTGCCTCTTAACACCTTCACCTCATGGTCTTCAATCCGCACAGGCATCGTCTCCACCGTGAGATTATCCCGCACCTCCACATCATCCATGTGGATCACATGAGATGGATCCGAAACATACTTCCGAAGTTGCGACACATGAAACACGTCGTTCAAATTCGAAAGATTTGCCGGTAAAGACACTCTATACGCCACATTCCCAACTCTCCCGGAAATCTGATAAGGACCAATGAATCGAGGAGTGAGCTTCTTCGACATCAAAGCACGGCCAACACCGGTCACTGGAGTGACTCTCAAAAATACATGCTCACCTTCCTGGAACTCTAAATCTTTTCTCCTCTTGTCGTGATAACTCTTCTAACGACTCTGCGAAGCCTTCATCTTCTCACGGATCAACTTTATCTTCTCGGTTGTCTCCCGAACAATTTCTGGTCCAAGCACCACACTCTCTCCAGACTCATACCAACACAACGGGGTTCTACACTTTCGACCATACAATGCCTCCAAAGGTGCCATCCCGATACTAGAATGGTAACTATTGTTATACGTGAACTCAATCAACGAAAGATAGGAATCCCACGAACCTCCTTGTTCCAAAACACAAGCCCTCAACAAATCTTCTAATGACTGAATTGTCCTCTCTGACTGACCATCTGTTTGAGGATGATATGCCGAACCCCAACCTCAGATTAGACCCCAACTTTTCTTGCAAACTCTTCCAGAAATCTGAAGTGAACCTCAGATCTCTATCCGAAACAATACTCTTAGGAACTCCATGAAGCTTCACAATTTCCCGGATATAAATCTCTGCCAACTTCGACACCGGATACGTGATACTGTTAGGAACAAAATGAGACGATTTTGTCAACCTGTCAACAATCACCCAAATTGCATCATACCCTTTCGCAGTATTAGGCAATCCCGTTACAAAATCCATCGAAATGCTATCCCATTTCCACTCCGGAATTTCTAACGGTTGCATCAGTCCAGTAGGCTTCTGATGCTCAACCTTTGACTTCTGGCAAGTCAAACACGCATAAACGAACTGCGCCACATCTCGCTTCATACCAGGCCACCAAAACAACTTCTTCAGGTCTTGATACTTCTTTGTAGCTCCCGGATGAATACTTAACTTACTTCGATGACCCTCTTCTAAAATTGCTCTCTTCAGCTCTGCGCCTTCAGGAATACAAATCCTATCACGGAATCTCAAAACACCATGCGCATCCAACTTAAAGTCACTACCCTCAGGCTGATCATCCCCGACCATCAAATCCACCAACTTGATATCCAACTTCTGGGCTTCTCTCATACTATCAAGGAACTTATTATTAATCTTCAACATACCCAACTTAACACTCTGAAACGACACTTCACAAACCAAACTTAAATCCCTGAATTCCTCAATCAACTCTAATTCCTTAGCCATCATTGCCGACATATGCAAAGACTTTCGACTTAAGGCATCAGCCACGACATTAGCTTTGCCCGGATGATAGTTCAAACCGAAATCATAGTCTTTCAACAATTCCAACCACCTTCGCTGCCTCATATTCAGCTCCTTCTGGTCAAACAAATATTTCAGACTCTTATGATCACTGAACACCTCAAATCTGGAACCATACAAATAGTGCCTCCAAATCTTCAACACAAAGACTACTGCAGCCAACTCCAAATCATGCGTTGGATAATTCTTCTCATGAATCCTTAACTGCCTCGACGCATAAGCAATCACCTTCCCATCTTGCATAAGCACGCTGTAACACCCCCTTCTAATAACTACTATTTAATTAATTTAAAATCAGAGTTTCCAAAAACCTATCAGTGCAGCCGCAAGATGTAACACCCCTTTTCTACCCGTTAATTTATTAGCGTAAAAATCAGAGTTTCAAAATTTTAATTACACCACAAGGGATGTCACACTTACTTCGTTAAACATCATACGCCAAATTACTCACTTTTTGAAAACAGTCCTATAATACTTCCAAAACGTCATTGTCAAATAAATTTACAACTTCACAGCGGAAAGTCCAACAATTATACACAGTCTTGAATAAACTAAAACAACATTCTATTTCCCCCAAGTGTTACATATCAGAGCAGACGACCCGACTCAGCTAGCGAAGGTTCCTAAGCCTTCACTTGCGCTCACCTGCACGTTACCGCATAGGGGTAACATTCAAACAGAAGGGGTGAGTTCATCTAACCATATAATAAAGCATATGATAAGCACTAAGCTAGAGTTATGACACTACATAGACCACACCACGAGACATCAAGTCAATCATCAAGGATAAAACAGTCAATTCCATCAGCAAGAGTAAACAGTCAATCTCATCATCAAGTTACTCGGCACAACGAGTTGTCACAATGTCATGCAGGAGTATGAAATGCAACCCACTCGCGGGCATATGCATGAGGTACCTTTTCACAAACGTCGCTTAGCCCTTAAGGCCTCATCGTCACTTAGCCACTCAGGCCTCAAAAACGTCACTGGGTTTATGCATATGGGCATGAGACACTATGACATGCACCACTCACAAACACACAAATACACAAATACTCAAATCATGGTCAACTATGTGACCCGTCACTTACCAGTTTGCTCACAAGAAGCACATCACCTGTCAATTCACAATCAACACACAACGTCACTTGGCCTTTTAGACCTTAACATCACTTAGCCTTTCGGGCTTTAAACGTCACTGGGTTTCATCGTCGCTTACACATCAATATCATCAACTCAAACAATAGCCACTGAGGGCAAAAACGTCATTTACACTTCATTATAAATAATAGTAGCCACTAAGGGCAAAACAGTCATTTAACTAGCCACTAAGGGCATCATCGTCATTTACACATCATTATCCTTAAAGTTGGCCACTAAGGCAGAAACGTTCTTTAGAACATCGTCATTGACTCCAAAAGGTTTTAGACACCGAAAACAGTTTTGCAACGCAACAACAACTACCATCAGGGCAGCCACTCGGGCGCCCAGAACCATCAGAAAATAATAAGTTTTCGCTTTTAAAATAGGACACACTGATAGACAACGAGATGAGCTTCACAACACTTTTTGAAACGTTTAAAACGGACACCCGAGTCAAAAGTTATAGCGAAAACAGTTTGTATTAAAAATCGGGAACGTCCTGAAAATGGCGCCCAGGCACTGGGCGCCTAAGACACAACTTAGACATCCGGAAGCAACCCGACGCACGCACACTGACACGCACACACAGCAAGCACAATTCAGCACAACAGCAAGCACAATTCAGCAACACAAACTTTGGCTCATGGGCCCAGCACAAGCGCGCCAATTCCTGCAATGGAGAAGTCAACCAAAAACGCAACAACTTGGCACGGGGCGCCCAATCGCGAGGACGCCTAATTCCGTGACCAAAATTCCAGCAACAACAATGCTTGGCACAGGGCGCCCCACTTAGGGCGCCTAATTCTGCACCTAGACAACAAAATCCAGCAACAACAATTCGAGCAACACAACTTCATCAAATCACATACAATTCATACAAACAACTTCAAATCGCATATCAACCGTAAAAATAATATCACATCACAAATCAATCATGAACACATAAAGAGTCATCAAAAATCATCCACTGAATCATTATCAATCACAATACCATCAAGGAGTATCCAGGCACTTAGCACGCAAACCACAATTTCTCAACAACAAGTTGTCATATGCCTAGGGTTCATCAATAATCACTAGAAATACATAAAATGGCATACATAGAGCCTACCCCTACTTAGTCCCCATCATAATACCCTATTATAGAGAAGATGAGACCCACCCTTACCTGATAACGAATCCTATTCCAATAGGGGCCGAAGAGTATTATCACGAGCTCCCAGGCATGCTTTAAATTTGACAACGCGAACGCGACTCGAGCACATATAATTATCCAACAAGAACATTCAATTAGTTATTAGTTATTTAATAAAAGAAAATAGAAATATATTCTTTAATTAATTAGTCGTGTTTTTTCGAAAAGAATTACCTATGATGACCACGGTTTGAAATCGCAAATCGAATGACCAAACGACCGGATTTGAACAAGGTACGAAACTGTCACGGTTCCGGCGAGAACATGCACCAATTTTGTTATTGTTCAGTGAGGGGAAAACTTGAATTGAAAGGGATTTTCGAAACTAAGGTGATTTAGGCAAAATCAAAAGCAAGAATGTCGATTCTGGTGAGGGGAATTCATGTCCGCATTCAGTTCACATAGACGGAGGCGACGGTGGCCGGAGAAGGAAGAAAACAGTGTGGTCAGGGCGTTTATGGCGCGGCTACTCTTCGCAAGATGGCTCCACAATTGATGAAATCGACTCCATATTCGGATTCAGTGGCTATTTTCGAGTTAGGGGACAAGTTTTGGAGTCTCGCCGTGGACTAGGGAGAAGACGCGATGGAGGAGAGGCTTCGTGGTGGTTTGTTGGGCGCGACTTAAATCAGTGAAACGACGCTTGAATCGACGAAACAGAGGTCAGAATCGAAACCAGCGGTGGATTTCGAGTTGGTATGTGGAGTTTGGGGTGTGGCCGTGGCTTGTGGAAGAAACGCGAATGAGGGAGAGCTTCGCTAGGTTTTTGGCCGCGGCTGGTTCTGCGTATCAACGAAGAAGAAGACGCAGGCGGATCCTGGGCCGGGTCAAGCTGGGATGGGTTAGGTCGCAGGGGGGTGCGGGTAGCAAGAGAGTAGGGGGGTGTGTGCGTAAATAAATGCATAAAAGTCCATTTTAAATCCTTTTTAAAAACCAATTCCATTACAACTATTATTTCAACACCTAAATAGTCCAAAATAATTTCTACAAATAAATAATATCTCGAATATAGTTATTTTATAAAATAAAATACTCAACCAAAACAGTCATATTTCAAATATAAATATTCTATGAACAACATACATAAATAATAACAATAATATAGTACCAACATAGTATAAAATACGGTCTAATGTCATTTAGACATATTTGATAACTCGAAAACACGTAAATATATAAAATCGATTAAATTACTAAAATACATAATCACTAAGGCGCACAATATATCACAAGAATTACTATTATATTCGTGCATAAAGCAAAAACGTACTAATACGAAAATCGGGGTGTTACAACTCAACCCCCCTAAAAAGAATTTCGTCCTCGAAATTTTTATCCGCCAAGGCTAACACTCTCCCACCAACGACTAAGCCATCTAGACAACTAATGCTATCCATCGTGCTGATTACTATTGCTTTGATTACCGGCGGTAAGTGCTTGGGCGGCCGTCCCTCCTACTTGTTCAGCCAGGTAACTTCAAGCAGTAATAATTCGACCCACTCTCTACTTCGTTGCGCTACTCTGATAAACTAGCTCGCATTTTACCTCACTCATCTACCTTTAAGGATAACAAAATACATCAATCATCACAGCATCAAGACGGAATTCACAGGATGCATAACAGTCGTACAACAAGTCTCATAATTTTAGCAACACGGCGACAGTCATCCACAAACAACTTTGCCACCCAGGCGACATCAACAATCACAACTGCCACTCAGGCGACATCAACAACTACAATTGCCACTCAGGCGACATCAACAATTACAATTGCCACTCAGGCGACATCAACAATTACAATTGCCACTCAGGCGACATCAACAATTACAATTGCCACTCAGGCGACATCAACAACTACAATTGCCACTCAGGCGACATCAACAACTACAATTGCCACTCAGGCGACACCAACAACTAAAAACCAACAACAGAGCAACATCATCAACAACACAATATTAACAACTCAGTCACACAATCGGGCACTAAGGCACCGGCAACGGTTAACAATCGAATTAGGCACAACTCGTAAAATAGCAGCAGTGTACAAAAGTAGGGACAGTAACAGTTATTCTTGAAAGCACTGACAGCGGCCTTAGGAAGCAGCAACAACAACTTTTAAAAAGGTAGCAACAATCATTTTCAGCAATAGTCGTTTTGCAGAAAACCATAACAATTATCCGAATAAAACAGCAACATTATTTTCTGAAAACAGCAATGATCATTTTTCAGAAACAGCAACAATTATTTAAATAAAACAGCAACAGCAGTTTATACAAAACAGTAGTAGCATTCGACTTTTTAAAACAGCATGGCATTTATCATTCAAACAGCAATAGCAAATAGCTCAGGATAACCCACGAAACATTATCAACTACGTACACAGGAACACGGTTAACATTTAAAACCTTATTGCAACTAGTCAGCCCAAAGAATAGTTACATTAACATTTACAGTAATTAGTTAATTCGGCCCAAGTGCACAAGCGTCCAAAATGCACATTTTTAAATCTTAAGATTTTTAACACCACGTAACGCATATCGCAAGAGTGCAACTGCTAAAACAAAATCCGAATCGTTTATAAAAGTGATTTTCAATGCTAATCTCGGCATCCAGCCGTAAAAGTGTTTAATGGATGTTCAAAAACAATTTCGGAACTTCCATTATTTTTCGAATCATAAAACTCTATAGCGCAATTCAAGAAGTAACGACCAAAAAGATTTTGTCATAAAACTCAGGCATACAAGACTCCACCTTGAGGAAAATTAGGCAAGTCAAAATAGCAATCACATGAGACGGTAGTCCTCAGCTAAAATTGTTACATCAAATTGCGGTCTTTTCCAAAAAGAGTTGAGGTCAAAATTATAGCACTCAATGAAGATACTTTTCGTTTGTAGTGATTAAAACGCTACGATAGTTATTAGTGCAGCAATAACTTGAAATAGTCCACAAAATAATTTTACAACGCATTCAGTTTTCAAACATCAAACGTATTCACAGGATTTTTCGTAAAAGCTCAGCGTCGACCTCTTAAAATAGTTCGGACATATCAACATAAGAAAGTACATGCGACTTAACATTCCACAGCAACAGCAATTAATTCGACATTTTATGTAAAACACACAGAGCTCAATATCAACTAAAACACATGTGAACATTTAAACAACATGACAATTCATTTAGAAGCACGCAGCAATAAGGTCAACAACAAGGATCACAACAGCAAAACACAGTTCTCACACTAAATACACAATAGGGCACACAGCACTAGTAGGGAAATCTCCCCCACTAGTTCACTTACCAATAGAAACTTTCCGGTGTACCTGCAACACAAACAACGGTCAGCACTGAAAGACAACAGTTGGTCACTATCTGACACAACGACTCGACGACTCGGCCGGACAGACCAACCATTGCTTTGATACCACTAATGTAACACCCCTTTTCTACCCGTTAATTTATTAGCGTAAAAATCAGAGTTTCAAAATTTTAATTACACCACAAGGGATGTCACACTTACTTCGTTAAACATCATACGCCAAATTACTCACTTTTTGAAAACAGTCCTATAATACTTCCAAAACGTCATTGTCAAATAAATTTACAACTTCACAGCGGAAAGTCCAACAATTATACACAGTCTTGAATAAACTAAAACAACATTCTATTTCCCCCAAGTGTTACATATCAGAGCAGACGACCCGACTCAGCTAGCGAAGGTTCCTAAGCCTTCACTTGCGCTCACCTGCACGTTACCGCATAGGGGTAACATTCAAACAGAAGGGGTGAGTTCATCTAACCATATAATAAAGCATATGATAAGCACTAAGCTAGAGTTATGACACTACATAGACCACACCACGAGACATCAAGTCAATCATCAAGGATAAAACAGTCAATTCCATCAGCAAGAGTAAACAGTCAATCTCATCATCAAGTTACTCGGCACAACGAGTTGTCACAATGTCATGCAGGAGTATGAAATGCAACCCACTCGCGGGCATATGCATGAGGTACCTTTTCACAAACGTCGCTTAGCCCTTAAGGCCTCATCGTCACTTAGCCACTCAGGCCTCAAAAACGTCACTGGGTTTATGCATATGGGCATGAGACACTATGACATGCACCACTCACAAACACACAAATACACAAATACTCAAATCATGGTCAACTATGTGACCCGTCACTTACCAGTTTGCTCACAAGAAGCACATCACCTGTCAATTCACAATCAACACACAACGTCACTTGGCCTTTTAGACCTTAACATCACTTAGCCTTTCGGGCTTTAAACGTCACTGGGTTTCATCGTCGCTTACACATCAATATCATCAACTCAAACAATAGCCACTGAGGGCAAAAACGTCATTTACACTTCATTATAAATAATAGTAGCCACTAAGGGCAAAACAGTCATTTAACTAGCCACTAAGGGCATCATCGTCATTTACACATCATTATCCTTAAAGTTGGCCACTAAGGCAGAAACGTTCTTTAGAACATCGTCATTGACTCCAAAAGGTTTTAGACACCGAAAACAGTTTTGCAACGCAACAACAACTACCATCAGGGCAGCCACTCGGGCGCCCAGAACCATCAGAAAATAATAAGTTTTCGCTTTTAAAATAGGACACACTGATAGACAACGAGATGAGCTTCACAACACTTTTTGAAACGTTTAAAACGGACACCCGAGTCAAAAGTTATAGCGAAAACAGTTTGTATTAAAAATCGGGAACGTCCTGAAAATGGCGCCCAGGCACTGGGCGCCTAAGACACAACTTAGACATCCGGAAGCAACCCGACGCACGCACACTGACACGCACACACAGCAAGCACAATTCAGCACAACAGCAAGCACAATTCAGCAACACAAACTTTGGCTCATGGGCCCAGCACAAGCGCGCCAATTCCTGCAATGGAGAAGTCAACCAAAAACGCAACAACTTGGCACGGGGCGCCCAATCGCGAGGACGCCTAATTCCGTGACCAAAATTCCAGCAACAACAATGCTTGGCACAGGGCGCCCCACTTAGGGCGCCTAATTCTGCACCTAGACAACAAAATCCAGCAACAACAATTCGAGCAACACAACTTCATCAAATCACATACAATTCATACAAACAACTTCAAATCGCATATCAACCGTAAAAATAATATCACATCACAAATCAATCATGAACACATAAAGAGTCATCAAAAATCATCCACTGAATCATTATCAATCACAATACCATCAAGGAGTATCCAGGCACTTAGCACGCAAACCACAATTTCTCAACAACAAGTTGTCATATGCCTAGGGTTCATCAATAATCACTAGAAATACATAAAATGGCATACATAGAGCCTACCCCTACTTAGTCCCCATCATAATACCCTATTATAGAGAAGATGAGACCCACCCTTACCTGATAACGAATCCTATTCCAATAGGGGCCGAAGAGTATTATCACGAGCTCCCAGGCATGCTTTAAATTTGACAACGCGAACGCGACTCGAGCACATATAATTATCCAACAAGAACATTCAATTAGTTATTAGTTATTTAATAAAAGAAAATAGAAATATATTCTTTAATTAATTAGTCGTGTTTTTTCGAAAAGAATTACCTATGATGACCACGGTTTGAAATCGCAAATCGAATGACCAAACGACCGGATTTGAACAAGGTACGAAACTGTCACGGTTCCGGCGAGAACATGCACCAATTTTGTTATTGTTCAGTGAGGGGAAAACTTGAATTGAAAGGGATTTTCGAAACTAAGGTGATTTAGGCAAAATCAAAAGCAAGAATGTCGATTCTGGTGAGGGGAATTCATGTCCGCATTCAGTTCACATAGACGGAGGCGACGGTGGCCGGAGAAGGAAGAAAACAGTGTGGTCAGGGCGTTTATGGCGCGGCTACTCTTCGCAAGATGGCTCCACAATTGATGAAATCGACTCCATATTCGGATTCAGTGGCTATTTTCGAGTTAGGGGACAAGTTTTGGAGTCTCGCCGTGGACTAGGGAGAAGACGCGATGGAGGAGAGGCTTCGTGGTGGTTTGTTGGGCGCGACTTAAATCAGTGAAACGACGCTTGAATCGACGAAACAGAGGTCAGAATCGAAACCAGCGGTGGATTTCGAGTTGGTATGTGGAGTTTGGGGTGTGGCCGTGGCTTGTGGAAGAAACGCGAATGAGGGAGAGCTTCGCTAGGTTTTTGGCCGCGGCTGGTTCTGCGTATCAACGAAGAAGAAGACGCAGGCGGATCCTGGGCCGGGTCAAGCTGGGATGGGTTAGGTCGCAGGGGGGTGCGGGTAGCAAGAGAGTAGGGGGGTGTGTGCGTAAATAAATGCATAAAAGTCCATTTTAAATCCTTTTTAAAAACCAATTCCATTACAACTATTATTTCAACACCTAAATAGTCCAAAATAATTTCTACAAATAAATAATATCTCGAATATAGTTATTTTATAAAATAAAATACTCAACCAAAACAGTCATATTTCAAATATAAATATTCTATGAACAACATACATAAATAATAACAATAATATAGTACCAACATAGTATAAAATACGGTCTAATGTCATTTAGACATATTTGATAACTCGAAAACACGTAAATATATAAAATCGATTAAATTACTAAAATACATAATCACTAAGGCGCACAATATATCACAAGAATTACTATTATATTCGTGCATAAAGCAAAAACGTACTAATACGAAAATCGGGGTGTTACACAAGAGGGTGCCACATTTAAACAAACAACAACGTATGATATCTCCAAAATTAATTTATAAAGTCATAAACTGCATAATACATAACACCATAGTCAACATAATATTCAGTTTAGCTTACGTCAACATAAGTATAAAAACATCGCAGCGGAGAACACCAAATCTCAACACATTAGGTTACATCACCAAGTAAATAGTTTAATAACATCAATTAAATAAAACGGTAAGCTCAAACGCCCCCCCCCCCCCCCCCGGTGCTACGTATCAGAGCCGACTCGACCAACTAGAAAGAAGGTACTCGATCACCTTTACTCGCTATCACCTGCACGTTGCCGACATGAGAAGCAACATAAAAGCAGTAGGGTGAGTCTCTTTACATAGATAATAACTAATAAGGTCAACATCATATTAGAAAGGCAACTAACAACACCAAATCACAGCAATAACAACATACACCGTTACTTTACATCAATCAGAAAACAACACCGAAAGTATGAATAATGCATGCAATGCAACCCAACTTCTAGGGCATATGCATGTGGATCCATCATCACCAATAGTTTTCCTTGAGGGCACATCACCAATAAGACCGAAGTCTTCTGCTCACCAATAAAACCGAAGTCTTCTGCTCACCAATAATGCACATGATTATGCGACGCCATGAACCATGCACCATACACACCAAAATCACCATAATTATGCAGTAGCGTGCTCACCAATAGTTAGTCAGCTCACCAATAATTTTTTATTAACTTCACCAACACCAACGATGGTCATAGACCCCACTCAACAATAGTTAATCAGCTAACCAAAAATTATTCACACCATTTTATTTATATCACCATCATAACATCTTCAATTAATTGTCCTAAGGCCAGCACACCAGTTACGCCAATAACCAACTAATTATACGGACTAAATTGTCACAAGGGACTAAAACTACACCATGAGGACCAAAACAGCACCAAAGGACTAAAACAGCACCAAATATAAACAGCAAACAGCAACATTGATAATACAGCAACTCTAGAAAACAGCAACATTAATTTCAGAAAACAGCAACATAAAGTTTAGAAAAAACAGCAACATTAATTTGGAAAAACAGCAACATTTATCTTAGAAAAACAGCAACATTTATCTTAGAAAAACAGCAACATTTATCTTAGAAAAACAGCAACATTTATCTTAGAAAAACAGCAACACTTATCTTAGAAAAACAGCAACATCATAGTTGAAAATACAGCAACAGCACCATGGAAAATACAGCAACAACACTATGGAAAATACAGCAACAACACTATGGAAAATACAGCAACAGCACTATGGAAAATACAACAACAGCACTATGGAAAATACAGCAACATCACTATGGAAAATACAGCAACATACACGCACAGGGGGCAGCCACGTTTTGGCGCCTCACACCGAGACACACACCCACACACGGGCTGGCCAAATTTGGCGCCCCACACTAAGACACATCCACGCACAAACAACACGGGCGAGCCATCTTTGGCGCCCCCCTCAGGCACTACCAAGCACACGCCAACACCACACATCACACAACACGAGTCACGCATGTGCAGCCACTTTTGGCGCCCGTGCTCAGCACACCCAAGCACACCTACACTACACGCATGCACATACAAACAACATCACCCATCTACACCTTTTACACACCTCAATCACTTAATTCCAACTCCAAATTATTTATGCAACTCAACAACACCCAACAATTCATCATATTCTCCTTCTCAATTTTATTGAGTCAATTCTACAAACACCTGACATGCATAATAATTATTATATACATCTCAACACCCAAACAACATGGTCTCATCACCAAACAACACAAGTTCATCATCAAACATCATAGAAATCAACAATTTGATCTTCGCATAACATAAAACACCAAAACAACATATCAATTCAATTGGTTAAGCATCCTAAAACCTAACTAACATGGTATTAATCCTATAGGTTATTATAGATGAAAAGAGAGCCCCCCTAACCTTTGTTAATTGAAGAGTTCAACAAGATTTCTAGCAAGCCACCAAAGACACCAACGATCCAAGCTTCTTCTCCCTTGAGACTCCACGTAAGGTCTCCTTCTTTCTCCCCTTGAAACCGTCGCACGCCCTTCTCCTCTTCTCACCCTCTTCTCACGGCGCCGATTTCCTTTCTTTCTTCTCTCCCTTCGTTTTTCTTTTCTTTCTTTCTACGTGAATAAGACCCTATCTTAGACTTATGAAACTTGGGCTCAAGCACTTGGGCCCTTCTTACACCCCTTTTTCATTTACTTCCATTACTCCCTAACATAATTAACACACCACTCCCTTATTTACTAACCACCACCTCTTAGTTAAATTAAATACCCTATTTATTATTTTAATATAACCAACCACTATAGCACCTAATTAAATTAATCAAATAAATACTTGAATTATTTTGGGGCGTTACAACTCTCCCCCACTTAGAATATTTTCGTCCTCGAAAATTTACGTCAAACTCACGAAACCAATACCGAATCTCCTTGTCATCTCTAACCTTCCTCGTCTATAATCTATCGCATACTTAGCAGCAGACCAAACACCCTTCTCTACATTCTTACTCCTAATTAGATGTTCTAATCTGTGGGTTATCAAAGTCCTACTCGACTACTCAAACACCATCTATCCGATACTGGAATACAATACTCTCAACGATGATTACCATGGTTTTACTCAATTAAATTCCAACTCTTACGGGTTACTCCCCAAACTCAAGGTCTAATCCTACTTATCTCGTGTTAGGTCGGCAGCGGGCCAGACTCAACACCTCCCAAAACTCACCGACTGGCTACGACAATTAATATGATCATGGTTATGCTCTAGCCAGTTCATACCCAAGATTACAATTAACCCACCCAACGGCAAACATCAAAAATTCACAACAAAGTCTCTGTCGAAGATCGACAAGGGACACAGAGGACACACCAGGCAACACAAGACCAGTCTTAGCAGACAATACAAGACCTAAACGCTCACTACATTTAACCTCAATAAAATAACGGGTAGCATCAGTATCAACAGTAGATTCTAGCGGAGTGCCCTTAATGAAACACGTACCTCTGATCTCATTAGCCGCCTCAGACCCCGCAAGGGCAAACACCTTCCCACTAACCCTCTCCTTCTTTGGCTTGGAACACTTGGTACTAATATGTCCCACTTCTCCACAGTTGTAGCAAACAACATCCTTCTTCTCACAATTAGCAGCTATATGACCTTCTTTACCACACTTGAAACACTTGTTAACCGGGCAATCAAAACTCTTATGACCGGGCTTACTACACTTGTAGCACACAATGTTCGCAGGGGCATCTCCCCCACTTGGCTTCTAGCCTGGATCACCAGCTTTCCACTTGCCCTTACCACCAAAAACATCATAGGGCTTCTCACGATACTGAGAACCCCTCTTCTCCTTTACAATCTTGTAGGAAGCATTACTATCCTCTTCAAAGATTCTGCAGCTATCCACTAAATCAGCAAACACCCGGATCTTCTGGTAACCAATCGCCTCATGCCTCAGACCATTCTCAAACTTGATACATTTCGAAAATTCAGAATTAGCATCATTAGTATAGTGAGGGTAGAACTTAGCCAATTCCACAAACTTCGCCGCATACTCGGCCACAGACTTGTTTCCTTGCCTCAATTCCAGAAATTCAATTTCCTTCTTCCCTCTCACATCTTCTGGGTAATACTTCCTCATAAATTCTCTCTTGAAGACATCCCATGTGATTTCTTCACCAGCAGCTTCCAACCTCTGCAGAGTCTCAAGCCACCAATCATCAGCTTCCTCAGCCAGCATGTGAGTACCAAACCTCACCTTCTGAGCAGGCGTACAATCCATAACCCGGAAGATTCTCTCAATCTCCTTCAACCATGCCAGAGCTCCATCAGGATCATACCGACCCTTGAAAGTGGGTGGATTCTCCCTTTGGAACGTGGCCAAATTACGAGCACCAGCATCAGCAGCAGCCTGCTGATTTCCCACAACCTGAGCCATTGCTTGCAGAGCAGCAGCAAGAGCTGCATCGTTTCTTCCAGGCCATCTCAACTATTCACTGAAACAAGGTCAAATCAGAACGAGCAACAAGACTCGAGGGTTATAAAACTAAAGACTCAACAACTTGGTCGGACAGACCGAACTGCTCTGATACCACTAATGTAACACCCCCTTCTAATAACTACTATTTAATTAATTTAAAATCAGAGTTTCCAAAAACCTTTCAGTGCAGCCGCAAGAGGGTGCCACATTTAAACAAACAACAACATATGATATCTCCAAAATTAATTTATAAAGTCATAAAGTGCATAATACATAGCACCACAGTCAACATAATATTCGGTTTAGCTTACGTCAACATAAGTATAAAAACATCGCAGCGGAGAACACCAAATCTCAACACATTAGGTTACATCACCAAGTAAATAGTTTAATAACATCAATTAAATAAAACGGTAAGCTAAAATGCCCCCCGGTGCTACGTATCAGAGCCGACTCGACCAACTAGAAAGAAGGTACTAGATCACCTTCACTCGCTATCACCTGCACGTTGCCGACATGAGAAGCAACATAAAAGCAGTAGGGTGAGTCTCTTTACATAAATAATAACAAATAGGGTCAACATCATATTAGAAAGGCAACTAACAACACCAAATCACAGCAATAACAACATACACTGTTACTTTACATCAGTCAGAAAACAACACCGAATGTATGAATAATGCATGCAATGCAACACAACTTCTAGGGCATATGCATGTGGATCCATCATCACCAATAATTTGCCTTGAGGGCACATCACCAATAAGACCGAAGTCTTCTGCTCACCAATAAGACCGAAGTCTTCTGCTCACCAATAATGCACATGATTATGCGACACCATGAACCATGCACCATACACACCAAAATCACCTTAATTATGCAGTAGCATGCTCACCAATAGTTAATCAGCTCACCAATAATTTTTTATTAACTTCACCAACACCAACGATGGTCATAGACCCCACTCACCAATAGTTAATCAGCTCACCAATAATTATTCACACCATTTTATTTATATCACCATCATTACATCTCCAATTAATTGTCCTAAGGCCAGCACACCAGTTACGCCAATAACCAACTAATTATACGGACTAAATTGTCACAAGGGACTAAAACTACACCATGAGGACCAAAACAGCACCAAAGGACTAAAACAGCACCAAATATAAACAGCAAACAGCAACATTGATAATACAGCAACTCTAGAAAACAGCAACATTAATTTCAGAAAACAGCAACATAAAGTTTAGAAAAAACAGCAACATTAATTTGGAAAAACAGCAACATTTATCTTAGAAAAACAGCAACATTTATCTTAGAAAAACAGCAACATTTATCTTAGAAAAACAGCAACATTTATCTTAGTAAAACAGCAACACTTATCTTAGAAAAACAGCAACATTTATCTTAGAAAAACAGCAACAACATAGTTGAAAATACAGCAACAACACCATGGAAAATACAGCAACAGCACCATGGAAAATACAGCAACAGCACTATGGAAAATACAGCAACAGCACTATGGAAAATACAGCAACAGCACTATGGAAAATACAGCAACAGCACTATGGAAAATACAGCAATAGCACTATTGAAAATACAGCAACATACACGCACAAGGGGCAGCCACGTTTTGGCACCCCACACCGAGACACACACCCACCCACGGGCTGGCCAAATTTGGCGCCCCACACTAAGACACATCCACGCACAGACAACACGGGCGTGCCATCTTTGGCACCCCCCCCCCCCCTCACGCACCACCAAGCACACGCCAACACCACACATCACACAACACGAGTCACGCATGTGCAGCCACTTTTGGCGCCCGTGCTCAGCACACCCAAGCACACCTACACTACACGCATGCACATACCAACAACATCACGCAACTACACCTTTTACACACCTCAATCACTTAATTCCAACTCCAAATTATTTATGCAACTCAACAACACCCAACAATTCATCATATTCTCCTTCTCAATTTTATTGAGTCAATTCTACAAACACCTGACATGCATAATAATTATTATATACATCTCAACACCCAAACAACATGGTCTCATCACCAAACAACACAAGTTCATCATCAAACATCATAGAATTCAACAATTTGGTCTTCACATAACATAAAACACCAAAACAACATATCAATTCCATTGGTTAAGCATCCTAAAACCTAACTAACATGGTATTAAACCTAACCTTTGTTAATTGAAGAGTTCAACAAGATTTCTAGCAAGCCACCAAAGACACCAACGATCCAACCTTCTTCTCCCTTGAGACTCCACGTAAGGTCTCCTTCTTTCTCCCCTTGAAACCGTCGCACGCCCTTCTCCTCTTCTCACCCTCTTCTCACGGCGCCGATTTCCTTTCTTTCTTCTCTCCCTTCATTTTTCTTTTCTTTCTTTCTACGTGAATAAGACCCTATCTTAGACTTATGAAACTTGGGCTCAAGCACTTGGGCCCTTCTTACACCTCTTTCATTTACTTCCATTACTCCCTAACATAATTAACACACCACTCCCTTATTTACTAACCACCACCTCTTAGTTAAATTAAATACCCTATTTATTATTTTAATATAACTAACCACTATAGCACCTAATTAAATTAATCAAATAAATACTTGAATTATTTTGGGGCGTTACACACGCCACCTAGACCCATCTTCGAAGCATCACAATACACCACGAACGGCTCTCCGAATTTGGCAACGTCAAAACAGGAGACGTCGTCAATCTCTACTTCAACTCAAGGAAACTTTCCTCACAACGAGCATCCCACACAAAAGCCTTACCCTTACAAGTCAACTGCGTCAACGGAAGGGCCAACTTAGAAAAACCTTCTATAGTAACCAGCCAACCCTAAGAAGCTTCTAATCTCCGTAACCGACTTCGGACTCTCCCACTGCATCACGGCATCAACCTTAGACGGATCCACAGCAATACCACTACCAGAAATAATATGACCCAGGAAACTTACTTCTGACAACCAGAATTCACACTTAGACAATTTGGCATACAGCCTCTTCTCTCTCAGGACCTCCAATACTAATCTCAAATGCTCCGCATGCTCTTCCTCTGATTTCGAATAAATCAGGATGTCGTCAATGAACACAACTACGAACCGATCCAAGTAAGTATGGAATATACGATTCATGTATTCCATAAATACACCCGGCGCGTTAGTGACACCGAACGGCATCACTGAATACTCATAATGCCCATACCGCGTCCTGAAAGCAGTCTTCTGCACATCTCCATCCTTCACCTTGATCTGATGATAACCTGTTCTCAAATCAATCTTGCTCAACACTCGAGCACCCACAAACTGATCCATCAAATCGTCTATCCTCGGTAGTGGATACTTGTTCTTAATGGTCACCTTATTCAGCTGCCTATAATCAACACACAACCTCATGCTTCCATCCTTCTTCTTCACCAGCAACATAGGAGCTCCCCATGGCGATACACTCGGCCTAATAAACTTCTTCTCAAGCAGATCTTCAAGTTGCTTCTTCAAGTCAGACAATTCTGACGCAGACATCCTGTACGGTGCCATAGACACAGGCCTCGTACCGGGTACAAGATCAATAGAAAACTCCACTTCCCTCTCGGGCGGCACACTTGGAATCTCATCAGGAAAGACTTCAGGAAATTCGCGCACCACTTGCAACTCTTCAATGATAGCTTGATTCTCAACAGACAGTGATGCCATCAGCGAGAATAACTGAACTCCCTCCTTTTCTAACTTCCGCAACTAACTAGCAGATAACAAACCAGACCCTTCCTCTCCAAAGCTCACAGACTTGCGACGACAATCAATGCGAACATGGTTATGCTCCAACCAGTTCATGCCCAAAATTACATCTAATCCATTCAGCGGCAAACAAACAAAGTCCACAACAAAGTCTCTGTCGAAGACCGACAAGGGACACTGAGAACACACTAGAGAGGTAGTTACCGACCCCTTAGCTGGAGTGTCGACAACCATCTCTCCATTCATAGCAGACAATACAAGATTCATCCTCTTACAACAATCAGCAGCAATAAAGCAATGAGTAGGACCAGTATCAACAATAGACTTTAAAGGAGTACCATTAATGAAGCACGTACCTCTAATGAGTCCATCATCTTCAGTAGGCTCTTCACCTGCTAAAGCGAACACCTTTCCACTGGACCTTTCCTTCTTGGGCTTCGGACACTGAGTACTAATGTGCCCCTTTTCACCACAGTTGTAGCAGACCACTGCCTTGCGCTCACATTCGGCCACCACATGACCGTCCTTACCGCACTTGAAACACTTCTTTACGTCGCTTCTGAACATGACACTCTTGTGGCGAGGCTTGCCACACTTAAAACACACAATGCTAGCAGGGGCATCTCCCCCACTAGTCCCCTTGCCAGCATCAGCTCTCTGCTTACCCTTGCCCGCAGGGACCTCATACGGCTTACTACGGCCTTGAAACTTGCTCCTCTTATCATTCACAATCTTGTAGTGAGCATTACTATCCTCCTAAAAAATTCTGCAACTATCAATCAAGTCAGCAAAAACACGGATCTTTTGATATCCGATTGCCTTGTTGATCTCGGGCCTCAAACCATTCTCAAACTTGATATACTTAGAAAACTCAGCATTAGCTCTAGTGTAATGCGGATAGAACTTTTCTAGCTCCACGAACTTAGCGGCATACTCTGATACGGACATACTCCCTTGCTTCAGCTCCAGAAACTCAATCTCTTTCTTCCCTCGGACATCTTCAGGATAATACTTACGGTTAAACTCTCTGCTGAACACTTCCCAGGTAATCTCTTCGTTAGCAATCTCCAACCTCTGCCTCGTCTCTAACCACCAATCACCAGCTTCCTCAGCTAGCATATGCGTACCATAGCGGACCTTCTGTGCTTGAGTGCAATCCATCACTCGAAAAATCGTCTCCATTTCTTTCAACCAAGCTAAAGCACCATCGGGATCATACTTGCCCTTGAAGGTGGGCGGATTCTCTCTCTGAAATGTCGCCAGACTGCGAGTCCCAGCATTCTCACCGGCATTTTGCTGATTCTGGACAGCCTGCCCCATAGCAGCTAGAGCAGCAGCAATTGCAGTATCGTTCCTCCCAGCCATTTCAACTCACTTGCTGCAAAACAAACAACAGTTAGATATAATTGACAACACACCATTGTCAATTGACACTACGACTGGACAACTTGGCCGGACAGACCGAACTTTTGCTTTGATACCACTAAATGTAACACCCCCTTTCTACCCGGTAATTATTTAATAAAATCAGAGTTACAAAAATTTATTTCATATTTCGAAAAGAGATGTCACACATTCATCGTTAAATAAAACGTCTCATACGAGATAAATAGCTTTGTCAAAAATTACATCACCACGCAGCGGAAATAGAAACAAGATTCAAAACAATAAAATCATGACGTCCTTGATAAGTCTATTTTTAGAGTCTTTTTAATAGTTATTTTCATTAAGTTTTTTTAGGTATTTTAATTATATTTTATATCTTTGAACTATTTTACTACATATGTTTGCTTTTTATTTTCAGGTTTTATTTTGGAGCAAAAGAGAAAATATGAGCTAAAGTGAAGAAAAAAGGAAATATTTGAGGAGGAGCAATTTTTAAAGCACTAGACACCCTCATGGGCGCCAAGGGCCCCAAAAACCGAAAACTGGCCAAGGGTGCCAAGCAGCAAAGCTGGCGCAGCACAGGGCGCCAAGGGCGCCAAGCAGCAAAAACTGGCGCAGAGCCTGCGCACGACCCTGGCACATGTTGCACGACCCTAGTGCAAAACTGGCGCACGACCCTGGTAGATAGGCGCACGACCCTGGTAAAAACTGGCGCAGAGCCTGCGCACGACCCTGGGTGCACCACGCACGACCCGTGCGTGTTTTCAACTGAAAATGGCCCATTTTGGCAGAACAAGGCGCACGACCCTGGCACATAGGCACACGACCCATGCTTGCCAGCAACGCAGAACAGCTGTTTCCAGCACATGGCGCACGACCCTGGCACCATAGGCGCACGACCCTAGTGCAAAACTGGCGCAGAGCAGCCAAAATTGACTGACCAGGGCACACGACCCTGGCACATGGGCGCACGACCCTGGCACCAGACAAGTCAATTTTGGCTGCACCCACTTGCTGATGGCTTTCCCTTGCCACTTGATTTGCCACTTTTTTTATGACCATTTTGCCCCTCCTCTCAAGTGCCTTAGACCTAATATTTTCCTATAAATAGAGGCTTGATCCTCACTTGTAACCAAGCTTGAATTTTGTTAGAAAATCAATGACAAGGTTTCCTCTAAGATTCATGACTTCACTTTAATTTCTCGCTTTTTACTTTCTCGCTTTTTACTTTCTCGCCCTTTTATTTTCCAAGTCATTTACTTTCCTTGCTATTTACTTTCTTGCCCTTTTATTTTCCAAGTCATTTACTTTCATTGCTATTTAATTTCTCGCTCTTTACTTTTCGCTCTTTACTTTTTCGCTCTTTTATTTTCCTTGTTATTTACTTTTTTGCCCTTTAAATTTCCAAGTCAAGTAAACTACTGGCAAGTCAAGTAAATTACTGGCAAGTCAAGTAAATTACTGGCAATTTACTTTTTAAGCAATTTACTTTCTTGTCATTTACAATTCCGCTATTTATAATTTTGCACTTTACCGCTTTCTTTTATTTCTCGCTATTTAACTATATGTTTTCTTCTTTTATTTTCTTTTCTCCTCTTTTGTCTACAATGATCATGAGTGAGTAGACTTTACTAAAACATTCCTTCTTTCTAAAAACACTTTCTTTTCAGTTAATCAAACTTTGAAAAATTAAATTGGTATTCACTTAGGCTCTCCCTGTGGACCGATACTCTTTTATTACGCGATACGACCCGTGCACTTGCGGGGCTATCAAGTTTTTGGCGCCGTTGCTGGGGAGGCAGTGATATTAATTAAATTTTTTGAAACCGGTTAGACTGAAATTTTATTTTCTTTATTTTTACTTTTTCTTCTCTTGTCCCTCGAATGCGAAGAACCCGAAGTTTCGGTGAAACTGTTCAACAAATTCCCGAAATTGAAAGGTTCTTACATAGAAGGAGGAGAGAAATTCCCGATAACCAAATGGCGGCTAATGAAAATCGTGCTCTCAAAGAGTACGCAACACCTTCAGCAGAACCATCGGCTGCCATTGTACATCCAAATGTGGAAGCAAATAATTTTGAACTCAAATCATCTCTGCTTTCAATGGTTCAACAAAACCAATTTTCTGGTTCTCCCACAGAGGACCCAAATCTTCATATTTTAATTTTTCTGTGATACTGTGGGACTCTCAAATTAAACGGGGTACCTCCAGATGCCATAAGACTAAAACTCTTCCCTTTTTCATTAAGGGATAGAGCTAGAGCATGGCTACATTCTTTGCTTTCGGAATCCATTACCAGCTGGGGCCAATTAAAACAAGCTTTTCTCGCTAGGTTCTTTCCCCCGAGTAAAACAGCTCAAATGAGAAGTCAAATTACTCGATTTTCTCAAAACAACGGGGAATCTCTTTATGATGCTTGGGAACGTTTCAAAGGAATGTTAAGGCTATGCCCCCATCATGGACTAGAGAAATGGCTTGTTATTCACATTTTTTATAATGGATTACAATATGCAACAAGAATGACTGTTGATGCAGCTGCAGGTGGAGCTTTGATGAACAAAAATTTTACTGAAGCTTATGCACTCATTGAAGATATGGCTCAAAACCATTGTCAATGGGCAAGTGAGCGAGCCATAACAGATAAACCAGCATCATCAAAAGAGCCAGGTAAGTATGAAATATCCGCTGTTGATCATCTTGCCTCAAAAGTGGACGCACTTTTTCAAAAATTTGAAAAATTAAATGTAAGTGCCGTTTCACAAACTTTTTCTCCTACTACTCCACCATGTGAATTATGTGGGGTTGTTGGCCATATTGGAGCTAAATGCCAGCTTGAGGCATCTAGTACTGGAAATGAGCATATAAACTATGCTCAAAAAGAAGATCCGTTTTCAAATACTTATAATTCTGGGTGGAGAAATCATCCAAATTTTTCTTATAAAAATCCTCCACCCAATCCAGCACCTAGACCACCTCCTGTCTTTCAAAATCAAAGCGTTTTTAACAACCCACAAAACAACCCACAAAAGTCGAACTTGGAATTTTTGATGGAAAAATTTGTGTCATCTCAAACAAAACAAAATGAAGAATTCAAAAATCAAACTGGTTATTTGAATGACACACTTATCAAATTAAAATCAAAAATCGACTCTATTGCCACTCATAGTGAGATGCTTGAAAATCAAATAACTCAAGTGGCAACACAGGTGGCTTCATCCTCTAAATCTTCGGGGGTATTTCCCGGACAGCCTGAACAAAATCTAAATGGCCAAATATATGTTGTCACCCTTAGAAGCGAAAAACAATTAGAGGAACCAAGAGCAAACCAAGACAAAATTGTGAGTGAAAAACATAATTCACCGTGTGAGCAAGAAGAGAAAGAAAAAGAGAAGGAACCAGAAAAAGAAAAAGAGAAGGAACTAGAAAAAGAAAGAGAAGAACCATACATCCCCCCACCACCATACAAACCATCTCCTTTATCTTACTTTTCACCTTCCTTTGTGAAAAAAATAACATTTGATCTGGGGGGAATTGTAAAAAAGATCTTATTGCTTACACAACTTCCATTTTACAAGCCATGGGATCTAGGAATATGCTTTCATCCTTCATATGTCACTTGGTCTCTATGCTTCAAGCAATGGGACCCAGGAATAAATTTATAAAGGGAAAAGGTCAAGCTAATGACCATAAACGAGCGCTGCGTGGGAGGCAACCCACGGCTTAATGTATTTTTCAATTTGTTTAAAAAAAAAATAAAATACCTCAGGGCCGAGTATCCTGAACCAGACAGCCAGGTGAGCTCTCCTAACCCCTTTTTGTTTTATTTGAAAAATCATTGAGGACAATGCCTAGTCCAAGCATGGGGGGGGGGTATTTTATTGCTTTTATTTGGGTATGTCTTTACTGCTTTGCTGAGTTTTTATCTTTTTACTTTGAGTTGTATCTGCTCCCTCCATGATGAAACTTTGTGAACCCTAAGCATGTTTTAGATAAGCTTTTTCTGGACAAAAATAATTTTTCAATTTTTCATTAGCAATCATCTAGGTGGACTGGTTGGGAACAACAAAATTGTATCATGGTTCGATTTCTACTTCTAGGGCTTTTTCACACACACACACTATTGAGACTGTTTTCAGTTATTAAAACAATTAGAGGGACTGAAAAGAAACTAGTAACCTGGTTCTCTTGGTGACATTTACTAGATGCGCGGTTACGGGAGAAAAACGTCTGAGTCGGGGTATTCAAAAAAAAAAAAAAAAAATTTGCAAAACCAATTCAAAATGCAAAAATTGGTGCATTTTAAATGTCACAATGAATGGTTAGCATATACAATCAAAGAAAAAGAAAAAGAAATATTGCTTGAATACCCAACGTATAAAGACCCTCCTTTGAGACCCGGTCTTAGTGAATGGAGGACCCAAACTTAAGAATGCTGGGGAACCGGTTCTATGATGACATTGATATCCTCTCTAATGTATTGATACTTTAAATTTGTCTCCCAATTCCACAAGAAGCCCGGATAGTAGTTCTCAAACCGAAGTGTTAGAATTGCCCCACAGTTCGCTTAATGATTCGATGTGAAAATAATTTTCCTTCAGAATCGGCCTAAGGATTTACACTGTTTTTGCTTGAGGACAAGCAAAGGTTCAAGCGTGGGGGAGTTTGATAAGTCTATTTTTAGAGTCTTTTTAATAGTTATTTTCATTAAGTTTTTTTAGGTATTTTAATTATATTTTATATCTTTGAACTATTTTACTACATATGTTTGCTTTTTATTTTCAGCTTTTATTTTGGAGCAAAAGAGAAAATATGAGCTAAAATGAAGAAAAAAGGAAATATTTGAGGAGGAGCAATTTTTAAAGCACTAGACACCCTCATGGGCGCCAAGGGCCCCAAAAACTGAAAACTGGCCAAGGGTGCCAAGCAGCAAAGCTGGCGCAGCACAGGGCGCCAAGGGCGCCAAGCAGCAAAAACTGGCGCAGAGCCTGCGCACGACCCTGGCACATGTTGCACGACCCTAGTGCAAAACTGGCGCACGACCCTGGTAGATAGGCGCACGACCCTGGTAAAAACTGGCGCAGAGCCTGCGCACGACCCTGGGTGCACCACGCACGACCCGTGCGTGTTTTCAACTAAAAATGGCCCATTTTGGCAGAACAAGGCGCACGACCCTGGCACATAGGCACACGACCCATGCTTGCCAGCAACGCAGAACAGCTGTTTCCAGCACATGGCGCACGACCCTGGCACCATAGGCGCACGACCCTAGTGCAAAACTGGCGCAGAGCAGCCAAAATTGACTGACCAGGGCGCACGACCCTGGCACATGGGCGCACGACCCTGGCACCAGACAAGTCAATTTTGGCTGCACCCACTTGCTGATGGCTTTCCCTTGCCACTTGATTTGCCACTTTTTTTATGACCATTTTGCCCCTCCTCTCAAGTGCCTTAGACCTAATATTTTCCTATAAATAGAGGCTTGATCCTCACTTGTAACCAAGCTTGAATTTTGTTAGAAAATCAATGACAAGGTTTCCTCTAAGATTCATGACTTCACTTTAATTTCTCGCTTTTTACTTTCTCGCTTTTTACTTTCTCGCCCTTTTATTTTCCAAGTCATTTACTTTCCTTGCTATTTACTTTCTTGCCCTTTTATTTTCCAAGTCATTTACTTTCATTGCTATTTAATTTCTCGCTCTTTACTTTTCGCTCTTTACTTTTTCGCTCTTTTATTTTCCTTGTTATTTACTTTTTTGCCCTTTAAATTTCCAAGTCAAGTAAACTACTGGCAAGTCAAGTAAATTACTGGCAAGTCAAGTAAATTACTGGCAATTTACTTTTTAAGCAATTTACTTTCTTGTCATTTACAATTCCGCTATTTATAATTTTGCACTTTACCGCTTTCTTTTCTTTCTCGCTATTTAACTTTATGTTTTCTTCTTTTATTTTCTTTTCTCCTCTTTTGTCTACAATGATCATGAGTGAGTAGACTTTACTAAAACATTCCTTCTTTCTAAAAACACTTTCTTTTCAGTTAATCAAACTTTGAAAAATTAAATTGGTATTCACTTAGGCTCTCCCTGTGGACCGATACTCTTTTATTACGCGATACGACCCGTGCACTTGCGGGGCTATCAGTCCTGAATGGACTCCAAACAAATAAACTGCAACAACCAAAGTTTAGCGTTTATTCCCCCCTCGAGTGTTACACATCAAAGCAAGGACACCGACTACACCGACTCAGAATAGCGAAGGTACCTAAGCCTTCATTCGCAATCACCTGCACGTTACCGCATAGGGGTAACATTCAAACAGAAGGGGTGAGATATCTTCAATATAATAGCGTAAAATGATAGGAAATATGCAAGAATATGACAACTATATCTACCACTCCACTACACACATATAATCACAAACATAAGTCAAATAGTAACACCATAATCAGTCCCCAAATGTCATATGCATGGGGTACCAAATCACCAAAATTTTGCCTGTAAATAGAGGGGTCACCAAAATTGAGAGCTTTCACACCCGGGTCACCAATTCACCAAAAATTGAGCTTTCACACCAGGCTCACTAGTTTTAGAAAATTTGAGCTTTCACACCTAGCTCCAAGACCAAAGGCCTTCACCAAAAAAAATGCACATGCTGTATGCGACACCATGAATGCACACAGACAATCATCCAAAATAGTCACAATGTGACACACCAAAATCAATCACCGAGTATCACCAAAGTTGAGCTTTTAAACCTAGCCCAACGACACCAAGACTACCCGAAACAGCAGAACACCAAAATTTGGAGCTTTCACACCTAGCTCCTACAACACCAAGGTTTGAGCCTTCACACCTAGCTCAAACAGCACCAAGACACTAAGAAGACAACAATTTTCCAAAACAGCACCAAGACACCAAGATAACAACAATTTTCCAAAACAGCACCAATACACCAAGATGACAACAATTCTCCTAAACATTTAAGACGCGAGTATTTTTCCCCAACACCGGAGACAACGACAATTTTTCCAAAGTATTTGAGACATGACAACTTTCTTTTTAAAACATCACCAATTAACGACTACACCAACGGTTAACAATTTTCCAGAAAAATGGACCACTTTGCCTCAAATTAGAATATTCATCTAGGCCTCTGAATAAGCTTTCCAAAACATTTTGAAACGTCCAAATCGGACTCGCGAGTCAAAAGATATGTCAAAAACAAAACCGGGAAAATTGAGGAACATCCTGAAAATGGCGCCCAGGCACTGGGCGCCTAGCAGGCAACATGCTGGAAACTGGCCAGCAACAGAAACTGGCGCCCTTGGCGCCCAGGCAACACAAAAACGCAACAAGACACAGGATTTGGCGCTCATGGCGCCCACAGGCAACAAAACGCAAAACTGGCGCCCATGGAGGCGCCCAGCAGGCAACACAGCAGGAATTGGCGCCCTTGGCGCCCATGCAGCAGGGAACACAACAGAAACGCAACTTGGCGCACGAATTGGTTCCCTTGGCGCCCAGGCAACTTGGAACAGGGCACAGCAACGCAACACCAACAGGGACACGCACCAGACACGGCGCCCAGGCACTGGGCGCCTAAAACAGCAACACACAGGAAACGCAACACACCCAGGATGTGGCGCCCATGGCGCCCCTGCGCCAACAGCGCGCAACACAACACACACTGGAACACGGCGCCCACACCCAGGGCGCCAAAAACAGCAACACGACCGAACGCAACATGACCCAAACACGGCGCCCATGCACTGGGCGCCAGAAACAGCAACATGACACCAAGCAACAATTGGCACACGTCGCCCACACCCAGGGCGCCAAAGACAGCATCACACCAAATTCACCAAAACACCACATATGCAAATCATATCATCAATTTAGCTCATCAATTCTCAACCACCAATGTCAATTATTATAATTTGCTAATCACAACACCAAACAAACATTTTATCGAACACCTAACATGCAATTAGAGCTAACAACAATGAATCACCAATTTCTTTGAGTCACAACAATCACAAACAAGCAAGTATTTTCAATCAACCTAGTTATGACCCAACTACCATCAAACTACACATCAAATTCGAACCCTAGGCTTCTAAGGATCTATTCCCACATAACCCCATCATAAAACCCCATTATAAGGAAGAACCCCACCCTTACCTTATAGTAGGAGAGCACCAATTCTCTTGATCGAGTCACCAACAAAACCTCAGCAACACAGCTCCTCTCTGCTCCCTTGAATTCGCGAACTCCTCCTCCTCCTCTTCTCCCTTGTGCGCCGAAACCCTTTCTCTCTTCTCCTTTCTCTATTTCGCAACTTTTCTTTTCTTTTTCTCAAGGCAATTCGCAAATGAGCCAAACCCTAGCCCAGGTGCTTCACCTATGCGCCTAGCTAGTGGGCTCATGGATCACGGGCTTTCCTCCAGCTTAAGCCTGATTACTAACACCATCTCCTATTATTCAATTATACACCTCTTAATCAAATGCTAAAAATAATTACACCATCTAAAATAAATAAATAAATAATTGAATACCTAAATATTTAATTAAATAATTTAAATAAATATTTGGGCGTTACACTGGCTACTTCGTACTTCATGCTAGCGACTTCCAAATTCGTTGTAAGTGATTAAGAATAGATAAAGAATAGGCTAGGATTGGTTATCCACTTCCTAATTCATGCTAGCCACTTTCTTTTTCATTGTAAGAGATTAAGAATATATTAGGAAAAGGCTAGGACTGGCTAGCCACTAAGAATGGCTAGCCACTTTCTAGTTCATGGCTAGCCACTTCCTAATTCATGGCTAGCCACTTCCTAAATCAGGCTAGCCACTTCCTAGTTCCCTGTAAGTGATTAAGAATAGATAAGGAATAGGCTAGGATTGGCAAGCCACCTCCTACTTCTTGCAAGCCACTTCCAAATTCGTTGTAAGTGATTAAGATTAGATAAAGAATAGGCTAGGATTGGGTAGCCACTTCCTAATTCATGCTATGATGAGGACATAATGAGCAAAGACACTAATGAAGCACTTCAAGGGCTAGGAGGACCAATGACAAGGGCAAGTGACAAGAAAGCTAGGGAGGCTTACATCAAATGGTAACAACTGTAATGGAAGCAAGGCCTAAACTAGAAGGGATGGAGCCCAAATTGGTCAATTGCTTGGGTCCATATGAAGAGGAGACGGGCACATGAAATAGGCCCTCAATTGCCCTTTTTTTTTAAAGTTGTAATAAAATGTCTTGGGCTGCTATACTATGTTTCAGCCCATACAGTTAGTTTAAATTTGTTATCTTAATTGAAGATTGGGTTGTTACATGGCCCAAACCTTCTAAAACACTTGAGTTTATGTTTAATAAGAGTGGGCTGAAATATCCATGCAAAGGGGTCCATAACAAGCTTCAAGGGGTACATAAAATAAGAGTGGAATGAAATATCCATGCACTTCCTAGTTCGTTGTAAGTGATTAAGAATAGATAAGGAAATATAGTTCATTGTAAGTGATTAAGAATATTTAAGGAATAGGCTAGGACTGGCTAGCTACTTCCTATTCATGCTAGCCACTTCCTAATTCATTGTAAGTGATTAAGAATTGATTAGGAGTAGGCAAGGATTGGCTAGCTACTAGGAATGGCTAGCCACTTCCTATTTCCTTCTAAGTGATTAGGAATAGATAAGGAATAGGCTAGGATGGGCTAGCCACCTCCTACTTCATGCTATCCACTTCCATGTTCGTTGTAAGTGATTAAGAATAGATAAAGAATAGGCTAGGATTGGTTAGCCACTTCCTAATTCATGCTAGCCACTTCCTTTTTCATTGTAAGTGATTAAGAATATATTAGGAAAAGGCTCCGACTGGCTAGCCACTAGGAATGACTAGCCACTTTGATGAGGACATGGAACACCAAGATGCCCTTCAAAGTTTTGGAAGTCCAATGACTAGGTCAAGGGCGAGCAGAGTCCAAGAAAGTTTAGTCCAATTCATAACCAAGGCAAAGTCAAATGAGGGCAAATACGTAATTGCACCAAAAACCATGCTTGTCATACAAGCTATGGAGGAGGCGCAAGTTACATGACAAAAAGGCATCCAAGTCATTTTATTCTAATTAAATAAAATTGCATGTGACCAACTTATATTTGGAAACAATGCACTTAGTTAATTTTTGGTGTGTTTAATCCACTTTAAGTGGTGTAGTGAGTCACATATTCCATATGTGATGATGGAGTCAATAATTGTCGCAATCTAGGGAAGACATTCACGACAATCAAAGCAAAGGAGTTACAAGACAAAGGGATAAATACAATCAGATGAAGACATTGATGACAATCAAAGCCAAAGAGTTACAAGACAAACGAATAAATGCTACAGCACCTCATTATTGGAGCATTATGGAGTGTAATTCCCATTAATTTGTCCTTGTGTAACCTTTACTAGTCTTGAATTGCTTGTAATTGAATTTATTACACTAGCCTAGGATTCTACCTTGCTAATTTCGAAATTCCCTAGCTAGAAGAGTTGTAATAGCTTTTGGTCTTCTTTTTCTTGTAACAACAAAGCGCTCTTCTTACTACAAATAGAGGGTGTAAGTGTGATTGAATGTTAACAAAGATTTTATCCATATTTTGAGTTCATACTCTCTAGGTTCTGGATTGAACCATTTTATTTGATCTTTATCAAGAAATATTTTTCTTGTGGTGATCCTCACATTCATAGGCTTATCCTAGTCTTGGATTAGACAAGGTGGCGCCCCTTATCTTCATTCCATTTTCTTCACAAAAATCACCAAGAATACTATCTATTGTTGAGCATATTTTTCCATTTCCCTAAACCCACAAAATTCCCTTTCATTTCCTTTCCCATAATTCATCTTTTACCAAAAAAATACAAGTTACAACCAGGACCCCAAATTGAAAAGCTAAGAATCGGCCAAATTTCAAACACGGTGACCATCATTTGGTAATCAAAGCAAGGTTCTAGTTTGTTCAACAATTTCAGCTTTTGTTTTTGTTGTTGTTTGCGTTAAAAAAAAAAATTCTGGTTGTTTTTTTTGTCTTCCTTACCCTAAATTTTATTGTTTTTGTTCTAATCCCTCAAATTTTGTTTTCAAGACTTTTCCTTTCTAAGCTTTTTGTGTGTGTGGATTATTATTTGAAATTGTTTTCTTTGTTATTGATCATAGTCTGGTTTCTTTAAAGAACTGTGAAAGTCATGGAGCCTCAAAATAGATTACTTTTAGAAGCCCTCACGGCAAAAAAGAAAGACTTTTTGAAAGAGGAAGTGGACGGTATACATGAAAGAATTGATCAGTTAGAAAATAGACAGAATAGTAGTGATGAGGAGGGTCGGAGAAGAAGACGTGATGAACCTAGAGAAGATAGGTTGGGTGGTATAAAAATTAAAGTACCACAATTTGTTGGAAAAAATGATGCGGATGTGTATTTGGAATGGGAAACTAAAATTGAACAATTTTTTTCCTGTAACAATTACACTGATCTTCAAAAAGTGCAGGTTGCTTCCATTGAAATTACAGATTATGCTTTGGTGTGGTGGGATCAATTGACAAAGGAGAGGAGAAGGTACAATGAGCCAGCCATTGCCACATGAGAGGAAATGAAGAGGCTCATGAGGAAGAGGTTCATTCCATCATACTACAACAGAGAGTTGCACAACAAATTACAGCGACTCACCCAGGGCAACAGAATAGATAAGGAATAGGCTAGGACTGGCTAGCCACTTCCTATTCATGCTAGCCACTTCCTAATTCATTGTAAGTGATTAAGAATTGAGTAGGAATGGCTAGCCACTTCCTATTTCCTTCTAAATGATTAAGAATAGATAAGGAATAGGCTAGTATGGGCTAGCCACCTCCTACTTCATGCGGGCCACTTCCAAATTCGTTGTAAGTAATTAAGAATAGATAAGGAATAGGCTAGGATAGGTTAGCCACTTCCTAATTCATGCTAGCCACTTCCAAATTCGCTGTAAGTGATTAAGAATAGATAAGGAATAGGCTAGGATAGGTTAGGCACTTCCTAATCCATGCTAGCCACGTCCTATTTCATTGTAAGAGATTAACAATGTATAAGGAAAAGGCTAGGACAGGCTAGCCACTAGGAATGGCTAGATACTTCCTAGTTCATTGTTAGTGATTAAGAATAGATAACGAATAGGCTAGGATTGGCTAGCCACTTCCTAATTCATTGTAAGTGATTAAGAATAGGTTAGGAATAGGCAAATATTGGCTAGCCACTAAGAATGGCTAGCCACTTCCTAGTTCATTGTAAGTGATTAAGAATTGATTAGGAATAGGCTAAGATTGGCGAGCCAATAGGAATGGCTAGCCTCTTCCTAGTTTCTTGTAAGTGATTAAGAATAAATAAGGAATATTCTAGGACTGGCTAGCCATTTCCTAGTTCCTTGTAAGTGATTAAGAATAGATAAAAGAATAGCCTAGGATTGGGTAGCCACTTCCTAATTCATGCTAGCCAATTCCTATTTCATTGTAAGAGATTAACAATGTATAAGGAAAAGGCTAGGACAGGCTAGCCACTAGGAATGGCTAGATACTTCCTAGTTCATTGTTAGTGATTAAGAATAGATAACGAATAGGCTAGGATTGGCTAGCCACTTCCTAATTCTTTGTAAGTGATTAAGAATAGGTTAGGAATAGGCAAAGATTGGCTAGCCACTAAGAATGGCTAGCCACTTCCTAGTTCATTGTAAGTGATTAAGAATTGATTAGGAATAGGCTAAGATTGGCGAGCCAATAGGAATGGCTAGCCTCTTCCTAGTTTCTTGTAAGTGATTAAGAATAAATAAGGAATATTCTAGGACTGGCTAGCCACTAGGAATGGCTAGCCACTTCCTAGTTCCTTATAAGTGATTAAGAATAGATAAAAGAATAGGCTCGGAATGGGTAGCCACTTCCTAATTCATGCTAGCCAATTCCTATTTCATTGTACGAGATTAAGAATAGATTAGGAAAAGGCTAGGACTGGCTAGCCACTAGGAATGGCTAGCCACTTCCGAGTTCATTGTAAATGATTAAGAATATATAAGGAATGGGCTAGCCATTTCCAAGTTTATGCTAGCCACTTCCTAGTTCATTGAAAGTGATTAAGAATCGATAAGGAATAGGCTAGGACTGGCTAGCCACTTCCTATTCATGCTTGCCACTTCCTAATTCATTGTAAGTGATTAAGATTTGATTAGGAATAGGCATGGATTGGCGAGCCACTAGGATTGGGTTGCCACCTCCTACTTCATGCTAGTCACTTCCAAATTTGTTGTAGGTGATTAAGAATAGATAAAGAATGGGCTTGGAATGGGTAGCCACTTCCTAATTCATGCTAGCCACTTCCTATTTCGTTGTAAGAGATTAAGAATAGATTAGGAAAAGGCTAGGACTGGCTAGCCACTTCCTTGTTCATTGTAAGTGATTAAGAATAGATAAGGAATAGGCATGGATTGGCTAGCCACTTCCTAGTACATTGTAAGTGATTAAGAATAGGTAAGGAATAGGCTAGGGCTGGCTAGCCACTTCCTATTAATGCTAACCACTTCCTAATTCATTATAAGTGACTAAGAATTGATTAGGAATAGGCTATGATTGTCTAGCCACTTTCTAGTTCCTTGTAAGTGATTAAGGATAGATAAGGAATAGGCTAGGATTGGCTAGCCACTTCCGTGTTCATGCTAGCCACTTCCTAATTCTTTGTAAGTGATTAAGAATAGATTAGGAATAAGCAAAGATTTGCTAGCCCTAGGAATGGCAAGCCACTTCCTAGTTCATTGTAAGTGATTAAGACTAGAAAAGGAATAGGCTAGGAATGGCTAGCCACTTCCTAATTCTGGGTAAGTGATTGCGAATACGATAGGAATAGGCAAAGATTGGCTAGCCACTAGAAATGGCTAGCCACTTCTTAGTTCACGCTAGCCACTTCTTAGTTCATTGTAAGTGATTAAGAATAGATTAGGAATAGGCTAGGATTGGCTAGCCACTTTCTAGTTCATTGTAAGTGATTAAGAATAGATTCGGAATAGGCTTAGATTGGCTAGCCACTAGGAATGACTAGCCACTTCCAAAATCAGGCTAGCCACTTCCTAGTTCCTTGTAAGTGATTAAGAATAGATAAGGAATAGGCTAGGATTGGCTAGCCACCTCCTACTTCTTGCAAGCCACTTCCAAATTCATTGTAAGTGATTAAGAATAGATAAAGAATAGGCCAGGATTGAGTAGCCACTTCTGAATTCATGCTAGCCACTTCCTATTTCATTGTAGGATATTATGAGTAGATTAGGGAAAGGCCTGGGCTGGCTAGCCACTAGGAATAGCTAGCCACTTCCTAGTTCATGCTAGCCAGTTCCTTGTTCATTGTAAGTGATTAAGAATATATAAGGAATGGGCTAGCCATTTCCTAGTTTATGCTAGCCACTTCCTAGTTCATTATAAGTGATTAAGAATCCAAAAGGAATAGGCTTGGACTGGCTAGCCACTTCCTAATTCATTGTAAGTGATTAAGATTTGATTAGGAATAGGCATGGATTGGCTAGCCACTAGGAATGGCTAGCCACTAGGATTGGCTAGCCACCTCCTACTTCATGCAAGTCACTTCCAAATTCGTTGTAAGTGATTAAGAATAGATAAAGAATAGGCTTGGATTGGGTAGCCACTTCCTAATTCATGCTAGCCACTTCCAAATTCATTGTAAGTGATTAATAATTGATTAGGAGTAGGCAAGGATTGGCTAGCCACTAGGAATGGCTTGCCACTTCCTATTTCCTTCTAAGTGATTTTGAATAGATAAGGAATAGGCTAGGATGGGCTAGCCACCTCCTACTTCATTCTAGCCACTTCCAAATTCGCTGTAAGTGATTAAGAATAGATAAAGAATAGGCTAGGATTGGTTAGCCACTTCCTAATTCATGCTAGCCACATCATTTTTCATTGTAAGAGATTAAGAATATATTAGGAAATGGCTAGGAATGGCTAGCCACTTCCTAGTTCATTGTAAGTGATTAAGAATAAACAAGGAATATTCTAGGACTGGCTAGCCACTTCCTATTCATGCTAGCAACTTCCTAATTCATTGTAAGTGATTAAGAATAGATAAAGAATATGCTTGGACTGGGTAGCCACTTCCTATTTCATTGTAAGAGATTAAGAATAGATTAGGAAAAGGCTTGGACTGGCTAGCCACTAGGAATGGCTAGCCACTTCCTAGTTCATGCTACCCACTTCTTAGTTCATTGAAAGTGATTAGGAATAGATACAGAATAGGTTAGGATTGGCCAGCCACTTCCTAGTTCATGATGGCCACTTCCAAATTCTTTGTTAGTGATTAAGAATAGATTAGGAATAGGCTAAGATTTGCTAGCCACAAGGAATGGCAAGCCACTTCATAGTTCATTGTAAGTTATTAAGAATAGACAAGTAATAGGCTAGGAATGGCTAGCCACTTCCTAATTCTTTGTAAGTGAATAAGAATAGGATAGGAATAGGCTAAGGTTGGCTTGCCACTAGGAATGGCTAGCCACTTCTTTGTTCATGCTAGCCACTTCCTAGTTCATTGTAAGTGATTAAGAAAATATGAGGAATAGGCTAGGACTGACTAGCCCCTAGGAATGACTAGCCACTTTCTAGTTCATTGTAAGTGATTAAAAATAGATAAGGAATTGGCTAGGATTGGCACCACTTCCTAATTCATGCTAGCCACTTCCTAATTCTTTGTAAGTGATTAAGATTAGATTCGGAATAGGCTAAGATTGGCTAGCCACTAGGAATGGCTAGCCACTTCCTAAATCAGGCTAGCCACTTCCTAGTTCCTTGTAAGTGATTAAGAATAGATTAGGAATAGGCTAAGATTGGCTAGCCACCTCCTACTTCTTGCAAGCCACTTCCAAATTCATTGTAATTGATTAAGAATAGATAAAGAATAGGCTAGGATTGGGTAGCCACTTCCTAATTCATGCTAGCCACTTCCTATTTCATTGTAAGATATTATGAATAGATTCGAAAAAGGCTTGGACTGGATAGAGACTAGGAATGGCTAGCCACTTCCTAGTTCATGCTAGCCACTTACTAGTTCATTGTAAGTGATTAAGAATAGATAAGGAATAGGCTAGGATTGGCTAGCCACTTACTAGTTCATGCTAGCCACTTCCTAATTCTTTATAAGTGATGAAGAATAGATTAAGAATAGGCTAAGACGGGCTAGCCACATAGAATGGCTAGCCACTTCCTAGTTCATGCTATCCACTTCCTAGTTCATTGTAAGTGATTAAGAATAGATAAGGAAATATAGTTCATTGTAAGTGATTAAGAATAGATAAGGAAGGAAATATAGTTCATTGTAAGTGATTAAGAATAGATAAGGAATAGGCTAGGACTGGCTAGCTATTTCCTATTTGTAACACCCGTTTCTACCCCTTTCATTTATAACAATTATCAGAGTGCACAAATTATTTTTTTGAAACGGAATGCTACATTTACTTCAAAAACACGTCAATTGTTTAACTTTAATTAAAATCATTACGTGGCATCATGGGCGGCCATTACTCAAAAATACGGTTACAACGTTAAAATAAAATCCAACAAGTCGTACAAGACAAAATCACTATCTAATAAGACGCCCCCCAGGTGCTACGTATCAGAGCGACTCGAACTCAAGGGAATGAAGGTCAAAGCCTTCAAGTACGGTTACCTGTAAAGTAAAAATCAACAAAAGGGGTGAGTCTCGAACCCTATAATAAAGTACATAAGGAGTAGTATGTACGGATACAGGACTACATCAATCACAGCAATATTCACTTTAATCACCAGTTCAGTCAATCGAAATTAATCACCAATTCATCACCAACTAAATATACACCATATATATATATTTGCATACCACACTGTTACACAGCACATTACTTTCACCGTGACAACACCATTTAAAATTACAAGGAACAGTACCTTAGTCTCATGAAGAACACCAACATTTTATTTAAAAAGGGACAGTAGCGATTTCCAATCCAAACAACAACTAGTACACAGTCACTTGGGACTTTCAGAAAACGACCGGGGAAAAATATTAATTTTTGATTTTGGCCTGGACAACCAGATAGACAATTAAATGAGCTTCGTAACGCACTTTGAACCACCTAAAACGGACACCCGAGTCAAAAGTTACGTTAAAAACAAAACCGGAAAAATACTTAGACATCCTGGAAACTGGCGCCCAGGCGCTGGGCGCCCAGGGGCAACACAGCACTTGGCGCATGGGCGCTTGGCGCCCAGGAAACAGCAACATGCGCTTAGGCGCTGGCGCCCAGGAAAAACTGGCGCAGGGCGCCTAGCGCCCAGACACAGGCGCAGGGAACACAGCGCCCATGCACAAGGCGCCTTGCCAAAACACGCCATAAGACTCCTTTAGCTTCGAAATTAATTTTGCACGAGCCAAATGCTCAGAATAAGTGAACCCAACAAAGATTTTGGCAAAATGTGACACGCCTCTTTGGCGCCCATGGACTAGGCGCCTAAGGCCAGGACAAACCACAACTCCTATGACTCCACAAATTGTTTTACACGAGCCATTTAGCTTGGACATGAAAACCCGGTATCAATTTTCGCAAAATGAACAACAGAAAATTGGGGCCCTTGGCGCCCATGACACAAGGCACACGGCCAAATTTTTGACCCAACACCAGAAACTGACTCTTTTTGTGCCCAGGAACCCCCATACCAAATTTGAAAGCAAACCGAACACCCAATCTCCGGGACCCCCGGTTCCCATGGTGCCTAGACACGAGCAACACAATTCTGCAACACAGACACAGCACATGGAAAACTGGCGCAGAGGCAACATTCTATGCAACACAGCACACAAAAACTGGCGCAGAGGCAACATCCTGCGCAACACACCCAGACACAAAAACTGGCGCAGAGGCAACATTCTGCGCAACACAGCACACAAAAACTGGCGCAGAGGCAACATCCTGCGCAACACAGCTAGTTTTCCAGCAACATCAAAAACACCTAAAAACTAACTTTTGCCAATTTCAAAACATCAAAATATACTTTTTGACACACCCAAAATTCCAACCACCAAAAATCAAACTTTATTCACATCATCAAAATCATTTTACTCATTATCAACATCAACACTATGGCACCCTAGGCGCCTATGCACACACATATGTACGTATAAATTCATCATCAAGGACAAATCAAGAGCATCAAGAAACATCAAGAAACATGGCATGCATCGATCTCATCAACAACATCAAATTATATAATATGTTCAAAAATACATCGTTTACGCAATTATTCGAGCACTTAGCAGGCAACTCAAATTCAACATACAGAGCACAATTTCACAGGTCATATCAATGAGCAACAATTCGCATATCATCACAACGGGCAACAACAATAACAACAACATACTCATATATCATAAACAACATAAAAATCAATATAAACAGGACATAGGACCTAACCCCTACATACATCCCATTATGCTCCCTATTATAAGGCAAGACCCACCCTTACCATAGTTTCACCGAAGACAGGGACTCCTCCACGAGCACACCGAGTAACCACAGCAATTGAGCTCCTCTCCTCCTCCTTGGGATTTGCGCCTCTCTCTTCTCCTCTTCTCTCCCTTGCGCTATTTCTCTTCTCTTTCTTTCTCTCCTTTACGTTTTCTTTTCTTTTTCTCTCTTTCACGCTTTCTTCTCTTTTCTTTTTCACGCCTCCTTCTCTCTTTTTCTCAAGTGAGACGCCTCTCCCCCAACCCCTAGTCACATGCGCCTAAGCCAACTCCTGGGCCTGGATCACGGGCCTCCATCCACTTAAGCCCATTTGAATAATTAAATATCACCACCCTCTAAATAATTAAAACCACCCAATATTATTATTATTATTATTATTATTATTATTATTTCTATCACCAACTCCTATTTAATTAATTAACTAAATACTAAATAACTATTTAATTAATTTCGGGGTGTTACAACTCTCCCCCACTTAGATTATTTTCGTCCTCGAAAATTCGCATCAACATCTCCCTAACTCACCAGCTGGCTACGACAATTGACATCCTCACGGTTATGCTCTAACTAGTCCGTACCCACGATTACAATTAATTCACCCGACGACAAACAACAAAACTCGCAACAAGGTCTCTGTCGAAGATCGACAAGGGACACAAAGAACACACCAGGCAACATAATAGAAATAATAAGACACACGGGACAGTCAACAATCAGAAATAGGTACAACTCATAAAAATAGGGGCAGTGCATAAGATTAGGAACAATAACAGGAGTCTTCTGAAACAACAACGAAACTCCCCAGGGAACAGCAGTCAATGCATTAAAAGATTTTTCGTAAAAGCTCAGCGTCGACCTCTTAAAATAGTTCGGACATATCAACATAAGAAAGTACATGCGACTTAACAATCCACAGCAACAGCAATTAATTCGACATTTTATGTAAAACACACAGAGCTCAATATCAACTAAAACACATGTGAACATTTAAACAACATGACAATTCATTTTGAAGCACGCAGCAATAAGGTCAACAATAAGGATCACAACAGCAAAACACAGTTCTCACACTGTGTACACAATAGGGCACACAGCACTAGTAGGGAAATCTCCCCCACTAGTTCACTTACCAATAGAAACTTTCCGGTGTACCTGCAACCCAAACAATGGTCAGCACTGAAAAGACAACAGTTGGTCACTATCAGACACAACGACTCGACGACTCGGCCGGACAGACCAACCATTGCTCTGATACCACTATGTAACACCCGTTTCTACCCCTTTCATTTATAACAATTATCAGAGTGCAGAAATTATTTTTTTGAAACGGAATGCTACATTTACTTCAAAAACACGTCAATTGTTTAACTTTAATTAAAATCATTACGTGGCATCATGGGCGGCCATTACTCAAAAATACGGTTACAACGTTAAAATAAAATCCAACAAGTCGTACAAGACAAAATCACTATCTAATAAGACGCCCCCCCAGGTGCTACGTATCAGAGCGGCTCGAACTCAAGGGAATGAAGGTCAAAGCCTTCAAGTACGGTTACCTGTAAAGTAAAAATCAACAAAATGGGTGAGTCTCGAACCCTATAATAAAGTACATAAGGAGTAGTATGTACGGATACAGGACTACATCAATCACAGCAATATTCACTTTAATCACCAGTTCAGTCAATCGAAATTAATCACCAATTCATCACCAACTAAATATTCACCAAACAATCATCAAATAAAAGTAATCACCCAACAATCACCAAATAAATAATCACCAAAACATTCGCCAACTGTATGTTTAATGTATGAGATGCAACCCAAAACTCCACTGGGCATATGCATGTGGATCCATTCACCAAAAATGAGCCTTGAGGGCATTCACCAAAATTTATAATAAGGCCGAAGCCCGAGGCCGAAGCCTATTCACCAAAGATCATGCATATGATTATGCGACACCATGACAATGCATCACACACCAGAATCACCAAATAAAAGTATGCCATAGCATATTCACCAACAGTTGGTTTATTCACCCACACCCAAAAGAGGATCACATACCCCATTCACCAATAATAATATACACCATATATATATATTTGCATACCACACTGTTACACAGCACATTACTTTCACCGTGACAACACCATTTAAAATTACAAGGAACAGTACCTTAGTCTCATGAAGAACACCAACATTTTATTTAAAAAGGGACAGTAGCGATTTCCAATCCAAACAACAACTAGTACACAGTCACTTGGGACTTTCAGAAAACGACCGGGGAAAAATATTAATTTTTGATTTTGGCCTGGACAACCAGATAGACAATTAAATGAGCTTCGTAACGCACTTTGAACCACCTAAAACGGACACCCGAGTCAAAAGTTACGTTAAAAACAAAACCGGAAAAATACTTAGACATCCTGGAAACTGGCGCCCAGGCGCTGGGCGCCCAGGGGCAACACAGCACTTGGCGCATGGGCGCTTGGCGCATGGGCGCTTGGCGCCCAGGAAACAGCAACATGCGCTTAGGCGCTGGCGCCCAGGAAAAACTGGCGCAGGGCGCCTAGCGCCCAGACACAGGCGCAGGAAAACTGGCGCAGGGAACACAGCGCCCATGCACAAGGCGCCTTGCCAAAACACGCCATAAGACTCCTTTAGCTTCGAAATTAATTTTGCACGAGCCAAATGCTCAGAATAAGTGAACCCAACAAAGATTTTGGCAAAATGTGACACGCCTCTTTGGCGCCCATGGACTAGGCGCCTAAGGCCAGGACAAACCACAACTCCTATGACTCCACAAATTGTTTTACACGAGCCATTTAGCTTGGACATGAAAACCCAGTATCAATTTTCGCAAAATGAACAACAGAAAATTGGGGCCCTTGGCGCCCATGACACAAGGCACACGGCCAAATTTTTGACCCAACACCAGAAACTGACTCTTTTTGTGCCCAGGAACCCCCATACCAAATTTGAAAGCAAACCGAACACCCAATCTCCGGGACCCCCGGTTCCCATGGTGCCTAGACACGAGCAACACAATTCTGCAACACAGACACAGCACATGGAAAACTGGCGCAGAGGCAACATTCTATGCAACACAGCACACAAAAACTGGCGCAGAGGCAACATCCTGCGCAACACACCCAGACACAAAAACTGGCGCAGAGGCAACATTCTGCGCAACACAGCACACAAAAACTGGCGCAGAGGCAACATCCTGCGCAACACAGCTAGTTTTCCAGCAACATCAAAAACACCTAAAAACTAACTTTTGCCAATTTCAAAACATCAAAATATACTTTTTGACACACCCAAAATTCCAACCACCAAAAATCAAACTTTATTCACATCATCAAAATCATTTTACTCATTATCAACATCAACACTATGGCACCCTAGGCGCCTATGCACACACATATGTACGTATAAATTCATCATCAAGGACAAATCAAGAGCATCAAGAAACATCAAGAAACATGGCATGCATCGATCTCATCAACAACATCAAATTATATAATATGTTCAAAAATACATCGTTTACGCAATTATTCGAGCACTTAGCAGGCAACTCAAATTCAACATACAGAGCACAATTTCACAGGTCATATCAATGAGCAACAATTCGCATATCATCACAACGGGCAACAACAATAACAACAACATACTCATATATCATAAACAACATAAAAATCAATATAAACAGGACATAGGACCTAACCCCTACATACATCCCATTATGCTCCCTATTATAAGGCAAGACCCACCCTTACCATAGTTTCACCGAAGACAGGGACTCCTCCACGAGCACACCGAGTAACCACAGCAATTGAGCTCCTCTCCTCCTCCTTGGGATTTGCGCCTCTCTCTTCTCCTCTTCTCTCCCTTGCGCTATTTCTCTTCTCTTTCTTTCTCTCCTTTACGTTTTCTTTTCTTTTTCTCTCTTTCACGCTTTCTTCTCTTTTCTTTTTCACGCCTCCTTCTCTCTTTTTCTCAAGTGAGACGCCTCTCCCCCAACCCCTAGTCACATGCGCCTAAGCCAACTCCTGGGCCTGGATCACGGGCCTCCATCCACTTAAGCCCATTTGAATAATTAAATATCACCACCCTCTAAATAATTAAAACCACCCAATATTATTATTATTATTATTATTATTATTATTATTATTATTTCTATCACCAACTCCTATTTAATTAATTAACTAAATACTAAATAACTATTTAATTAATTTCGGGGTGTTACACTATTCATGCTAGTCACTTCCTAATTCATTGTAAGTGATTAAGAATTGATTAGGAGTAGGCAAGGACTGGCTAGCCACTAGGAATGGCTAGTCCCTTCCTATCTCCTTCTAAGTGATTAAGAAGAGATAACGAATAGCCTAGGATGGGCTAGCCACCTCCTACTTCATGCTAACGACTTCCAAATTCATTGTAAGTGATTAAGAATTGGTTAGCCACATCCTAATTCATGCTAGCCACTTTCTTTTTCATTGTAAGAGATTAAGAATATATTTGGAAAAGGCTAGGACTGGCTAGTCACTAGGAATGGCTAGCCACTTGCTAGTTCATTGTAAGTGATTAAGAATAGATGAGGAATAGGCTAGGATTGGCTACCCACTAGGAATGACTTGGAACATTCTAGTTCATTCTAATTGACTAAGAATAGATAAAGAACTGGATAGGATTGGCTAGCCACTTCCTAATTCATGGCTAGCCACTTCCTAAATCAGGCTAGCCACTTCCTTGTTCCTTGTAAGTGATTACGAATAGATAAAGAATAGGCTAGGATTGGCAAGCCACCTCCTACTTCTTGCAAGCCAGTTCCAAATTCATTCTAAGTGATTAAGATTAGATAAAGAATAGGCTAGGATTGGGTAGCCACTTCCTAATTCATGCTATGATGAGGACAAAATGAGCAAAGACACTAATGAAGCACTCAAGGGCTAGGAGGACCAATGACAAGGGCACGTGACAAGAAAGCTAGGGAGGCCTTACATCAAAGGGTAACAACTGTAACGGAAGCAAGGCCTAAACTAGAAGGGATGGAGCCCAAATTGGTCAATTGCTTCGGTCCATATGAAGAGGAGACGGGCACAAGAAATAGGCCCTCAATTGCACTTTTTTTTTTAAAGTTGTAATAAAATGTGTTGGGCTACTAAACTATGTTTCAGCCCAGACACTTAGTTTAAATTTGTTATCTTAATTGAAGATTGGGTTGTTACATGGCCCAAACCTTGTAAAACACTTGAGTTTATGTTTAAAATAAGAGTGGGCTGAAATATCCATGCAAAGGGGTCCATAACAAGCTTCAAGGGGTCCATAAAATAAGAGTGGAATGAAATATCCATACACTTCCTAGTTCATTGTAAGTGATTAAGAATTGATAAGGAAATATAGTTCATTGTAAGTGATTAGGAATATTTAAGGAATAGGCTAGGACTGGCTAGCTACTTCCTATTCATGCTAGCCACTTCCTAATTCATTGTAAGTGATTAAGAATTGATTAGGAGTAGGCCAGGATTGGCTAGCTACTAGGAATGGCTAGCCACTTCCTATTTCCTTCTAAGTGATTAGGAATAGATAAGGAATAGGTTAAGATGGGCTAGCCACCTCCTACTTCATACTAGCCACTTCCAAATTAGTTGTAAGTGATTAAGAATAGATAAAGAATAGGCTAGGATTGGTAAGCCACTTCCTAATTCATGCTAGCCACTTCCGTTTTCATTGTAAGAGATTAAGAATATATTAGGAAAAGGCTACGATAGGCTAGCCACTAGGAATGCCTAGCCACTTCCTAGTTCGTTGTAAGTGATTAAGAATAGATAAGGAATAGGCTAGAATTCGCTAGCCACTTCCTAATTCACGCTAGCCACTTCCTAGTTTCTTGTTAGTGATTAAGAATAGATAAGGAATAGGCTAGGATTGGCTAGCCACCTCTTACTTCTTGCTAGCCGCTTCTAAACTCATTGTAAGTGATTAAGAATAGATAAAGAATAGGCTAGGATTGGGTAGCCACTTCCTAATTCATGCTAGCCACTTCCTATTTCATTGTAATATATTATGGATAGATTATGAAAAGGCTTGGTATGGCTAGCCACTCCTAGTGTCTAGTCACTTCCTAGTTCATTGTAAGTGATTAAGAATAGATAAGGAATAGGCTTGGATTGGCTAGCCACTTCCTACTTTATGCTAGCCCCTTCCTAGTTTATTGTAAGTGATTAAGAATAGATAAGGAATAGGCTAGGACAGGCTAGCCACTTCCTATTCTTGCTAGCCACTTCCTAATTCATTGTAAGTGATTAAGAATTGAGTAGGAATGGCTAGCCACTTCCTATTTCCTTCAAAATGATTAAGAATAGATAAGGAATAGGCTAAGATGGGCTAGCCACCTCCTACTTCATGCTAGCCACTTCCAAATTCGTTGTAAGTGATGAAGAATAGATAAGGAATAGGCTAGGATAGGTTAGCCATTTCCTAATTCATGCTAGCCACTTCCAAACTCGTTGTAAGTGATTAAGAATAGATAAGGAATAGGCTAGGATAGGTTAGGCACTTCCTAATTCTTGCTTGCCACTTTCTATTTCATTGTAAGAGATTAACAATGTATATGGAAAAGGCTAGGACAGGCTAGCCACTAGGAATGGCTAGCCACTTCCTAGTTCATTGTTAGTGATTAAGAATAGATAAGGAATAGGCTAGGATTGGCTAGCCACTTCCTAATTCTTTGTAAGTGATTAAGAATAGGTTAGGAATAGGCAAAGATTGGCTAGCCACTAAGAATGGCTAGCCACTTCCTAGTTCATGCTAGCCAATTCCTAGTTCATTGTAAGTGATTAAGAATCGATGAGGAATAGGCTAGGATTGGCTAGCCACTAGGAATGACTAGCCACTTTGTAGTTCATTGTAAATGATTAAGAATAGATAAGGAATTGAATGTACGGTAATCAGAAAAACCACAGTCACCATGAGAGAGAAGCTCTGCCTTATCTCTAGAAATACCTTTTCTCCTCCCAACCCTAGGGTTAGTGCGGCCCCCTTCTCCTCGACCATGGAGGCCTTCTCCTCCGCCATGGAGGTTCATCTCTTCGACATGAAGCTACTTTCCTCCCTTATGGAGGTTCTGTTTCACTCCTCTGCTGCCTCCGCCGCGAGGTGAAATCCATCGCCGGCAAAGCCGCTGCCCTCCACGGAATCTCGCTCAACACCATTCAACTTTCGCTTCGGGATGAACGACCACCACCCAAACCTCTGCCTTCGTCTTTTTCCATCACTGGAGCACCTTCTCACGCAAATCTGAACCTTTCACGACCAACGTTGAAGCCTCCATGGACTGGCCTTTACCATCATTTTCCATTTCCTCTCTGATATTGGTGTCAAACCCCTATGCTTTTGTTTCCGCATTATGTTGGTTTTCCCTTCTATTTCTTGTATTGTGGCTGGTGGTTAGGTCTACGTATTAGGAGTGTTTGTATTCATTTTTGATCGATGTGCATAAAGGAGAGCTGACTATGAGGGTAAATGACCAAGAGGTCACCTTTAATGTGCTCAATGCTATGAAATACCCTGAGGACAACACCAGCAGTGCAGAATGCAATTTTGTCTCTGATGTGGACAACCTGGTCCAAAAGCAATTGCTGTCACAGCATGATGTCCTAAAGCAGGGACTGGGGCATTAAAAACTGAAAGAACTGAAGGAAGAGGGAATGGCCGAAATCAAGACAGAAGGCCAGAGATGGACAAGAAGGTATGAGTCCTTGGAACTAACCACTGAAGGTTTCAAGGACAATATACCCTCTAATGAGAAGCCACCCAAACTTGAGCTGAAGCAACTCCCCCCTGAAGTATGCCTATTTGGGGGAGGAAAACACCCTGCCCGTAATCGTAGCTGCTGAGTTAAGTGAAAATCAAGAAAAATAGTTACTGAATGTTCTGAAGAGACATAAAAAGGCCATTGGATGGCAAATGGCTGATATTAAGGGGTTGAGTCCTGCTCTATGCATGCACCGAATTTATCTTGAGGAAAGATCCAAGAACAGTATAGAGGCACAGCGAAGACTGAACCCCATAATGAAAGAAGTGGTTAGAAAAGAAATAATTAAGTGGTTAGATGCTGGGATAATCTATCCAGTTGCTGATAGCACTTGGGTGAGCCCTGTGCAATGTGTCCCCAAGAAGGGAGGAGTGACTGTCATAAAAAATGAGAGGAATAAATTGATTCCAACTAGGACAGTAACTGGGTGGAGAATCTGCATGGATTACAGAAAGTTAAACAAGGCCACCAGAAAGGATCACTTCCCCCTCCCCTTCACAGACCAAATGTTTGATAGATTAGCAGGAAAAGAATATTACTATTTCCTTGATGGCTATTCGAGGTATAATCAGATTGCTATTGCCCCTGAAGACCAAGAGAAAACCACATTCACCTGCCCTTATGGCACCATTGCTTTTAGGAGGATGCCCTTTGGGCTGTGCAATGCTCCAGCGACCTTCCAGAGGTGCATGATGGCAATTTTCTCCGATTACATTGAAAAATCCATGGAAGTGTTAATGGATGATTTTTCTGTTTTTGGAAAGAACTTCCATGCATGTTTGCTTAATCTTGAGGATATACTAAGGTGTGAAGAGACAAACTTGGTACTAAATTGGGAGAAGTGCCACTTCGTGGTGCAAGAAGGAATAGTATTGGGGCATAAAATTTCAAAAAAGGGAATAGAGGTAGATAACGCAAAAGTGGAAGTAATAGAGAAATTGCCACCTCCCACATCAGTCAAGGGAGTTAGAAGTTTTCTTGGGCATGCAGAATTCTACAGAAGGTTTATAAAGGATTTCTCCAAAATCTCTAAACCATTATGTATGTTGCTGCAGCACGACAATGCTTTTAACATTGATGCAGAATGTCTGGTAGCATTTAATAAGCTGAAGGTAGCACTGGTGACAGCACCAGTGATCATAGCACCAGACTGGAGCAAACCCTTCGACCTAATGTGTGATGCTAGTGATTATGCTATCGGTGCAGTGCTGGGACAGAGGCATGACAAGGTATTCCACTCTATACATTACGCCAGCAAAACTTTGGTGGATGCTCAATTAAACTATACAACCACTGAGAAGGAATTGATGGCAGTGGTTTTTGCCTTTGACAAGTTCAGATCATACCTTGTGGGAGCTAAAGTAATAGTATACACTGACCACTAAGCAATCAAGTACCTCATAGCCAAGAAAGATGCCAAACCAAGGCTTATCTGATGGGTACTCTTGCTGCAAGAGTTTGATCTCGAAATTAGGGACAAGAAGGGAGTGGAAAACCAGGTGGCAGACTACCTATCAAGGATCCCAGATGTGAATTCACCCCCTGATGAGTCAGAAATTAAGGAGCAGTTCCCTGTTGAACAGTTGCTGGCCATATCAGCAGCTGTCAACACTCCAAACTCTGTGACCGAAGTGCCTTGGTACGCTGATATTGTCAACTACCTGGTGAGTAATATGGTGCCAGAGGACCTCACATCTCAGCAAAGGAAAAGGTTCTTCCACCAAGCAAAGCAATATTTTTGGGATGAGCCCTTTTTGTACAAAAAGTGTCCTGACCAACTGCTGAGAAGATGTGCTGCCGAAACTGAAGTGGATGACATCCTAAAGCACTGCCACTCCTCACCATGTGGAGGCCATTTTGGAGGAGCTAGAACTGCTGCTAAGGTTCTACAAACAGGTTATTTCTGGCCCTCCATTTTTAAATATTCTCATGAATATGCTAAAAAGTGGATAGATGTCAAAGGGTGGGCAATATATCAAGTAAAAATGAAATGCCCTTGAATAATATCCTAGAAGTTGAGCTATTCGACGTTTGAGGTATTGATTTCATGGGACCCTTTCCACCCTCCTTTGGCAACCTATACATACTTGTAGCTGTAGTGATGAGTGCTGAAAGTTATCCAAAAGAATATTTTTACAAGGTTTGGCAAACCTAGAGCCATCATTAGTGATGAGGGCACCCACTTCTGTAATAAATTGATGGAAGGACTGTTGGCAAAATACGGACATAAGATTGCCATAGCCTATCACCCTCAAACAAGTGGGCAAGCTGAGTTTTCAAATAGGGAGATAAAAAGAATTTTAGAAAAATGGTGAATCCATCAAGGAAAGACTGGTCCATCCATCTGGATGATGCTCTTTGGGCATACCGAACAGCCTTCAAAACACCCCTTGGTATGTGTCATACCCTAATTTTGTCCGACTAATTGAAAAATCCCAAACTTTATCGCTTCGCATATTGTTCTAAACGCGGGTGTCTTTGCACTCTCGTGCAATGATTTTGTGTGACACTCGTTAGTTTTAAAAAAAGAATCCAAAAATAAATAATAAAAATAATAATAAATAACGCGAGCGCGCGTTTTGTTTTGAGTCGTGTGAGTAATTGCGTCGGTGCATGTTTATTTTACCGCATTTTTAGAAAGTGAGGATAAAATAAAATCGATTTTAATAACGTACGCGCGTGCGTATTGTAACACCCCTAATTTTTAAAGACTCGTATTATAGTATCTAGGACCGAGTAATTATTTATGGGAATAATTATTCGTGTCCCGGGTATTTATAGTCGAGGAAATCCTCAAAACAACCCCATTCTCTAATGTATTGTGCTTAGTCATAATTTAATTAGGCATTCTTAAGCTGAAGGGCAATTTGGAGATTTCACACCCTTTTATATAAACTCAGCCACTTAGATCATTTCCTCATTATTCTGAAAAAAATAGAAAAGCTGAAACAGAGGAGCAAGGGGGGAGGGGCGCGACTTGAGGAAGGAGAAGAAGAAGGGAAACCCAGAAATTGTTTTGCATGTAAGTAATCTGAACCAATTCCTACTCTACTTTCAATTTCCAGTTCAACAGTACCAATTTTATGAACTGATTCCCTCTATGCCTCTCCTTGCCATTTTCGAAACCTTCAAGCTTCAAGTCATGGATGTGGTTCAATTCTGAGTTTTAGTGCTTGCATGTGTGCTTCTAGTGGAATACTGAAGTTTAACCCATAAATTCGAATTGGAGAGAAGTTTGGCAAAGGGTGTTGCTGCACTAGTCTCAATCTCAACGTAGTTGCTGTCCTGGTGATTTTGCTGCTGAGTTGCTGTTGTGACTGTGTTGGTGCCTTCGGTTCTTGCTCGATAGTCCGTGTTCGGTTAATTCGCGTTTCGGTTAGAGAGCTTACGGAACAATCGTCGTCACGGTGAGTTCTACTCACGGATAGGGATATTTTTCGTGTCTTGAAAATATATCGGTTTTGAGTCATAAGGCATTATCCGTTTTCGAAAGATTTTGGAACCGAAAACCGTTTTTGAGAAATATTGCGTTTTTACGGTTTTTTACGGAATTGTTGAACAATTTATGAAGTTGTGATTAAATTGTTGAAATAAAATGATTGGTAAACTATTTGGAATATTTGGGATTTTCTGAGTTTCAGGAGTGATTGACATTAGAAATCGAATCGGGCGAAAACGGAAAGCGGAATTGAGAAATAGGAGAATTTGGGAAACAGACACAGGTCGCACGGACCGGCTGGGCGGCGGCCTGCTACGGGTTGGTTCTGTTGAAAAATAAAACGGAACGCACGGGTCGTGCGCCCCTGGGCACGGACCGTGCGCTCCTTTCGGTTTGGCTGGGTGATTTTAACAAATCACGCACGGGTCGTGCGCCCCTGGGCACGGACCGTGCGTGAGCTTCTGTCACCGATTCCCAATTTCTCGTTCCGGAGCTCCGTTTGATCCCGAACCTTTTCTAATCTCTTTCTCAATCATTTAAAATGAAGTTGCCTTATTAAAAACCGTATTTTGAGCCCGTTCAACTTATGTTTTTGAAAAGAGTTTTGAAAACACATTTAAGTGAAAAACCGAAACCCTAGGATACGTGTGGGTACACTGACTGAATATATATATGTTTATATATGTCAAATGGAAATGATTATAATGCCGGAGGTCTAACTTATGAGTTCCTCAAAACGGGTTATAGATCGATATGGATATTGTTTATCAAATTATTATGTAATTGATCCATGTGGTGATCGAAAAGATAAATTATCTAACTCTCGAGAATCGATATGTATTGTAATACATATATCGCGTCGGGTGACGATCCGACAAGTAGCATACTAGGGAGGGTAGTCATGACCCCTTATCTAGGCCCTGAATGTGTTTTGGCGTGGTCAACTCACGGGTTGCCGGGATTAGCATGGATTGCAGTCGGCTTGTGCTAAGTGTTTGCTTAAAAGATATAGCTACCGGGATTAGCACGGATTGCAGTCGGTTAAGCTATGGTGTTAAAAGACTTCTTAAAAGCTGCCGGGATTAGCACGGATTGCAGTCGGTTTATGCTTATAAAAATAAGACTTCTTACTGAACACGATTTGCTTGGCATTTCGATTATATGCTCGTGGTAGCTAATAATTTTTGAAAACGGTTTAATAATTGAACTGAGTGTCGGTGAGGGGGCACGGTAGGACTCACTGAGATAATGTTATCTCACCCAATCCAAAATTGTTGTTTTTCAGCTAAGCATGGAAAAAGGAAGACTATTGTGCACGAGTAGTGCTATGCTCTTGGAGACGCCAAAGACCTAGCTGTTTTCCTTTATTGTTATTGTACCTTTGGGTTGTACGAACTTGTGTTGTATAAGTTGTATAAACCTTATTTCAGTTTCTGTTTTATGTATTGGACTCAGATGTTGTACTCCGATCGGTTGTATGCCGAATGACTTTTATAGTATGAAGTATGATTATTCCGATCTTAGGGTTATTTCGGAAAAAGTTTGTTGGTCCAATTATAAGCAGGAACTGTGTCCTCTGATTATTCCGCTAGTTGTGCATTTCGGTGTTTCTACATGTTAGAAATACCGGGGTGTTACATTTGGTATCAAAGCGGTTCGACCTAGTCGGATTTAGCCATTAGGAACCCCCCCTTTGAGTCTTCTAAGTCTGATTTTTCCTTGTATGCTATTAGAGTTTAGCCTGATCAACTAAAACACTTTGTGCATACTTTGCAGAATCATGGCTGGAGGAAATCGAAGGAATGCTGCCCCAAAAGATCCTCAGCACGAATGGATGCGGAACGTCATTGAAAATCAGCAAAAGATGATGAATGACATGATACTTCTACAACAACAACAAGCTCAACCTCAACCACAGAATGAGCAAGCTCCTATGCCTCAGGAAGACCCGCATAGGGCATACTTTAAGTTCTTGAAGATGAAACCTCCAATCTTCAAGGGAGAATCCGATGTTATGAAAGCTCACTTCTGGGTTGATGCAATGGAGAGGATCTTTGTAACTCTGCAGTGTACTGAGGAAGAGAAGGTACTGTGTGCTGCCAATGCTCTAGACGAGGATGCCCACACATGGTGGACAAATGCACGTAGAATGATGCAACTTCAAGGGACTCCGCTTCAGTGGACGAACTTCAAGGAAATGTTTTTGGGTCACTATTTTCCGGAATCTGAAAGGTTGGCTAAGCAGATGGAATTTGTCAGCTTAAAGCAAGGGGAAATGACTGTAGGTCAATATGCCGCTAAGTTTGAAAGATTGTCGCAGTTCTATGAATTGGGTACTCATGCTCCGGATGACAAATGGAAGAGGGTGATGTTCAAGCAAGGTCTAAGGGGGGATGTGAACCAAGGTCTCAGTTCATATGCCATGACCTCATATCCTGCTCTTGTCGAACAAGCTCACGCAGCGGAAAGTGATCTCAAGAAAATGTATGCTGAGAGGAGAGGTTTTTGGAATGAGAAGAAAAGGAGTAATGAATCATCTTCATCAAATCCTAGATTTAAGGGAAATGCAAACAAGGGAAAGCAAGTTCGGTCGGACGACACTTTTGGGTACCGCAGATGCGCCGTGTGTAAAAAGAATCATCAAGGGAAGTGCCAATCAGAGACGAAGCCCAATCAGTGCTATGTGTGCAAGGAGGTGGGTCACTATGCCAACAACTGTCCAGCAAGGAAAGCTTTCTTGGAGTCTCCTGATGCTCCGAGACAGGCTCGAGTCAACACTTTGGATGCCAAGACCATCAAGCCAGCTGATAATCTTATAAGGGGTACAGGTTTTATCTTTAAACAAACTGTTAATATTCTGTATGATTCTGGTGCTACTCACTGTTTTATCTCCGAAGCATGTGCTGAACGATTAGGATTAGAAGTATCTCCTATATCAGAACCAATCACAATTCGTACTGCTGCAAGGGGTCGTGTTCGAACCCAATCATTGTGCCTTAACTGTCTACTTACCATAGGAGGCAGGGATTTTGTTGTTGACTTTATCTGTTTGCCTATGAGGGGAATGGAAATCGTTTTGGGAATGAATTGGATGACTTCCAATCACATTACTATTGACTGTTTCAATCGGGCAATTAATTTTCCTTCTGAAGTAGCGGGACAGTCACTACCTGCAGATGATGGTGTTATTTCATTCGCTTCAGCCAGCCAGTCTCTATTCCAAGGTGCGGAAGCTTTTGTTGTTATTTTGTCTGCATCAACTGAAGCTGATTTGGATTTATCGTCTATTCAAATTGTTAATGAATTCTTAGATGTTTTTCCCGAGGAAGTCTCCTCTTTGCCTCCAGAGCGAGAAGTAGAATTCTCTATAGATTTGGCACCCGGTACAGGGCCAATATCCATGGCACCTTATAGGATGTCTCCTCTCGAACTAAAGGAATTGAAGTCCCAACTTGAAGAATTAATTTCCAAGAAGTTTATTCGACCGAGTGCTTCTCCATGGGGTGCTCCGGTATTACTAGTCAAGAAGAAGGACGGAAGCATGAGATTGTGCATAGACTACCGTCAGCTGAATAAAATCACTATCAAGAACAAGTATCCATTACCAAGGATAGATGATCTACTTGACCAACTCAGAGGTGCTAAAGTTTTCTCCAAAATTGATCTAAGGTCAGGATACCATCAGATCAGGGTAAGAACCTTAGACATCCCGAAGACCGCCTTTCGTACGAGGTACGGACACTACGAGTTTGTGGTGATGCCCTTCGGATTGACTAATGCCCCAGCCGTATTCATGGATTATATGAATAGAGTATTTCATTCTTACCTAGATCAGTTTGTGGTCGTCTTTATTGATGATATCATGGTTTACTCAAAGTCAGTTGAGGAGCATGCTCAGCACCTCCGCTTTGTCCTAGGAGTACTCCGAGAAAAGAAACTTTATGCTAAACCGTCGAAGTGTGATTTTTGGATGTCCGAGGTGAAATTCTTGGGTCATGTGATTTCCCAGAAAGGAGTTGCAGTTGATCCCAGCAAAGTGGAAGCAGTGTTAAAATGGGAAAGACCAACGTCAGTGACTGAGATCAGAAGCTTTCTGGGTCTAGCGGGTTACTATAGAAGGTTCATTGAAGGTTTCTCACAATTGGTACTTCCGCTTACTCGATTGACTCGCAAGGGTCAACCGTTTACTTGGGATGCCGATTGTGAAGAGTGTTTTCTCGGATTGAAAGAAAAGTTAACTTCTGCTCCGATTCTAATTCTTCCAGATCCATCATTGGGATTTCAGATTTACAGTGATGCATCTGGGAAGGGTTTGGGATGTGTTCTCATGCAGAATCAACATGTTGTGGCCTACGCATCTAGACAGTTGAAAACTCATGAACGGAATTATCCAACTCATGACTTAGAGTTTGGCGGCGATTGTGTTTGCACTAAAGATTTGGAGGCATTACCTTTACGGTTCTCGTTTCGAAATTTTTAGTGATCACAAGAGCTTGAAGTATCTGTTCGACCAAAAGGAGTTGAATAACAGACAGAGAAGATGGACTGAATTTTTGAAGGACTACGACTTCGAATTGAAATATCACCCTGGGAAAGCCAATGTGGTAGCGGATGCCCTGAGCAGGAAGTCTATTCACACGGCGAGGTTAATGGTTCACGAGATGGCTTTGTGGGAGTCATTCAGAGACTTGAAGCTCAAGGTGGTAAGAAAGAGGGACCGCATAGTATTGCGGCATATACGGATAGCCAGTGTGCTAAGGGAACAAATCCGTGTAGCTCAAGGAGCTGATATGAAGTTGCAGTCTCAGAAGGGATCGCCAGATTTCACTGAGGATAGTGATGGTGTGATTTGCTTTAAAGGGAGGATCTGTATTCCCGGTGATGATGATATCAAAAGGCAAGTATTGGAAGAAGCTCATAGGAGTCAATACTCCGTACATCCGGGATCCACCAAGATGTACCGAGACTTGAAGTTATTGTATTGGTGGCCTGGGATGAAGGCCGAAGTTGCTGAATTTGTTTCTCGGTGCTTGACCTGTCAGAAGGTTAAGGCGGAGCACCGAAGGCCGGGCGGTCAATTACAACCGCTGGATATTCCTGTTTGGAAATGGGAAGATATTTCCATGGATTTCGTTATGGGCTTGCCGAGGTCGCAGGCCGGCAATGACTCTATTTGGGTAATTGTGGACCGACTGACAAAGTCTGCTCACTTTATCCCTGTTCGTTCGAATTTCAAAGTGTCAAGGTTGGCCGTGGAATATATGAGGAACATCGTCAGATTGCACGGGGTTCCGACTACTATAGTGTCAGACAGAGATCCTAAGTTTACATCTAGGTTTTGGAGAGCGCTGAATGAAGCTACGGGAACGAGAGTACTTCTTAGCACGGCTTATCATCCTCAGACGGATGGTCAGACAGAGAGGACCATTCAGACTCTAGAAGATATGTTGCGGGCATGTGTATTAGATAACGGTAAGAAGTGGGAAGATCACCTTCCATTGATTGAATTTGCTTACAACAACAGTTATCATTCAAGCATCGGTATGGCACCGTTTGAGGCACTTTATGGGAGAAAGTGTAGGACCCCACTATGTTGGTATGATATCGGCGAAAACAAGTTTTTGGGACCGGACATGGTCCGGGAGACCACAGAAAGAGTCAAATTAATTCAAGAAAGGATGAAGGTCGCACAGAGTAGACAAAAGAGCTATGCCGACAACCGAAGGAGACCTTTGGAGTTTGAGGTTGGTAATCATGTATTTCTGAAAGTTTCTCCAACTATAGGCACAGGTAGAGCCTTGCGAGCGAAGAAACTCAGTCCTCGATACGTTGGACCTTTCCAAATTATCGAGCGTATTGGGCCACTTGCGTATCGTCTTGCTTTATCTCCTGCCTTATCCAATCTTCATGATGTCTTTCATGTATCTCAGTTGAGAAAGTATATTCCTGATCCCCTTCAGCCACTGAGTGTTGATACAATTGACCTTCGACCGGATTTATCCTTTCAACCTTCTCCTAGTTATATCATGGAGCGTGGTATGAAGACTTTGCGTTCAAGGACTATTCCGATTGTCAAGGTAGTATGGGAGGGCTTTTCAGCCGAGGAGGCTACCTGGGAATTGGAAGAGGACATGCGGACTCGCTATCCATATCTTTTCGCTTAAGGTATGTCTCGTCAATTTTGCGGACAAAATTTTTAAAAGTTGGGGAGATTGTAACACCCCTAATTTTTAAAGACTCGTATTATAGTATCTAGGACCGAGTAATTATTTATGGGAATAATTATTCGTGTCCCGGGTATTTATAGTCGAGGAAATCCTCAAAACAACCCCATTCTCTAATGTATTGTGCTTAGTCATAATTTAATTAGGCATTCTTAAGCTGAAGGGCAATTTGGAGATTTCACACCCTTTTATATAAACTCAGCCACTTAGATCATTTCCTCATTATTCTGAAAAAAATAGAAAAGCTGAAACAGAGGAGCAAGGGGGGAGGGGCGCGACTTGAGGAAGGAGAAGAAGAAGGGAAACCCAGAAATTGTTTTGCATGTAAGTAATCTGAACCAATTCCTACTCTACTTTCAATTTCCAGTTCAACAGTACCAATTTTATGAACTGATTCCCTCTATGCCTCTCCTTGCCATTTTCGAAACCTTCAAGCTTCAAGTCATGGATGTGGTTCAATTCTGAGTTTTAGTGCTTGCATGTGTGCTTCTAGTGGAATACTGAAGTTTAACCCATAAATTCGAATTGGAGAGAAGTTTGGCAAAGGGTGTTGCTGCACTAGTCTCAATCTCAACGTAGTTGCTGTCCTGGTGATTTTGCTGCTGAGTTGCTGTTGTGACTGTGTTGGTGCCTTCGGTTCTTGCTCGATAGTCCGTGTTCGGTTAATTCGCGTTTCGGTTAGAGAGCTTACGGAACAATCGTCGTCACGGTGAGTTCTACTCACGGATAGGGATATTTTTCGTGTCTTGAAAATATATCGGTTTTGAGTCATAAGGCATTATCCGTTTTCGAAAGATTTTGGAATCGAAAACCGTTTTTGAGAAATATTGCGTTTTTACGGTTTTTTACGGAATTGTTGAACAATTTATGAAGTTGTGATTAAATTGTTGAAATAAAATGATTGGTAAACTATTTGGAATATTTGGGATTTTCTGAGTTTCAGGAGTGATTGACATTAGAAATCGAATCGGGCGAAAACGGAAAGCGGAATTGAGAAATAGGAGAATTTGGGAAACAGACACAGGTCGCACGGACCGTGCGCCCCTGGGCACGGACCGCGCGCCTGCTACGGGTTGGTTCTGTTGAAAAATAAAACGGAACGCACGGGTCGTGCGCCCCTGGGCACGGACCGTGCGCTCCTTTCGGTTTGGCTGGGTGATTTTAACAAATCACGCACGGGTCGTGCGCCCCTGGGCACGGACCGTGCATGAGCTTCTGTCACCGATTCCCGATTTCTCGTTCCGGAGCTATGTTTGATCCCGAACCTTTTCTAATCTCTTTCTCAATCATTTAAAATGAAGTTGCCTTATTAAAAACCGTATTTTGAGCCCGTTCAACTTATGTTTTTGAAAAGAGTTTTGAAAACACATTTAAGTGAAAAACCGAAACCCTAGGATACGTGTGGGTACACTGACTGAATATATATATGTTTATATATGTCAAATGGAAATGATTATAATGCCGGAGGTCTAACTTATGAATTCCTCAAAACGGGTTATAGATCGATATGGATATTGTTTATCAAATTATTATGTAATTGATCCATGTGGTGATCGAAAAGATAAATTATCTAACTCTCGAGAATCGATATGTATTGTAATACATATATCGCGTCGGGTGACGATCCGACAAGTAGCATACTAGGGAGGGTAGTCATGACCCCTTATCTAGGCCCTGAATGTGTTTTGGCGTGGTCAACTCACGGGTTGCCGGGATTAGCATGGATTGCAGTCGGCTTGTGCTAAGTGTTTGCTTAAAAGATATAGCTACCGGGATTAGCACGGATTGCAGTCGGTTAAGCTATGGTGTTAAAAGACTTCTTAAAAGCTGCCGGGATTAGCACGGATTGCAGTCGGTTTATGCTTATAAAAATAAGACTTCTTACTGAACACGATTTGCTTGGCATTTCGATTATATGCTCGTGGTAGCTAATAATTTTTGAAAACGGTTTAATAATTGAACTGAGTGTCGGTGAGGGGGCACGGTAGGACTCACTGAGATAATGTTATCTCACCCAATCCAAAATTGTTGTTTTTCAGCTAAGCAGGGAAAAAGGAAGACTATTGTGCACGAGTAGTGCTATGCTCTTGGAGACGCCAAAGACCTAGCTGTTTTCCTTTATTGTTATTGTACCTTTGGGTTGTACGAACTTGTGTTGTATAAGTTGTATAAACCTTATTTCAGTTTCTGTTTTATGTATTGGACTCAGATGTTGTACTCCGATCGGTTGTATGCCGAATGACTTTTATAGTATGAAGTATGATTATTCCGATCTTAGGGTTATTTCGGAAAAAGTTTGTTGGTCCAATTATAAGCAGGAACTGTGTCCTCTGATTATTCCGCTAGTTGTGCATTTCGGTGTTTCTACATGTTAGAAATACCGGGGTGTTACACGTATTCAAATCGCGTACGCGTTCATAGCCTTAACGCGAGCGCGTGTTGGTTGCGAATCGTGCGCGAGTGGTTGCGTCGGTTCGTGTTATTTTTACCGCTTCTTTTTATTATTGTTAGTGACATAAAAAAATGGTAATGATAAATCAATCAGCTGTCCTTTTATTTAAACTTGTTACACATATGAACAATAATTTAAGGCAAATAGTACTAGAAAAAAAGGAAGTTAACTTTCTTTTACATTTGGACAAAAAATAAAATACAAAAAGAGTACAAGAAAAATAATAAAGCAAAAAAATCAAAAAAAATGGGACAGCAACATATGCGAGTGGCTGCCTCCCTTTCTCTATGAAGCTACAGGCCCAAGTTCTTTCTTCTTGTCCCTTTTGTTTGGCTTCCATTTTCAGCAAAAACATTGCTGCAGTGGCTGGGAAACATTGCTGAAGCTACATAGCCTTTTTGCGTCTTCATATGTTAATTTTGATTACCCCGTTAATCAAGATGAGAAGGATGCCGAGGATGACTGGGAAACTCCTCCGGAATTGATGAGAATGGTTGAGCAAGAAGAAAAGGTTATTCAGCCACATGGGGAAACTATTGAGATCATCAATTTAGGCACAGAAGGCGAAAAGAAAGAAGTCAAGGTTGGCACTTCAATGAAAAAGAGTGAGCATGAGAAGTTGGTTCAACTCCTGCGTGACTACATTGATGTCTTTGCATGGTCGTATGAAGATATGCCCGGGTTAGATACTGATATAGTGGTGCACAAGCTGCCAGTCAACCCTGAGTGCCCTCCGGTTAAACAGAAGCTAAGGAGGATGAAGCCTGAGATGTCTTTAAAGATCAGAGACGAAGTGAAGAAACAATTTGACGCTGGTTTCCTAGCCGTAGCCAAGTATCCACAGTGGGTGGCTAACATTGTGCCAGTGCCCAAAAAGGATGGAAAAATTAGAATGGGATTCAAGAAGATAGAAAGAGGGGGGCGTGGATTATCAAGAAGAGGAAAGAAAAGAGAAGGAGAAAAGCTAGGGTTTTGGCAAATTCTAACCTAGGGTTTCGTTGTTCATCAAGCATAAGGTAAGGGTGGGATTTAATTCAATATAAGGGTTTATGAGGGATCTACATGTGGGGTTTTAGGGTGTCTTGATCACCATATTGTTGTCTTGAAAAATCGCGTGCCCTATGATTGTGTGCCTTGTTGAGTAATTTGATGTATGCTTGATTTCCTCACATTCCTATGCCTAAATGATATGTTGTTATGCTCATAATAATAATTTTTGCCATATGATGATTTGTTGTTGAGAATTTATGATTTTGCATGTCACGTGTTTGAGCAAATGCATAAGTATGCGGTGTTGAAATTGTTGTTTGGGAATTGATCATGATGAGTTCTACTTGTTTATGGTCTTTGTGCATTTCTGGACACTGTTTCGGTTTTTATGAAACTGGTACTGTTTGGTTGATCCAAAAATTATGTGGATGTTTGTTTTTGAAAATATACTTAAAGCCGGTCGTTTTGGCACTAGTTTCGGTCAATTTGGAGTTGTGTAGCTCATGTTACGAGTCACCGAAGTTAGGTCAAATTTCTGGAATCAAACTGTGAGTAGGTTCGGTTTTTGTAGGCTTTGTGTTATCAATTGAACTCCGTTTTGAACGATTCTTGTTTCATTGGAAAGTAGACTTAATTATCTACGAAATAGGCACTGGTTTCACGAAATTTCATTAATAAATGAGAAATAAAATTTGGTTGCAAGCTGGGTAGAGAGTTCTGTCCGATTTTGGTACCACAGTGTAGTGTCTTGAAAAACTGTACCAACTGGATACTTATTTTGAAAAATAAAAATCATAGGCAGAAACTAAACTCAGAGGGCTTCCCAATGAGTGGTCTTTTGTTGAAATCCGATGTCGTTTGCTATTTTAATTAATTCGCCGAAGTAGGTGTACTGCTGTAGGGATTCAGCACTTGTGCTGTGTTGCCATTCTGTGTTGTGTTGCTGTCTTCGGATCCCTACCCATGGGCGCCAAGCCCTATTCTGTTTCTCTTGGTGTTTTGGTCCGTGCCTTTGCTGGATGCCTTGCCTAATCATATTGAGTCATTCCATTCTTGCTCCTGTGCGAATTGTTCACTTTTGCGAAAATTTGGTTGGATCCCCTTCGTTGGGCGCCATTTTCAGGATGTCTTAGTTTTCTCCTAAACTGTTTTCGAAATAACTTTTGACTCGGGAGTCCGATTGAGGCGTTTCAAAATGTTTTGGAAAGCTTATCCAGGTGCCTAACTGGATACTCTAATTTTAAGGCATTCTGAACTATTTTTTCTAACATTGTTCCCTGGAGTTGTTTTGGTGTCCGAGGTGCCCTTGAGGCGTCTCCGGTGTCTTTTTCAAAAAGTGGTCGTCAATTCTAAATGTTTTGGAAAAGTGATGTGATTTAGGCCTATGACCAGTGACGTTGATGTGTGATTGTTGGACTACAGCGTTGTCTATTGTTTTAGGCCCTTCGTCCAGTGATGTGAATTAGGCCTATGGCCAGTGACGTTGATGTGTGATTGTTTGACTGTTGTGCATACATCATTGAGTCGCATGCATACCATGAACATTAGGCCTTGTGCCAGCAACGAGAAAATTAGGCCTTTGGCCAGTGACGTAGGTTGGTACCACATGCACGTGCATTGCTTGAGTCTCATATCGCATTCATATTGCACGACTGATTGAATGAAGTTGTTTGGCCATTGTGATGTGTTGTTAAAGTGATTTGTTGTTGTGAAAGTGACGTGTTAATGTGTACTTAGCTGTTATTAACTGTTAAGAGTGATGTTGCTTGCTGTGATTAATTGATGTCTTGAGCTTTGTATGTGGTCTTTCATACACTTCTTATATTGTATGGAATCTCACCCCTTTTTGTGGTTGTTACTTTATAGGTGAGCCCGAGTGAAGATTGTAGTCTTCCTTTAGCCTGGTGTCGTCTGCTCTGATAGGTAGCACTTGGGGAATGGTCGATTACTGTTTTTAATTAAATTTCGGTTGATGTTGAATCTTTTAGTAATTGGTGTGCTTTGCACTTTGTCGGTTGTTGATGTTTTTAAAGATGTTGAATAGTTCCGCTGCATGTTTTGAGAAAACTACGAGGTTTTGTTTTACGTTGAAAAATGCGACACTCTTTTGGCGCGAAAAACTCTGATAAATTATGAATAAACGATGGGTGAAAAAAGGGTGTTACAGACAGCACAGCACAACACTCCCTTTTCTCCTTCATGGACGGGTATTCAGGGTATAATCAGATTAAAATGGCTCCTGAGGATATGGAGAAGACTACTTTCACAACTCTCTGGGGAACGTTCTGCTATCAGGTCATGCCGTTTGGGTTGAAGAATGCCGGCGCTACTTACCAAAGAGCTATGGTCACGTTGTTCCACGATATGATGCACAAAGAGATCGAGGTGTACGTGGACGATATGATCGCAAAGTCCAGAACAGATGAAGAGCACGTTGTTAATTTGCGGAAGCTCTTTGAACGGTTAAGAAAGTTCAAGCTCAGGTTAAATCCAGCTAAATGCACCTTTGGGGTGAGATCAGGAAAACTATTGGGGTTTATTGTCAGTCAAAAGGGGATAGAGGTTGACCCAGACAAAGTGCGTGCAATTCTCGAGATGCCGGCTCCTAAGACAAAAAGAAATTCGGGGTTTTCTCGGAAGACTGAACTACATTTCCAGGTTTATCTTCCAGCTAACTGCTACATGTGAGCCGATTTTCAAATTGCTGTGCAAGAATCAAGAGACTAAGTGGAATGATGATTGCCAAGAAGCTTTTGAGAAGATTAAGAAGTACCTGCAAGATCCGCCTATTTTAATGCCTCCGGTGCATGGCAGACCTTTGATCCTGTACCTGACCGTGCTAGAAAATTCAATGGGTTGTGTGTTAGGACAACATGACGAAACTGGCAAGAAAGAGCACGCAATTTATTATCTGAGCAAGAAGTTCACCGATTGTGAGACGAGGTATTCGTTACTAGAAAAGACTTGTTGCGCCTTGGCTTGGGCTGCTCATCGCTTGAGGCAATACATGTTAAGTCACACCACTTGGTTGGTGTCAAAGATGGATCCTATCAAGTATATCTTCGAGAAGCCTGCGCTTACAGGAAGAATTGCCAGATGGCAGATGCAGTTGTCAGAATATGATCTTCTTTATGTCACTCAAAAGGCCATCAAAGGTAGTGCGCTAGCTGAGTACCTGGCACATCAGCCTATTGAAGATTACCAGTCGATGCAGTGTGATTTCCCAGATGAGGACATTATGGCTTTAGTTGAAGAAGGAAGGTCCCCAGAAAATGAAAGGTGGAGAGTAGTGTTCGACGGTGCTTCCAACAGCTATGGGCACGGGGCTGGGGCAGTGCTGGTGTCCCCTGACAATCGCTTCATACCATTCACTACTAGATTGAGCTTCTATGTCACAAATAATATTGCGGAGTACGAGGCATGTAGTCTGGGTATTCAGGCAGCTCTAGACTGGAAAGTTAAAAGATTAGATGTGTATGGAGACTCGGCCCTAGTTATCCATCAAGTGAACGGAGATTGGGAAGCCAGAGATCCCGAGTTGATACTGTACTGAGACTACATCCGAGAATTGGTTGAGTCCTTCGAAGAAATCACATTTCAACATCTTCCTCGCAGAGAGAATCAGTTGGCTGATGCACTGGCCACTTTAGCTTCAATGTTTAATATCAATTGTGATAAGAACTTGACCCAGATCAGAATCCAGCATCGAGGTTTGCGGGCACACTTCTATTCCTGCGCAGCAATTGAAGATAACGGAGATGATAAACCTTGGTATCATGACATCAAGCAGTATATCCTGAACAGAGAGTATCCTCCAGGGGGCATCGGAAAATGATAAAAGAACACTTAGAAGACTGTCAATGAATTTCTTCTTGAGTGGCGAGGTGCTTTACAAGAGGAATCATGATAAGGTACTCCTTAGGTGCGTGGCAAAGGAGGAAGCAGAAAGGATCATGAGAGAGGTGCATGAGGGCTCGTTCGGAACTCATTCCAACGGGCATACTATGGCAAGGAAGATATTAAGGGCTGGCTACTATTGGCTGCAGATGGAGGCAGACTGCTACAGTTTTGTGAGAAAGTGCCACAAATGCCAGATTTATGCCGATCACATACATGTGCCACCGGCTTCATTAAATGTCTTGACTGCATCTTGGCCATTTTCAATGTGGGGCATGGACGCCATCGGTCCCATAGAGCCGAAGGCGTCAAATGGGCACCGCTTCATCCTAGTTGCAATTGATTACTTCACCAAATGGGTTGAAGCCGCTTCATATTCCAGCATAACCAGTTCCGTGGTTGCCAAGTTTGTAAAGAGAGATTTGGTTTGTCGCTATGGGCTTCCAGACAAGATTATCACAGATAATGGCAGCAACCTAAACAGTAAGATGATGAAAGAATTGTACACAGTTTAAGATCAAACATCATAATTCTTCTCCATACCGTCCTAAGATGAACGGGGCAGTCGAAGCAGCCAATAAGAATATTAAGAGGATTGTGCAAAAGATGGTAGTAACCTACAAAGATTGGCACGAGATGCTTCCTTTTGCTTTGCACGGGTATCGTACCTTAGTGCGTACTTCAACCGGGGCAACTCCCTTCTCTTTGGTGTATGGGTCGGAAGTAGTCCTCCCTATTGAAGTTGAGATACCCTCCCTACGGGTGCTGATGGAAACCAAGTTGAAAGAAGCAGAATGGGTCCAAGCTCGTCTGGATCAGCTGAATCTCATTGAGGAGAAAAAAATTGCTGCCCTGTGTCATGGCCAATTGTATCAACAAAGGATGAAGACAGCTTTCGACAAGAAGGTTCGTCCCCGAGAATTCAGCGAAGGAGACCTGGTGTAACACCCCGAAACTAATTAAATAGTTATTTAGTATTTAGTTAATTAAATTAAATAGGAGTTGGTGATAGAAATAATAATAATAATAATAATAATGATGATAATAATAATAATAATATTGGGTGGTTTTAGTTATTATTATATTATTTTATTTATCTGAAAGGGGGTGGTGTTGGTACTTCGGAGGTGTTATGATTGGCCCAGTGCGCCAAGCCCAAGCCCGTAGACTTGAGCTGCTAGGCGCTAGGTTAGTGAAGTGGCGCCTCATTTGTGAAAAAAGAAAAGAAAGCGTGAGTTGAGAGAAGAGAAAGGAGAGAGCGTGAGAAGAGAAAAAGAAAAGAGAAGAACGGCACTAAGGGAGAAGAAAGAAGAAGAGAAGGGCGCGACTTCCATAGGAGAGGAGAGGAGCTCAGTTGCTGTGGTTACTCGGTGTGCACGTGGAGGGGTCTCTGTCTTCGGTGAAACTAAGGTAAGGGTGGGTCTTGCCTTATAATAGGGAGCATAATGGGATGTATGTAGGGGTTAGGTCCTATGTCCTGTTTAAATTGACTTTTATGTTGTTTATGATATATGAGTATGTTGTTGTTCAATTGTTGCTCATTGTGATGATATGCGATTTGTTGCTCTCTATGATGAATTTCGAATTGCGTACTAAGTGCTCGAATAAATGTATAAATGATAATGTTGGGCTGAATTCATTGAGTTTGGAGTAATTTTGTGGTGTTTGAAATAGTTGGTGATGATTGAGCACTTGGTACTCATGTGTTGTTGTTGGTGAATTTGATGTTTTGGGTGTTATAGGCGCATAAGGCGCCATTGTGGTATTTTTAGTGTTGCTGGAAATTGTTGTCTAGGTGCGGAATTAGGCGCCCTTGAGTGGGGTGCCCCGCGCCAAGTATTGACGTTGTCGGAATTTTGGTCATGGAAGTAGGCGCCCTTGTGCTAGGCGCCCCGTGCCACATTATTGTGTTTTGGCTAAGTGTATTTTGTGTTGTGTTGGTGTGCCATGTGCTAAGTGCATCTTATGATATGTTTGTGTGCCAAGTGCCAAGTCAGTGTGTGTTGGTGATGCTTTGGTGTGGGTGTGTGTATAGGCGCCTAGGGTGCCATGGTGATGGTAATGATGGTTGTCCATATGATTTTGGTGATTTCAAATAAAATTGATTTTTGGGTGAGTGAGGATTTTAGATGGTGGAAAAGAAATATAATTTTGATGTTTTAAAATTGAGAAAAATTGATGTTTGGGCTGAATTTGTGTAAAAATCAGGTTCTGGCAGTGTGCTGGGCGCCAGGTGCCTGTGCTGGGCGCCAGGTGCCTGTGCTGGGCGCCAAGGGCGCTGTGTGTGTGTGCTGGGTAAGTGTGGCGCGCGCCTGGGCGCTGGGCGCCTGTTGTGCGTGCGCTGTGTTGCGCGCTGGGCGCCTGCTTGCGTGCGTGTGTGTGTGTGGCGCGCGCCTGGGCGCTGGGCGCCTGTTGTGCGCGCGGATGCGCTGTGTTGCGCGCTGGGCGCCAGTGTGCGTGTTGCCTGGGCGCTGGGCGCCTAAGGCGCCAGTTTCCAGCAGTGTTGCCTAATTTTTCCTAAATTTGTTTTTAACGTAACTTTTGACTCGGGTGTCCGTTTTAGGTGTTTCAAAGTGCGTTACGACGCTTATTTAATTGTCTATCTGTTTGTCCAGGCCAAAACCAAAATTTAATATTTTTCCCCGATCGTTTTCTGAAAGTCCCAAGTGACTGTGTACTAGTTGTTGTTTGGTTTGGAAATTGCTACTGTCCCTTTTAAATAAAATGTTGGTGCTTTTCATGAGACTAAGGTACTGATCCTTGTATTTTGAAATGGTGTTGTCACGGTGAGAGTAGTGTTCTGTGTAACAGTGTGGTATGCAAATAAATATATATATATATATGGTGTATATTATTATTGGTGAATGGAGTATGTGATTCTCTTTTGGGTGTTGGTGAATAAACAAACTGTTGGTGAATATGCTGTGGCATACTTTTATTTGGTGATCCTGGTGTGTGCTGCATTGTCATGGTGTCGCATAATCATATGCATTATCTGTGGTGAATAGGCTTCGGCCTCGGGCTTCGGCCTTATTATAAATTTTTGGTGAATGCCCTCAAGGCTCAATTTTGGTGAATGGATCCACACGCATATGCCCAGTGGAGTTTTGGGTTGCATCTCATACATTAAACATACAGTTGGCGAATATTTGGTGGTTAGTTATTTGGTGATTGTTGGTGAATACTTTTAATTGGTGATTGTTGGTGAATACTTTTATTTGGTGATTGTTTGGTGAATATTTAGTTATTGATGAATTGGTGATTAATTTCGATTTGGTGATTAAAGTGAATATTGCTGTGATTGATGTAGTCCTGTATCTGTACATACTACTCCTTATGTACTTTATTATAGGGTTTGAGACTCACCCCTTTTTGTTGATTTTTACCTTACAGGTAACCGTACTTGAAGGCCTTGACCTTCATTCTTTGAGTTCGAGTCGCTCTGATATGTAGCACCTGGGGGGCGTCTTATTAGATAGTGATTTTTGTCTTGTACGACTTGTTGGATTTTATTTTAACGTTGTAACCGTATTTTTTTTTGGAGTGATGGCCGCCCATGATGCCACGTAATGTTTTTTTTTAATTTAAGTTAAATAAATGACGTGTGTTTTTGAAGTAATTGTAGCATTCCGTTTTAAAAAAATAATTTGTGCACTCTGATAATTGTTATAAATGAAAGGGGTAGAAACGGGTGTTACACCTGGTGCTCAAGAAGATCCTGCCTTTTCAGAGTGACTCCCGTGGGAAATGGACCCCAAGTTATGAAGGGCCATATGTGGTGAAGAAATCCTTTTCTGGAGGAGCATTAATACTCACCGACATGGATGGTGAAGAACTCAAGAACACAGTCAATTCAGATTCAGTCAAGAAATATTACGCCTGAGAAAAATAAAAGAAAAAGAGAAAGATGAGCCAAGCAAGAATTAGCTCGCTAGGTTGAAAACCCGAAAGGGCGGTCTAGGCAAAATTGAGCGACCCGGTGGATTGAAAACCCAAAAGGGCGATCCAGGCAAAAATTAGGGTCAGAAAAGTTGAACATAAAAAAAAGGGGCAAGCTGTGCTTCCAAAAGCTTGGATAAAAGGGTGATCAAGGCTGCAAGTATGAGCGGTTGGCATCGAACGCTCCAGAGACAAAGAATATTCATAAGATCTGCTGCGTCCATTCTCCTTTTTCTTTTTCTTAGTTTCAGGAAAATTTCCAATGTACCCTTTTCAGTCAGCGTGACATTATGCGCGTCTGTCTCCCGTATGAATAAAAGTCCATATTTTTCACTCTATCAGTTTGCTGTCTTATCATTGCTTTCTTTTCATTTCTGATTTTAAACTACGTTTTATGGTAGATGATAAATAAATCAACGAAATGTGCATAAGTCATAGCGTTAAGATCATTGCGAAATTTTTGAAAATGATAACAAAAAAGATGATCTTTCAGTCAAGTAAGCTCACAAAAATCAAATAAGAAGCGCTGATTGCATTAAAAGAAGAGGACGAAGCTCGGCTCCCGAATAAGTATCATAGATAATCATGGTGTCTCTTAACGCAAGTCCCGCGAGTTGGTCGGACCAGCAAAGGAAAAGCCAACAAAAAAACAAAAAACAAAAGGGAAGAGAAAAGAAAAGGTTGAAAAAGCAAAAGAGCAATAAACAAATAAAGTCATGCATTACATTCACCAAGCATAAAATCATGCACTCATCAGACATAGAAAATAATAATAATAAAGTAAAGAAAAGAGAAATTCAGGCATTTACATTACATTCATCATAAGAAAAAGAAAAAGAATATGGCAATCATGGCATTTGCATTGCATGTACGGGCTCATTTTTCAGCTGCAGACAAGTGAGAGAGGATAAACACCGCGGTGTTAATGCTCGCCTTCAGGTTCCAGAAAATTCTCCCCCAAGTTTGGAGTTCAGAAAAAAAAAAGAAAAGAAAAGAGAGAAACAAAAAAAAAAGAAAAAAGAGAAAAGAAAAGAGAGCGCTCCGGAGCGCATTGCGGATTGGAGCCCAGAGAGATCATCGCTCCCTTCTGCCCAGGTCTCACATCGTGTACGAGCAACGCGATGGACCGCAGCCCCATGTGAGGTTCAATGGAATAGTTGTATCAGCCTAAGATACAGTGGACGCCGTGCATTGATCGGTATATCGGTTCCGGAGCCGATAACGATCCCCCCCGGTCGCTCGAATGACCAGAGATTCTCAGGAGGCGTGCTCCTCAAAGCCACGTGCAAGCTCGGATTCGCAAGGGTTCGTTTACAGGTTTTAGGCAGCCTGGCATTTTACGGCTTTCTTTATCGCTTTCTTCATTTAGCGCTTTCCTTGCCTTTCGCAGTTAGCGTGCATGTTGTTAACCATTTCGTTTATCGTTTTCTCATCAACGCTCCAAGTGTTGATTCAAAAAAAAAAGGAAGAAAAAAGAAGAAACAAAAAAAGAAAATTCGGGTTTCTCCAAGTAGACAAAATTGGTATAATTTCTGAATTCTTTATTCATATTTTACCTTCGAAATATGTCTCGGCCAATTCATATTTCTTGGTAAAATCCAAATAAAGAGGGGCAGCTGTCATACCCTAATTTTGTCCGACTAATTGAAAAATCCCAAACTTTATCGCTTCGCATATTGTTCTAAACGCGGGTGTCTTTGGCACTCTCGTGCAAAGATTTTGTGTGACACTCGTTATTTTCAAAAAAAGAATCCAAAAATAAATAATAAAAATAATAATAAATAACGCGAGCGCGCGTTTTGTTTTGAGTCGTGTGAGTAATTGCGTCGGTGCATATTTATTTTACCGCATTTTTAGAAAGTGAGGATAAAATAAAATCGGTTTTAATAACGTACGCGCGTGCGTATTCAAATCGCGTACGCGTTCATAGCCTTAACGCTAGCGCGTGTTGGTTTTGAATCGTGCGCGAGTGGTTGCGTCGGTTCGTGTTATTTTTACCGCTTCTTTTTATTATTGTTAGTGACATAAAAAAAATGGTAATGATAAATCAATCAGCTGTCCTTTTATTTAAACTTGTTACACATATGAACAATAGTTTAAGGCAAATAGTACTAGAAAAAAAGGAAGTCAACTTTCTTTTACATTTGGACAAAAAATAAAATACAAAAAGAGTACAAGAAAAATAATAAAGCAAAAAAATAAAAAAAAAATGGGACAGCAACATATGCGAGTGGCTGCCTCCCTTTCTCTATGAAGCTACAGGCCCATGTTCTTTCTTCTTGTCCCTTTTGTTTGGCTTCCATTTTCAGCAAAAACATTGCTGCAGTGGCAGCAGCCCTGCTGCCATCCTTGCTGCTCCCTTGCTACTCCATTGTGTCACTGCTGCCAACAGCTTGGTCTCCTATGAGCTTTGATCCTCTGCTCAACACCCACACCTACACCATAATTTTGCCTATAAATACAATGAACAGAAGCCAGTATTGGGGAGGTGAACCAACAAGAACAAACAGTAGCAAACACAACAATTCACACACAAAAAAACAGAATACACAGACAGCCATATACACACAGAGAGCAATATACACATAGTCAGAACACACAGACAACAATTCACAGAGAGACAGAGATACATAAAAGATACAGCCACTGAGTCACTCACCACCAAAAGAATTTGAATTTAACTTCAGAATTCAAGTTCATTTAACAAAAATACTTGTGAGAAAATTGTTGCCCCACCACCAGAAAGAGTAAAAGATGAGGGGGAGGCAATAGGTACAATACTTTTTTCAGAAACTTGGGATAAAGGTTAGTATTTTTCGGAACATCATGATTATCCAAAATATAGAGGTGCATGCTTAAGTTTTGCTCTTCTATCTTACTGTTTAAATTGCTGTTTTATGTATCCATTTCGTTTGCCATGACAAAACCACTGTGTGAGTACAATTTGTACAACAAAGGTCATAATAATAATCAAAAAATCTGTGAGTACATTATCTATTTCCATTCCTTAGCAACAGATTTAGAGGATTAAGGAACAAATCAGGCCTTTTTTTTTCGTATCAGGAACCAAAAAACAATTACCAAACAGAATCATAAATCCTTCAAAAAAATCGATTTAGAGTCTTAGAAGTTTTTTTTAAGAAAAAAAAAGGAAATAGAACGACGTGAAAAGAGAAAAAAGGAGGGAGGGGAAACGTACCTGGAACCGCCACCCACGGTGGCTACGGTCATCTTCTCCGGCGACTCAACGACGGCGACGGATGCACCCCCACCGGACACCGTTCCACGGTTCCCTCTCGCGCCTAGCTTCGCACCGCTCCCCCACTATGTTCGGCTTTCTTCGGCCAACGCCTTCACAGCCGCCGCTTCCATCACCGTCACCACCAGCGTCCATCCAACCGCCAACCACCACCCATAGCACCATAACTTCCACCAAACACTACCCTCACGGTCACCACCCCAAGACACCCGACGAGTCATCCGAACCACCGTCCTACGGTCGCGATCTCGCGAGCCACCACCACATGACCACCATCAAAACCACAACGCCACCACAAACAACAACACCACAGGCCCTCTCCCTATTTTCTCCATTAGCGGCGGTGAGTGAGAGAAGAAAACGAAATCGGTTGGTGTTTTCGCGGTGGAGAAGGAGAAGAAAACAAAATTCTGGTTGAGAGAGAGAGATTCGGTCTACTGTGAGGAGAAGATGAAAGAGAAGGTTAGGTTTAGGAAAGGGGGGAGTCGCGGCTGTGAGGAGAAGAGGTGAGAGAGAGAGAGATCGAAGCTCAGGGAGAGGGATCGAACGGCAGCGAGGGGGAAGAAAAGGAAAATTAGGTCGAGAGGAAAAAAGGAAAAAGGGGAGCGGCGCTGAAGAGGAGATGTAAAATTAGGGTTGTGTTTTTTTATGTTAGCCTTATATACCTAGGGTTAATATGTTTTAATTTTGTTTTAATTTTTAATCAGAATGCTTTTCACACCCCCATCTCTCCTACTAACACACCCCCTCGTAAGCCCATACTTCTAACAACGCAGCCCAGTTCACAGAAAATGAACTAGGCTCGCTGTTTACACCCCATTTTCGCTCTATACAACCCCTGTTTCTATGTGCACTTCTTGTTTTAATAGCTTGCATCCCCCTGCGGAAGCCCATCTTTTAGAATACAGCCCAGTTCACAGAAAACGAACTGGGCCTGTTTTCTGCACCCACCATTTTAAAACACAACCCCTTTTCTGCTTACCTCACCCCATTTTACTATTTCACCCCCTATTTCTCTTTTTTTTTTAAATTTTGTTTCTTTCCCCTAAGCAAACTTATTTTTCCCAAACCTTTTTTCCCAAATAACAGATTTTCTCTTCCCTAAACAAAAATCCATCCAATTGCGAAAACTCTTTAAAATCAAATTTTGTTAGTAGTCTTGTGAAGCCTTTGCTTGCATGATTATCAACAATGAGGTACTAGTGGCGATCACTTGGAGCCTTTGCTCAATTGATCATCATGAATGCCTAATTTTCCCAAAGATTTTCACTAAACCAAAAACTTTGTTAGTAGTCCTGCGAAGCCTTTGCTTGCATGATTATTAGCAATGGAGTGCTAATGGTGGTCACTTAGAGCCTTTGCTCAATTGATCATCATGAAAGGTCGACTTTCACAATTCAACAAGATAAAGAACAAAAACCTTTTCCTTTCTAAAATCATTTTCAACTCATCGTCGCTAGTGGTTAATCAGAACCTTTGTTCGTCTAGCCATTGGTGGCGATGTCTTTTTCCCCAAAGAACAACAAGCGGTGATCACTCATAACCTTTGTTAGTTTGATCATTCGTGCCAATCAATCTCTTTCGAAAACCACTTTCAAAAAGGCAAATAAAAAACGGGTTGCTACTAATAGTCAATCAGAACCTTTGTTCGTCTGACTGGTGGTAGTGACTCTCATTTTCAAGAGTACTTAGCAGTGATTACCCATAACCTTGGTTAGTTTAATCACTCACTAAATGCTCGTCCTATTCGAAAACTCACTAAAAAGATAAAAGACAAAGACCTTTTTTCAGGATAAAGAAGAACTACGTAGCTTTGAGTTCTCCATCGCACCGGGAGATACGTAGGAGCGGGCCTTGTCCCGTCAAGCATTTTTTTTTCTAAAAACCCATTTTTCCCCCTTTTCTTTTTCGTAATAAATAAAGATTTTCATTAAGAATTTTTCAATAAGAAGTAGGGAGGCAAAATTAAGTATTTTCAAGTCAACACACTAAAACCACACATTTAATTAAAGGTTCCCTCTCAGTAGAGAGGACGTGTGGGGTGCTAACACCTTCCCTGCGCGTAACCGACCCCCGAACCCTATTCTCTCGTTTCGCAAGACCAATCGCTTTCCAAAAAAGGTTTTCCTAATATTTTCCTTAATAAATATTGGTGGTGGCTTCATTGTCTTAGGAAAAGTTGTGAACGAGGAAGGTTCTCCCTCGGGGACTTTTTCGGGCGCAACAGTATGTCTCCCTATAGACTGGTTTTTGTTAAGGCTTGCCACTTGCCCATTGAATTGCAGCACAAGGCTTTTTGGGCAACCAAAAAGTTGAACTTTGATTTGAAACAAGCTGGGAAAGCCAGGATGCTGCAGCTCAATGAGCTTGAGGAGTTAAGACACTTTTAGTATGAAAATACCAAGATATACAAAGATAAAACAAAAGCTTGGCATGATGCTAAAATATTGAGGAGAGAACTCAAGGAAGGTGACCAAGTACTGCTGTTTAACTCTAGAATACGGATTTTCCCTGGAAAACTCAAATCTAGATGGTCTGGTCCATTCACAATCCTCAAGGTACACCCCCATGGGGCTGTGGACCTAAAGAACGAAAATAATGGAAATGAATTTAAGGTGACTGGATAGAGAGTTAAGCTGTACTTGGGGGAGCCTGTGCCTAGCACCAAGGCCTCCACCCCCTTGAGTGATTGCCCATGAGAATGACAATTTAGTTAGGCTGAGGACTCTTAAACCAAGCGCTACTGGGAGGCAGCCCAGAGGATAACTATGTTTGTTTTGTTTTAGTGTTTATTTTTATGTTTTATGAATCAGGTGTGAGAATTCCAATGAATGAATAAGAAAGGAGTAGAGAAAAAGTAATATTGCTAGCAGCACTAAAGCACCACTTGGTAGCAGTGCTGGCGGCACTTAAAGATGCCGTTTCAACAGGGAATTAGAAAGAAATGTTTGAAATTTCGGATAAAAGGAAAAGTGTTGTGCTGGCCCAATAGCATTCCAGCGCGTGCAGAGAGCAGTTGCGCTCAGAGCATCGCGTGCGTCAGCAAGTTGTGCAGTCATGTCCTTCACGTCAAGCCATCATTTCATTTTCTCTCTCTCTCCATGCATTGCCCTCGTCGCCTGAACTCTATAACCTCTCTTAACTTCTCCTCATTTCTCATAACTGTAAGCACGTTCCCATAAAAAACTGAACCGCCGATTTCTCTCACCTCCTCTAACCTAAACCGTCCACCCCTTGGTTTCCATAAAACCCCCTTTGTTCTTCCCATTTGTACCCTAATTCATTTTCTGCCCTCTCAGAGCACCGTCATCTCTCTAAAGCCTACATTTTTTTCCTAAACCCTAGAACCCCATGGCACCCTAGAACAAATCTCCGGCCTCCAAACCTCACAAACCCAACCCAAAGCCTGTACCTGCAGACACTCTTGGCCGATTGCCAAGAAAAAACGCCATAAAGCTATTCACCTCTTCCACCCAATACCGCAACCCACTTCCTGAGCGTGGAATAGCCCTAAAATCCCTCACCTCAGCCACAACGGAAATTTTCAAAAACCTACAGTGGGAAAAGCTAATCAAGCAACCACCATACATTCTCCCTGGGCTCACCAGGGAGTTCTATGCGGGCGTGCCCGAGAAGCTCAAGGGAAAACCAGAACCCACCTTTTGTGGTAAGAGGAAGGTTAGTTTCTTTCACCGTATAGAGAATAAATGAAGTGTTAGGTCTGCCTGAGGTGGAGGAGACCTTGGAGAGTATAGTGGCTAGTGCGTCGGACAGGGACATGGCTAGTCTATTAAGAGTGCTCTGCGTTCCTGGCACAGAGTGGGTCAAGGAAGATTCAAGTGCTCTCAGGGTCAAAAGAACAATGTTGAAGCCGTTCTTGAGATCCCTTTCCTTATGGGTGATGAGTACAGTGCTCCCAACCAAACACAATATCTACTGGCACAAGGAGCGGATGTTTCTACTCAAGGCAATGCTGGGCTACAGGCAGTTCAACCTGGGCCAACTAATAGAAAGAGTAATCCTGGCATGTGCCAGGAGAAGTGTTGGTGTGCTGTTTTACCCGAATCTGATCCGACTACTTTGTGAGGCCGAAGATGTGCCCTGCTTTGACCAAGAAGAGGAAGACTTTGCCCTGGACCCTGAGGTGGTATTGACTTGTGAGGAGGAAAGCAAAGAAGGAGAAATAAAGAAGGAGGAGGTGAGAACAGAAAAGAATGTAGAGGGAAGTGAGAAGAACACGGAGGAAGAAGCCAGGGGCTTATCTGAGGTGGTTCTGCTGCTGCAGAATAACATTCTAAAACAAGAAACTGTATGGGTGTTCATCAAGGCAGCCCATGAGTGGCACACAAAGGGACGTGATACACCTACCCTATCACCCTCTGTGTTTCCAGATTGGGTGCTTCCAGATGCGGGTCCAAGTGGCCATGCTAATGACAAGCCTGCCGCCACCCCTACCCCTGCAAAAGGCAAGACCCCTGGAGAAACTGTTGTGATTGAATCTGATGAAGATAAGGAACCTAGCATCAAAGGAAGCTCCAGTAGCTCCTCCCCAGTAAGTTTAGTGGGAGGAGTGAACTCTGAAGGAAAGGAAGAAGGCAGTGCTGCAGCTGAGAGAGAGAGAGGAAGTCCAAGAATGACCAAGAGAAGAGAAAAACCCCTGCAAAACCCTCAAGTGCTGGGAAGAGCGCTGCCACAGCATCTTCCCCATGCAAGTGCTGCTGATGTGCCATTTCAGTTACCTCCTAAGTCCACATGGACTAGGAGGAAAATGTGTGCAACCAGACCACCCCTCAAGATAAGAATGTTGATGGAAGAGAATGAGGAAGAGGACGAGAAGGAGGACAAGGAAGAAGAAGAAAAGAAGAAGCAGAAGAGATGATTCCACCCTGTGAACCAGTAATTTCTACATTCTCTTTTTAAGTTTTTGCAAAATGCCCATCCTACGCGTGGTGGTTGACAGTGAGGACACTGTCTCCGCTTAAGTTGGGGGGTGGAGTATTATATCCCTCTTCATATCCAAAGTATGTCCCCCTAATAACCAAACTCTGAATCAAAATCTGCTATAATTACTGCTCAGTGCTGATATGTACTGTGTCTGCTAACACTGCAAGTAGGATAGTGCTAGCGTAGCACCGGTGATAGCACCTAAAAAAAAATTTCTCAAGGCAGAACCCAGTGAGGATAACCAGAAATGATGTAGACTTAGAGCTGTGAATGAAGTAGTCTAGCCCCCTAGTGTGCACTTAACTCTTGTCTTTGGAAATAGGTGTAAGGCTTTACGTAGGTAGAAGTTGTAACACCCCCTTCTAATAACCTTACTATTTAATAAAATCAGAGTTTCTTTTTTTTTTTTTTGAAAACAATATAAGAGAGTGCTACATTTACTCCATTAAATCAACAACTTCAAATCGCATAGTTCGGCTAAAAGCCACAAGATACATAGCACCATAAAATACCTGTTTAGTTTGCATCAACTAAATACAGTCACTACCACAGCAGAATAATAATAAGTTCGAAACAAGTCCAATACATCACCACTAACAGTCTAACAGTATCAAATAAAATAACACATAAACATAAGACGCCCCCCCCCCCCCCCCCCGGTGCTACGTATCAGAGCATGACACTCCCTACCAGACGAAGGCATAAGGGTAACCTTCACTCGCTATTACCTGCACGTTGCCGACATGAGAAGCAACATAAAAGCAGTAGGGTGAGTCTCTTTACATAAATAATAACATATGAGATAAGCATTATATTAGGAAAGGCAATTAGGGAACACCAATTCGCAACAAGGCAGCAACATCATCAATTTCACATTCATCAAGCAACAACACCAAATGTATGAGTGATGCATGAAATGCAACCCCAACTCCCAGGGCACATGCATGTGGATCCATTAGGCCGAAGCCTCGGCTCACCAAATATAATTAGGCCGAAGCCTCTGTTCACCAAAGATAATTAGGCCGAAGCCTCTGCTCACCAATTATGCACATGATTTATGTGACGCCATGAACAATGCACCAAAACACACCATATTCACCACAATGAGAAATAAGCATAATCACCAATTTTTATAATCAGGCCGAAGCCTCTGCGCACCAATTTTATAACTAGGCCGAAGCCTCTGCTCACCATCATCAATGATTAATTAACTCACCATTTTATTCACTATCTCACCATTTTATCAATCATCTCACCAATCACACCAGCACCAACTCAACCACACCATTTTGGGATAATCACAAGGAGAGGGCAAACGATAGGCAAAATTACACTTAGACACCTTGGGCAACATCTGCCCAGAAACGTCAGAAAAATAACTCATTTTTGCCTAAAATTAGAATATCCAGGTCGGCACCTGAATAAGCTTCGAAACGCATTTTGAACCGTCAAATTTGGATAACCGAGTCAAAAGATATGTCAAAAACAAATTTGGGACAAAACTGAGACACAGTAAATTCGACAGCTTCTATCTCGGCAAATTCGACAGCTTCTGTCTCAGCAAATTCGACAGCTTCTGTCTCAACAAATTCGACAGCTTCTGTCTCAACAAATTTGACAGCTTCTGTCTCAGAAAATTCGACAGCTTCTGTCTCAGTAGCTTCGACAGCTTCTGTCTCAGCACTTCGACAGCTTCTGTCTCAGCACTTCGACAGCTTCTGTCTCAGCACTTCGACACAACAGGCGCAGCACAGCTCTTGGCGCCCAGCACCAGGGCGCCTGGGAGCAGAATTTCAGCAACACAAGCAACACTCTAGGGCGCCTAAGGCTCCCACACTTTTTGAGTTCCTCTCAACAAAAATCACCAAATTAAATCACCAATGCCAAATACTTATATCAACAGTAGCCATCACATTTTCCACCAAAAATCATTCAGTCCTAACCACAAATACCTAGCATGCATCATTCATATTTCACTCCACTCAACACCAATCAAACATGTCTTTGCACAAATAAATTTTCAGCATAGCAACAACATCAAAACACACCAATCATTCATGGAAATCACCCTAGAACCTAACCCTAGACAATACTCATCACATACACTATTAGAGATGAAAAGAGAACCCCCTAACCTTTAGGAATTCGAAATGCAAGGCACCCCTCCAAGAAATCACCAATAAATCTTCCTCTTGCTTGAGCTTCCACAAGATGCCTTCTCTTCCCTTTGTTTTTCTTCAAAAACCGTAGCTTCCTCCTTCTTTTCTCTCAACCCGTAGCCTCCTCTCCTCTCTCTCTTTCTATTCTTTTTCTTTCCTTTGGTTATATGACACAAATGAAAATAAAACCCTAAACCCCTAAGGTAAACACATACCCTTCGAGACCTATGGCCAATTAATGGGTCATGGGCCTCTCATTGCACCTCTTTGGTTTACTCATACACCCACTAGTGCAAAATCAGGAAAAGAATTAGACATTTAAAGTCAGGCGCTCAGATGCCTGACTTTATATGTTGACGCGGTGGCAAACTTGTAATTAAAAGGCAAAATTCGCGAGTTTCAAAGTCAAGCGAATACACGCCTAACTTCTAAAGTGAAAAAATAGCAAAAAAAATAGACTTTAGAAGTCAGGCGTGTATTCGCCTGACTACATAAGTAGACACGGTGGAAAACTTGTAATTAAGGGTGAAATTCTTTTTTTGTAGTTTAGTACTTTAGAAGTCAGGCGATACACGCTCGACTTCTAAAATAGAAAAAAAGAATTTAACTTACTCTCACAAAACGAAGCCTTCTCTCTCACTCTCAGAACCCCTTCTCACTCACTCTCACAACACGAAGCCTTCTCTCTCACTCTCAGAACTCAGAACGCGAACCCTATCTCCACTCTCAGGCACCTCACGTTTCTTCCCTCCGTTTCCTCTCCCTCAGAACGCGAATCCCACTCACTCTCAGAACACTGAGTTGCTCCTTCCTCATAACCCTATCTCTTCTTTGAACACAACCCTGAGAACCCTATCGCGAGAGGAGTGATGCGCGCTCCTTCTTCTTCATCATCTCAGCAGTTTCACCAAGGCGCCCTCCTTCTTCTTCTCCATGTCTCTCTCTGTGAGTTGCTCTCTCTCTCTCTCTCTCTCGGTCGCTCTCTCTCAGTCGGTCTCTCTCTCTGTTGCTCATCTTGGTCGCTCTCTCTGTCGTGTTCTCTCCCTGTATCATTATCTCTCGTTAGTGCTCTTTGGCTCTCTCTCTCTATTGCTCTCTCTCTCTCTCTGTCGCTCCCTCTCTGTCTCTTTCTAGGTTTACTATTGTGTTTATCTGTATTTAGGGTTTTAGGGTTTATGAGTTTTTATAACTTAATTTGGGATTATGATTTAGTAGATTATCTGTATTTAGGGTTCTTGATTTCGGATCTGGAGTTGGAAGATTTCGGATCTGTGAGTTTCTTGAAAGATTTCGGATCTGTGGCGAGGTTCTGTGTGTTTATGTGGTGTTTTCCCTTTTGTGAGTATAACTTGTTATTAACATGTATCTTACTTTGTTTGTTTGTGTTCAACACTGATTAACCACATGTGTAGGTGTGTGTGAATTGTATTAACTAGCAAAATTGTTGTTGATTTTGGTGTATTGATTTGATGCTGATATAAAATTTCTCTTTTTTAACTATCCGTTTTAATGGCAGAATGATTTGGGGTTGAAGAAAGAATTGAGAGAGATGCTGCCTATTATTGTGTACAAGGAAAGCTTCTTTGTCAAGGATACACAGTGAGTTCATTTCAGTTGTGTTGGCAATTTCGCATTGGTCTTTTTTTGTGATTTTACTTGCATACCTATTCTCATTCTTATTCTTCCCTGGTATTGAATTAGCAGGATGATAAGTGCTAACAATATCACTTAGTGGGGGCAGGATTTTACACAATAATGAAAAGTTTTGAAAATAGAGTATCTAAGAGTTAGGTGATAGATTCTTCTGTGGACTTCAACACAAATAGGAATAGGACTTTGAGTTAATGCAGATAAACTTCTCAATAAAACTTATGAAAAACCAGATATTAAAGCAATCTTGCAACAACTATGCAAATTCTTAGCCAACAACTTTTCCTATAAACTGAAATTAGCTATTGCATGTCAATTTTTCCCAAATCTACCTCATTTAACTTCTTCGTAAATATCTATCAGCTTATATATAATGAATTTTTGCGTAGCCTCATAATAATTCTGAATTTGTATTTGACTTATATTGTATTTGACTCATTGTATTTGACTCATTCTGAATTTTTGCGTAGCCTCATAATAATTCTGAATTTTTGCGTAACCTACAATTTCTGAATTTGTATTTGACTTATATGGTATATAGGATTCCAGTTACATGGGCATAAGTTCTCCATTCATTCGTGTTCTGCAGAACCTCCTCCACGGAGTGCCCCTCAAGCTTGTGGATGGTGGAGAATCCCAAAGGACTTTTGTTTATATTAAGGATGCTATTGAAGTTGTCTTGTTGATGATTGTAGGTTCACATATCTAATCTTTTATGACACTATTTTTTAAATACTGGTTTTCTGATTGTGGAAGTTCATCTTTAAAATATCATTCTTATTGGCTGCTCCACTAAATGTGAATGTTAACCTTTTTACAGGAAAATCCAGCCAGGGACAATGGAAAAAATCAGATGAGGGAAAAGAAAGGAATAAAAGAGATGGAAGAAATTAGAGGGAAAGGAATATTTATTTAAGAGCTATTGCAGTTGGGAGCTGATGAAACTTCTTCAATAAAGCCAAAGCTAGTTCCCTTTCTTGCCATATAAATATGCGGAAATTCAAGACTGTGAATTGCAGCTTCAATTCATCTTCAAATGGTATTGGTTCGTTTTCATTCAACCTTACCAATTGAATGAGTTTAAATCAAAGTTTTCCAATTCCAATTAGTATTCATACATTGGGTTGTAGCAATTCAATATTACAGTGCATATGGATTTTGTTCTTGCCACTGATGATGTCATTGCCTGCAGCCTTATGTATGGAACTTGTAGATACTTACAGATTCCGTCTGCCAAAATTCACCGTGAGTGAATTCTATTTTTGAATGTAAATTAGAATGCCTTCTATGAAGCACAGTTGCAAGGTTCTATTTAATAATAATAATCTTCCCTTAATAATAATCTACTAGTATTAATAAATTTGGTGCAAGGTTCTATTTAATTCAATTTTGAATTTGGTAGGTGGTAGTGGAGTTAGTTTATGTGGAGTTTCTTTGAAGGGATTATATTGAAGTATGTTTGTTAGATGTTTAGTGAATGCGGATCCAAGGTACTCATCTACTGGAAACTGCAACAAAATTGCCTCTTCTCAAGTTATAAATCAAATTCTTCATTGTCTTAATTTCTTTTGCAGATTGAGATTGCAGCAAGTGTGGGTCAGGTGCTTTAAAGGACAAGTTATTTAGTTTGCTTTTTTTATCACCTACATATTAAAGTATGCAGACACCAAAAGCAAGGTAAGGTTGTCTTATTTGTCACTTTTGCTTGCATCTTTCTATTTTTTGTTCTGTCTTGTGACCAATTCTGGGGTCTAAATGAGGGACCAGTAGCTTTTATTATAATAGCTCTGTCTGGTTGTATAATTTAAAGCTTGTTCCTTTGCTAAAATCTGAAAATTTAATTAGGGCCTATTTATTCCAATGGAGTTGGTAATTGAACTCCTAATAAATTGCTCTGGAGAGGGATAGATGCTACCTTTGGTCCATTAGATTGAATTTATAATTTATAGCTTGTTGCTATTCAAAGAAATCTGAACGCAAGTCAACCCAAAGTCCAATATCTGAGGTACATTTTAAGTTACTTCATGGCTAGAATTAGAAATCTAAACTATTAGATTATTTGTAATTTTTCTTAAACTTATTGTTTAATGTATCTCCTTGCCCTTTATCATCTTGCTGTAGAAGAACCGAACAAGCAGGGTCATCAGTCATCAGATTACAATGCCTCAGTCATCAGCTTAAATTAAATAACTAAATATTCAGGTACCTCCTGAATAAAATAAACCTCTAACTTAATTAATCTATTAAATAAATATTGTAAACCCTCGAATTAATTCATTAACTTAAATTAAATATTGTAAGCCTTAAATAACTCAATTAAAGAAAATAATTAAATTATTTTGGGGCGTTACAGAAGTTAGGCGAAAACTTAGCAAGGACCAAAACTGCTTAGAATTTGACAGAAACTGCGAGTAGAGTAAAAGTCAAATTTGGGGGTAGCATGCTAGTAGCAAGTGTAACACCCCTTTCTACCCGGTAATTTATAAGTGTAAAATCAGAGTTTTCAAAAACATTTTTCTTTTCACTACACCCACAAGGGATGTCACATTTACACCAATTTTCATCACACGCCAATAACAACATTTATTCATTAAGGTAGTACGAATACATAGCACAATATAACTGGGACGAACCCAAAACACCTGTTCAGCCAACAATGACTTTGTTCACCATGCAGCGGAAATAAAAGTAAAATTCTAATAAAACAATTATAACATCTTTGCAAAACTCCATAACCGAACGGTAACCACAATAACTAAAACTAGTGTTCATCCCCCGAGTGCTACGTATCAGAGCGACGACACAAGACTCGACTAGCGAAGGTAAATACGCCTTCACTCGTGATCACCTGCACGTTACCGACATAGGGGTAACATTCAAACAGAAGGGGTGAGATATCACACTATATAATGAATCGTATGAAAAGCAGTATATACTTAGGTCATGGCATCAAAATTATCACGGCACGACAATCACGTCACGACAGTCAATATTATCTCAATCAGTGTCATCAACATAATCAACAACACAACAACAGCGACAACAACAACAATAGCCACACCAACGACAATAATGACAACGTATAGCAACAACAGCAACAACACACAATAACGACAATAACATCAATTACAATCACCAATAGTCATCATCCATAAACGTCACCAATAGTCATCACCAAAACATCACCAAAATCATCACCAACAGTCATCACCTAAATCATGTGTAAATGAATGAATGCAACCCACACCAACGGGCATATGCATGTGGTACCAAATCACCGAAAGTTTTGCCTGTAAATAGAGGCGTCACCAAAATTGAGAGCTTTCACACCCGGCTCACCAATTTAGAAAAATTGAGCTTTCACACCCGGCTCACTAGTTTTAGAGAAAAAAATGAGCTTTCACACCCAGCTCCAAGACCAAAGGCCTTCACTGAAATAAATGCGTGTGCTGTATGCGACACCATGAATGCACACAGACAATCATCAAAAATTAGTCACAATGTGACACACCAAAAATCAATCACCGAATATCACCAAAATTGGGCTTTCACACCTAGCCCAACGACATCGAAACACCAAACTACCCGAAACAACGGAACACCAAGATTTGGAGCCTTCACACCTAGCTCCAACAACACCAAGGTTTGAGCCTTCACACCTAGCTCAAACAGCACCAAGACACCGAGATGACAACAATTTTTCCAAAACATTTGAGACGCGATGATTTTTCCCAACACCGGAGACAACGACAATTTTCCAAAATATTTGAGACGCGACAATTTTTTTCTTTTCAAAACAGCAACATTTAATGGCTAAGCCAACGGCTAACAATTTCCAGAAAAGTAGATCACTTTGCCTCAAATTAGAATATTCAGTTAGGCCTCTGAATAAGCTTTCCAACGCATTTTAGAACGCCCCAATCGGGTTCTCGGATCAAAAGATATCGCGAAAACAAAATAGTTCGAAGTTGCTGAAAATCAACAGGAAACGGCACCCATGGCACCCAGGATGGCACCCAGCGCCAGCGAACAACAGGATGGCGCCCAGGAAGGCGCCCAGAACAGCAGCAACGGCGCCCTTGGCGCCCAGGGACCCCCAAAACCCAGTTTTTCACGAATTAAAACCCCAAAACTGATTTCCAATCGTTAACAGATATTCTCAAACATCAACAAATATTCTCAAACATCAATAATTGATTTTCAAATATCAATAATAGATTCTAAACACCAGTAAATTGATTCAATCATCAACGATTAGATTCAATCAACAATTAGAGTTTCCAACACCAATTCAATTTCTTATGATCATGGCAAGGCACAACAACAATTTCTATGGTATATGAACATCAATTACACAAACATGATTACTCAACAAGGTATCGTAACATATGATCACACAAACATAATTCAACAAACAACCTAACATTTATAGTCACAAATATAGTAATTCATCAAACAACACAAGTATATGGTCACACATGTGATACATCATCAAACCCTAACTCCCATACATACAACAATTCATAGAACCCATTAGATAGATAGAATCCCACCCTTACCTTAGCCTTAGAAGACCACAAACCCTAGCTTCTTCTCTCTCCTCTTGAGCGCCACTTCTCTCTCTCTTTTCCTCTTGGTTCACGCTTTCTCTCCTTTCTTCTCTCTAGCCGTCGCCCTCCTCCCTATTACTATTTCTGGCTTGACGATCTCGTATGACATATAATTAACTTGAAGGAGGCCTATAAAGAGCTTAGCAATAGTAGAGATGTAGAGGAAAGTTTTTCATAGCTGTTATTGAACTACTGACAAATGGCATTCCAATTTGCATCTTGACTCCCATTGTGGGCTAAGTACACAAAAGCTGCAGCAGATATTGCAGCTGCAGCAGCAGATAAGGCCATCAACACCTGCAATTCTCAACTTCTTTTCCTTAGTCCGTGATCAGAATCAGATATTGCAGATGCTCTCTTGAAGGATACGCTGATATGATATGGAGCTAATTCATGCTTTAAAATACAGTGGCCGACAGAGCAGATGACATCAACTTTGCCATAACACTTGAATGAGGAGTGGTTCTCGAAGAATTCAACAAAAGCAATCCAAAGAGACATTTATTTTTCGGAAAGACAATCTTGGTCGCAAGGACATAGTAGAGTGTATTAATTCTCAAAAGGAAATGAAGTGCTCGCTTAAATCAAAATTACGGCCGAATATGAATGCAATGACCAATATAAATTGAGGGACTCTGAGAACTCACTAAAATATATGACTGTACGTCAGCTTTCATTGAATTAAGCCATGGGGTGAATGACTCTGAATTAATGTGTATAGCTGAATTAATGTTGGCTCCAACTATATGCATCATGATCTCCATAATGATAGACATCGTGTAAAACAATACACTGCGTTACTAAGCCTCCTGATATTTCCACAATAACTAATTAATGGCCTAGATATGTGTGTATGACCATGTGAAGTGGTGTTGGCGTGAACTTTGATATGTTAGAGTGAAAAGCTAATACTACTCATACAAAGAGAAGAATGGTAATCAGTAATGAGAGAAAGTAAATTTCGATGAGAACAACAGAAAAAAGGGGTGGCGGCTGTGGCTGACTCGATGAGGGAAGGAATGGAGTGAGAATTAGGTTAATCTAATTAGTGGGCTTAATCATGGGCTTTTTCCCTAACACTTCAACTTCGCTACTACTAACCCCAACCATAGGCCCTTTCCTCTTAACACCTCTCATTTACTAACCCCAACAATAATAATAGGTCCACGTACTCTATTATATTTTATTCTATTTATTTTCTACCAAATAATTCCTAATAATTAATCAAACAAATAATCAATTATTTTGGGGCGTTACAGCAAGGCCAAGCAATATGAAAAGAGGGTGCACATATGTATCAATCAAGTTGCGCAAACGCAACAAGGTGAATTTGGCTACTGTGTTAGGGAGGCTGTTTTGTAGAGACACCATTACAGTTTCAGTTGAAGCTTTGGCCAAGCTAACCTTCAAAATAAATAAATAAATAAATATATAAATATAAATATATATATATATATATATATATAGATACATACATATATATACATGTGCACCACTCTAAAACCCAAAGTAATCAAAGTATACGGCCGAAAGCAATCAAAGAAAAAATAGCTACCCTTGTGTAAAACATTGTAAAAAAAAATCTACTCCTAGCAATTAATAAGGGCAAGTAGCGAAGGAAATTATAAGTGGGAACCAAAGCCAAACCTAGTAAACGTTGGAGCCTATGGAAAAAGCACAAAGAGAGCACACACACACACTCAAGCTAGGGGGCAAAAGCTACAATTTCATCCAAACACATACCCTTTGTTCCACTCCATTGCCGCAAACACATACCCTTTGTTCCACTCCATTGCCGCAACCATCATCCACCATACTCAGATAGAAAACGACTGTTCGCAAGTGCTGCCAGCATCGCATCAGCACCATAGAGTCCCTGTAGTGTGACGCCTTCGTACCCGTTGGTGTAACTCAGTCTCTAAGTACTCGTGCTATTCTAATGTATCTGTTTTCGGTATTCTTGTATTGTTTTATCATGCCAAATCTCATCATGAGATAAACTCCTTTGTAGTAAAGACTATCGTAATATAATCATGACCTTTTAGATGCCTAACCATGATTAGTGCCTTGATACTTCATTGACTTGTGTGTTTTTAATGTTGTAAACTCTTTTCGAACTTGATCACTTTGGCTAGAGTAACGCGCTTTAATATCTGGAAGGAATTAACGCGCTGCTTTCACAAGTTAATATAGTTTGAAGAATAATAAGAATATTATTCTTTCTTAACGAAGGATAGGAATATGAAGTTAGGGCTGTAGTGTGATCTGAAACAGGCTTTTCACCCTACGTAATGAACCTCAATGGGAGCTTAGGAATAAGAGAACCTTGATAACATTGCGTTTTATAGTGATAGGAATATCCACTATCATTCTGCACACTAAATGCTATCACAGCACCAGTCACAGCACTGCATCTATAAGTAATTGATTATTGACCCTTGTCTTGGCTATTATCATCTCTCGTATTTTCACTCATTCTATATCTCTTTTATCTCAACCCTTTATTTTACTTGCTAGATAACCGCACCTTATTATTACTTATTACGATTCACAACAAGTTTCTCAAGGCAGAACCCCGTGAGGATAACCAGAAATGATGTAGACTTAGAGCTGCGAATGAAGTAGTCTAGCCCCCTAGTCTGCACTTAACTCTTGTCTTTGGAAATAGGTGTAAGGCTTTACGTAGGTAGAAGTTTGGCGAAAACTTAGCAAGGACCAAAACTGCTTAGAATTTGACAGAAACTGCGAGTAGAGTAAAAGTCAAGTTTGGGGGTAGCATGCTAGTAGCAAGGCCAAGCAATATGAAAAGAGGGTGCACATATGTATCAAGCAAGTTGCACAAAACGCAACAAGGTGAATTTGGCCACTGTGTTAGGGAGGCTGTTTTGTGGAGACACCATTACAGTTTCAGTCGAAGCTTTGGCCAAGCTAACCTTCAAAAAAAATATAAAATATATATATATATATATATATATATATATATATATATACATACATATATATACATGTGCACCACTCAAAAACCCAAAGTAATCAAAGTATACGGCCGAAAACAATCAAAGATAAAATAGCTACCCTTGTGTAAAACATTGTAAAAAAAAATCTACTCGTAGAAATTGATAAGGGCAAGTAGCGTAGGAAATTCTAAGTGGGAACCAAAGCCAAACCTAGTAAACGTTGGAGCCTATGGAAAAAGCACAAAGAGAGCACACACACACTCAAGCTAGGGGGCAAAAGCTACAATTTCACTTGTTGTTAAGTGATTGTGAACAGTGTTAAGTCTGAGGGGAAAGTCTTGAGAAAATGGAAAGTTGAGCCAAAAATGTTTTTAATTTGTTCTAAAGTGCTATCACATGCTGTTCACTAAGTGCTATGTTAATTGAATGCTGTCAGTAGTGCTGTCAGCACTGTGCCTGATGATGTCATTACTTGAGGACAAACAATGATTCAAGTTTGGGGGTGTGATAACTCACAGAAATGTGAGTTATTCATATCAATTCAAATAAGAATTACCTTGATCCAAGAGTAAGTTGTGCAAATAAATATAACAAATATCATAAATTAACTGCAAACTGCATTTGGTGATGAAAGTTTCAATTTGGGCACGCAAGTGCCATTCTTGTGGAACTTGATATGTGTGCTAGTCTGCAGGAAAATCCTAAGTGCTAGGGCAAGTGCTATGGTAGCATCAAAGCAAATCAGTGGAAAGGAGTGTAGTTTGTTAGGCGTCTCATTTAGCGCAACCAAAAAGGAAGCTCTATCTTCAGCAACAAACACGCAAGCAAGGCGCCAGCATTAATGAGCCTTAGGCGACAAGGAAGCATGGATTTTAGGGTTAGTTACAACACCCAAATGAAAAAGCCCAAGAGGGGCGCCGTGCTATCAAGGCCTATAAATAGGCAGCTCACCCTAGGAAAATATACGCAACTCCTGACGAGAAAAAGAGAGGACTGAGCCAAGCCACGAGATTCCTACCTCCATCGCCTCTCCACCCAAACACATACCCTTTGTTCCACTCCATTGCCGCAACCATCATCCACCATACTTAGATACAAGGCGACTGTTAATATAGTTTGAAGAATAATAAGAATATTATTCTTTCTTAACGAAGGATAGGAATATGAAGTTAGGGCTATAGTGTGATCTGAAACAGGCTTTTCACCCTACGTAATGAACCTCAATGGGAGCTTAGGAGGAAGGGAACCTTGATAACATTGCGTTTTATAGTGATAGGAATATTCACTTTCATTTGGCACACTGAATGCCATCACAGCACCAGTCACAGCACTGCATCTATAAGTAATTGATTATTGACCCTTGTCTTGGCTATTATCATCTCTCGTATTTTCACTCGTTCTATATCTCTTTTATCTCAACCCTTTATTTTACTTGCTTGATAACCGCACCTTATTGTTACTTGTTACGATTCACTCATTAAATCAAACGCTGCTTTAAAGACTTGATAATTAAACTTTAGTCCTCGTGGGAACGATAGCACAGTTCCCAGCACTGTCAGCAAAGTTCCAAACACTGATGTGCAGAATTTCCTTATTAGTGAGTGTGCTTGGTGAAAAACGAAAGTGGTATCAATAAAGTTATGTCTAACTTTTCTCTCTTCAGCCCAGCCTCCTTAAAGAAGAAAATCAGCTGTCTTAAATAGTCGTAGGGTTGTGGGAACCAAGTAAAACCCTAAAAGCATAAATCCTTGTCCTCTAGTGTGCCCAAAAGGACATGTGTCCTGAATAAACGGAATATACACACAAAACTAGGTGGTCCCAACATAGACACAACCTGACACATGGCTGACGCGCTGCTTTTAGCGCAGATCCCCCTTTTCAGCATTTTCTCTCTCATCTAGTGGAAGAATTCAAACTGATGCTATAGCACCTGAAAGCTGCACCACACTAAAACGCACATTAAAACATAAAAATAGAGCACCAAAGTGCCCATTGAGGTATAAATAACTCTTATAATTAAGAGTTATCAATCCTCAATTTCAACTTATGGTCTATCTAGCCATAGAATTTCATCATCAACTTATTCAAAGGTCCAATAAGGTCTACTACCCTAGAGTTCATCAATTATAACTACCCAGTTACAACAACACTAACAATCAACACATTATGTCAAAAAAAATTACAACACATTACAATAGAGTCCTTGCTCCTACAAGGACATAACCAAATTATAAAATAAGACATATAAAACTCATTGCTCAAACAATGGTTTACACACAAATATATTGTCAGCGTAAGATATAAGGATCATGGGACATCCTAGTTATGTCAATTGCATCATAAACTACCATGTTCCCTAATTATCATCCCCCCTCTTCGTACCTCGAATTCAGGCTATCACGAACGGTAGTCCAAAGCAAAAGCAGCAACTCAAATCCTCCAAACATAATTATATCACTCTTATATTAGTTCCTTGATGGTCCCAGAAGTCATGAATAATAAAAGACAAAGATATGATATTAAATATTTGACCGTAGGGACTAGAATGACCAAAACAACTAGGGCTCGGGGACTTACACGAAATTATGATCTGAAAGGATGAAAACTTATTTTTATAGTGTTAAGGACATTTTTACGAGCGTGTAGCTTCAAACAGCACATGATTCTGACGTCGGTAGCAAAAGATATGTCAAAAACACGTTCTTACGGTTTATAAAACTAAATATGCTTGCCACAAATTTAGACTTAAAAACAGCAAAGGAGAAGATCTTTAGATGATTTGAATGTCGATCAAGGTCGAAAGAATGAACGAACTACGAATCCTCTTCAGTAGTGCTCAACGGTAATGAAAAAGGTGAATAATGACGAACAGCGAGACTCATTTTTGAAATGTCTCAGTTTGATAATCTAATTGGGTAGAAGGAAAGTATTCTTTTCAGTGAGTCCAAAAAAATCTCTGATCTTCAAGATGATCACCGGTGTAGCCATAAATGAGACCGGAAGTTGTAGTCAACTTCACCAAAACAATAAAAGCAACACCTTTTCCCAAAGGTTTTGACGAGAGGAATCGAAAAACGATGTCCGTTTTCACAAAAGACGACTGTAGTGGCTGGAATTACAAGAATACCCTACAAAATACGGCGTCATTTTTGTCTCGAATGACCAAAATAACAGCATAAATGGATTCAGTGGGTGATTTTTGTATTGAAATGTGAGGTTTGGTAATTTTTGGTGATCAAATAAACAAGAATGGGAACCGTGAAAAAATTGAAATAGAGAGACAAATTGTAAAAGAAGACAATAGCGCCGGAATTAGGAGAGAGCTAGGCATGAATGTATCATGCATATTAGCGTTTAAGAAAATAACAACTTGGGTTGCACCCTTTTTTAGTTTACGTTAATATAATATTTTTCTCTACCTAATATTTATATTCCTTTTAAATAACCAACACACTTTCATACCATATAATATACTAGCTTCATTACCTGTGCGATGCACGGGGTGCGCTAGTATTGATGGATCGGGTTAAGATAGCACATACAGATCTAAATACGCTAGGTTAATATTTGACAATAGTAAGTAAAGTATAATTAGGAATCAGATAGAGCATATAAAGAGTGCATAAAAGTTTAGAGTTATAGATATTAAAACAGCACACTACAAAGTCTTAACCATGCATAATAAAGTTTTAAAGATGATTTTTTTTATAAGCAATGTTAGTAGGGGTGGGGAAATGTTAGTTTCCGGGTTTTGAACCCGGGACCTCCTTCTTACACTCTTTTGGTGCACTTCTTCGATATCCCTTAGCTCGCCAACTGAGCTACCTACTTGGGATAAGTTTTAAAGATGATATCCATAGTACTCAATGCTACTCTGACAAGTTTGTAATATATCAACCACTTAATTTATAGTGAGTTTGGTACAACATTTACTCAATTAATTGACTAAAAATTGAGACCCCTTTTATTGTAACATCTCAACTTAGAATATGAAGTAAAAAGGAATTTGGATGTTACAATGTATAAGCTAAAGGAATTTGGATGACAACAAAAATCTTGTTTACAATTGTACTTTTCATCTTCATTCATCTCCGAGTCATGAAGCTCAACCTGGTCCAACTGTTCAGTTTCAAAATTAATATAATTATAATCAATTAAAACAATTTGCCATTCAAGATATGAAAAAATCTTCCAACTTCTAATATGGCAGGCATAAGGTTACTTGCCAAGTATACCATTTCAAAACATCATTCTGACAATGTAATTTTCAATCAAAATACCTCAATGCTCACATGAAAGTTAGTTTGAACAGCTTGAAAACCCATCACTTGATCACCACCTATAACTGTAAGTGCAAGGAAAGTATAAACAATTATACCCTTATTCAGTTTGATTTTTATTAATGTTTCCTCCCCGGAGATGATTTTTGAGGTTTGTCAGCGCCCTTGGTCTAACCAAGTGCAAGATGTTGTTACCCGCCGCTGTTATTAACGTATTTTGGGCTATTTGGCACTCTCGGAATAAGATTCGTTTTGACAATAAGAAGATCTTGCCAACACACATGAAGAACTTGATCACGGCAAATGTGAGCATTTCTGGTAATCTCAGCAAGGGCTCCACGTCAAACTCCATGCAGGATTTTTTGATTCTTAAGGCGTTTTCGGTTGATTGCAAGCCTCGTAAGGCTCCTACAACTATAGAGGTTATTTGGAAGTCCCCTCCTTGCTTGTGGGTTAAGTGTAATACAGATGGCGCTGCTAGAGGTTCGCCTGGTTTAGCTGCTTGTGGGGGTATCTTTCGCGATAGCAATGCTGAATCTCTTGGTTGTTTTATGCTTCCTCTTGGTACAAATTATGCTCTTCATGCTGAGCTTGTTGGCATCATGGTAGCCATTGAAGTGGCTTTCCATAAAGGTTGGCATCGTTTATGGATCGAGCGTGATTCTCAGCTCGCTGTTATGGCCATTTCGTCTCATTCCATTGTACCTTGGAGTATCCGCAACCGCTGGCTTAATTGCATGGGTCTTCTAAAATCCATGACTTTCAGTTGCACTCATATTTATCGGGAAGGAAATCACTGTGCTGATAAGCTTGAGTCTCATGGAATTACCCTGTCTGGCTTCCAATGGTGGAATTCTATTCCCACTTTTATTCAGGTTGATTTTAACCGTAATAGGGTTGGACTTCCTTCTTTTCGTTTCAGACAGTAATTCTTGTAATTTTTGTTTGCAGGGGTTTTGGTTTATGTCCCCCCTTGCTTTTTGTATTTTTGCTTTTTATTCTTTAATGAAATAGGGGGGAGTACTCTTTCCTTCTTGGTGTTTTTATCCCTAAGGAGGGTTTTGCATCAGAAGGTTTTAACGAGGCTCCTTTCCTTTTTGTTTAAAAAAAAAGTTTGAAATTTCCAATAACATTAATAAAACTTAAAAAAACATGATATTAAGCCTATTGCAACAATTTTCTCTTTTTTTATGGAGTTTGTAGAAGGACGCACATTAAATTATATCAAAACTATATCAGCATGTTTTGATATTTCCTTAGCAAAGGGATTTTTCTTCTTTTCAAAATTGCATATGAAGTCTATAAAACTCAAATTTTATTTAGATCAAATGATTTGGACATACTATTTGGTCATGTCTTAAAGCAAACCAGAATTCAGAGACCGATGACTCTGTGTAACATTTTCTAATATTTACTTACCTACACAATCACATTGGTTTGAGTATATTGCTTTGGCCAATACCTTAGGACAGTCCCATGAAAAATTGTTGCTCTCAATATAGGCAGAGAATCACAACATACCCTAACATTGCACTTTAGCTGCACAAAGTAGAGAATTATCAATTTTTCTCCCATTATGAAGAAACTTCTCAGTAGCTATTATATTGTTTTTAGTTTTTACTGGAATCTGATCCAAATAATACAACAAAGTGCAATTTTTGACTAAAATAGTAATATCTCTTTTTTTTGGTCGTGCATGTGCTTATAGCAATAGAGAGGACTCATTCACACACCAAAAACAAAAGAGTTTGTCTTGCTAGACATTGCAGTGAACCAAAGAAAATATTCAAAATAGCTAACGTTCATTGCACCATTTCTCAAACACCTCTAATAGTATAGTAAAGTACCAGACTCAAATTTTAAAAAGTTTCTTTAGAAGAAACTTTGTACACTTTAGAAGAAACATATTTAATAAGGGTTATAGTGCTAAATAAAACATGATTTAAAAATGCAAATTTCTATAAATATGACAATAATCCTCTCCCACAAAGTTTAAGTATTGAGATCATCCAAGACTTCTCTAGTAAAAATCCTAGATTTTGTAAATTTCAAAGATTTTAAAATGCCACAAATCAAATAATCTGGAAGAGCAAAAATTGAAATCATGTCCTTCTTGAATTTCAATTCATTAAAATATTACTATTCCAAAAAAAAAACACTACAAAATAAATATTACCATGATACTATATTTTCTGATAATGTACTGTGGGCTATGTCATGCAAACGCCTCTTTGGAACCAAGACATGCAAGACATACAAAGCAAGGCAGGAAAAAAATAAATATTCAAATTCAAACAAAATAAATATTCAAATAACTGGTAAAAGATGAGATAAAAAGGAACAAATCAGATAAGAAAATAAAGGCTTGTTGCTTACACTATGATAACCAACCACTACATTAAACTTTCCTCCACCTGTAGAACAAAGTGGAGTAAGCTACGACCAAATTATACAAAAAAAACTACTACAAATGGAAAAACTAATTATAAAATGGAAAGAAACACAATGTTATAAGTGTAATCGTGAGAATATTTTTCATTGCTCACAATAGCTTATTGGTTACATATTTGAAAGGGAAAAGATCGGAGAACTCTCTTACCTGGAACATTTTTTGGATGTGTGTAGCAAATACCTTGGTCGACTTCTAGAGTCGGGATGAACTCATGTATAAAAATGTGAGGCTCTCTGTTTCCAATACCACACTTTCCTGCTAAATGTTCTAAAAGTTCAACATCAGTAAGTATCAAACTTAACACCAACAGGAAATCCAGGCCACTCATGAGAAACCTACACAAAGGAAGGTGAATTTTACAAACTTTTTAACATGAGAGTACTTGAACTAAATTGTTTAATCAAAAAGAAGAAAAATGTGCAAACTTCAAACACACACAAAATCAAGGATCACAAAGCCAAAAATTGAATAAAATTACAAAAAATACCTCCATAACTCATTTGATGGAGCAACATTTTCACACCACGAATCTCATTCTCAGGGAGATTGGGCTTCACCTTCACCAGATCTAAAACATGCATTTGGTTCATGAAGTCGTCGGCATCTATGCTCAGTGGCCTCGCAGAGCCACACCTCGGTGACGAACTTTTTCCTTCTTGGAAGGATCCTGACACAAAGCGTCGCTGGCGTTGCAATTCCTCCTCCGTCGCCGGAAACCTCAGTCAGCCATGGCTGCTCGTCATCCTCTCTACTCGATTCCTTCGAGTCCTCCATCAAATCCAGGACCTACTCGTCGTCGTCACCCGTCTTCACCGACCTCGAAGCAGTTAAAATCCTTTACATCTCTCTAGTAACCTCCATTTCTCCCTCTCTCCTCTCTCTTGCTTTCTCACACTGTTTTCGTCTCTCACTCCGTTGCGGCTATTAAGATTTCAACACCATTCTACCTTACGGCTGTTGGGTTTCTGAAATGAAATAAGAAGAAGAAGAAAACATTTGAGTGTGTCGCCACTGTCGGAGTTGTAGAGCAAAGCCACATTATTTTCTTCTTGACTCTCGGTTTCTGATTGGAGCATGAAGAGGTTCGATTGGTGGTGTTTTTGTTTTTGGGTTGGGTTTGGGTTTAAGAGAGTTGAAGGGGAAGACTGGGGAAGGTGGCGCTATTTTGTGCAGAAGAAAGAAACAAAATGTGAAGAGAAAGTATGAGAAAGAGAGAGAGAGAGAGAGAGAGAGAGAGAGAGAGAGAGAGAGAGAGGGGGGGAAGGGGTTTATGCAGAAGAAAAGAACTCTTGGTGTTGGTGCTAGTAACTCTGAAGGTTTGGGAGTGAGAGGGAAGAGAGTAGTGTTAGAAATTATAGGATCGAAGAGGTGAAGATCCTTCTCATAAGAGAAGTATGCTAGAGAGCTTGATTGAGAGAATTTCTCAAATGGAATCATATTGATTGAAAAAAGATGCTAAATGTGGGTACAAGATGCTCTATATATAGAGCTTAACAAACAAACTAAAACCTAACTAATTCCTAACAATTGCAACAACCCCTAACTAACTATTATTCCTAATAGCCTCCCTCAAGTTGATAGTGGGAACACCACATCAACTTGAAATACAAGAATTATTCCAAGCACTAAAATAAAGAGAACAAAAAAGAGGGAAAAAAATGATGGGGGCAACTAGCAAAAAAAACTAAGAACACAAAACAATAATTTGGGCCTAATCCAATAGGCAAAACCTCAATCTATTTGGCCCGATATGCAATCAGCTTTGTTTCCGTTGGAACTTGGGCTCATTAGGTCTAGGGTTTTCCTTTTTCCACATTTCCAACTTTGCCCTTATTTGGTTTTGTAGCATTTCAAGCAGCAGCCACGACTGTTTCTGTAACATTCAAGCATACAAGCTTATTGTGGCAGAACACAACACCACCAAAACAGTCACTGTTCATTTCGTCTCTTTGTTCTCCCTTTCTGAACAGGGAGAAAGTGAACGACGGCGAAGACGAAACGGAAACTGAGCATGAGAATACGAGCACCACCAAAAGAAACAGAGGATGATGAACACCAGCGAAATAGTCGCCAATCATGTGACTTCCACCGGGATTGAAAACGAGAATCAAATCTTCTAGGAGTGTTGGAGAGATCGGATCGGTGAAAACCAACTTGTCTTCTTCCTTCATTGTCAGTGCCACATCAAACAGATGACGTACAACAGCGAAGTCGTCGATGGCGTGACTTCCACCAGGATCGAAGAAGTGAATCCAATGTTTGGGAAGCTTTGCAAATATCAGATCTGCAAACAATGACTCGACAATCAGATCCGTGCTCAACGAAAACGAAACCAAAACGCGAACTGATGTAGATGGTGTAACGCCCCGATTTTTATTAAAAATTATTTTGAATTAGTATTCGAAGTATGAATAATTTTGGAAGTTATTTTAGTTTATAGAGTTGTAAGAAAATATTTGTTGTGAAATCGGGATTTAAAAATGAATTAAAATGAGTTTTTACTATATCTATGCGCATACACCCCCTGTTTTGCTATTCGCACCCCCCTGCCCACCGTACTTACCGTGTGCGTCGCCCACCCCAGAGAAACCCGGGTACTATTCATTCTTCTTCTTCCTGGCAACGCAGAAACGTGAAACCAAAACCCTCTCTTCTCCTCAATATTCGTTCTCCTTCCCTAGGCCACGGTTTGGCCTGAAAATTCATCTTCCCACTCGAAATCACGCTCTGAGTTCGATTTTGGCCTCAATTTAATCGATTGGTGCTTCGTTCAGCCAGTTTCAGACACGACCCTAAAACCCAACCGAACGGTTTTGCACCTATTCCGACCACCACAGACTCCGGTTGGAAAATCGGACATCATATTTGGATTCTACTCGTCGAGACCTTCAGGAAACACTAGTCCTTTGTTAGTTTCGGTGAAGTTGACATCGGACCTGTTCGTACCGTTAATTGCTCGTTTCCCGAGGAACCCGTAGACTCCCGGTGCTAAGTTCGTTACCGTGGACGATTCGGCTCTGTGCTCGCTATCAATATTAATATTAAATTACCCAGGTTAGGGGGCTCTACTTTATACCTATAATAATGCTTGAGTTAGGCGATATATGTAGGATTGGTTGTAGGAGTTTAGATTGATGAATTAAGTTAGTTTGAATGTTAAATAATTGCTACTGTTTTGATTGTTTTGATGGGTTAGTTGAATTGTTAAATAATTGTCACTGTTGGATTAGTGTTCTAGTAAAATTGTTGCTGCCTGTTGTTCTAGTCGAATTGTTGCTGCCTGTTGTTCTAGTCGAATTGTTGCTGCCTGTTGTTCTAGTCGAATTGTTGCTGCCTGTTGTTCTAGTCGAATTGTTGCTGCCTGTTGTTCTAGTCGAATTGTTGCTGCCTGTTGTTCTAGTCGAATTGTTGCTGCCTTGTTGTTCTAGTGAATTGTTGTTCTAGTGGATTGTTAAATAATGGTTACCGAATTGTTAAATAAAATTGTTGTTAGGGTGTTGAAGTTGTGGTGCGTGTCATTGCGGGAAGTGTAATTGTAAAAATTAGATTACTAGCCTAAGGATATAAAGCGGTGTGTACGGCGTTGTAATTAATTGGAGATGTAAAAGCGGTGAGGGACTCCGGTCCAAAGCGGTGCGATAACCTTAAGGCCTATATGTTGATGATATTAAATTGAGAAATATAAAGCGGTGAGTCTAATAATTATTATGCTTTATGTGTGGTGTTGTGGTGCATAGTCATAGTGTCACATGACTCATGTTGCATAAAGCGGTGTGTCGGCTTCGGCCAAAGCGGTGCGGTGGCTTCGGCCAAAGCGGTGAGTGCCGTCCAGGCTAATAGCGGTGATGATGGATCCACATGCATGTTGCATTACATGCATTAGTCAAGCATTTGATGAGTTTATGGATGAATTATGAATATGATGATTGTTGTTGATAATGTGGTGAGTTGTTATGAATTAGTGTTGCTTGCTGCCTTCCTTATTATAACGCTTTTCTTAATTATTATTATTTGTGTAAAGAGACTCACCCTACTGCCTTGTTGCTTCTTATGTCGACAACATGCAGGTGATAGCGAGTGAAGGTATTCACATGCCTTCTTATAGTCGGTTGTGTCTGCTCTGATACGTAGCACCAGGGGGGCGATCAGTCTAGTAGCTGTTTTAATTAAAGTTGTTCAAAACTAGTTATTTGATAATGTATTCAAATATGTTTACGAAACATGTTATTTTCCGCTGTGTGGTGATTATGTGAACTGTGATGTAATTAAACGGATGTTTTTTTGGGGTTCGTCCCGATCAAGTGCTATGTATCACATGCTTTATTGTTTTATGAGCTTCCGGTGTTGTCGTATGTTTTATTGGTGAAAATGTAGCACCCTCTCGGGTTGCGCTGAAAGGATTTTTCGAAAACTCTGATTTTCATAAATTAAATATTAGTTTATTAGAAGGGGGTGTTACATTAGTGGTATCAGAGCAGTTCGGTCTGTCCGGCCAAGTCGTATAGTCGTAGTGTCCTTTGATGATTGTGTAGTGCTGGATTAGTTCTAACCATTGTCTGTGTAGTAAGTGATGTTCCTGCAGGTGGAGGACAAACCGAGTACTGCTGATGGTAAGTGAATAAGTGGGGGAGATACCCCTGCTGATGATGTGTGTTGTATTGTGTTTCCAGTGTGTGAACTCTGTGTCTTTTGTTTTTGATTTCTCTGCTGGTTTGGAAGATGCTGGGTTTTCGAAAGATGCATTAGTTACTTCTTTTGAAACCGAAGGAAAATATTATCGGGATTAGGAAGAATTTTCAACATGGTATTTCAGGTCATCCTAGTTATCATATCAAAAGAAATATTTTGCCGCTCTAGGCTTTGATGTTCTTATAAATAAAAATTTTATGGTTTGAAGAGCTGATGACACCTTTCACTTGCGAAAATCATTTCCAAGACTAAAATGTTGATTGTGCTGAAAAACAATTCTCACTCATTTTTCGCACTTCTACTTATAAATGTTTTTGGGGTAGATGTGTCACATTTATTGATATGTCGATTGTGTGGTTGTTATTTGACTTGGATTTTGTCCACGACTTGTGATGTTGTTGTTGTTGTTGTTGTGTCTAATAATACTAAAGTTGTTGTTGCTGTTGTTGAGTCAATGTGACCAAAGCGGTGTTGTTGTTGTTGATTGGGTCAATGTGACCAAAGCGTTGTTGTTGTTGTTGTTGTTGTGTTGGGTCGAATAAGACCAAATGTTGATGTCGTTGATCTCGGGTTGACTAATAGTGTATTGGTGAATTATATGACAGTGTATCTAATGATGGTGTGTTTATAAATGATGAATTTTACTTGTTTACGGTTTTGTGCATTTCTGGACACTGCTTCGTTTTTCAAAAACTGGAACCGTTTAGTTGATCCAAAAATTATGTGGTTGATTGTTTTTGAAAATAGATTTAACGCCGGTCGTTTTGCCACTGGTTTCGTTCAATTTGGAGCTGGGTGGCTCAAGTTATGATTGTTTCAAGTTAGCTCAAGTTTTAGGAATCAAACTGTGAGTAAGTTCGGTTTTTGTAGGTTTTGTGTCATAAAATGAACTCCCTTTTGAATGATTCTTGTTTCTTTGGAAAGTAGACTTAATTCTATACAATTTAGACACTGGTTTCATAAATTTTCATTAAGAAATGAGAGAGATAATTTGGTTACAAGTTGAGTAAGATATTCTGCCCAAGTTTGGTACCTCATTGTAGTGTTTTGAAAAACTGTACCAATTGGCTACTTATTTTGAAAAATAAAAATCATAGGTTGAAACTATACTCAGAGAGCTTTCCAACAAGTATTTATTTGTCGAAATCCGACGTCGTTTACTATTTTAATTAATTCGCCAAAGTAGGCGCATAGTTACAGAATTTTCTGCACCCGAGTTTATGAAGATTAGCAAAAACGTTTGAACCTTGATATTTATATGTTGTGGATTTGTAATTTAAAGGCGAAGTGATTTTTTTGAAGTTGCTTGTGAACCTTTAAATTAACATATTGAACTGAATCGTGGTGTAGTTATCTGAATTGAGGTGTTGTTTGTAAGCTGAGTATCATGTTGAACTTAAATTGTTGAATTCTACGTTAATTGGTTAATTGGTGTTAAGGTGAATATGAGATTAATTATGCATGCTAGATGTTTGTTGTATCGAATCCAATAAAAATTGAGAGTGAGAATATGATGATTGTGGGTGCTTGTTACGTTACTTGAATACAATTGGTGTTGAATTTAGTGCTTGAGGAGTTGTGCAATTAAGTGATGTGTTAGATGCATATGTTGCGTGGTGTTGTTTGGTTGGGCATGGGCGCCAGATGCGGCAGCCCATGCGCGTCGCGTATTGTTGCTGTTGTTGCGTATTGTTGCTATTGTGGCGTACTGTTGTTGTTGTTGTGCGACGTTGCGCTTCGTGTGTGATGGTTGAGAGTGAGGCGCGACACGATGTTGCCTTGTGCTCACCTAGGAGCGCGTCTTGGTGTGTTGCGTGTTGTGTGTTTGTGGATGAGGCGCGGCACGATGTTGCCTTGTGCTCACCTAGGAGCGCGTCTTGGTGTGTTGCGTATTGTGTGTTTGTGGATGAGGCGCGGCACGATGTTGCCTTGTGCTCACCTAGGAGCGCGTCTTAGTGTGTTGTTGTTGTTGTTGTTTGTAGCCTGTTGAGTCCGATGGAGATTGCGTAGAGTTAGATATGTAAGAATGAGTCTGATTGTTAATTCTTGAGTTACCTGGCTGAACGAGTAGGAGGGACGGCCGCCCAATCACTTACCGCCGGTAATCAGGGAAATGATAATCAGCAGCATAGATAGCGCTAGTGGTCTAGATAGCTGTAGTTGTTAGTGGGAGGGTGATAGTTTTGGTCGGTGGGAATTTTCGAGGACGAAAATATTCCAAGTGGGGGAGAGTTGTAACGCCCCGATTTTTATTAAAAATTATTTTGAATTAGTATTCGAAGTATGAATAATTTTGGAAGTTATTTTAGTTTATAGAGTTGTAAGAAAATATTTGTTGTGAAATCGGGATTTAAAAATGAATTAAAATGAGTTTTTACTATATCTATGCGCATACACCCCCTGTTTTGCTATTCGCACCCCCTGCCCACCGTACTTACCGTGTGCGTCGCCCACCCCAGAGAAACCCGGGTACTATTCATTCTTCTTCTTCCTGGCAACGCAGAAACGTGAAACCAAAACCCTCTCTTCTCCTCAATATTCGTTCTCCTTCCCTAGGCCACGGTTTGGCCTGAAAATTCATCTTCCCACTCGAAATCACGCTCTGAGTTCGATTTTGGCCTCAATTTAATCGATTGGTGCTTCGTTCAGCCAGTTTCAGACACGACCCTAAAACCCAACCGAACGGTTTTGCACCTATTCCGACCACCACAGACTCCGGTTGGAAAATCGGACATCATATTTGGATTCTACTCGTCGAGACCTTCAGGAAACACTAGTCCTTTGTTAGTTTCGGTGAAGTTGACATCGGACCTGTTCGTACCGTTAATTGCTCGTTTCCCGAGGAGCCCGTAGACTCCCGGTGCTAAGTTCGTTACCGTGGACGATTCGGCTCTGTGCTCGCTATCAATATTAATAATAAATTACCCAGGTTAGGGGGCTCTACTTTATACCTATAATAATGCTTGAGTTAGGCGATATACGTAGGATTGGTTGTAGGAGTTTAGATTGATGAATTAAGTTAGTTTGAATGTTAAATAATTGCTACTGTTTTGATTGTTTTGATGGGTTAGTTGAATTGTTAAATAATTGTCACTGTTGGATTAGTGTTCTAGTAAAATTGTTGCTGCCTGTTGTTCTAGTCGAATTGTTGCTGCCTGTTGTTCTAGTCGAATTGTTGCTGCCTGTTGTTCTAGTCGAATTGTTGCTGCCTGTTGTTCTAGTCGAATTGTTGCTGCCTGTTGTTCTAGTCGAATTGTTGCTGCCTTGTTGTTCTAGTGAATTGTTGTTCTAGTGGATTGTTAAATAATGGTTACCGAATTGTTAAATAAAATTGTTCTTAGGGTGTTGAAGTTGTGGTGCGTGTAATTGCGGGAAGTGTAATTGTAAAAATTAGATTACTAGCCTAAGGATATAAAGCGGTGTGTATGGCGTTGTAATTAATTGGAGATGTGAAAGCGGTGAGGGACTCCGGTCCAAAGCGGTGCGATAACCTTAAGGCCTATATGTTGATGATATTAAATTGAGAAATGCAAAGCGGTGAGTCTAATAATTATTATGGTTTATGTGTGGTGTTGTGGTGCATAGTCATAGTGTCACATGACTCATGTTGCATAAAGCGGTGTGTCGGCTTCGGCCAAAGCGGTGCGGTGGCTTCGGCCAAAGCGGCGAGTGCCCTCCAGGCTAATAGCGGTGATGATGGATCCACATGCATGTTGCATTACATGCATTAGTCAAGCATTTGATGAGTTTATGGATGAATTATGAATATGATGATTGTTGTTGATAATGTGGTGAGTTGTTATGAATTAGTGTTGCTTGCTGCCTTCCTTACTATAACGATTTTCTTAATTATTATTATTTGTGTAAAGAGACTCACCCTACTGCCTTGTTGCTTCTTATGTCGGCAACGTGCAGGTGATAGCGAGTGAAGGTATTCACATGACTTCTTATAGTCGGTTGTGTCTGCTCTGATACGTAGCACCGGGGGGCGATCAGTCTAGTAGCTGTTTTAATTAAAGTTGTTCAAAACTAGTTATTTGATAATGTATTCAAATATGTTTACGAAACATGTTATTTTCCGCTGTGTGGTGATTATGTGAACTGTGATGTAATTAAACGGATGTTTTTTTGGGGTTCGTCCCGATCAAGTGCTATGTATCACATGCTTTATTGTTTTATGAGCTTCAGGTGTTGTCGTATGTTTTATTGGTGAAAATGTAGCACCCTCTCGGGTTGCGCTGAAAGGATTTTTCGAAAACTCTGATTTTCATAAATTAAATATTAGTTTATTAGAAGGGGGTGTTACAGATGGTGGATCCAACACGAGTTCAGAGCATCGCACAATGTAACCGGCGTCTTTTGAAGCTCCGCCTGGATCGAAGGAGAAGAATGAGAATCTTGAAGGCTTTTGATGAATCCCCATCACATGATGTTTTTCACTGCAAAAAAGGGGAATTTTACTTGATAATTTGATGAATGAATGGAAAGTGTTAGGAGAAAATTAAGGAGTTGTTCTATTTGGGATTTAATTGCGTTACAGTGTTTATGCTGGGTTTTGTGGTGTTTTTGTGCCCAGGGACTAGGCGAAGAGAAGAACGAAGAAATGCAAGCAAGCAGTCTCAAAAATACCAAGGAAGTGAGCATTCGCCAAAAATGCGCTGCAGTTGCGCACGGAGCGCAAGTGGAGCGCAGAAAATCAGAAGTCCCTGCCAATTTGCGCTGCAGTTGCGCGCGAGGCGCCACTGAGGCGCGAAAACTGCACTGTAGCATCCTCATCTGCGCTTAAGTGGCGCTGGGAGCGCGAGTGAAGCGCAAAATACTGGAAACACATTAAAACAAGGGACAGACGCGTTTTTTGGGAATTTTTTTTGGACGTTTGGGAAACCCTAGCACGCGAGAGTGCTCCTTCCAGCTGACGGCAAGCGAAGAATCAAGACTTGGGAACAAGAATTGAGGATTCTAATGCATTCATCTTCACCTTCAACTTGTAATTCTCCCCTTTTCTCTCCTTTTATCATGTGTAACTAAACCCCAATGTTAGGGATGGATAAATTTTAATGTAGTGCTATTGTTGCTGATTTAAATTGATGTTCTTCATGTTCTTTCATCATTTGTGAATTGATTTTCTGGGCTTAAACATTTCTATGATTGAAAAATTGTAGAACTTATCTTTATTCAATGATCAAATGGGAATTTTATCGTTAGAATGTTTGAATTTCAATTCCTTCAATTTGTAGCTTAGGAATAATCTATGAATTGATGTATGTGCGAATCCTCGTTGTTATTGCTTGTTGTTAGTAAATGTGCTTAAGGAATTAGGACTTTTATTAATTAACAAAGGACTATTGACCTAAGGGATTAGGGCTTGGTTAGGATTGTGGATTCAATAGCAAATGAGAGTGAGATTATCTTTTGGAATTAAATCAGTGACAATAGCATGAAATTGAAAGGCATTCATCCCTAGCATCTTCTCATCATATTCTTCCTCAAACGTTCCTTTTTTTGTAATAAAAACCCAAAAACATTTTTATCGCTTTACTTCGAGCTTGATAGCTCAACAATTATCAAACAAACCCTTTTTAATTTGGTGTCTATTAGCTGTTGTTAACGTCTTAGTAAATTAACTTCGATCCTTGAGGACGATATCTCGGTACTTACCGGTTTTATTACTTGCACGATTCGGTACACTTTTCGAAAAGTTAACAGCTTTGCGAAGTCGAAATCGATGTACTCCACAAACGTGTAATGATGCCTTCTCGTTCTGGATCCAAGAACGAGAAGGCATCATTACACGTTTCTGACTCGATTGTGTTGAATGAACATGTTATTTGCCCAATCTTGACGGTGCATCCTTCGATTTCTGGTTTGACTGTCTTGATCGGAATCGCATGCACGATGTCAAGAGTTGATTCTTGACCAAAGCTACCAAAGATGAAATCACAGTTGCTGATTTGCACCACTTCAGAAACTGAATCATATTCCTTCCTTTTTGGATCCGAAAATTCCTCTTCCTCTGATTCATAAGCAAAATGCGCTTCGTCTTCTTCATCGTCTTCAAGATCACTATAAATTGCGCAACGGTATCGCTTTGATACCATGTTAGAAATTATAGGATCAAAGAGGTGAAGATCCTTCTCATAAGAGAAGTATGCTAGAGAGCTTGATTGAGAGAATTTCTCAAATGAAATCATATTGATTGAAAAAAGATGCTAAATGTGGGTACAAGATGCTCTATATATAGAGCTTAACAAACAAACTAAAACCTAACTAATTCCTAACAATTGCAACAACCCCTAACTAACTATTATTTCTAATAAGTAGAAAGGCAGAGGAAATGACAGAGAATGAGTGAAAGGTGTTTAATATGCACCGAGAGAGAAGCAAGCCAAGTGGGAAAGTGGTGTTGCAACACCTGTCAAAGAAGTGAAACATTGCATGTCTGACATAAACAGGAGAAGAAGGAATAAGGGGACATGTGGAGAAAAAGAAAAATGGCGGGAACATTGGGCAAGTTAGGGTGCAATTTTGGCTCCAAATTTGGAGAGAGGGGTGAAGAAATGCTGAAGGATGTTGCTTGATGCAACTTTGCTGCCAAAAGCATGCTGGAGACACTAGCTCCGCTTATAATGTTTGATACTATAATTTTAGAAGTCATAATAATAATAGTAATAATAAAATTAATATTTATAGTAATAAATAACAAATAATTAAAAAAATAACAACACATTATCAATAGAATACAATTAAATATCAATTCAATATAATAAATGATCGTAACACACAAATAGATAAAAAATCTATAAACTTATAATTTAAATACTATTATTTTACGATTACAATAATAATAGTAAAAATAATGATAACAATAATAATAATAATAATAATAATAATAATAATAATAATAATAATAATAATAATAATAATAATCACAACAACAAGAAGTAAGTACTTCACATTACTAAAAATACATCAAACAATAAGAACAATATATTATTAATATCATGTAAAAATACAATTAAAAGTTAATGTAACACCCCGGTATTTCTTTAACAAAGAAATACCTAAATATACAATATGGTTTACATCAGAGTGTAAGAATTCCTGTTCAGATATAAATCCTTACAAAAAACAGCGGAAACTATGAAATAACATTATACAAGTTCGAGTCATAAGACCGAATAAAGAGGCTACATCAAAAAAAATCTAAAACATGGATGGAAGATCACATCTCCAACTTCCCCTCGAGCCTGACAACTAACCGTTCCGTCTGCTATCCTTATATCATGTTCTCTGTAAAAACAACAACAATGATTGGGTGAGACAACTTGTCTCAGTGAGTTCTACCGTGCCCCCTCACTAACACTCGGTTCAATTATTAAACGTTTACATCATAAGTTGACAAACAATGTCCAGTGATTAATCGAAACGCCGACCGTGCAAGAACCACTACTCCCGGCAAATCGGTTCAATTATTAAACCTTTACTACATAAGTTGACAAACAATGTCCAGTGACTAAATCGAAACGCCGACCGTGCAAGAACCACTAATCCCGGCGAATCGTGTACTTAACTTAGCATAAACAGGTCGTGCAAGAACCACTAATCCCGGTAACCCACGTTTGACCACGTGTAACACCCCGGTATTTCTAACATGTAGAGAGACCGAAGGTGCACAGATGCGGAAGTTTAGAGGACACAGTTCCTGTTTAAGTATTGGACATACAAACGTTTTCCGAAATAAAAACATAATCGGAATAACATTACTTCATAAAATAGAAGTTCATCGGTTCCATACCGAACAAAATACAATATCCATGTCCAAATGACAAACAGAAACAAAAAGCGGTTCGTAAAACTCATAACCAATACAAGTTATACAACCAAAAAGAACGACAAAAGAACTAAGGATAATATGACTAAGTCTTCAGCACCTCCGAGAGTATACCAACTACTCGTGCAGAATAGTCTTCCTTTTTCCCTACTTCTCTGAAAAACAACAAATATGGATTGGGTGAGATAACATTATCTCAGTGAGTCCTACCGTGCCCCCTCACTGACACTCGGTTCAATTTATTAAACCGCTACAACGAAAGCTGACATAACAATGTCTTATTTATTAATCGAATTGCCGACCGCACAACGACTGCTAATCCCGGCAATTCGTGTTCTTAGTTTATTATTCGAAATGCCGACCGCACAACAATTGCTAATCCCGGCAAGTCGTGAGTTGAACTTAACATGGTCCGGCCGCACAACAATTTGCTAATCCCGATAACCATGTGTCTAACTTAGCACAAACCGGCCGCACAACAATTTGCTAATCCCGGTAACCCACGAATTGACCACGCCAAGACGTATACAGGGCCTAGGGTGAGGGCTCATGACTTCCCTTCCTAGTATGCTACTTGTCGGGTCGTCACCCAACGCGATACATATGACAATACGCATCAAATTCTCGAGAGTTAGATAATTTATATCTTCTTTTTCATTTTGATCACCAAAGCATCAGTCACATAATCTCATTAGATAATTTATATCTTTCGATCACCAAAGGATCGTTCGCATAGAAATTGGATAAACAATATCCATATCGATCTATAATCCGTTTTGAGGAATTCATAAATTAAACCTCCGGCATTTTAATCATATTCTATCGACATATATAAATATATATATATTCAGTCAATCCGACAGTCGGTGTACCCACACGCGTACTAGGGTTTCGGTTTTTCGGTCAAATAGGCTTTCAAAGCTCTTTTTCAAAACCATGAGTTGAACAAGTTCGAAATAAGGTTTTTAGTAAGGCCATTTCTTTTTAAATGATTGAGAAAGAAATTAGAAAAGGTTCGGGATCAAACGGAGCGACGAAACGAAAAAACGGAAGTCGGTAACAGAACCTCACGCACGATCCGTGCCCAGGGGCGCACGACCCGTGCGTGATGCACTTCAATTAAAATTTCCAACCCGAAGGGAGCGCACGATCCGTGCCCAGGGGCGCACGGTCCGTGCGACCTGTGTCTGTTACCAGAATTTCGCATATTTCTCATTTTCGCTCTCTGTTCTCATCCAATTCGATTTCTAATTTTGATAACCTGAAACTCAGAAAATTCCCAGAACATATTTCCAGTATATAATCACAATTAAAATCATCTTCGAAATCATCTATACTTTAACAAATTCTGGAAATTCGTTTAATTCGTTTTAAAGTGGATTCGATCCTTTAATCGTTCAAAACTGGGATTTTGACACAACACCGAAACATAATTATTCAAAGTCACAAAACGTCCCTAATCGTTAGTAGAACTCACCCGTTGACGATTTCACTTGAAATTCCGATCGAACACGCGAAGACCGAAACACCAAAGCACACGAACTGACACCAACAAAAGCACCAACAGAGTGACAGCAGCAACTCCTTCACTGAACCAGCAACAACCAGCTTCAAGGTAGCAACTGGAACAAAATCCCCAGCTTAAATCCTTCTCCAATTTCAAAATGCAACAGGACAGCAACAAATTCACTAATTTCAGCTGGATATTAACATGCATCAAGGTGGAGGTTCAGAACTTCATCTTTTTCAACCATGAAGCTTGATATGCGAAAATGGCAAAGAGAGATATAGGGAGAATCAGGCTTTGAAACTTGGCTCATTAGAAAGGAATTGGAAAATGGAGTAGGAATGTTGAAGAAGGACTTACATGCAAGAAGAAAATCTGAGCTTCCTCTCCTCTTCTCCTCCACTTGCGCCCTCTCTCCCTCCTTTCTCAACTCCTTTCTTCATTCTGGATTTTCAGAAATGAATGAATGAGGGTGATGTGGCTGAGTGGCTCCAGAATAGAAGTATTTATATGAGGGGTGCAAAATTACCATTTCTCCCTTCAGGTTAAATACTTTAATTAATCATGACTAAGCCATAATTAATTGAAAATAGGGATTTCGGACATTATCTTCGACTAATCCTCACTGAGACTCGCTTAAATATTCATGACGAATAATTATATCGGTCTTAGGATTTATAACTCGAGTCTTGAAATTTCGGGATGTTACAATCACCCCAACTTTTAAAAATTTTGTCCTCAAAATTGACAAACGTACCTTAATGAAAGAGATATGGATATTGAGCACGCATGTCTTCTTCCAGTTCCCAGGTAGCCTCTTCGGCTGAAAAACCATCCCAGACTACTATGACAATCGGAATTGTCCTTGAACGCAGAGTCTTCATACCGCGCTCTAAGATATGGCTAGGATAAGGTTGAAATGACAAGTCCGGTCGCAGGTCAATCGTATCAACACTCAACGGTTGATGTAGATCGGGAACATACTTCCTCAATTGAGACACGTGGAACACATCATGGAGATTTGATAGGGCCGGAGACAATGCGAGGCGATAGGCAACTGGCCCAATCCGCCCGATGATTTGGAAGGGTCCAACATATCGAGGACTGAGCTTCTTCGCTCGCAAAGCTCTCCCGGTGCCTATGGTTGGAGAAACTTTTAAGAACACATGATCACCAACCTCAAATTCCCACGGTCTCCTTCAGTTGTCAGCATAGCTCTTTTGCCGACTCTGAGCAACCTTCATCCTTTCTCGGATTAACTTGATCTTCTCAGTAGTCTCACGAACCATATCGGGCCCCAAAAACTTATCTTCACCAATCTCCCACCAACACAACGGAGTTCTACACTTCCTACCATAAAGTGCTTCAAACGGTGCCATTCCAATGCTGGAGTGGTAGCTGTTGTTGTAGGAGAATTCTACTACTGGAAGATGGTCCTCCCATTTTCTCCCGCTATCGAGCACACAAGCCCGAAGCATGTCCTCCAGGGTCGGAATAGCCCTCTCCGTCTGACCATCAGTCTGAGGATGATAAGCAGTGCTAACCACCACTCTAGTTCCCAAGGCTTCATTTAATGCTCTCCAGAATATGGAAGTAAACTTGGGATCTCGGTCTGACACAATACTCGTTGGAACTCCATGCAGTCTGATAATGTTCTTCACATATTCATCTGCTAACTTGGAAACTTTAGAAGTCGAGCGAACGGGAATAAAGTGAGTGGATTTAGTCAATCAGTCCACTACTACCCAAATAGAATCATTTCCGGCATGTGACCTCGGCAAACCCATGACGAAGTCCATTGAGATATCTTACCACTTCCAAACTGGTACATCTAGCGGTTGTAACTGACCGCCCGGTCTTCGGTGTTCCTCCTTAACCTTCTGACAAGTTAAGCACCGAGAAACAAATTCTGGAACCTCGGCCTTCATCCCAGGCCACCAATACATTAACTTCAAGTCTCGGTACATCTTGGTGGATCCCGGATGTACAGAGTACTGACTCCTATGAGCTTCTTCCAATACTTGCCTTTTGATATCATCATCATCGGGAATACAAATCTTCCCATTATAGCAAATCATGCCATCACTATCCTCAGTAAAATCTGACGATCCTCTCTGAGACTGTAACTTCATATCAGCTCCTTGAGCTACACGGATTTGTTCCCTTAGCACACTGGTTATCCGTATAGGCCGCAACACTATGCGGTCCCTCTTTCTTGCCACCTTGAGCTTCAAGTCTCTGAATGACTCTAACAAAGTCATCTCGTGAACCATTAACCTTGCCGTGTGGATAGACTTCTTGCTGAGAGCATCTGCTACCACATTGGCTTTCCTAGGGTGATATTTCAATTCGAAGTCGTAGTCCTTCAAAAATTCAGTCCACCTTCTCTGTCTGTTATTCAACTCCCTTTGGTCAAACAGATACTTCAAGCTCTTGTGATCACTAAAAACTTCAAAACGAGAACCATAAAGATAATGTCTCCAGATTTTCAGTGCAAACACAATAGCCGCCAACTCTAGGTCATGAGTTGGGTAATTCCGTTCATGAGTTTTCAATTGTCTAGATGCGTAGGCCACAACATGTTGATTCTGCAAGAGAACACATCCCAAACCCTTCCCAGATGCATCACTGTAAATCTGAAATCCCAGTGATGGATCGGGAAGAATTAGGATCGGAGCAGAAGTTAACTTTTCTTTCAATCTGAGAAAACACTCTTCACAATCGGCATCCAAAGTAAACGGTTGACCCTTGCGAGTCAATCGAGTAAGCGGAAGTACTAATTGTGAAAAACCTTCAATGAATCTTCTATAGTAACCAGCTAAACCCAGAAAGCGGTCTTCGGAATGTCTAAGGCCCTTACCCTGATTTGATGGTACCCTGACCTCAGATCAATTTTGGAGAAAACTTTAGCACCTCGAAGTTGGTCAAGTAGATCATCTATCCTTGGTAATGGATACTTGTTCTTGATAGTGATTTTATTCAGCTGACGGTAGTCTATGCATAATCTCATGCTTCCGTCCTTCTTCTTGACTAGTAATACCGGGGCACCCCATGGAGAAGCACTCTGTCGAATAAACTTCTTGGAAATTAATTCCTCGAGTTGGGATTTCAATTCCTTCAGTTCGAGAGGAGACATCCTATAAGGTGCTATGGATATTGGCCCTGCACCAGACGCCAAATCTATAGAGAATTCTACCTCTCGTTCTGGAGGCAAAGAGGAGACTTCCTCGGGAAAAACATCTAAGAATTCATTAACAACTTGAATAGACGATAAATCCAAATCAGCTTCAGTTGATGCAGACAAAATAACAACAAAAGCTTCCGCACCTTGGAATAGCGACTGGCTGGCTGAAGCAAACGAAATAACACCATCATCTGCAGGTAGTGAATGTTCCGCTACTTCAGAAGGAAAATTAATTACACGATTGAAACAGTCAATAGTAACGTGGTTGGAAGTCATCCAATTCATTCCCAAAACGATGTCCATTCTCCTCATAGGCAAACAGATAAAATCAACAACAAAATCCCTGTCTCCTATCGTGAGCAGACAGTTAAGGCATAAGGATTGGGTTCGCACACGACCCTTTGCAGCAGTAAGGATAGTTATTGGCTCGGATATAGGAGATACTATTAATCCTAGCCGTTCAGCACATGCTTCAGAGATAAAGCAACGAGTAGCACCAGAGTCATACAGAATATTAACAGTTTGGTTATAGAGAGAACCTGTACCCCTTATAAGATTATTAGCTGGTTTGACGGTCTTGGCATCCAAAGTGTTGACTCGAGCCTGCCTCGGAGCATCAGGAGACTCCAAGAAAGCTCTCCTTGACGGGCAGTTGTTAGCATAATGGCCCTCTTCTTTGCAATGGTAACATTGGTTTAGTCCCACCTGGCATCTCCCTTTATGATATTTCTTGCAGATGCCGCACCTGTTAGGCTTTGCAGAGTCACTTGACTGTATTTGTTTCCTTTTATCCGAATTCCTTCTATACCTCGGGTTTGAAGAAGTTGGCTCAGTACCCTTCTTCTTATCCTTCCAGAAATCTTTCCTCTCTGCATACATTCTTTTAAGATCGCTCTCAGCTGAATGAGCTTGTTGAACCAAAGCAAGATAAGTGGTCATGGAATAAGAACTGAGACCTTGATTCACATCGCCTCTAAGACCTTGTCTAAACATCACCATTTTCCACTTATCATCAGGAGCGGTGGTCCCCAATTCATAGAATTGGGACAACCCCTCAAATTTTGCAGCATATTCCCCAACTGTCATCTCTCCCTGTTTCAAACTCAGAACTTCCATCTGCTTGGCAAGTCTTTGAGAGTCGGGAAAATAATGACCCAAAAACAATTCCTTGAAATTACTCCACTCAAGAGGAGTTCCTTGAATTTGTAGCATTCTACGAGCATTAGCCCACCAGGTGTGGGCATCCTCGTCCAGAGCGTTAGCAGCACAAGTTACTTTTTCTCCTTCATTGCATTACAATGTATCAAAGATCCGTTCCATGGCATCTACCCAAAAATGGGCTTACATTGCCTCGGATCCTCCTTTGAAGGTTGGGGGTTTCATCTTCAGAAACCGAAAATACACCCTGTTGGGATCCTCAGGTGTTGGCACATTGACTGGCTCAGCTGGTTGTGGTTGAGGTATCTGATGCATCTGCTGCATTTGAGTCGTTTGAGCCATCTGTTGCTGTTGCATTAGTATCATGTCATTCATCATTTTCTGCTGAGTCTCGATGACATCCTGCATCCATTCTTGATGAGGATCAACAGGTGGGTTTCTCCTACCTCTTCCACCCATGATTCTGTGAAGTATGCCCAAAGTATTAAGTTGATCAGGCTCAATGTCTAATAGCATACTAGGAAAAATCAGACATAGAAGACGTAAAAGACTCTTAACATCTAAGTTCTACTAAGTCGAAACTGCTCTGATACCAAATGTAACACCCCGGTATTTCTAACATGTAGAGAGACCGAAGGTGCACAGATGCGGAAGTTCAGAGGACACAGTTCCTATTTAAGTATTGGACATACAAACTTTTTCCGAAATAAAAACATAATCGGAATAACATTACTTCATAAAATAGAAGTTCATCGGTTCCATACCGAACAGAATACAATATCCAAGTCTAAATACCAAACAGAAACATAAACCGGTTCGTAAAACTCATAACCAATACAAGTTATACAACCAAAAAGAATGAAAAAAGAACTAAGGATAATATGACTAAGTCTTCAGCACCTCCGAGAGTATACCAACTACTCGTGCACAATAGTCTTCCTTTTTCCCTGCTTCTCTGAAAAACAACAAATATGGATTGGGTGAGATAACATTATCTCAGTGAGTCCTACCGTGCCCCCTCACTGACACTTGGTTCAATTTATTAAACCGCTACAACGAAAGCTGACATAACAATGTCTTATTTATTAATCGAATTGCCGACCGCACAACGACTGCTAATCTCAGCAATTCGTGTTCTTAGTTTATTATTCGAAATGCCGACCGCACAACAATTGCTAATCCCGGCAAGTCGTGAGTTGAACTTAACATGGTCCGGCCGCACAACAATTTGCTAATCCCGGTAACCCACGAATTGACCACGCCAAGACGTATACATGGCCTAGGGTGAGGGCTCATGACTTCTCTTCCTAGTATGCTACTTGTCGGGTCGTCACCCAACGCGATACATATGACAATACGCATCAAATTCTCGAGAGTTAGATAATTTATATCTTCTTTTTCATTTTGATCACCAAAGGATCAATCACATAATCTCATTAGATAGTTTATATCTTTCGATCACCAAAGGATCGTTCGCAAAGAAATTGGATAAACAATATCCATATCGATCTATAATCCGTTTTGAGGAATTCATAAATTAAACCTCCGGCATTATAATCATATTCTATCGACATATATATATATATATATATATATATATATATATATATATATATATATATTCAGTCAATCCGTCAGTCGGTGTACCCACACGCGTACTAGGGTTTCGGTTTTTCGGTCAAATAGGCTTTCGAAGCTCTTTTTCAAAACCATGAGTTGAACAAGTTCGAAATAAGGTTTTTAGTAAGGCCATTTTCTTTTTAAATGATTGAGAAAGATATTAGAAAAGGTTCGGGATCAAACGGAGCGACGAAACGAGAAAACGGAAGTCGGTAACAGAACCTCACGCACGATCCGTGCACAGGGAGCGCACGATCCGTACCCAGGGAGCGCACGATCCGTGCCCAAGGGGCGCACGACCCGTGCGTCCCGTTTTACTTCCAATTCATCCAACCCGAAGCAGGCGCACGATCCGTGCCCAGAGGCACACGGTCCGTGCGACCTGTGTCTGTTACCAGAATTTTGCATATTTCTCATTTTCGCTCTCCGTTCTCGTCCAATTCGATTTCTAATTTTGATAACCTGAAACTCAGAAAATTCCCAGAACATATTTCCAGTAAATAATCACAATTAAAATCATCTTCGAAATCATCTATACTTTCACAAATTCGGGAAATTCGTTTAATTCGTTTTAAAGTGGATTCGATCCTTTAATCGTTCAAAACTGGGATTTTGACATAGCACCGAAACATAATTATTCAAAGTCACAAAACGTCCCTAATCGTGAGTAGAACTCACCCGTTGACGATTTCACTTGAAATTCCGATCGAACACGCGAAGACCGAAACACCAAAGCACACGAACTGACACCAACAAAAGCACCAACAGAGTGACAGCAGCAACTCCTTCACTGAACCAGCAACAACCAGCTTCAAGGTAGCAACTGGAACAAAATCCCCAGCTTAAATCCTTCTCCAATTTCAAAATGCAACAGGACAGCAACAAATTCACTAATTTCAGCTGGATATTAACATGCATCAAGGTGGAGGTTCAGAACTTCATCTTTTTCAACCATGAAGCTTGATATGCGAAAATGGCAAAGAGAGATATAGGGAGAATCAGGCTTTGAAACTTGGCTCATTAGAAAGGAATTGGAAAATGGAGTAGGAATGTTGAAGAAGGACTTACATGCAAGAAGAAAATCTGAGCTTCCTCTCCTCTTCTCCTCCACTTGCGCCCTCTCTCCCTCCTTTCTCAACTCCTTTCTTCTTTCTGGATTTTCAGAAATGAATGAATGAGGTTGATGTGGCTGAGTGGCTCCAGAATAGAAGTATTTATATTAGGGGTGCAAAATTACCATTTCTCCCTTCAGCTTAAATACTTTAATTAATCATGACTAAGCCATAATTAATTGAAAATAGGGATTTCGGACATTATCTTCGACTAATCCTCACCGAGACTCGCCTAAATATTCATGACGAATAATTATATCGGTCTTAGGATTTATAACTCGAATCTTGAAATTTCGGGATGTTACAATCACCCCAACTTTTAAAAATTTTGTCCTCAAAATTGACAAACGTACCTTAATGAATGAGATATGGATATCGAGCACGCATGTCTTCTTCCAGTTCCCAGGTAGCCTCTTCGGCTGAAAAACCATCCCAGACTACTTTGACAATCGGAATTGTCCTTGAACGCAGAGTCTTCATACCGCGCCTAAGATATGGCTAGGATAAGGTTGAAATGACAAGTCCGGTCGCAGGTCAATCATATCAACACTCAACGGTTGATGTAGATCGGGAACATACTTCCTCAGTTGAGACACGTGGAACACGTCATGGAGATTTGATAGGGCCGGAGACAATGCGAGGCGATAGGCAACTGGCCCAATCCGCTCGATGATTTGGAAGGGTCCAACATATCGAGGACTGAGCTTCTTCGCTCGCAAAGCTCTCCCGGTGCCTATGGTTGGAGAAACTTTTAAGAACACATGATCACCAACCTCAAATTCCAACGGTCTCCTTCGGTTGTCAGCATAGCTCTTTTGCCGACTCTGAGCAACCTTCATCCTTTCTCGGATTAACTTGATCTTCTCAGTAGTGTCGCGAACCATATCGGGTCCCAAAAACTTATCTTCACCAATCTCCCACCAACACAACGGAGTTCTACACTTCCTACCATAAAGTGCTTCAAACGGTGCCATTCCAATGATGGAGTGGTAGCTGTTGTTGTAGGAGAATTCTACTAATGGAAGATGGTCCTCCCATTTTCTCCCGCTATCGAGCACACAAGCCCGAAGCATGTCCTCCAGGGTCTGAATAGTCCTCTCCATCTGACCATCAGTCTGAGGATAATAAGCAGTGCTAACCACCACTCTAGTTCCCAAGGCTTCATTTAATGCTCTCCAGAATCTGGAAGTAAACTTGGGATCTCGGTCTGACACAATACTCGTTGGAACTCCATGCAGTCTGATAATGTTCTTCACATATTCATCTGCTAACTTGGAAACTTTATAAGTCGAGCGAACGAGAATAAAGTGAGTGGATTTAGTCAATCGGTCCACTACTACCCAAATAGAACTATTTCCGGCCTGTGACCTCGGCAAACCCATGACGAAGTCCATTGAGATATCTTACCACTTCCAAACTGGTACATCTAGCGGTTGTAACTGACCGCCCGGTCTTCGGTGTTCCTCCTTAACCTTCTGACGAGTTAAGCACCGAGAAACAAATTCTGCAACCTCGGCCTTCATCCCAGGCCACCAATACATTAACTTCAAGTCTCGGTACATCTTGGTGGATCCCGGATGTACAGAGTACTGACTCCTATGAGCTTCTTCCAATACTTGCCTTTTGATATCATCATCATCGGGAATACAAATCTTCCCATTATAGCAAGTCATGCCATCACTGTCCTCAGTAAAATCTGACGATCCTCTCTGAGACTGTAACTTCATATCAGCTCCTTGAGCTACACGGATTTGTTCCCTTAGCACACTGGTTATCCGTATAGGCCGCAACACTATGCGGTCCCTCTTTCTTGCCACCTTGAGCTTCAAGTCTCTGAATGAGTCTAACAAAGTCATCTCGTGAACCATTAACCTTGCCGTGTGGATAGACTTCCTGCTCAGAGCATCTGCTACCACATTGGCTTTCCTAGGGTGATATTTCAATTCGAAGTCGTAGTCCTTCAAAAATTCAGTCCACCTTCTCTGTCTGTTATTCAACTCCCTTTGGTCAAACAGATATTTCAAGCTCTTGTGATCACTAAAAACTTCGAAACGAGAACCATAAAGATAATGTCTCCAGATTTTCAGTGCAAACACAATAGCCGCCAACTCTAGGTCATGAGTTGGGTAATTCCGTTCATGAGTTTTCAATTGTCTAGATGCGTAGGCCACAACATGTTGATTCTGCATGAGAACACATCCCAAACCCTTCCCAGATGCATCACTGTAAATCTGAAATCCCAGTGATGGATCGGGAAGAATTAGGATCGGAGCAGAAGTTAACTTTTCTTTCAATCTGAGAAAACACTCTTCACAATCGGCATCCCAAGTAAACGGTTGACCCTTGCGAATCAATCGAGTAAGCGGAAGTACCAATTGTGAAAAACCTTCAATGAATCTTCTATAGTAACCAGCTAAACCCAGAAAGCGGTCTTCGGAATGTCTAAGGCCCTTACCCTGATTTGATGGTACCCTGACCTCAGATCAATTTTGGAGAAAACTTTAGCACCTCGAAGTTGGTCAAGTAGATCATCTATCCTTGGTAATGGATACTTGTTCTTGATAGTGATTTTATTCAGCTGACGGTAGTCTTTGCATAATCTCATGCTTCCATCCTTCTTCTTGACTAGTAATACCGGGGCACCCCATGGAGAAGCACTCGGTCGAATAAACTTCTTGGAAATTAATTCCTCGAGTTGGGATTTCAATTCCTTCAGTTCGAGAGGAGACATCCTATAAGGTGCTATGGATATTGGCCCTGCACCAGACGCCAAATCTATAGAGAATTCTACCTCTCGTTCTGGAGGCAAAGAGGAGACTTCCTCGGGAAAAACATCTAAGAATTCATTAACAACTTGAATAGACGATAAATCCAAATCAGCTTCAGTTGATGCAGACAAAATAACAACAAAAGCTTCCGCACCTTGGAATAGCGACTGGCTGGCTGAAGCAAACGAAATAACACCATCATCTGCAGGTAGTGAATGTTCTGCTACTTCAGAAGGAAAATTAATTACACGATTGAAACAGTCAATAGTAACGTGGTTGGAAGTCATCCAATTCATTCCCAAAACGATCTCCATTCCCCTCATAGGCAAACAGATAAAATCAACAACAAAATCCCTGTCTCCTATCGTGAGCAGACAGTTAAGGCATAAGGATTGGGTTCGCACACGACCCTTTGCAGCAGTAAGGATAGTTATTGGCTCGGATATAGGAGATACTATTAATCCTAGCCGTTCAGCACATGCTTCAGAGATAAAGCAATAAGTAGCACCAGAGTAATACAGAATATTAACAGTTTGGTTAAAGAGAGAACCTGTACCCCTTATAAGATTATTAGCTGGTTTGATGGTCTTGGCATCCAAAGTGTTGACTCGAGCCTTGCCTCGGAGCATCAGGAGACTCCAAGAAAGCTCTCCTTGACGGGCAATTGTTAGCATAATGGCCCTCTTCTTTGCAATGGTAACATTGGTTCAGTCCCACCTGGCATCTCCCTTTATGATATTTCTTGCAGATGCCGCACCTGTTAGGCTTTGCAGAGTTACTTGACTGTATTTGTTTCCTTTTATCCGAGTTCCTTCTATACCTCGGGTTTGAAGAAGTTGGCTCAGTACCCTTCTTCTTATCCTTCCAGAAATCTTTCCTCTCTGCATACATTCTTTTAAGATCGCTCTCAGCTGAATGAGCTTGTTGAACCAAAGCAGGATAAGTGGTCATGGAATAAGAACTGAGACCTTGATTCACATCGCCTCTAAGACCTTGTCTAAACATCACCATTTTCCACTTATCATCAGGAGCGGTGGTCCCCAATTCATAGAATTGGGACAACTTCTCAAATTTTGCAGCATATTCCCCAACTGTCATCTCTCCCTGTTTCAAACTCAGAAATTCCATCTGCTTGGCAAGTCTTTGAGAGTCGGGAAAATAATGACCCAAAAACAATTCCTTGAAATTACTCCACTCAAGAGGAGTTCCTTGAATTTGTAGCATTCTACGAGCATTAGCCCACCAGGTGTGGGCATCCTCGTCCAGAGCGTTAGCAGCACAAGTTACTTTTTCTCCTTCATTGCATTACAATGTATCAAAGATCCGTTCCATGGCATCTACCCAGAAATGGGCTTTCATTGCCTCGGATCCTCCTTTGAAGGTTGGGGGTTTCATCTTCAGAAACCGGAAATACACCCTGTTGGGATCCTCAGGTGTTGGCACATTGACTGGCTCAGCTGGTTGTGGTTGAGGCATCTGATGCATCTGCTGCATTTGAGTCGTTTGAGCCATCTGTTGCTGTTGCATTAGTATCATGTCATTCGTCATTTTCTGCTGAGTCTCGATGACATCCTGCATCCATTCTTGATGAGGATCAACAGGTGGGTTTCTCCTACCTCTTCCAGCCATGATTCTGTGAACTATGCACAAAGTATTAAGTTGATCAGGCTCAATGTCTAATAGCATACTAGGAAAAATCAGACATAGAAGACGTAAAAGACTCTTAACATCTAAGTTCGACTAAGTCGAAACTGCTCTGATACCAAATGTAACACCCCGGTATTTCTAACATGTAGAGAGACCGAAGGTGCACAGATGCGGAAGTTCAGAGGACACAGTTCCTGTTTAAGTATTGGACATACAAACTTTTTCCGAAATAAAAACATAATCGGAATAACATTACTTCATAAAATAGAAGTTCATCGGTTCCATACCGAACAGAGTACAATATCCAAGTCCAAATACCAAACAGAAACAAAAAACCGGTTCGTAAAACTCATAACCAATACAAGTTATACAACCAAAAAGAACGAAAAAAGAACTAAGGATAATATGACTAAGTCTTCAGCACCTCCGAGAGTATACCAACTACTCGTGCACAATAGTCTTCCTTTTTCCCTGCTTCTCTGAAAAACAACAAATATGGATTGGGTGAGATAACATTATCTCAGTGAGTCCTACCGTGCCCCCTCACTGACACTCGGTTCAATTTATTAAACCGCTACAACGAAAGCTGACATAACAATGTCTTATTTATTAATCGAATTGCCGACCGCACAACGACTGCTAATCTCAGCAATTCGTGTTCTTAGTTTATTATTCGAAATTCCGACCGCACAACAATTGCTAATCCCGGCAAGTCGTGAGTTGAACTTAACATGGTCCGGCCGCACAACAATTTGCTAATCCCGGTAACCCACGAATTGACCACGCCAAGACGTATACATGGCCTAGGGTGAGGGCTCATGACTTCTCTTCCTAGTATGCTACTTGTCGGGTCGTCACCCAACGCGATACATATGACAATACGCATGAAATTCTTGAGAGTTAGATAATTTATATCTTCTTTTTCATTTTGATCACCAAAGGATCAATCACATAATCTCATTAGATAATTTATATCTTTCGATCACCAAAGGATCGTTCGCAAAGAAATTGGATAAACAATATCCATATCGATCTATAATCCGTTTTGAGGAATTCATAAATTAAACCTCCGGCATTATAATCATATATATATATATATATATATATATTCAGTCAATCCGTCAGTCGGTGTACCCACACGCGTACTAGGGTTTCGGTTTTACGGTCAAATAGGCTTTCAAAGCTCTTTTTCAAAACCATGAGTTGAACAAGTTCGAAATAAGGTTTTTAGTAAGGCCATTTCTTTTTAAATGATTGAGAAAGATATTAGAAAAGGTTCGGGATCAAACGGAGCGATGAAACGAGAAAACGGAAGTCGGTAACAGAACCTCACGCACGATCCGTGCACAAGGAGCGCACGATCCGTGCCCAGGGAGCGCACGATCCGTGCCCAGGGAGCGCACGATCCGTGCCCAGGGAGCGCACGTTCCGTGCCCAAGGGGCGCACGACCCGTGCGCCCCGTTTTACTTCCAATTCATCCAACCCGAAGCAGGCGCACGATCCGTGCCCCGGGGCGCACGGTCCGTGCGACCTGTGTCTGTTACCAGAATTTCGCATATTTCTCATTTTCGCTCTCCGTTCTCGTCCAATTCGATTTCTAATTTCGATCATCTGAAACTCAGAAAATTCCCAGAACATATTTCCAGTATATAATCACAATTAAAATCATCTTCGAAATCATCTATAATTTCACAAATTCTGGAAATTCGTTTAATTCGTTTTAAAGTGGATTCGATCCTTTAATCGTTCAAAACTGGGAATTTGACACAGCACCGAAACATAATTATTCAAAGTTACAAAACGTCCCTAATCGTGATTAGAACTCACCAGTTGACGATTTCACTTGAAATTCCGATCGAACACGCGAAGACCGAAACACCAAAGCACACGAACTGACACCAACAAAAGCACCAACAGAGTGACAGCAGCAACTCCTTCACTGAACCAGCAAGAACCAGCTTCAAGGTAGCAACTGGAACAAAATCCCCAGCTTAAATCCTTCTCCAATTTCAAAATGCAACAGGACAACAACAAATTCACTAATTTGAGCTGGATATTAACATGCATCAAGGTGGAGGTTCAGAACTTCATCTTTTTCAACCTTGAAGCTTGATATGCGAAAATGGCAAAGAGAGATATAGGGAGAATCAGGCTTTGAAACTTGGCTCATTAGAAAGGAGTTGGAAAATGGAGTAGGAATGTTGAAGAAGGACTTACATGCAAGAAGAAAATCTGAGCTTCCTCTCCTCTTCTCCTCCCCTCGCGCCCTCTCTCCCTCCTTTCTCAACTCCTTTCTTCTTTCAGTATTTTCAGAAATGAATGAATGAGGGTGATGTGGCTGAGTGGCTCCAGAATAGAAGTATTTATATGAGGGGTGCAAAATTACCATTTCGCCCTTCCGCTTAAATACTTTAATTAATCATGACTAAGCCATAATTAATTGAAAATTGGGATTTCGGACATTATCTTCGACTAATCCTCACCGAGACTCGCCTAAATATTCTTGACGAATAATTATATCGGTCTTAGGATTTATAACTCGAGTCTTGAAATTTCAGGATGTTACACCACGCCAAAACGTATACAGGGCCTAGGCAGGGCTCATGACTTCCCTCCCTAGTATGCTACTTGTCGGGTCGTCACCCAACGTGATACATAATAAAATATATATCGTGTCCGCATTGGACCGTCTCTTAAGTTCTAGACATTCTAAAACCATAGTTGATTTATAACCCCTTTTGATGAATTCAAAGTTAGACATCCGGCATTATAATCACAGCATAACAATTGACATCCAGTTCAGTTGGTTTATTCAATACATGAACCCTCACGCATACTAGCTTTCGGTTTTTCGATCAATTTGACTTAAACTTTAAGAAAACCTTTAACATATCAAACGACGTCGAAAAATTGCAAAAGACCACTTGTTGGAAAGCTACGGATGTCTAGTTTCTGAATAAACTTTTGGTTTTGCAAAATAGTAAGCCAATTAGTACAGTTTTCAAAAATAGACAGAGTGGTTCCTAGATTGGACAGAATCTGTCTCCTGATTTCTAGCACTTCTAAAATGACCAAAACTCAACCAATTAATCTGAATATTGAAACTAAACTATAGAACATTGTGTCTAGGTTTCAAAGAAATAAGAATTGTTCAAAAAGAAGTTCAATTGAGAGCACAGTACCCAAAACACTGAACCTGTACCGAGTTTAACTTCAGAAATTTGACCTAACTTGGGATACTCATAGCTCAAGCTACACAATTTCAAATCCATACAAACCCATGCCTAAATGACCAATATTAATTCTAGTGTCTAGCAGAACAAGCCCCAAAATTTTTGGACTAACAGAAAGTTCCCAGTTTCAAAAATATAGTAGCTATGTCCAGAATGCTTCTAGAATATTACCCTATCTTATGAAACTTATAATTTGAGCTAGACAACTCAATTTTTGATGAAACCAGTGCCAAACTAAAGATCCCTAAGGCTAGTTTTCAAAAATATATTACACATAATTGTTTGATTTCCAGAACTCACGCAACAGCCAAAATACTGAACACACATCCAGAAACTTTCCAACAGTGAAATCTCTTCATCAATTTTTCATATTTTTCAGCAAACAGCAATCATAACAATCAATATCGAATCTAAAAAACCCTAAGCGTGAGTAAAACTCACTGGTATGACGAGTCCCCGAGAAGTCGCGTCCTCGCTCGAACAATCGAACCGTTAACCACTTGAACAATCCCTGTAATCACGAACACGCTCCGAATGCCTCCGCAACTGAACTCAATGGGCCCCACTTGCACAAACAGAAACTCAATCAATCATTCTTGCTACTGAAATCCTCTCCGGTATATTGAACTGATGACTCTCGAGACTTTGACGAATCGAACCCAAACTCGACGAACAAACATTCCAGCTTTACTTCCATTTCCCAGTATCAGGATACCGATTTGTAACTGGCATAGCTAGGTCAATTCGTGACCCAAACTCCTCAAATCAGTGCCCATTGTGAAGAGAATTATGTCTAGATTCTGATGGAGGAAGTTCCAGACGCATGCAGCCAATATTCAGAGAGTTGTCGCGAATACAATGGGACTGGTCTAGTATAGTGGCTGATTCTTAACCGAAACTTGAGGACACAATATCTCCCTCATTTCCAAATGAAATGCGATGGTTCTTGTGCTCATATTGAAGGTAGGTCATACTGGTTTCACCCAGAATTCTTGATTATCATAAGTCATCAACCTCAAATACTTGTAACCACGAATTTGTGCTTCAATCTTCAGTACCAGTAGTTCTACAACCTTCAGACACTTCCCAATCCACAATGTAGGCTCAGAATCACTTCCCTAATGGTTCCTACTGAACATGCAAAGCAGCAAGTGTGCCAAAATTCCATTTTTCTCCACTTGGAGCTTCAAGTGTTCTTCAATGGTGAAAAGAGTTAGGTGAGAAATGGGATTCAGAAACTAGGGTCACTGGATAGAGCTCGAAAATTTGAAGAGAATGGGACAGAGATGAGTTACATGCATGGAGAATCCATGGCCCTCCACTTTCCTCTTTCTTCTTCTTCCCTCTCCTCTTCTCCTCTCTTCACGTTTTCCCCTCCTTCTCTCTATTTCTTTCTTTTCTCATTTCTGAAAGTGTTTTAGCTTGAGGGAGATAAGTGGGACTTAAAACAGCTGAGAGCTAGTAAGGGTGAGGAAAAGACCAAATTGCCCTCACACCTTAAATTCCTTACTTATTCCATTTTGAATCCATTAAGTACTCACCAATCCACATGACTTAGGCCTTTTAGTAACATTCCCATGATCCTTCAATGACTCGGACCCAATATTTATATCGTTGGATGATACATCTTCGATGTGAGGTGAAATGACCATTTTACCCTTGTGGTCTAATTCCCACCACAATTCACACAATTCGAATAATTTGAGTACATTTCATATGCTTGAGTGATTAAACATCGTTTCCACGAAATTGTCATATCCAAGACCCGATTTATTATCTAATCGAATAATAAATCATTAGTTAATTTCGTAATCCGAAATTAACAAAATTAGGGATGTTACAGTTAATAAAATATGTTTTTATATTTCAAAGATAAATAATGCCTTAAAGTCATTAAACTTTTAATTCAGAATAATAATATTAATTCATGAATAATTTTGAAAATAAAATAATACAATAATAACATACTATTAAAATATATGCCAATTATTAAAAAAGGCAGACACAAGATTACTAATATATCCACACATATATGGACAGATATTAATAACAAAATTGGGGTGCTACAGTCTCTGCTGCAATTGTTAACATTTTTTTGCCAATTTGGTACTACCGGAATCATGATTAAGTGCAATACAGATGCTCCTGCTAAAGGTTTTCTTGGTCGACCTCCTTCACTACAAAAAAACATGTAAATAATGGCGGTTATTTTTGTATATTACAGGGTTTGAACCGCCATTTTTTACCTTAATGGAGGTTCCTAGAAACACCATAATTTTGTGTGCCACTAATATAAAATGGTGTTGCGCCCGAAAAAGTCCCCGAGGGAGAACCTTCCTCGTTCACAACTTTTCCTAAGACAATGAAGCCGCCACCAATATTTATTAAGGAAAATATTAGGAAAACCTTTTTTTGGAAAGCGATTGGTCTTGCGAAACTGGAGAATAAGGTTCGGGGGTCGGTTACGCGCGGGAAAGGTATTAGCCCCCCACACGTTCTCTCTACTGAGAGGGAACCTTTAATTAAACGTGTGGTTTTAGTGTGTTGACTTGAAAATACTTGATTTGGCCTCTCTACTTCTTATCGAAAAATTCTTAATGAAAATCTTTATTTATTATGGAAAAAGGGGGAAAAAGGTTTTTTAGAAAAAACGCTTGACGGGACATGGCCCGGTCCTACGTATCTCCCGGTGCGATGGAGAACTCAAAGCTACGCTGTAACACCCCAGTATTTCTAACATGTAGAGACACCGAAAGTGCACAGATGCGAAAATTCAGAGGACACAGTTCCTGTTTAAGTTTTGGACATACAAACTTTTTCCGAAATAAAACATAATCGGAAATAACATTACTTCATAAAATAGAAGTTTATCGGTTCCATACCGAATGGATTACAATATCCAAGTCCAAATACCAAACCGAAACATAAAACGGTTCATATAACTCATAAACAATACAAGTTTATACAACCAATAGGACAACAAAAGAACAAAGGATCAAATGACTAAGTCTTCAGCACCTCCAAGAGTATACCAACTACTCGTGCACAATAGTCTTCCTTTTTCCCTGCTTATCTGAAAAACAACAAATATGGATAGGGTGAGATAACATTATCTCAGTGAGTTCTACCGTGCCCCCTCCCTGACACTCGGTTCAATTCATTAAACCGTTAACAATGTTTAATTAGCTACCACTAGCTATAATCGAAATGCCAAGCAAATCGTGTTCTGAGTTATATTTTAATAGCTTAGCTTAAACCGACTGCACAACTGCTAATCCTGGTAGCTAGAGCTTAACATTGGCCGACTGCACAACTGCTAATCCCGGCAATGTTAACTTATAAGCAAAAACTTAGCACAAGCCGACTGCACAACTGCTAATCCCGGCAACCCGTGAGTTGACCACGCCAAAACACATTCAGGGCCTAGGTAAGGGGTCATGACTACCCTCCCTAGTATGCTACTTGTCAGGTCGTCACCCAACGCAATACGTATGACAATACGCATCATATTCTCGAGAGTTAGATAATTTATATCTTTTGATCACCAAAGGATCAATCACATAGCAATTGGATAAACAATATCCATATCGATCTATAATCCGTTTTGAGGAATTCATAATTTAGACCTCCGGCATTATAATCATATTCCATTGACATATATAAATATATATATTCAGTTGGTGTGCTCACTCGTATCCTAGGGTTTCGCTTTTTCAATTAAATATGCTTTCGAAGCTCTTTTTCAAAACCATGAATTGAACAAGTTCAAAATGAGATTTTCAGTAAGGCAATTCCTTTTTAAATGATTGAGAAAGAGATTAGAAAAGGTTCGAGATCAAACGGAGCTCCGGAACGAGAAATCGGGAAGCGGTGACAGAAGCTCACGCACGGTCCGTGCCCAGGGGCGCACGACCCGTGCGTGATTAATTAAAATCACCCAGCCAAACCGAAAGGAGCGCACGGTCCGTGCCCAGGGGCGCACGACTCGTGCGTCCCGTTTTATTTTCAACAAAACCAACCCGTAGCAGGCGCGCGGTCCGTGCCCAGGGGCGCACGGTCCGTGCGACCTGTGTCTGTTACCGAATTCCGCTTATTTCTCAATTCCACTTTCCGTTTCCGCCCGATTTGATTCCTAATATCAATCCCTCCTGAAACTCAGAAAATTTCCAGATATTCCAGATGATATACAAATCATTTCATTTCAACGATTTAATAGAAATTCTCATTAAACCGTAAAATAGCGTTTGGACTCAAAATCGTTTTTCGGTTTTAAGTCTTTTGAAAATTGAAAACGAAACCAAGGAATCCAATACCGAAAACAAGTTCAGAATAATAAAATATCCTATCGTGAGTAGAACTCACCGTGATGTCGATTTCGCTAGGAGCTCCCACCGAGACACGGAAAGACCGAAACGTAAAACGTGCGAACGAGAATCGAAAGCACCAACAAAAGTCACAACCGTAAGAATCACTAGGACAGTAACTTGCTTCCACCAAGCCACTGAAACAGCAACTTAGATAGCAATCCTAAGCTTGAACTTTCACCCAAATTCGAAATGTGATGACAGCCCTTCTTCTTCGACAACAATATGTGATCATGCAAGCCACCACAAGCTCAAAACTTCATTGTCTTCATCCTTGAAGGTTCAAATTCGAAAATGGTGTATAGAGAAAGAGTGAGAATCAGCCCTTGTCCTTGGTACCATTGGATTCGGAATCAAAAATGGAGTAGAGAGAGGTTTAGAAGACTTACATGCAATGACAAGTTGAGAAGCTCTCCTCTCCTCCTCTTCCTCCTCCCTTCGCCCTCTCTCTCTTTTCTCAACTGTTTTTCTCTTTCTTTTCCTTCAGCTGAAAATGTCCAAGTGAGAGGGTGAGTTCAGGATGAATATGGGCTGGGGGTTTAAATAATGGTGAAAAGACCATTTTGCCCTTGGCCCAAAAAATGATAGTTTAGGTGTTGAAGATTCCCCTCGGTACAAAATTTTCTCGATTATTCCGACTCCGACCCGAAGTTCCTCAATTCTTTTGGTTCGTAATTAATTATAACCTTCACGATTATATTTTAATAACTAGATGTGTGAAAAGACAAATTTGCCCTTCGGCCCCAATTCCTCTTTTAACTATGAATAGGCCATCCTTTAATGGAGAATAGGTTTTCTTGATAATTTTCCCGACATATAAATCCCCAAGACACGACCAATTATTCCCACAATAATTAATCGGTCTTAGGTATAATAGTACGAGTCTTTAGAAAATTAGGGATGTTACATACGTAGTTCTCCTTTGTCCTTTTGAAAAGTTTTTGTTTTTTTTTTATCCTTTTTTAGTGAGTTTTTTTTTCTGAAATAGGATGAGCATTAGCGAATGATTAAACTAGCAGAGGCTATGATGAATCACCACTAAATACTTAAAAAAAGAGGGTTGTACCGCTAGTCAAACGAACCAAGGTTCTGATGGACTGTTGATAACAACTCGTTTTTATTATCTTTTTTTTTGAAAGTGACTTTCGAAAAATATTGATTTGTACGATGATCAAACTAACAAAGGTTATGAGTGATCATCGCTTGTTGTTCTTTTGTTTTATGAAAAAGCGTTTGAGTTAAAAGAACTAAAAAAATGAGAAAAGTATGACAATTGCAAAAAGGAGTGTTATTAGCTGCAGGAAGTGGTATAGTTAAATAGAGGGTCTTAAAAAGAAGCCCAATAGGGCCCAGTTAGCGAAACTGGGCTTAAGTGAGGAAGGGGGCTTACGCTTGAGTCTGGGGGTGTAAATAGCAGTCCGAAAATTTAAAAGAAACAGAGGTGGTGTCATTAGAAACACAGGGGTGCAAATAGGAGTTTACATGTTTACTTAATAAAAAAAATGTCTTATCTGCCCTTTTTTTTACTAAGGAAATGTTTTTGTTTTTGGGATTCTTTTGTTATCATTTTTGGTTGAGATAATTTTGGTTGCAAAAAAAAATAATCAAATAAATAAATAAATAAAAGAATAAACATAAAAATCAGTTTACTTGTTTACCTAATAATAATAAAAGAAATGTCTTAACTTCCCTTTTTTATTAATTACTAGGAAATGTTTTTTTTTTGTTTTTGGAATTCTTTTGTAATCATTTTTGGTTGAGACAATTTTTGGTTGAAAAAATAAATAAATAAATGAATAAATAAAATAATAAAACACAAAAATCGTTTGTCTGCAATTGAGACATTCCAGATCTACCTTTTGATAATGAAAAATTGCCTTAATCATTTTTATAGACAATATTGGGTTTATGATGTTAATGACAATCATCATATTTGTTGTTACAATGCATTAATACATTTCCACAAATTATGGCACTCCCAAATAAACAACAAAAATCGTGGCCAACAAATTATGACATTATGAGATTTGGTCTATCAAAATAAAATAGAAGATCATCAACAAATCCCCAAATTTCAACATCCAAGTATTTCAACAACATGGGAAGATTCACAGACAGCAAACATAACCTGCAAGGAGTATGAAATAAAAGATGTAAATAGTACAATAGGTCATGAAAACAAAAAAGAAGACTAAGGTAGAGGAATTACCGCAAAGCTTGAGTAAATAATCCTTCCTCTCGGATCTCACATAAAAGAATAAAATTAATTTTGATGATAATTTTAGTAAGAGAAACAAAAAGAAAAAAAATGAGATTTTCAGTAAGGCAATTCCTTTTTAAATGATTGAGAAAGAGATTAGAAAAGGTTCGAGATCAAACGGAGCTCCGGAACGAGAAATCGGGAAGCGGTGACAGAAGCTCACGCACGGTCCGTGCCCAGGGGCGCACGACCCGTGCGTGATTAATTAAAATCACCCAGCCAAACCGAAAGGAGCGCACGGTCCGTGCCCAGGGGCGCACGACCCGTGCGTCCCGTTTTATTTTCAACAGAACCAACCCGTAGCAGGCGCGCGGTCCGTGCCCAGGGGCGCACGGTCCGTGCGACCTGTGTCTGTTACCGAATTCCGCTTATTTCTCAATTCCACTTTCCGTTTCCGCCCGATTTGATTCCTAATATCAATCCCTCCTGAAACTCAGAAAATTTCCAGATATTCCAGATGATATACAAATCACTTCATTTCAACGATTTAATAGAAATTCTCATTAAACCGTAAAATAGCGTTTGGACTCAAAATCGTTTTTCGGTTTTAAGTCTTTTGAAAATTGAAAACGAAACCAAGGAATCCAATACCGAAAACAAGTTTAGAATAATAAAATATCCTATCGTGAGTAGAACTCACCGTGATGTCGATTTCGCTAGGAGCTCCCACCGAGACACGGAAAGACCGAAACGTAAAACGTGCGAACGAGAATCGAAAGCACCAACAAAAGTCACAACCGTAAGAATCACTAGGACAGTAACTTGCTTCCACCAAGCCACTGAAACAGCAACTTAGATAGCAATCCTAAGCTTGAACTTTCACCCAAATTCGAAATGTGATGACAGCCCTTCTTCTTTGACAACAATATGTGATCATGCAAGCCACCACAAGCTCAAAACTTCATTGTCTTCATCCTTGAAGGTTCAAATTCGAAAATGGTGTATAGAGAAAGAGTGAGAATCAGCCCTTGTCCTTGGTACCATTGGATTCGGAATCAAAAATGGAGTAGAGAGAGGTTTAGAAGACTTACATGCAATGACAAGTTGAGAAGCTCTCCTCTCCTCCTCTTCCTCCTCCCTTCGCCCTCTCTCTCTCTTTTCTCAACTGTTTTTCTCTTTCTTTTCCTTCAGCTGAAAATGTCCAAGTGAGAGGGTGAGTTCAGGATGAATATGGGCTGGGGGTTTAAATAATGGTGAAAAGACCATTTTGCCCTTGGCCCAAAAAATGATAGTTTAGGTGTTGAAGATTCCCCTCGGTACAAAATTTTCTCGATTATTCCGACTCCGACCCGAAGTTCCTCAATTCTTTTGGTTCGTAATTCATTATAACCTTCACGATTATATTTTAATAACTAGAGGTGTGAAAAGACAAATTTACCCTTCGGCCCCAATTCCTCTTTTAACTATGAATAGGCCATCCTTTAATGGAGAATAGGTTTTCTTGATAATTTTCCCGACATATAAATCCCCAAGACACGACCAATTATTCCCACAATAATTAATCGGTCTTAGGTATAATAGTACGAGTCTTTAGAAAATTAGGGATGTTACATACGTAGTTCTCCTTTGTCCTTTTGAAAAGTTTTTGTTTTTTTTTTATCCTTTTTAGTGAGTTTTTTTCCTGAAATAGGATGAGCATTAGCGAATGATTAAACTAGCAGAGGCTATGATGAATCACCACTAAATACTTAAAAAAAGAGGGTTGTACCGCTAGTCAAACGAACCAAGGTTCTGATGGACTGTTGATAACAACTCGTTTTTATTATCTTTTTTTTTTGAAAGTGACTTTCGAAAAATATTGATTTGTACGATGATCAAACTAACAAAGGTTATGAGTGATCATCGCTTGTTGTTCTTTTGTTTTATGAAAAAGCGTTTGAGTTAAAAGAACTAAAAAAATGAGAAAAGTATGACAATTGCAAAAAGGAGTGTTATTAGCTGCAGGAAGTGGTATAGTTAAATAGAGGGTCTTAAAAAGAAGCCCAATAGGGCCCAGTTAGCGAAACTGGGCTTAAGTGAGGAAGGGGGCTTACGCTTGAGTCTGGGGGTGTAAATAGCAGTCCGAAAATTTAAAAGAAACAGAGGTGGTGTCATTAGAAACACAGGGGTGCAAATAGGAGTTTACATGTTTACTTAATAAAAAAAATGTCTTATCTGCCCTTTTTTTTACTAAGGAAATGTTTTTGTTTTTGGGATTCTTTTGTTATCATTTTTGGTTGAGATAATTTTGGTTGCAAAAAAAAATAATCAAATAAATAAATAAATAAATAAAAGAATAAACATAAAAATCAGTTTACTTGTTTACCTAATAATAATAAAAGAAATGTCTTAACTTCCCTTTTTTATTAATTACTAGGAAATGTTTTTTTTTGTTTTTGGAATTCTTTTGTAATCATTTTTGGTTGAAACAATTTTTGGTTGAAAAAATAAATAAATAAATGAATAAATAAAATAATAAAACACAAAAATCGTTTGTCTGCAATTGAGACATTCCAGATCTACCTTTTGATAATGAAAAATTGCCTTAATCATTTTTATAGAAAATATTGGGTTTATGATGTTAATGACAATCATCATATTTGTTGTTACAATGCATTAATACATTTCCACAAATTATGGCACTCCCAAATAAACAACAAAAATCGTGGCCAACAAATTATGACATTATGAGATTTGGTCTATCAAAATAACATAGAAGATCATCAACAAATCCCCAAATTTCAACATCCAAGTATTTCAACAACATGGGAAGATTCACAGACAGCAAACATAACCTGCAAGGAGTATGAAATAAAAGATGTAAATAGTACAATAGGTCATGAAAACAAAAAAGAAGACTAAGGTAGAGGAATTACCGCAAAGCTTGAGTAAATAATCCTTCCTCTCGGATCTCACATAAAAGAATAAAATTAATTTTGATGATAATTTTAGTAAGAGAAACAAAAAGAAAAAAAAATGAAGAACTCTCTCTTTCTCTTTCACTCAAGTATTTCAAGGAAAAAAAACTGATTTCGCTTCTTGCCCCAAGATCTCCACCCACGTTCGGATCTTCCTCCCTCTTGCTCTTAAACACAAACAAAACCCTCCCCCTTTCTTCAAGGATTTGGCCCATATTTATACTAGAAAATCGGATTTGTAGTGCTATGCTTTCTCCTTCATGAACCGCCAATTTATCATGGGACCGTTGGCTTTTTGAAGGTTGGTGACGAAAATAGGGGTTGCGTGGGGGGAGGAGAGAAAGAGGCACCAAAAATGGTGATTTCGTGTGAGAGGAGAGAAAGAGGGGGGCTGTGAAGGTAGGAGGCGTGTGAGAGAAGATGAAAGAAGGCGTGGAAGGAAGATAAGAGAGAGTGGACGGCTAGGGTTTGATGGGAGAGGTGGAAGTGATGTGTTGGAAGGAGGCGTGGGAGAGAGGAGAGAAGGAGGCGCCTCTTTTTCTGGATCTGATGGAAGTGAGGTGTGCCTCCTTTTTTTTAGGGTTTCTGAAGTGGGCATTAGGTTTAGAGAGTGAGATGGGGCGAACCGGGTCAGGCTTACCCGCATGGGCCTTCAGCAGCCCAAATTCGCTGAACTATACACCTACACCCTTTTTTTTACTAATCGCCTCTCCCTTTCTCTTTTCTTGTTTTTTTTTTCTTTTACTTTCTTTTTTTTATACCATTAAATATATTTACTAACTAAATAGGAAGTAAAATATAACTTGAAAATGAATTTATATTTTTCAACTTTTACGAAATAAGATATATAACGACAAAGAAGAAAATCATTATTATTTTTGGGCGGACAAAATTGGGGTATGACAAATGGCAGTTCCTCGGAGACCGCCATATACACCGCCACAATATACGTGGTATAAAATGGCTGTTGCGTTATGTAAATAATGTGAGTTAAAACCACCATAATTTGCTTCATTTATACTAAAGAAACTGAGAAAATTAGTGGTTTGAACCACCGTAATTTTCTTTTTTGGCAAAAAAAATTCACAAATTAGGCGGAGCTTGGGGTGTGCAAAATAAATGGGCCACCACACCATTTCAGTAAACTGAATCCAACCAAGCAAAAAAAAACCCAGTCCAATTAACTGGTTCATGGACCACTCCAAATTATTAAAAACGCGCCACCTACCCGAAATTAATTAGGATACTCGATCCAAACTGAATCCTAGACCTACGCACAGCCTCCGTGTAAACACCTCCTCTTCTTCTTCTCCAAATCGCGCATTCTTCTTCTTCAGGTCTGATTCTTCTTCTCCAAATCGCATGAACCATTGAACCTAGCCCCCAAATCGCGCATCAGGTCTGATTCTTCTTCTTCAAACCTTGCTTCAACTCGGGTTTCGCGTTTTGATGCTCATGTCTCTTCTCCTTTCAGTGTTATTCATATTGTTTCAACTCGGATTTCGCGTTGTGATGTTCGTTGGTGATTTTTTGGGTTTGACACCAAGCATTTAATCGTAAGTCGCACTTCTCGTTCTTTCTATTTTAATTTCTTTGAGAATCTCGTTCTGGCAGAAGAGATGACTGAACAAATATGCACAACACTTATAATTTGTTATACTGTGTAATAGATGAATGAAATTAAGTGATAATTAAGTTCTTGCCTTTGAATAACCAAAGTCACGAATTTTGAGTCTTAGTGCTGAGCTTCCATCTAACAGTGTGTTTTCTAGCTTAAGATCTCTATGGAAAATTTGTTATACTGTCTAATAATCTAACAGGACTCTTAATAGTTAATCCATATATATGATGAATGAAATTAAGTGATAATTAAGTTCTTGCCTTTGAATAACCAAAGTCACAGATTTTGAGTCTTGGTGCTGAGCTTCCATCTAACAGTGTGTTTTCTAGCTTAAAAAGTATGTGATTCAAACTGAACTATTTGATATATTCTGCATTGAATGTGTGAAACTTAGTTCAAGCTTCCAGTGGCTGATAAAAACTTAGTTCAATCTCTTTTGATTTGTAATTATGTGTGAAACTTTTTTTGATTTAGTTGCTTATGTTTTAATGAGTACTAATTCAGATTTTCTTGAAGTGTGTAGATCTGTTTCAGTCATTTGGTAATATGGACCCTCATGATGGCTCCGAGACAACACATTTTGTTGATAACAACTGGAAGTTGCAGAAGAGGATTTTGGATTTTCTTAAAGTTTCTGATTACACGGGTGAAGTTATGGCGAAGACGATACAGCAGTGTCTAAATTCTTGGGGGCTTTCTCGTGTGCTCAGTGTCACCATGGACAATGCCTCCTCGAATGACGTTGGTGTCCAACATCTCAAAAACTGGCTTCTATCTCGCAATGTCCTGATTTTGAAAGGAGCGAGCATTCATGTACGTTGTTGTGCCCACATCCTAAACTTGATTGTGAGGGAAGGAACGAAAGACGTCAATGAGTCTATTTCTAGAATTCGCGGAGCTGTGAGGTACGTTAGACGCTCTCATTCAAGGTTTGCAAGATTCAAAAGGTGCATTGATGAAAATATCGAGTACAAAGGTTATGTTTCATTGGATTTTGAAACTAGGTGGAATAGCACCTACATAATGTCGCATTAAAACATAAACAAACCTTTACTGAGCTTTATTTTACAGACCAGAGGTATGTTACTGAATTGAGTAAGGACACAGGTATGATTACAAGTGAAGATTGGGATCATGTTCAATTCCTACTTTCATTTTTAAAAATTTTCTATAATGCTACACTGCGCATTTCCTGGACTTCATATTTGACCAGCAACCTTTATATGTATGAAGTTTTTGGTATTGAAAAAGAAATTTCAATAATGTGTAATTCTGTTGATGAAAAGGCAAGGTCAATGGCTATAAGGATGAAGAAAAAATATAATAAGTATTGGGGAAATCCTGACAGCCTTAACATGTTGTTGCTGACTTCTCTTGTACCCGATCCTCGACGTAAATTGAATTTGAAATCTATTTATGAGGAATATTCTAGTGTGGCCATGTCTGTAAGTAATCATGTCAGTCAGTCGGGTGCTACTGAAGAAGTTGATGCATATGATTGTTCTGAATTCTACGCCACAAATGGGTGCAACACAACAGAGTATGAATTCACTAAGTATTTTAAAGAAGATTTAGAACAGTGTAGCCAAGATTTTGATTTGCTAGAATGGTGGAAGGTAAACTCCAGCCGATTCCCAATTCTTAGAAAAATTGCAAGAGAGGTATTAGCTATACCTATTTCCACTGTTGCCTCTGAAGCTGCTTTTAGTACTGGGGGGAGAGTCCTTGATGACTATCGTAGTTCTTTAACCCCTACAATGGTAGAAGCACTCATTTGCAGCCAAGATTGGCTCAAAGGAGCATCTTCAACACTTCTTACTACTGATGATCTTGATGAACTTGAGCGAATTGAAAGAGGTAAAGTACAAAAATATATTATACTTGATATACTTATTATACTTGATATATAATAAAATATATTTCTTTGTTTTGTAGAGGTATTTGTTGCGCAAGATGTCGGTAGCTCTTCGGTCCCAATTTCACTTCAGGATGAGTGAGGTCTGTGACACTATGGCTATGTTGTTGTGGCCTTGATTGTCTTTTACTATTGTTGCAGAGGAAGAGGAAGAGAAGTTGAATGAATGACTTGAGTGAAGATCAAAGTTGGGATAATAATCAAAGTCCATGGATGAATGCAGAGTGATGATCAACTACTTTGAAGAATTCAGAATTATGATGTCCATGTTTTAGTTGTTTAGATAGTGTTTGGAGTTGGATTTCATTCTTTTGTTATTGATTTAATTGTACTAAATTTGTAATTTGTAATGATTTTGAAGTGTTCCGTTGAATGCATATATCTAATGATTAATCTACTTATTTACCTCAAGATTTTCTGTGATTTGCAGTGCTATTTCAATTGTTAGTAGTATAATAGTTGCTTTATTAAATCATATGGATTTCAACACAATATCAGTTTGGACCAAGACAGTTTTCAACAGAAAAAGTTCAAAAAAAAACCAGTATTTCTGCAGTGCTATCAAATCCGGTTCTGGCAAAAACCAGTTTACTAAAAGGAAGCCGGTTTTAAAACGGTTTGATCCCAAAAATCCGGTTTGGAAGTGAAAACCAGTTCGAAACTGGTTCAAAACCGAACCTTATCCGGTTTGGATGAAAACCGGTTTTTTGCGAAAACGGTTTTGAGAAATGAACCGGTCTATTTATTTGGTTCAGTTCGGTGCAGTTTATGCACCATGCACACCCCTAGGCGGAGCGTACGAGTAGCCAAGCAATAACAAAAACACAATGAATACCAAATTTCAATCCAATTCTTTTGTTTAACTAATACTGATTATTGGTACATAGAACAAAATATAAAATTTTTATGTAATAGCACAGTCATAGTAAATAAAGAATCTGGAGTAAGGTAAAATTCAAAAGACAAGAATGAAAATAGTATCTACTTTTAGAGCTTGCTTAATCACATACCCACTAAGTCTCCAAGCTCAAGTTGTTTACACAAGCAAGTATCAGGTATTGAGGAATCAAGACTGAAATGAATGGAAAATATTTCATTGATTCTAACTGAAGACTACAACTGAGAATTTACAATATATATGATAGTTTAGTTCTATCAGTAACTGGAACAGTAACTAACTAACAAAATGCTAACAGTAACAGTATTCTAACTAACTAGTATATCTATATCTAACTGTGGTTAATTACAATAATTAATTAACTAAACTAGAGTTAGTATAAGTTCAATACTCCCCCTCAAGTTGGATGGTATATGTCATACAATCCCAACTTGGAAATGAGAGCTAAGAAGAGCTGTTTGGGAACAGCTTTGGTGAGTGGATCTGCCAATTGATGTTTGGGGGGTACATGTATTAACTTGAGGAAACCAGAGGTGATATGTTCTCTTATGAAGTGGCAATCAATATCAATATGTTTGGACTTAGCATAAGTGATGGGGTTGGTGGCCAGCTGAATGGCAGAGACACTGTCACAGAATACTTTGGCGCTGTGGAGAGGGACTTCAATGGTGGCCAGAAGTTGCTTCAACCAAAGAAGTTCAGAAGTTAAAGCTGCCAAGGCTCTATACTCAGCTTCAGCAGAGGAACGGGCCACAGTAGGCTGCTTTTTGGAGGACCAGTTGATGAGTGAATTACCCAGAAATATGCAGAAGCCACTGGTTGATCTTTTGGTAGTTTCACAGCTGCCCCAATCTGCATCAACATAAGCAGACAGTTGGAGGGAGGGTTTGGAAGTGAAAAGGATTCTTTTTCCAGGTGTACTCTTGATATATTGAAAGAGTGGTGGATGGCATCCAAGTGAATAAACCGGGGATGAGTCATATATTGGCTCAATCTGTTGACAGTATAGCTGATGTCAGGCCTAGAGATTGTAAGATACATCAATCTACCTATCAACCTTCGGTACTGAGAGGGATCAGCCAGAGGTGTACCATCCTTGTCATTCAAATGAAGATTCGGATTCATGTGATAGGAGATAGGTTTGCAACCTAAGTAACCAGTATCTTGGAGAAGTTGCAAGGCATATTTGTGTTTACATAGGTGAATTCCAAGGAAATATTACATTTTTCCTAACACTTTCAACTTGAAATGTTTCCTTAGAAAAGCCTGAGTGTGCTGCAATAGAGAAGAATTTGGGCCAGCCAACACAATATCATCCACATATACTAATAGGATTACAAGCAAAGTACCTGTCCCTTTGGTGAACAAGGAATGATCTGCTCCACACTTTGTGAATCCATTGGAAAGAAGAACACCTGAGAAAGTGTTGAACCATTGTCGTGACGCTTGCCGAAGCCCGTATAGGGACTTTGTGAGCTTACATACAAGGTTCTCCCCCTTGGTGTGATAACCCAAAGGTAATTTCATGTAGACTTCTTCATCCAAATTACCATTTAAGAACGCATTGTTGACATCCAAATGAATTAAGTTCCAAGAGCATTGAGCAGCTAGAGCTAGAAAATCAATTCGGACAGTGGTTAGCTTAGCCACTGGTGAAAAGGTGTCAATGAAATCTATTCCAACTTGCTGAGTATAACCATTAGCTACTAAACGAGCTATGTACCTATCCAAGGAACCATCAGAATTGTATTTTACCTTATAGACCCATCTACAACCAATGGCCTTTTTGCCTGGAGGAAGAGACTACACAGTCCAAGTATGGTTGGCCTCCAAGGCTGCAAGTTCCTCATTCATGGCTTGTTGCCAATGAGGAAACTTAACAGCATCATGATAAAAGTGGGTGTAACATCCCCTAATTAGCTAATTTAAATTATTTAAATTAGCAAAGAGGTTAAGGTAAATTATTTAATAGATAAAATATTTAGCACAATAGTTTAGCATGAATCTATTAATTAGCATAATTACTAAATTACGTGATGTTGAAATGAATATTATTTTAGTCATACATAATTGAAATGATTATGTTTAAGTCAGTAGATTGTGGTATTATAATATGTTAAGTGTGTATTAGGAGAATATTAGAGGGAAGGGGCATTCTGGTCTTTTAACTCACTTAAGTGAGTGACCAGCTAGCATAGAGCAAACACACCTCACTTGTGCAAGCTGAATCAAAACACAGCAGAGGGAGAATAGAGAGAAAGAGAGGAGGGTTGCGAGAGAGAGGAAGAGAAGGAGAGGGAGGGGAAATTCATAACCCTTAATGCATGTAACATCCAAGAACACCATTCAACACAGCTTTTCCTCCTCTACTCACTGACATAAATAGTTTCTTAGATACCTTCCCCCAACTCAGAAAATCCCATATCCTCACTTTCAAGCCCAAGTGCCATCAATGGAGTTATAGAGGCTTGCATGTCCTTGTTATAGTCCTATATTCAGTACCAAAGCTCACATCCAAGCAACAAACCTGTTTGAAGTTCATTTGGGTAGCTGGAATTCGAGTCTTGCTGCTGTTCAGTCAATCTTGGGTAGCTGGGTTGTTGTTGGATAGGATTTGAGAAGGTTCGTGAGGCTACTCGAACGTGGCAGCTGCTAGATTCGTCGTTTGAGTGATTTTCATCACTTCGGGTGAGTTCTATAACTCGCTTAGGGATTGTGTTTGTGTTCTGAGTTTATTTTCGAAAACCATGGTCACACGTTTTTGTTATCGAAAGGAAATTTATTTAAAAACCGTTTTCTCCAAAGAATCGTGACTTAAGTCATATGTTGTGTGATTGATTGTGTTGGAACGCTATGATATATTATTTTAATGTGTGATTAAGATTGGGTCTCGATCGGAAGGGATTTTGTAATCGGAACGAAATGGATTACTCATGAAAATACTATTTTCTGGAAAACTGATAGAGACGCACGGATCGTGTGCCTACGAGCACGGGTCGTGCGCCTCCCTCTGATACGACAGGAACTGGGTTTTTAAAACACGCACGGATCGTGCGCCTAGTCGCACGGGTCGTGCGTATGTCTCTGGAACTTTATAAAATTTTAATGGATCACGCACGGATCGTGCGCCAAGTCGCACGGGGTCGTGCGTATCTTTCTGAAAATCTTCTGTAAACTGTTCAAAAACGCACGGGTCGTGTACCTATACGCACGGGTCGTGCGAGACCTTCTGACCCTCAATTTTAAAGTGCCTTTTTATCCATTCCAAATGATTCCAATCCTCTTCCAATCCATTCCCCAAGGTCCCACAACAAGGTAAAGGTAACAATGGTATGAGATTGAACATGTTCGATAGAAAAATAGTGTGTTATGAATAAAATGGAAAACCGCACTTAGAGAACGCGAGAGTGCAAATGTTAAAGAATGATAATAACACACGATACTTGACTGATATTGTACACTGAAATTGACTGATATGGTACATGGTACTTGACTGGAATGACTAACAGCCCATTGCGGGTACACAGACTGAAAATGTATAATAAATACAAGAGGAAAAAGGGTGACGACCCTAAGAGGTTAGCATACTAGGGGAGGGGAAGTCATGAGCCCCAAAACCTAGACTCAAGAATGTTTCCCCTGCTAGAAATAGCGGGATGGGTTCACCAAAAGGTCAAGAGATGCCTATAAAATAGGTAGACTGAGGTGTTATGCTAAAAACATGGAACAAAGATTGCATGCTTCATGTGTCGCCTAGGAGGGCCATGAGCATGAAGGTTACAGGAACTGAATGTATTTCCACGTGGTTGCTTTTTAGGACCACGAGTTCAAAACAAGGCATAATGAACCGCTAGAGTTGTAAGGGGTCTCGATAGGACTCACTGAGATAATGTTTATCTCACCCTTCATATTTGTGGTTTTTACAGAGAAACAGGGGAAAGCAAAGGCGGTAAAGCATGGTTAGCTGGTGTGACTCTTGGAGTCATTGAAGACCTAGTTTAATGTTTTAGACCTTTATTCCGTTTATTGTTTCTATGTTCCAATTGTATAACTTTCATTGTCAAGTTGTAAAATCGTTTCCGCTACTTTATGTTTTGAGTATTGAACACCAGGATATGTACAAGTCTTAAGTTTTGGAACTTAAGCATTTTCATAAAGTCTATGAGGTTCAGAGAACCAGTTATTATGTATTATCTAAAGTTTTAGATGTGTTCAATATTTCAATAACAGGAAGTTACTCTGATGTATGCCATTTAGTGCATTTCGGTGATTCTATATGTTAGAATTTATCGGGGTGTTACAGTGGGGCTCATAGATGTGCGACACTTGCATGACAAAGGTTTTATAAGGGGTGGAAAGTCTGTCATTGGTGAAGTGAGTTTGAATGGGATAAGTAACTTGTGTGGCATACTCGTTAAGGTACTGAGGTGGTTGTTTAGGTCTTGAGGATCTTCGGAGGGGATTTTCTACTGGAGTAATAGTAGATATAGGTACTGCAGGAGCTGTATCTACAGGTACAACAGGTTCCACAGGCAATGCAGGAGCTGTATCTACAGGAAGCAAATCAGTAGCAGTATCTACAGGTACAGCAGGTTCCACAGGCACTACAGATGTAGTTTCTGGACTGTTTGCAGGTGAATCAGTAGTAGTATCTATAGGGAGGGGGTTTTGTAAATCAGCAGCAGTTTCTACAGGTATTGCAGATGTATTTTCATGATTATCTGTGGAGGAGGATGTTGTATCAAGTAGAGGAAGGGGAAGGATAACTTCAGCAGGGGGTTCTAAAATAGGTGTAGAGGCTGGTGAAGTGTGAAAAGGAAAGATGTGCTCATGGAACACCACATCTCGTGAAGTCAAGAATTTCTTGGTGGTGGTATCATAGAGTCTATAACCCTTAGTACCCGTAGGATAACCAAGAAACACGCACAGAGATGCACGAAGGCTGAATTTGTTCCTGAATTGAGGTATAGTTGTTGCATAGGCTAAGCAACCAAAGGTTTTCAGGTTATCATAACTAGGAGGTTCAGCATATAATTTCTCAAAAGGGGAAATGTTAGATAAGATGGGGGTGGGTAGTCTGTTGATAATGTAAGCAGCTGTGCCAATGCAGTCTCCCCAAAAGGATATAGGTACCTTGGATTGAAAAAAGAGAGCTCTTGCAACATTTAGCAAGTGTTGATGCTTTCTTTCTACAACAGAGTTTTGTTCGGGGGGATAAGGACATGAAAGTTGATGTAAAGCTCCATGTGCCTCCAAAAAATCAACTAGGGCCAACTCTTTGGCATTATCAGTTCCTATACCTTTGATGTCTTTACCAAGTTGAGTCTTAACAAAGACAAAAAATTGTTTTATCTTTAGAGGGGCTGTTGCACCCCGAAAAATCCCATTTGGACTTCTCAATGTACAACGTGGGAAAAGTTTGGAGCCGCCACCAATATTTTAATTTTCGGACCAAAACATTGAAAAAAGGTCCTTTTGGAAAAGGCGGGTGGTCTTTGAAAAACTAGAGACATAGGTTCGGGGGTCGATTACACGTGAGGAAGGTATTAGCACCTCACATGTCCTTTCTACCGAAAGGGAACCTCTAACTAAAGTATGTGGTTTCAATGTTTGATTTGGAAAATACCTAGGTTTGCCTATTTATTCCTTTGTTGAAAGATGCATTGAAAAGGATTTAACGAAAACCCTATTTATTATGGAAAAAGGAGAAAAAGAGCTTTTTAGAAAAAAGGGCTTGACGGGACATGGCCCGCTCCTACGTATCTCCCGGTGCGATGGAGAACTCAAAGCTACGTAGTTCTTCTTTGTTATGAAAAGGGTTTTTGTTTTTTATCCTTTTTTTTAGTGAATTTTCGAAATAGGACGAGCACTTAGCGAATGATTAAACTAACCAAAGTTATGGGTAATCACTGCTAAGTACTCTTGAAAATGAGAGTCAATACCATTGGTCAGACGAACCAAGGTTCTGATTGACCATTAGTAAAGACTCATTTTTATTTGACCTTTTGAAAATGGTTTTCGAAAAAGGTTAATTGACGCAAATGATCAAACTAACCAAAGTTATGGATGATCACCACTTTGTTGTTCTTTTTGTGAAAAGCCATTGATACCAATGACTAGACGAACCAAAGTTCTGATTAGCCATTAGTAACAATGGGTTTGAAAATAATTTTTGTTTGTTTTATGAAAAGATTTGCTTTATGATTGCGAAAAAGGTTTTCATTTGTTTTGAAATGAAGTGTTCGTGATAATCAAACTAACCAAGGTTATGAGTGATTATCACTAATAACTTATGTTTAAAAGGATGTTTTTGAAAATTGAAAGCGTTCATGATAATCAAACTAACCAAGGTTATGGGTGATTATCACTAATAACTTATGTTTTAGAAAATAGTTATATGAAAGAGAAAAAAAAAAGTTTTAATGAAATGCAAAAGGGTAAAAAGTTAAGAACAACAATGACCTAATTTTATTTCACTCAAAATAGATCGAAGGGGTAAAATTTCAAACACAACATATGCACAAAATATGGCCCTTGGCCGAATGTTCTTCATGCAAAAATCAAATCAATTTCATACTAGAATTCACAAGTTAGCACATAAAAACATCACAAGATGCAACCCTATTCTACACATGAGATTACTATACAAACATCAAATTAATACATGCCTTTATTCAACATAACAATTAAAGGAATAAATAAAAAAACATGGAACCCTAATTTTCACCCTCAAACCCAAAGTACAAACTAGCCCCAAATCAAGTCATTCTTCCACTACAAGTCATCAAATATTCAAACAACACATGAACCCTATTTTTTCATCTCTTGGCCGAAACATCTTAAGCATTAATTCATTTTCGATTTCATACTAAAACCTTACAAATTAGCATACAAGAGGAACATAAGGCACAACCCTACACTTTAAGCATTAAACAAAATTGAATCATATAGAGTAATCCTTTCACTTAAATTAAAGTGCCATGGGCACAAGTGAAAATCCACTTACCCCATCATCAACATCTAGCAATGGGTAAAATAGAACACATAAACCAAGAAGATAAAGTTGAATCCTCTCTAGCTATCCCCTCCACTTATATCAAAGTGCACTAGGCACTAGTGGAGACTCACATAGCTAAATCATCAACAACTAACCAAAAAACAATTAAAGGAACATGTGAACTAATGAACTAGATTAGGGTAAAGATACATGAACAAGTAAGCTAGTTTAGCAAATTATCATATGAAAATTAGAGAGCATCTAAATAAAGTAGAATCCCTTCTAACCATCTTCTCCACTTAAATCAAAGCGCACTAGGCACTAGTGGAGACTCATATGGCTAGATCATCAACAAATAACAACTAAAAAAATATTAAACAAGGAAAACTCATAAACAAAGTTGAATCCTATCTTACAATCTTCTCCCTTAAATCATGGTGCTCTAAACACAAGGGTGAATCAAGTTGTAAGATCATCAACATACAACAACTAAAAAAAATATTAAACATGAAAAATTCATAAACAAAGTTGAATCCTATCTTACAATCTTCTCCTTTAAATCATGGTGCTCTAAACACAAGGGTGAATCAAGTTGTAAGATCATCAACATACAACAACTAAAAAAATATTAAACATGAAAAATTCATAAACAAAGTTGAATCCTATCTTACAATCTTCTCCCTTAAATCATAGTGTTCTAAACACAAGGGAGAATCAAGTTGTAAGATCATCAACATCACAAGGACTAAAAATCACTTTTAACACAAAACTTTAAACGCTAATAGTAAAAAATAAACGTACTCAAGTGAAAAGAAACCACAAGATAATTTGAAAACAAAAATATGCGAAACATAAGAGAGTGAAAATCACATGTTTATTTCACTTAAAAACAAAAATCAACACAAATTAATCAACAAGCTACATTATTCAAAGGTGAGAAGCCATTTCTCACCCTAACAACAACAATCTACATTTTTAAAAGTGAAAATGATGAGTGCACAAAAATAAGGAAGAGAATATGAGATGAAGATGATAAGATGAGTTTTGATGCAAAATGTTTGAAGATGATGCTAAGATATTGGGGTTTTTACCTTATCTCTAAAATAGGTAGAAAATTGAAGAAGTAGAGGAGAAATAAATGAAAGGAGCTTCGGCCTTGAATGAAGAAAGGTATGAGGGGCTGTTTTTGGTTTGAATGGAGGGGAGGAAGAGAGGAGTTATGTGCTTGATTTTTCTTGAGTGTGAGAGGAGTGGATTGGAGGTGGTTTGATGATGAATTGGTGAAGGAAAGTTGAGAAATGGAAGTGGTTTTAGGGTGGAGGAGCTACGGTTTCTTGGAGGAGGAGAGGAGAAGAGAATTGTGTGATTTTTGAGAGTGAGATCAAAATGAGAGCTAAAGAGGTCCTCTTGTGAAGGAATGAAGGGTTTTTATAGATTTTTTCTAGGGTTAGGGGTATTTGTGTCCTTTTATTTCTAGGTGCTCTAGGATTTGAGCTTTATTTTTGATCAATGGTTGGGATTGACTCTCACAAGGATTAGGGGTATTAAAGAAACACAAATGTGAGTGAAAATGAGAGAAAGAGAAATCGAAATTATTGGATAAAAGAAAAGAGAAAATAAAATGGAAAATTCTAATTATGGAAGAGATATTTAGGAGAAGTAGGGTTAGGGGTGTTATTGGAATAAATTGTTCCCAAAGAGGGAACTTTGGCTTTTTTGAAGGTGGGGTTAGTGTAAGTGGATGGATGATTTTACCAAAGAGGGTAAGGCTAAAAATAAGATCAAATCAAATCTTTAAGAAGTGTGTAGAAGATTTTTTTTGAGAGAGAGGGTGTGAGTGGCGTGATTCTTGAAGGGGAATGAGGGAACAAAAAATATTTTTTTGGTCATTTTGTCTTATTTGAAGACACTTCCTCACATGAGTTTGCATTTCAAGTTTTTGGGCATGGGAACTAAATGCAATGCAACTATTAAAATCATGTCACATTTTTTTTTGGGCACATCAAATATTCACTCTAGCTATCTATGACAATTAAATTGTCACATAATAATAGAGGAATATTTAATGGCCTTTTCTATTTATTTATGCACTAAAAATGAGAAAAATGCAATTATAATTATTTTTGATTAGGGTTTTTTCTACAAAATGTACAAAAATTATCCTTGATGAAATAAAAAAATGTACTTTTTGTAAATATGCATTTTTGGCAAGAAAATCATCTTTTATGGAAAATGACCAAAATGCCCTTTTCAACCCTAAAACCCTAATCTACCTAAAAAGCGCATTCCAACCCTAAAAATGATTTTAAAGACCTTGGAATGACTTCTAGGACTTAAAATGCAATGCATGATGATTTTCTTGAGGAATTATCCCTTTTATTGTGAAATGACCAAAATACCCTTTGGACCTCAAAACCCTGATTTACCCAAAAGGGCACTCCTACTTTAAAAATAATTTTGGAAACTTTGGAACGACTTTTGAGACTTAAAAATGCATGCCCATATCTCTTCTCGCCTCTCAAAATAATGGCACACTTCTAAATTATTATTTTTGCGGAAAATTAGGGTTTTGACCTAAGCCGGACAAAATTGGGGTATGACAGGGGCCTCAGACTTATGAGTGAGCAAATGAATCCAAGTATATCTAGTGCAATCATCTACCATAGTTAAGAAAAAAAGTTTCTTATCATATGTTGGGTGAGAAAATGGACCCCAAACATCACAATGTACAAGATCAAAAGAACTAGAAGACAAATTGTTATGAGAAACAAAAGGTAATCGTTTTTGTTTAGCCAACGGGCATATACAACAATTATGACTAGAATAGGAATGAGAAATATCTATAGGCTCTCTATTGCTAATCAATTTGAGAACCTTATCAGACAAATGGCCTAACCTATTATGCCAAAGATGAGCATTATTTGACAAACCAGATGTGTGTGAGACAACATTTGAAATACATGGTGATAGTGTGTGGGTGCCTTGGCCATTGTAGGAGTCCTTAAGCAAGAGAAACAATCCATTGTGCAGACCACCCTTCCCAATCACCTTGGTTGGTGGGGTGTCCTGTATCAAGGCAGAATTGTCAGAAAAGCAAACTGACAGCGTGGAAAAAGTCATTAAGGCACTAACAGAGATAAGATTCACATGAAAATCAGGAATGTAAAGGACATTATGTAAGATAAGGTCTTTACTAAGAGTTATGGAACCTATAGCTTAACATCAATCCTAGTGTTATTTGGTAATGTGACATAACGATTTGATAAAGTAGTGTAGGAAGAAAACAGTTCTAGTGTGTGTGTGATGTTTGCTATGGCACCTGAATCAATGATCCAAGAATCATAAACATGAGCTAGACACGCATTCAACACATTGAGACTAACTCCTAGAGGAAAAGAGTTGGACAAACCAGAATCAGTGACTGATGTTTGGGCAATATGCGCCTGTAAGAAGTTGATTAATTGGAGACATTGGCTTGAAGTCATGGAAGAGGCATCTATGGATGAGTCTGTGGTGTCAGCAGAGACTTGATTAGCAACAGCTACTGGTGCAGAGGTCTTCTTTCCCTTCTTGAAACCAGAGGTATAGCCAGGAGGGAAACCGTGCAATTTGTAGCATTTTTCTTTCACATGCCCCAAGATTCCACAATGTGCACATAGAGGCCTGTCTCTCTTTGCTGGTTTGCGTTTATTTGTGTCACTTTGAATAGCAAAAACAGGGTTGACTTCAGGAGTTGCTGGGGAGATGGTATTACCAATTTCCTTCTGTTTCTCTTCTTGAATCAATTTGGCTAGGACTTGATTCATAGGGGGGATTGGTGTCATCATCAAGATTTGGCCGCGGGCATGAGCGTATGTCTCACTTAGGCCCATAAGAAACCACGTGACATACTGTCTTTGATGGTGTTTGATCAATGGCTCGACGCCGCCACAGGTGCAGGTGTGGACAGGTTTGTGTTCACCAAGTTCTTCCCAAAGAGCTTTGAATTTAGTGTAATAAGCATTGATTGAGAGAGTACCTTGAGTGCAAGTGAGCATGGAACACAGCAACTGAAAGATGCGTGCACCATTGTCTTGCTGGAAACGAGATTGCAGGTCGCTCCAAATCGAGGAAGCCGAATCGGAGAAGACGACACTGGCAGCAATCTCTGAAGACACGGAATTGATGATCCAAGAGGCAACAATGTGGTTGTTGCGACGCCATGGGGCGTGATTTGGAGAAGTGGTTTCTGGTTGTGTGATAGAGCCGTCAGCGAACCCTAGTTTGTTCTTCCCGGAGAGGGGAAATTCCATCGCTCTGCGCCATGTATGGTAGTCGTGGCCATCGAGTTGTTTGGTGAGAAGTACAAGAGCAGGGTTTTCAGGGTGATGAAGACAGTAAGGATCAGATGAATTTGCCGTCATGGTTGAAGAACTGAGAAAAAGAGGGGAAATCGATCCAGAAGGCACAACCAAAACGAAAGAAGGGATTGCGGAACGAATTTGCAGAACGAATCGAATTGTTGGATGAATCAACAATCGAATCAAGGCAAAGAATCAGAGGTTGCGGAAACTCAGGAAAGATGCGAAGAGGAAAATCGCAAATTCCAGGTGGAGAAGACGCAAAAACTCAGGAACTTCTTCTGATACCATATTGAGGAATCAAGACTGAAATGAATGGAAAATATTTCATTGATTCTAACTGAAGATTACAACTGAGAATTTACAATATATATGATAGTTTAGTTCTATCAGTAACTGAAACAGTAACCGACTAACAAAATGCTAACAGTAACAGTATTCTAACTAACTAGTATATCTATATCTAACTGTAGTTAATTACAATCATTAATTAACTAAACTAGAGTTAGTATAAGTTCAATATCAGCAACTACAAATATGTAATTGAAGGATTATTCATATATGTAAGTTAGCCAAGTGTTGGTTAGTACAAGCATCTACTGCTTAGTCAGAGTAAAACAGAATAGATAAATTGGGTTAAACGAGAAACATGCTGAACACAAAATACTTTACATTAAACGAGCGACATGTTGATATATCGCTATGCTATGCAGTGCTTTGGTCAATATGAAACCAAAGGTATAGAATCTTTCTTTTTAAATACAAGGTTTCCTGACGTCACCATTTTGTCTCACAAAAGCTACCAAAAGCACTGTAGCCAAATACGTATTGACCATTTGACCTACGGTTTCCATTCTATTTTTCCTTCCTCCATTAAGGCATTAACTCATTTGCCAGCCACTTCGCATCCATATTATTTTGATGCATTAATTAACACAACCAAGGAAGAGAACCACTTTTAAAATATTCTTTTTACCCACTATCCAAATATATCTAGATTAAATGCATCCGAACACCATTTTGACTCTTTGTTTTTTTCTGTCCACACATTACTCACTAGCAGAAAGAGAAGAGAAGAGAAGAGAGAGAGAGAGAGAAGAGAAGAGAGAGAAGAAAAGGAGAGAAAGAACAAACGGATCTAGAGAGAGAGAGAGAGAGAAAGGGAGATCAGGCGAAACCGAGGGGAAAGGGGAGGGAGAGATAGAGACGACGGTGGAAGGAGTGGCCACGGCGGAACACGCGGAGGAGTTTATAGCGAGGAGATAGAAAATGGTGCGGTGGTGCGATGAGAAAGAGAGATGAGAAGACGCTTTGGATTTTTTATTGTTTCTCTTCCCTATATTTTCCTCTATTTTGGCTTCTGATCTCTCCTCTGTATTTTCCTGTGATTTTGTGACAGAGGGTTTTGTAGCAAAAGCAAAGTCAAGGACCGAGGGTGGTGGGAAGAAGGTCGGTGGCGTGGTCCAAATGGCGGAGGTGGTTCGAGCGACAGCACGAGTGTCGCCATAAGCGGCGGCGGTGGAACGAACAACGGAGGCGGAGTCCACTACACGCGGTGGCCGAAACTGAACCAGACAAAAAGGTGAGATCTTTCTCCTGTTCTTGGTTCTAATGGTTAACAAACAACAATATATTGTTTAGTTATTTTTATGAGAGAAACAATTAAAACAACAAAATAATTAACTGTAGTTCTATATGGAATGATCGAATCATGAGGGTCACTATGTTTTGTCTTCTCCCATTTTTTTATTGTATCTCTTCTCTATATTTTCCTCTATTTTGGTTCTGATCTCTCCTTCTCTGTATTTTCCTCCTTTTCACTTTTTTTCCCATATTCCTTCTTCTTTCTTTTTTATTGTGATTTTGTCACAGAGGGTTTATGAGGGAATCCCTCCTCCAGATGTGGTGCACTTGCTACATTGAAGGTTTATGAGGGAATCCCTCCTCCATATGACAGGATGATGATGATGGTTGTCCCTGATGCTCTCAAGTAAGTTCTGTTTTATTTCCAATCTACCGTTTTGTATATTTTCCAATTGAATTTGAATTGTGTTTTTGTTATGGAAACTGAATGAGTGGGCCAATGTAATTAGGGTGTTGAGGCTTCAAAAGGGGTACAAATACTGTTTGCTTGGGAAATTGTCATCGGACGTTGGATGGAACTACTATGATACCATCAAGGTGAGTTTTTGTTTTCATTGGAACTTTTCTAATTTGTATTTTGTGAATTTCGGTGGTTGCTAAATGTCGTTATTTTTCTCTCTGTGATAGGAGCTGGGGAATAAGAGAAAGGAAAGGGAAAGTTTGAATTACGAGAGAAAGAAGCAGTTTACCAAATTGAGGGTGAAAGTATCAAGGTGAGTTTTTGTATTCACTGGAAATTTTCTAATTTGTATCTTGTGAATTTTGGTGGTTGCTAAATGTCGTTATTGTTCTCTCTGTGATAGGAGCTGGAGAATGAGAGAAACGAAAGGGAAAGTTTGAATGGGTTCATGATGTTATTTTTATTTACTTTATTACTGATGATGAAAGGGAAAGTGTGCGATCGAGCAGCAACAATGTCGAAGAGAGGTCGCGGTGGATCAGCGGGGAACAAGTTTAGGATGTCACTGGGTTTACCAGTGGCGGCGACGGTGAACTGCGCCGACAACGTTGGAGCTAGGAACCTTTACATCATTTCGGTGAAAGGTATTAAGGGAAGGCTGAATCGTTTGCCTTCAGCTTGCGTTGGAGACATGGTGATGGCTACCGTGAAGAAGGGAAAACCTGATCTTCGTAAGAAAGTGTTGCCAGCTGTTATCGTTCGTCAGCGTAAGCCTCGGCGCCGAAAGGACGGTGTTTTCATGTATTTCGAAGATAATGTTGGTGTTATTGTGAATCCCAAATGTGAAATGAAAGGTTCTGCTATTACTGGTCCAATTGGAAAGGAATGTGCTGATCTGTGGCCCAGGATTGCAAGTGCAGCAAATGCTATTGTTTAAGTTGGATTGTTACTATTTATATGTTTATGTTTTTGACATTTGAACTTGTCATTGTCTTGCTACTATTTTAGTTTGTTGAATCGTTTTCAAAGTGACAGAGTAGCTAATCTGTACTGTTCTTCTCTGTAATGAGAAGTGTTTTGAAGAGATTAATTGATAGTTATATTAGTTGTTCGTTCTAAAAAAAAGATGATACAGGTTAATTGTAAATCTGTTGACTTTTTGTTTATATACATAAGTTGTATCCTTCCTCTTTGTTACTCTCAATTTGTTCTTTATTTTGTTGGCTTTGGTTTAAGGGGAAAAGATTGCAATTGGGCTTTAATGAACTAAATCTGCAATCAGGTATGTATTAACTTTTTCAGCAGTTTTTTTTAATGGTAATATCTAATTTATTGAAATACAAGGAGGTATTAAAATCTTTGGAACTTAAACTTTCTATTAGAATTTTTTTTTGTAGGAGGAGAGGTTTTGTCATTTTTATAGAAATTTGAATTTTAAAATCATGTTTTAATGAGTGTTATAACCATTATTAAATGAGTTTCTTCTAAAGTGTAAAAAGTTTCTTCTAAAGAAACTTTTTAAAATTTGGGTTTGGTAGTTTGCTGCATAGGTGTTTGAGAAGTGGGGCAATAAACTTAAGTTTTTTTGAACATTTCTTTAGTTCACTGCAATGGCTATAAGGCTATTTGGTTTGGAACCATTCCTCCCAAAGGCTAATGTTGAAAAATCGCATAGCAGTTGGACCACACCAGGAAGCCAAACTCTTTTGTAAGCCATATAAATATAAAAAAGTAGCAATTGAGAAGAGTGAGAATTTAGACCCTGATTTTGGAAGTGCTTTAATTTTGTTGGCTTTTATTCACCATCCTACAAAAGGTGTTTCCTACATTGGTTGTTCATTGTCTTTCTTTCCTCAGCTATTAATTATCTTGAATGCATATGTAACCATTATCCAACTCTGCGATATATTTACCTTCAATGCTTGCCAACGTTTTCCCTTTACCTTACCTAGGAACAATGTTCCCACCAGCTGTTGATAGAGTGTGGGATTCATGGCCTTCTTTGTCACGGGGTGAGTCAAAGGAAGAATTGAGTGGGCAAGATACAGAAGCATACCCTTTGTTGAAATACCTTGCCCCAATCTGTTTCCTGCTTTGTCCATACACCTTAGTTTGACTGACATAAGGTTTGTTCAAACTTCAAAGTTATTGTTATATTTTTATCTATCTTTTTCATTTAACTCATTATCATGCAGTTATTCTAAACAGTACATTTAGAAGTCACATTGGAACATAGCTAATCTGATTCAAGGCAAGTGAATTTATTTAAAGGTAATACATGTGCCCATGTCTACCGATCGTTTTCGTCCCAACGCTTATGCGTTGTCATCCCCCGGCCCTCTAGGTTGACAAGCGTAACTCTGGCTTTGATGAACCAGCAGTATTGAAGATGCTCCAATTGTTATTGATTAGAGTTTTGTTAATAATTAGACTTTCTCTATTGTATATTTTGCTAAGACTATTCTGATACATGGATATTCTAATGTGTATCTTTCCTTTCTTTCTAACGATCACAAAGAAAGGATGTGTATCAATTGGTATTTTATAAGTATTCCATACTATTAGCAAAACATGTTTTCCTATCATCATTCGTCTACCAGGTTTAAAAGCAACAACCAGCCACACAAAAAGTGGCCACCTTTAAAATCAATAGCCACACATACAAATATTATATAATAATAAAAATAATAAAAATAAAAAAAATAAAAATATAATAAATGTATTCCACCTAAAAATTTAAAGCATACTTGGCACCAAATTTTACTAAAAGAGAAAAGAAGAATCTTGAGAGAGATTTTTTTTTCCATAAAAGGCGTTGCATCTACTGTCTCAGAATTGCACTCCATCAATGAATGACTTTTCCATGCTTGTATGGATGTGCCAGTTCTATTCAACAAAAATCAATACCAAATGTAGCACTTTAATTACCGGTTGTCCTTCCTATTTTGTTTTATGTGCATCATTCACTTTCCAACCAAGGAAAAGAGCGTCTCACTCCCACACCTATTACGTTCCATACGCATTTTCTATTTTGGAAACAAATCCTCAAGCCCCAATTTTTGAGCTTCTTATTCCTTGGTTATTTCATGTATTGGCTGTCGGAGAACAATTTCAGCAATGGGATCCAGGGAAAAAAATTATTTGAGGTATAGTTAGTAAATTAGTATTTTAATTTAGTTGTAGTATTTTATTTAGGTGACTACCTTTGTGTTTGTGTTTTAATGTTAAGAAGAAACGTGAGTTGAGTCGACCACCTCCTATTCCTTTTATAAGCCATATTAATGAGAAAAATAGCAATTGAGAAGAGTGAGAATTTATTGTCAAAAAAAAAGAGTGAGAATTTAGGCCGTAATAATTTTTCCTGGCTTTATTATTTTTGTGGCTGTGGATCAATGTGTGGTGCTTGTGTGTGGTAATTGTAGCGAAAAATCAAACCCCAACAAAAAAAATTCTGGCGAATGATAATACTATAATATATATTTAACTTTATTTATAATTATTTCCCATTGTTTTATTTGTGTGGCTGTGAATGTGTGGTGCTCATCACCAGTCATGTGGTAACCGTGGTGAAAAATCAAACACCAGTAATGTTAAGAAGAAACGTGAGTTGAGTCGACCACCTCCTATTAATCCTTTTATAAGCCATATTAATGAGAAAAATAGCAATTGAGAAGAGTGAGAATTTATTGTCAAAAAAAAAAGAGTGAGAATTTAGGCCGTAATAGTTTTTCCTGGCTTTATTATTTTTGTGGCTGTGGATCAATGTGTGGTAATTGTAGCGAAAAATCAAACCCCAACAAAAAAAGTTCTGGCGAATGATAATACTATAATATATATTTAACTTTATTTATAATTATTTCCCATTGTTTTATTTGTGTGGCTGTGAATGTGTGGTGCTCATCACCAGTCATGTGGTAACCGTGGTGAAAAATCAAACACCAGAAATATCACAAACAACTTTCTTTATGAGTAATATTATGTTTATAACTATAATATTGTTTTTCATTGATTTATTTGTGGCGGTCAATGTGTGGAGCTCATGTGGTGGTGCAACACCAGATAATTTCACACAATTGGGTTTATAAATAATGTTCATTTATTGTTTATGTGTGGTGTCACTCATGTTTAATAGGTATAGCCGTGTGGTTGGGGTCGTAGTACGAAGACGAAATGCAGAAACGTTAAATGACAAGCCCGACTGGTGTTGTTTGATTCAGGCCCAACGTTAATAAAGTAACTTTTGCACGATTCTTATCGTAACAAATAGTAGCGATGTTTTCTTAAGGATGATACTTAAAAGTACGAATACAAAATGTCAGAAGCGTTATATGACAAGCCCGACTGGTGTTGTGTAATTCAGGCCTGAGGTTAACAAAGTAACTTTCGTACGATTATTATCGTACCAAATAGTAACGTTGTTTTCTTAAGCTTTTTACCGTTTAGTTGTGCCCGGACTTATTTTGTTAGACTTATTTAAAGATCCAGCTGTTATAGGGCAAGACTTTGCTCCCTGATAAATTTTTTTCCAAAATTAGTATTATTGCCCTATTAGTTTATTTATCCTTCTTTTAAAAGTGCGAAGAACTAATGTCCGAAATATTAGATGACAAGCCCGACTGGTGTTCTGTGACTGGTGTTGTGTGATTCAGGCCCGAGGTTAAAAAAGTAATTTCTGTGCGATTCGTATCGTACCAAATAGTAGCGTTGTTTTCTTAAGGATGAAACTTAAAAGTATGAACTTATTTGATTAGCCTTATTTAAAGATGTAGGTGTTATAGGACAAGACTTCACTCCCTATAATTATTTTCCAAACACAAGTATTATTATTTTATTTATTTATTTATTCTTCTTTTGAATAGTATTAATTTTATTAGACTTATTCTTCTTTTTTAAATATGATATTTTAATTAAAGTATAATTTATATCGTATTTCAAAGTATAATTTTTATTTATTGTAATATTTTTCCAAAATTAGTATAATTGATCTATTGGTTTATTTATTATTCTTTTAAAAGTGCGAAGAACTAATGTTCGAAATATTAAATGACAAGCCCGACTGGTGTTGTGTGATTCACGGCTGAGGTTAACAAAGTAATTTTCGTACGATTCTTATCGTACCAAATAGTAGCGCTGTTTTCTAAAGGATAATACTTGAAAGTACGAAAACGAAACAGAAACGTTAAATGACAAGTACGACTGGTGTTGTGTGATTCAAGCATTTATAGAAGCATTATTATTTAGTTCTATGAGAAAGAGTATTACAAGTATTTAATAGAACACGTATAAAAATGCTTTGTAAATTCTTTTTTAAATGTGAGTCTTGTGTTAGCCTCGGATCGGGAAAAAATCTCCCCATTTTCGCCATGTCAATAGCACTTTCCGTGCGTAGCACGGGTCGACATCCTATAATAAAGTTTATTACGGAAGAAGAATTCATAATTCAACATTTATTACGTAGGATGGTTCAGTTGACTTATACTAGACGAGGATGCTTTCGTATTCATATTCCAATGACTGCGGACCATCTAAGGCCTAGGTTGATGCGTAATCCACCACCACCACTACAAGTTGAACATCCTCAACACGAAGTTGCTGGAGTTATTGAAGACAATCCTATTGTTCTTGACTAGATGATCTTCAAAGTTTTATATTTTATTTTGTAAAACTTCTTCGGACATTTAAGGATTTTTCTATTGTTGTTTGTTGTAAAACTTTTTCTAACCTTTAATATGTTGGATTTAGTTTATATCTTTTATTTCCTCCATAATATTGATTTTGTTGCATGTCATTGATCCCATATAAAATCTAATTTTCCGTATGTATTTTGGCCGTTACTAGGGCTCCCCGTCCATCGAACGAGAATTGTGTCTAGTAGTCTTTAAAGCCAAACAAAACAGATTAGGATCAGTTATGTTCCAAGTAAAGCTAAGACTCAAATTTTGAAGGATACATCTAGAATCTAGATCTTCACAGTGATGAATGTTGACTTGCAAAAAATGAGTCTTCCAATATGAATATGCATCTAGAAGTGTCCTTCTACCTGCAAACAATCCAATCATGTTCTAGTCAATCCAAACATTCAATTGTGCTACTATCAATTATAGAGCTTCATCCGTTAAAAATAAATTCATTAAAAAATTGATAGCCTACTTTATAATCAAAGCAATACATATACATGACTGTTATAATCTACTTTATAACGCACTTTACATTAAAAAGTAAATCATAAGTACTCAAACCAGGATTGTAAGTGAACATTTGTCTCTCTTTAAGATACACAAAGCAAGATTCCTTCAACATAAAAGATTCACAAATCTCCTAACTTTCAAAAACAAGGTAACTAACCTATAGTTCACAAAATTATCAGCCTTGGGTGAATGAACGTTGAACAATGCAAATTGGAAAATATCTAGCTTGCAGCAGACTTTAAAATTGGGAAATATAGGGAGTTGGAAAACTAGTATTGAGTCCACCACTCAAACTTTTGAAGTTTCCATACAGAACTATCTACCAAAGCAATAAATCAAACACTTGTGAACATAAATTGTATAATGTTAATATCCAGCAAGAGTCCCCACGCAATATCATTGTAAACTTACTCAGTAGAAGATGAAGAACTAGTAAAACATAATAATGACGTACAGGTTATAAAAGTAAAACGCGTCAAGCCAAGAGTTCTTTAGATTGAAATGAATGAGATAGGTACTTGAAAGATACCAAATTTTGTGTTGTATCCTGACTCTTGCACTAGCAACAAAACAATGACTTGCACCTTTTGTTTAGTTGGTATAACCCTTTTATTCATCCACCTATCAAATGCAATGGCATTCTCATCAGAATGATACAATGGCATCCTAAGAATAATATGATTGTTGGTGGAAATTTAATAAAACTTTAATGTCTTCAAATAAATAAATTACACATAATTCATTTAGGGGAAATATGGGGAGGTTAGGGTGGCGAGACCAAGATCATCCATCATTAAGTAGAGACACTGGGGTTTACACGTGAAAAATTGCTAGCATACCTGAGCAAAGTACATCACTAGGTAACCTGAGAAACTGAAATGCATTGAGTGAACCAGTGTTTCTCCAATCCAAATTGCCATGAATTGCTCACCCTGTAAAAATCCATGTTAGTTCTGCAAATCTAAAATCATCAGGTGCTAAATCACTATCAAGAGAGTAGAAATGTAAACTGAAAAAGTTCAATTACCCACCAATCAATCATGTTCGGTTATTACTTATTGTGATGATGGATGAATGATAAAAGATGGATGCTTGCAAAACAAAGGCAGAAATGGCTTTTTAATCTAGGGAAAAAAATGGAAAGCATAAGTTTCAATTTTCTTGATACACAATTGAGGTAAGGTATGCCACACAACACATGCTACACATCCATATGATATCAGACCTACTGTAACTAGAGTCTATTATAGAAAGAAGAGGGACACTAATAGAGCTTAGAAGGGCAATATTGTCATAAAGGGGGAACAGAATAGTATAAATAGCTCAGAGTGATTCTGTTAGTCAGTTATCATTTTGTAATGTACCATTGGTTGCAATGTACCATTGATTCTGTTCGGTACCTTGCCTCGAATTCTCGGATCCGAATCCTGCAGTTGGTATCTGTAGTATAGTGTTTATCTTCCCCTGGCTCGAGGTCAGATGGATACGGTGGAGATCGGAATCTTCCGAGGTTGATAATTGTTGAGTCGCCTGCTTCTGAGATGGAAATCATTGGGGTCGCGTTCTTCCGAGGCTGGACTCGGCGGGATCGGGTACCTGCAGACACTTTGATGCTCAAGTCAGCAAACAGAAGTTAGAGAGATGCAAATGTGCGAAGCATACCTGGATAAGCGGGGCATCGGGGAGACGCGGGTTGTGCCCGATCCAAACCGTTGGATTGAGGCGCTTTGATCTGGTCCGTTGGTCTTGGCGACTGATAGCCCCGCAAGTGCACGGGTCGTATCGTGTAATAAAAGAGTTATCGATCCACAGGGAGAGCCTAGGTGAATACCAATCTAATTTTTCAAAGTTGATTAACTGAAAAGAACGTGTTTTTAGAAAGAAGGAATGTTTTAGCAAAGTCTACTCACTCATGATCATTGTAGACAAAAGAGGAGAAAAGAAAATAAAAGAAGAAAACATAAAGTTTAAATAGCGAGAAATAAAAGAAAGGGGTAAAGTGCAAAATCATAAATAGCGGAATTGTAAATGACAAGAAAGTAAATTGCTTGAAAAGTAAATTGCCAGTAATTTACTTGACTTGGAAAGTTAAAGAGCAAGGAAAATAAAAGTGCAAGAAAGTAAATAACTTGGAAAATAAAGGTGCAAGAAATTAAATAGCAAGAAAAGTAAATGACTTGGAAAATAAAGGTGCAAGAATTTAAAGGAGCAAGAAAGTAAATGACTTGAAAAGTAAAAGGGCAAGAAAATAAATAGCAAGAATTTAAAGGGCAAGAAAGTAAATGACTTGGAAAGTAAAGGTGCAAGAAATTAAATAGCAAGGAAAGTAAATGACTTGGAAAATAAATAGCAAGAAATTAAAGGAGCAAGAAAGTAAATGACTTGGAAAGAAAAAGGGCAAGAAAATAAATAGCAAGAATTTGAAGGGCAAGAAAGTAAATAAGCAAGAATCATAAAAAGCATGAAGAGTAAATTGAAGTCATGAATCTTAGAGGAAACCTTGTCATTGATTTTCTAACAAAATTCAAGCTTAGTTACAAGTGAGGATCAAGCCTCTATTTATAGGAAAATATTAGGTCTAAGGCACTTGAGAGGAGGGGCAAAATGGTCATAAAAAAAGTGGCAAATCAAGTGGCAAGGGAAAGCCATCAGCAAGTGGGTGCAGCCAAAATTGACTTGTCTGGTGCCAGCGTCGTGCGCCCATGTGCCTGGGTCGTGCGCCTTGGCCAGTCAATTTTGGCTGCTCTGCGCCAGTTTTGCACTAGGGTCGTGCGCCTATGGTGCCAGGGTCGTGCGCCATGTGCTGGAAACAGTTGTTCTGCGTTGATGGCAAGCATGGGTCGTGTGCCTATGTGCCAGGGTCGTGCGCCTTGTTCTGCCAAAATGGGCCATTTTCAGTTGAAAACACGCACGGGTCGTGCGTGGTGCACCCAGGGTCGTGCGCAGGCTCTGCGCCAGTTTTTACCAGGGTCGTGCGCCTGTCTGCCAGGGTCGTGCGCCAGTTTTGCACTAGGGTCGTGCAACATGTGCCAGGGTCGTGCGCAGGCTCTGCGGCAGTTTTTGCTGCTTGGCGCCCTGTGCTGCGCCAGTTTTGCTGCTTGGCGCCCTTGGCCAGTTTTCGGTTTTTGGGGCCCTTGGCGCCCATGAGGGTGTCTAGTGCTTTAAAAATTGCTCCTCCTCAAATATTTCCTTTTTTCTTCATTTTAGCTCATATTTTCTCTTTTGCTCCAAAATAAAACCTGAAAATAAAAAGCAAACATATGTAGTAAAATAGTTCAAAGATATAAAATATAATTAAAATACCTAAAAAAACTTAATGAAAATAACTATTAAAAAGACTCTAAAAATAGACTTATCAAACTCCCCCACGCTTGAACCTTTGCTTGTCCTCAAGCAAAAACAGTGTAAATCCTTAGGCCGATTCTGAAGGAAAATTATTTTCACATCGAATCATTAAGCGAACTGTGGGGCAATTCTAACACTTCGGTTTGAGAACTACTATCCGGGCTTCTTGTGGAATTGGGAGACAAATTTAAAGTATCAATACATTAGAGAGGATATCAATGTCATCATAGAACCGGTTCCCCAGCATTCTTAAGTTTGGGTCCTCCATTCACTAAGACCGGGTCTCAAAGGAGGGTCTTTATACGTTGGGTATTCAAGCAATATTTCTTTTTCTTTTTCTTTGATTGTATATGCTAACCATTCATTTTGACATTTAAAATGCACCAATTTTTGCATTTTGAATTGGTTTTGCAAAATTTTTTTTTTTTGTTGAATACCCCAACTCAGACGTTTTTCTCCAATAACCGCGCATCCAGTGAATGTCACCAAGAGAACCAGGTTACTAGTTTCTTTTCAGTCCTTCTAATTGTATTAACGACTGAAAACAGTCTCAGTAGTGTGTGTGTGAAAAAGCCCTAGAAGTAGAAATCGAACCATGATACAATTTTTGTTGCTCCCAAACAGCCCACCTAGATTATTGCTAATAAAAAATTGAAAAATTATTTTTTTCATAAAAGGCTTATCTAAAACATGCTTCAAAAACTCACAAGGATTTTCAGCAATGGGAGACGAACTTTATTTATTGAAATAAACTAGAAATTAAAAACAAGAAAATAGTAAAACAGGGCAAGATACCCCCCATGCTTGGACTAGACATTGTCCTCAATGTTTTAACAATTTAAACATGAAAGGGTAAAGGAAGGTTCACCTGATTTACTGCTGACTTGCAAAACAAACACAGTTACTTCGTGGGTTGCCTCCCACGCAGCGCTCTTTTAACGTCACTAGCTTGACGATTGGTTTTTTTTGTAAAGTTATTCCTGGGTCTCATTGCTTGAAGCATAGAGACCAAGTGACATATGAAGAGTGAAAGCTTATTCCTGGATCCCATGGCTTGTAAAATGGAAGTTGTGTAAGCAATAAGATCTTTTTTACAATTCCCCCCAGATCAAATGTTATTTTTTTCACAAAGGAAGGTGAAAAGTAAGATAAAGGCGATGGTTTGTATGGTGGTGGGGGGGTGTATGGTTCTTCTCTTTCTTTTTCTGGTTCCTTCTCTTTTTCTTTCTCTTCTTGCTCACATGGTGAATTATGTTTTTCACTCACAATTTTTTCTTGGTTTGCTCTTGGTTCCTCTAATTGTTTTTCGCTTCTAAGGGTGACAGCATATATTTGGCCATTTAGATTTTGTTCAGGCTGTCCAGGAAATACCCCCGAAGATTTAGAGGATGAAGCCACCTGTGTTGCCACTTGAGTTATTTGATTTTCAAGCATCTCACTATGAGCGGCAATAGAGTCGATTTTTGATTCTAATTTGATAAGTGTGTCATTCAAATAACCAGTTTGATTTTTGAATTCTTCATTTTGTTTTGTTTGAGATGACACAAATTTTTCCATCAAAAATTCCAAGTTCGACTTTTGTGGGTTGTTTTGTGGGTTGTTAAAAACGCTTTGATTTTGAAAGACAGGAGGTGGTCTAGGTGCTGGATTGGGTGGAGGATTTTTATAAGAAAAATTTGGATGATTTCTCCACCCAGAATTATAAGTATTTGAAAACGGATCTTCTTTTTGAGCATAGTTTATATGCTCATTTCCAGTACTAGATGCCTCAAGATGGCATTTAGCTCCAATATGGCCAACAACCCCAAATAATTCACATGGTGGAGTAGTAGGAGAAAAAGTTTGTGAAACGGCACTTACATTTAATTTTTCAAATTTTTGAAAAAGTGCGTCCACTTTTGAGGCAAGATGATCAACAGCAGATATTTCATACTTACCTGGCTCTTTTGATGATGCTGGTTTATCTGTTATGGCTCGCTCACCTGCCCATTGACAATGGTTTTGAGCCATATCTTCAATGAGTGCATAAGCTTCAGTAAAATTTTTGTTCATCAAAGCTCCACCTGCAGCTGCATCAACAGTCATTCTTGTTGCATATTGTAATCCATTATAAAAAGTGTGAACAACGAGCCATTTCTCTAGTCCATGATGGGGGCATAGCCTTAACATTTCTTTGAAACGTTCCCATGTATCATAAAGAGATTCCCCGTTGTTTTGAGAAAATCGAGTAATTTGACTTCTCATTTGAGCTGTTTTACTCGGGGGAAAGAACCTAGCGAGAAAAGCTTGTTTTAATTGGCCCCAGCTGGTAATGGATTCCGAAGGCAAAGAATGTAGCCATGCTCTAGCTCTATCCCTTAATGAAAAAGGGAAGAGTTTTAGTCTTACGGCATCTTGAGGTATCCCGTTTAATTTGAGAGTCCCACAGTATTCCAGAAAAATTGAAATATGAAGATTTGGGTCCTCCGTGGGAGAACCAGAAAATTGGTTTTGTTGAACCATTGAAAGCAGAGATGATTTGAGTTCAAAATTATTTGCTTCCACATTTGGATGTACAATGGCAGCCGATGGCTCTGCTGAAGGTGTTGCGTACTCTTTGAGAGCACGATTTTCATTAGCCGCCATTTGGTTATCGGGAATTTCTCTCCTCCTTCTATGTAAGAACCTTTCGATTTCGGGAATTTGTTGAACAGTTTCACCGAAACTTCTGGTTCTTCGCATTCGAGGGACAAGAGAAGAAAAAGTAAAAATAAAGAAAATAAAGTTTCAGTCTAACCGGTTTCGAAAAACTTTATCAATAACACTGCCTCCCCGGCAACGGCGCCAAAAACTTGATAGCCCCGCAAGTGCACGGGTCGTATCGCGTAATAAAAGAGTTATCGATCCACAGGGAGAGCCTAGGTGAATACCAATGTAATTTTTCAAAGTTGATTAACTGAAAAGAAAGTGTTTTTAGAAAGAAGGAATGTTTTAGCAAAGTCTACTCACTCATGATCATTGTAGACAAAAGAGGAGAAAAGAAAATAAAAGAAGAAAACATAAAGTTTAAATAGCGAGAAATAAAAGAAAGCGGTAAAGTGCAAAATCATAAATAGCGGAATTGTAAATGACAAGAAAGTAAATTGCTTGAAAAGTAAATTGCCAGTAATTTACTTGACTTGGAAAGTTAAAGAGCAAGGAAAATAAAAGTGCAAGAAAGTAAATAACTTGGAAAATAAAGGTGCAAGAAATTAAATAGCAAGAAAAGTAAATGACTTGGAAAATAAAGGTGCAAGAATTTAAAGGAGCAAGAAAGTAAATGACTTGAAAAGTAAAAGGGCAAGAAAATAAATAGCAAGAATTTAAAGGGCAAGAAAGTAAATGACTTGGAAAGTAAAGGTGCAAGAACTTAAATAGCAAGGAAAGTAAATGACTTGGAAAATAAATAGCAAGAAATTAAAGGAGCAAGAAAGTAAATGACTTGGAAAGAAAAAGGGCAAGAAAATAAATAGCAAGAATTTGAAGGGCAAGAAAGTAAATAAGCAAGAATCATAAAAAGCATGAAGAGTAAATTGAAGTCATGAATCTTAGAGGAAACCTTGTCATTGATTTTCTAACAAAATTCAAGCTTAGTTACAAGTGAGGATCAAGCCTCTATTTATAGGAAAATATTAGGTCTAAGGCACTTGAGAGGAGGGGCAAAATGGTCATAAAAAAAGTGGCAAATCAAGTGGCAAGGGAAAGCCATCAGCAAGTGGGTGCAGCCAAAATTGACTTGTCTGGTGCCAGCGTCGTGCGCCATGTGCCTGGGTCGTGCGCCCTGGCCAGTCAATTTTGGCTGCTCTGCGCCAGTTTTGCACTAGGGTCGTGCGCCTATGGTGCCAGGGTCGTGCGCCATGTGCTGGAAACAGCTGTTTTGCGTTGATGGCAAGCATGGGTCGTGTGCCTATGTGCCAGGGTCGTGCGCCTTGTTCTGCCAAAATGGGACATTTTCAGTTGAAAACACGCACGGGTCGTGCGTGGTGCACCCAGGGTCGTGCGCAGGCTCTGCGCCAGTTTTTACCAGGGTCGTGCGCCTATCTGCCAGGGTCGTGCGCCAGTTTTGCACTAGGGTCGTGCAACATGTGCCAGGGTCGTGCGCAGGCTCTGCGCCAGTTTTTGCTGCTTGGCGCCAAGGGCGCCCTGTGCTGCGCCAGTTTTGCTGCTTGGCGCCCTTGGCCAGTTTTCGGTTTTTGGGGCCCTTGGCGCCCATGAGGGTGTCTAGTGCTTTAAAAATTGCTCCTCCTCAAATATTTCCTTTTTTCTTCATTTTAGCTCATATTTTCTCTTTTGCTCCAAAATAAAACCTGAAAATAAAAAGCAAACATATGTAGTAAAATAGTTCAAAGATATAAAATATAATTAAAATACCTAAAAAAACTTAATGAAAATAACTATTAAAAATACTCTAAAAATAGACTTATCAGCGACGGAGGCGGAGTACCTTGCTGGGCCGAATCTTTTGGGGAACTGGCCCATTATAGTCGTGGATTGGGCCCCTTGGGCCGATCCTGGAACAATTTCCCCCCAATTCGAGGTCAGTCGCAGAGTGCGGCCACGGTTTGATTGTGCTTTACCTTTTGGGGGTTGACTTCGGAGCACCTCGGTGTGTCCGAAATTTCCGAAATGGTGGCGAAAGCAATCTCGGGGGTCGGAAATTCTTGAGTTGACCCGGATAGTCAGAGAGACGCCACGTGTCAGTGTGTCAGAGATGTGACGCCTGACTGATTCGAGACGTCTTGTCATAATGATTTGCACGGATTCTCATGTCTATAAGTTGATTGTCTTGATGAACGTAACGCCATTTCGCCTTCCGGGTTCAAAGTGTCTATAAATAATCATCTAAGGCCAAATTCTGAACACTTCGTCACTTCCTTATCTCGAATTCTCCCGCGCTCAGCGGACTTTGTACAAGTTTGACCTCCGACGATCCGAGCCTGAGTTCCTGGTTTCCGACGTTGACGGATCCATGTTATCTCCTTAATCTTAACTCTTCCGACGTTGAGTTCTTCGGCGCGGTTTTTCGAATACCCACTTCTGAGTCCTATCCGAGTCTCCCGAGATTCGTTGGCCTTGTTCTGGAGGTTTAAAATGGTGAATATAAGGGAGACCGAGAGAACGAACGTGGTTGCCCCTGGTAAGCCGCTGTTGAGGAGAGGTCAGCTTCGAGGGCGTTGTCAGGTCGAGTTGAGGCTAGTGGCTCAGTCTTAATGTCGTCGTCGGTAGAGTCTCCGACCCCCAACCCTGTGGGGGAGTCTTCTGATCATTGGTATTGGACTTCCATCCTTCCACCCTATGTTGGGAATTGGTGGGGTAGGCCGCTGACATGGTGGAAACAGAGACGAGGTTACCCGAGGCGGGGCATGTCGACGAGGCGGTGGAGGGTCAGCAAAATGCTGGTGAGAATGCTGGGTCTCGGAGTTTGGCTACCTTTCAGAGAGAGAATCCGCCTACCTTCAAGGGCAGATATGATCCCGATGGGGCTTTAGCTTGGTTGAAAGAGATGGAGAGGATCTTTCGTGTGATGGACTGCACTCCAGCACAGAAGGTCTGTTATGGTACGCATATGCTGGCAGAGGAGGCCGATGACTGGTGGTTAGAAGCTAGGCAGAGATTGGAGACTGCAAACGAAGAGATCACTTGGGTTGTGTTCCGCGGGGAGTTTATGAGAAAATATTATCCGGAGGATGTCCGAGGTAAGAGTGCATTAAGTTCGTGGAACTAGCAAAGTTTTATCCGCATTACAGTGAGGCTACTGCTGAGTTTTCCAAGTGCATTAAGTTTGAGAATGGGCTGTGTCCTGAGATTAAGAAGGCGATTGGTTATCAGAAGATCCGTGTTTTCTCCGACTTGATTGATAGCTGCTGAATTTATGAGGAAGACAACAATGCTCACTACAAGATTATGAATGAGAAGAGGAGCAAATTTCAAAGTCGTGGTAAGCCGTATGATGTTCCTGCTGGTAAGGGTAAACAGAAAGCTGCTGTTGGCAAGAAGACTAGTGGGGGAGATGCTCCTGCTAGCATTGTGTGTTACAAATGTGGCAAAGCTGGTCACAAGAGTAACCTGTGCAAAGCTGAAGTGAAGAAGTGTTACCGTTGTGGTAAGGAGGGTCATGTGGTGGCTGAGTGTGAGCGTAAGGAGGTGGTCTGCTACAACTGTGTGAAGGAGGGCACATTAGTACGCAATGTCCGAAGCCGAAGAAGGAAAGGTCCAGTGGAAAAGTGTTCGCTTTAGCAGGTGAAGAGCCTACTGAAGATGATGGACTTATTAGAGGTACGTGCTTCATTAATGGTACTCCTTTAAAATCTATTGTTGATACTGGTGCCACTCATTGCTTTATTGCTGCTGATTGTTGTAAGAAATTGGGTCTCGTATTATCTGCTATGATTGGAGAGATGGTTGTCGACACTCCAGCTTAGGGGTCGGTAACTACTTCTCTACTGTGTTCTTAGTGTCCCTTGTCGATCTTCGACAGAGACTTTGTTGTGGATTTTGTTTGTTTGCCGTTGAGCGGATTGGATGTAATCTTGGGTATGAACTGGTTAGAGCATAACCATGTCCATATTAATTGTCGTAGCAAGTCGGTGAGCTTTGAAGGAGAGGAGTCTGGTCTGTTATCCGCTAGTCAGTTGCGGGAGTTGATGAAAGAAGGAGTTCGGTTATTCTCGCTGATGGCATCGTTGTCTGTTGAGAATCAAGCTATCATTGAAGAGTTGCAGGTGGTGCGCGAGTTTCCAGATGTTTTCCCTGATGAGATTCCAAGTGTACCGCCAGAGAGGGAAGTTGAATTCTCTATTGACCTTGTACCTGGTACCAAACCTGTTTCTATGGCACCGTACAGGATGTCCGCATCCGAATTGTCTGAGTTGAAGAAGCAACTTGAGGATCTGCTCGAGAAGAAGTTTGTGAGGCCGAGTGTATCGCCGTGGGGAGCTCCTTTGTTGTTACTTAAGAAGAAGGATGGTAGTATGAGACTCTGTGTGGATTATCGGCAGTTGAATAAGGTGACAATTAAGAACAAGTATCCACTTCCGAGGATAGACGATTTGATGGATCAGTTGGTGGGTGCTCAAGTATTCAGTAAGATTGATTTGAGGTCGGGTTATCATCAGATCAAGGTGAAGGACGAAGATATTCAGAAGACGGCTTTCAGAACCCGTTATGGTCATTATGAGTATTCGGTGATGCCGTTCGGTGTTACCAACGCACCTGGTGTATTTATGGAATATATGAATCGCTTTTTTTGTACTTATTTAGATCAGTTTGTGGTGGTATTCATCGATGATATTCTGATTTACTCTAAATCCGAGGAAGAGCATGCAGAGCATCTGAGGTTAGTATTGGAGGTACTGAAGGAAAAGAAGCTGTATGCGAAGCTGTCAAAGTGTGAGTTCTGGTTGAAGGAAGTGAGTTTTCTCGGCCATGTCATTTCTCGTAGTGGTATTGCGGTGGATCCGTCGAAAGTAGAAGCAGTGTTGAATTGGGAGGCTCCGAAGCCGGCAACTGAGATTAGAAGCTTTTTGGGATTGGCCGGCTATTATAGAAGATTCATTGAAGGATTTTCTAAGTTAGCACTTCCATTAACTCAGTTAACCTGCAAAGGAAAGGCTTTTGTTTGGGACGCCCGTTGTGAAGAAAGTTTCTTGGAATTGAAGAAGAGATTGACAACGTCTCCTGTCTTGACGTTTCCCAATCCGGAAGGGTCGTTTGTGGTGTATTGTGATGCTTCAAAAATGGGTCTAGGTGGTGTGCTTATGCAAGATGGGAAGGTTATTGCGTATGCGTCGAGGCAGTTAAAAGTTCATGAGAAGAATTATCCTACGCATGACTTAGAATTAGCTGCAGTGGTCTTTGTGCTGAAGGTTTGGAGGCACTATCTCTATGGTTCTATATTTGAGGTGTTTAGTGACCATAGAAGCTTGAAGTATTTGTTTGACCAGAAGGAGTTGAATATGAGGCAGCTACGATGGTTGGAGTTGTCGAAGGACTATGATTTCGGTTTGAACTATCACCCAGGCAAAGCTAATGTCGTGGCTGATGCTTTGAGCTGGAAGACTTTGCGTATGTCGGCAATGATGGTTAAGAAGTTACAGCTGATTGAGGAATTCAGAGATATGAGCCTGGTTTGTGAAGTGACGCCTCAGAGTGTTAAGTTAGGAATGTTGAAGATTGGAAATGATTTTCTGAACAGCATCAGAGAAGCCCAGAAATCAGATGTTAAGCTAGTAGACTTGATGGTTGAGAGTGATCAATCTAAGAATTAGGATTTCAGGTTGGATTCCCAAGGTGTGTTGAGGTTCTGTGGTAGAATTTGCATTCCTGATGATGCAGACATGAAGAGAGCCATTCTTGAAGAGAGTCACAGAAGTAAGTTAAGTATTCATCCGGGAGCTACAAAGATGTATCAAGACCTGAAGAAGTTTTTTTGGTGGCCTGGTATGAAGCGAGATGTGGCGCAGTTCGTTTATGCATGTTTGACTTGTCAGAAGTCAAAGGTTGAGCACCAGAAGCCCGCTGGAGTGATGCAACCGTTAGAAATTCCAGAGTGGAAATGGGATAGCATTTCGATAGACTTTGTGACGGGATTGCCTAATACTGCGAAAGGGTATGATGCAATTTGGGTGATTGTTGAAAGGTTAACAAAATCGTCTCATTTTGTTCCTATCAGCATCACGTATCCGGTGTCGAAGTTGGCGGAGATTTATATTCGGGAGATTGTGAAGCTTCATGGGGTTCTCATGAGTATTGTTTCGGATAGAGATCCGAGGTTCACTTCAGATTTCTGGAAGAGTTTGCAAGAGAAGTTGGGGTCTAAGTTGAGGTTGAGTTCGGCATATCATCCTTAGACCGATGGTCAGTCAGAGAGGACAATTCAGTCATTAGAAGATTTGTTGAGGGCTTTTGTGTAACACCCGAAATAATTTAATTAAATATTTGATTAAATTATTTAAGTGTTGCAATATTATTATTATTATTATTATTATTGTTATTATAATAAGTTATTAATAAGTTATTTTATTTTTTTAAATTGAAGGGAGTGATGTTGGTAACTCCGGGGTGGTGAGGAATGGCCCATGAGGCCCTAGCCCATTAGCTTAGGCGCTCCTAGGCGTCTAGGGCATGATGGAAGTCGCATCATTTATGTAACAAAGGGAAAAGAAAGAAAACGAAAAAAAGAAAGGAGAAGAGAGAAGAGAGAAATCGCGAAGGAGAAGAAGAAGGGAGGAGAGAGTTCGCAATTTTTCGTGAAGAGGAGATCGTTCGTGTTGCGGTGTTTTCGTGTGTGGCCATCTTCTTCGTGCTAGGAGCTTACGCATTCGAGGTAAGGGTGGGTTTTAACATTTATAATGGGTTATGATGGGTGTATGGGTAGTTAGGGTTTGTGGATTGAATTGTGATGGGATTATTATATAAGTTGATAAATTGAATCTTGATTTGGGTGATTCTATGAGAGTTGGAGTCGAATTCATGTTGTATGGCGATGAGAGCATGTGATTGAGTGGTTGAGGTACGAGTTATGGTGTGATATAATTTTAATTGAGTATTGAGGCATATGTGGTAATTAATTTTGTATGATTATGATTGTTTGAATGACCCTATGAAAATTGAGAATGGAAATTTGTTGATGGATAGGTGTTTGTGACATTGTATGAGTGAATTGAGGTGTGTGTTGCTTGGTGTGCCTTGTGCAAGGGCGCTAAAATGGCTGCCCAAGGCGTGTGTGTGTGTGTGTGTTATGTTGTCTGGAGGTCATTGGTGCTGAGTTTTGGTCGTTAAGTTGCGTATTCTGACATGTCACTGGGATCCCCTCCCTTGGGCGCCAATGTTGCTGCCTGCGCCAGTTTTTGTGCTGCTGTTTCTGTCTAAGTGCTGGCGCCAATGTTGCTGCCTGCGCCCGTTTTTGTGTTGCTGTTTCTGTCTAAGTGCTGGCGCCAATGTTGCTGCCTGCGCCAGTTTTTGTGTTGCTGTTTCTGTCTAAGTGCTGGCGCCAATGTTGCTGCCTGCGCCAGTTTCTGTGTTGCTGCCTGTGTCGAAGTCCTGAGACAGAAGCTGTCGAAGCTACTGAGACAGAAGCTGTCGAATTTGTTGAGACAGAAGCTGTCGAATTTGCTGAGACAGAAGCTGTCGAATTTGCTGAGATAGAAGCTGTCGAATTTACTGTGTCGCAGTTTTGTCCCAAATTTGTTTTTGACGTATCTTTTGACTCGGGTGTCCGTTTTAACTTCTTCAAAGTGTGTTTCGAAGCTTGTTCAGTCCTCTATCAGTGTATGGTACCTGTTTGTGTTTAGGTGCTGTTTTTCTCCAATTTTAAAGGTGTTGTTTCATAAGTGTGAAATGTGGCAACTATGACGTTGTGAACAGGTGAGAATTACGAGGTAGCTGTGATGCTACAACACGTTGTATTTTTATGGAATGATTAACAACGTGGCATGATGGTATAGTATTTATTAATTAAATACTTTGAGTTTGTGTAACTGGTGCATGATTCATGAGTCGCATTATCATAAGCATTTTTTTTGGTGGTATAGGCTTCGGCCTCTTGCCCGTTGTGGCTTATTTTACGAGATCGGTACCGCATGCATATGCCCAGAGGGGTTGCATTGTTGCATGGTTCATATACATATATAACGTGTTTTGGTGCTCCCATTGTGAAGGAGTCTGTGCCTTGTGTGGTGTTATGATGTGTTGACCCTTTTTGTGTTACCGTGAGTTACCGCTGCTTATATACTGTCATCATTTACTTATTATTTCTGTTAAGCTCACCCCTTCTGCTTGAAATGTTGCTCTTATGTGGCAACGCTGCAGGTGATCGTTAGCACTCGTGGAGGATTGCTAGGTGTAGTTTCCTTCTCGTTGGGTCTGTGTCAGCTCTGATGCGTAGCACCGGGGAGGGTCTTAGTTACCGTTGTTGAACTATTATTATTTATTTCTGGAGTTTTGGTTTAATGTTTAATTATTTTTGAAGATGTTAAATGAGTTTATGATTCCGCTGCTTAGAGATTAATTAACTATATTTTGAGGATTTAATTTAATTCAATTTGAAGTTTTTATGTGGTGAAAAATGTAGCGCCCTCGTGGTGACTTTGATAATTGCGTGTTTATTTATAATTAGAAAAAGGGGGTGTTACAATAGCGGTATCAGAGCAGTTCGGTCTGTCCGGCCAATGTTGTCCTGTCATAGTGACTTATGACAATTAAGAAATTGTTAGATTAGTTCTAAAATTTTGTTTGTGCTAAATGCCCTTTGTCGATTTTCGGCAAAGACTTTATTGTTGATTTAATTTGCTTGCCGTTGGATGGGATGGATATTATTCTGGGTATGAACTGGTTAGTTGATAACTGTGTCCATATCAACTGTAGTGAGAGGTCTGTGAGTTTCTCTTCTCCTGAGGAGGATGAATCTAGTTTGCTACCTGCTGGTCAGTTACGGAGGGTGATGAAGGAAGGGGCTCAGTTGTTTTCACTGTTAGCGTCAATGTCTTCTGAGAGTCAGGCAAAAATTGGTGAGTTGGCAGTGGTGCGAGATTTTCCTGAGGTTTTTCCTGACGAAATCCCCGATGTGCCACCAGAGAGAGAGGTGGAGTTCTCCATTGATCTTATACCTGGTACTAGACCTGTGTCTATGGCACCGTATAGAATGTCTGCATCTGAGTTGTCTGAACTAAAGAAACAGCTTGAGGATCTACTCGAGAAGAAATTTGTGAGGCCGAGTGTGTCGCCGTGGGGAGCTCCAGTATTGTTGGTAAAGAAGAAAGATGGTAGTATGAGACTGTGCGTGGACTATCGGCAGTTGAATAAAGTGACGGTCAAAAACAAGTATCCGCTCGCAAGGATTGACGATTTGATGGACCAGCTGGTGGATGCCCAGGTGTTCAGTAAAATAGATTTGAGGTCAGGTTATCACCAGATAAAGGTGAAAGATGAAGATATTCAGAAGGCAGCTTTCAGGACCCGTTATGGGCATTATGACTATTCGGTGTTGCCTTTCGGTGTGACCAATGCACCGGGAGTATTTATGGAGTACATGAACCGTATTTTCTATGAGTATCTGGATCGGTTCGTGGTGGTGTTTATAGACGATATCTTGGTCTATTCTAAGTCAGAGGAGGATCATGCAGAACATCTGAGGTTGGTTTTGGAAATTTTGAGGGACCGAAAGTTATATGCTAAATTGTCTAAATGTGAGTTCTGGTTGCAAGAGGTTAGTTTTCTGGGTCATGTTATTTCTGGTGATGGAATCGCGTTGGACCCATCGAAAGTCGAGGCCGTGTTACAGTGGGAGTCTCCGAAGTCAGTTACTGAAATTCCGAGCTTTCTCGGTTTGGCAGGTTACTACAGGAGGTTTATAGATGGTTTCTCTAAGTTAGCCTTGCCGTTGACTCAGTTGACTTGCAAGGGTAGAGCTTTTGTGTGGGATGCCCGGTGTGAAGAGAGCTTCAATGAGTTGAAGAAGAAGCTGACAACATCTCCTATTTTGGTTTTGCCTGTTCCGGATCAACCGTTTGTGGTGTATTGTGATGCTTCCAAGATGGGTTTGGGAGGTGTGCTGATGCAAGATGGTAAGGTAGTAGCTTATGCGTCTAGACAGTTGAGAACCCATGAGAAGAACTACCCTACTCATGATTTGGAACTTGCGGCAGTGGTGTTCGCATTGAAAATTTGGAGACATTATCTGTATGGATCGAGGTTTGAGGTGTTCAGTGATCATAAGGGTTTGCAGTATCTATTCGATCAGAAAGAGTTGAATATGAGACAGCGTAGGTGGTTGGAGCTGTTGAAGGATTATGACTTCGGGTTGAACTATCACCCAGGAAAGGCTAATGTCGTTGCTGATGCCTTGAGTCGGAAGACTTTGCATATGTCGGCACTGATGGTTAGAGAACTTGAGCTAATTGAGCAATTCAGAGATATGAGTCTGGTTTGTGAGGTGGCTCCTCAAAGTGTCAGGTTGGGGATGTTGAAAATTGATAATGAGTTCATGACTAGTATCCGAGAAGCACAGCAGTTAGATGTTAAACTAGTCGACCTAATAGTTGGGATTGGTCAATCCGAGAGTAAGGACTTTGAGTTAGATGCGCAGAATGTGTTAAGATACCGTGGAAGAGTTTGCGTTCCTGAGGACGAAGAGATAAAAAGGGCAATTTTAGAAGAAGGTCATAGAAGCAAGTTGAGTATTCATCCGGGGGCTACAAAAATGTATCAAGATTTGAAACGGTTGTTTTGGTGGCCTGGTATGAAACGTGACGTCGCTCAGTTTGTATACTCATGTTTGGCTTGTCAGAAGTCGAAGGTGGAGCATCAGAAGCCTGCAGGGTTGATGCAGCCATTGGAGATCCCAGAGTGGAAATGGGATAGCATATCTATGGATTTTGTTACTGGGTTGCCTAATACGGTGAAGGGACATGATTCAATTTGGGTGATTGTGGATAGATTGACGAAGTCTGCCCACTTCATTCCTATCAACATCACGTATCCGGTGTCGAGGTTGGCTGTGATCTATATCCAGGTAATTGTGAAGCTACATGGTGTTCCGATGTGTATTGTGTCTGATAGAGACCCTAGATTCACTTCTGATTTCTCGAAGAGCTTGCAAGAGGCATTGGGGTCCAAATTGAGGTTGAGTTCAGCTTATCATCCTCAGACTGATGGACAGACAGAGAGGACCATCCAGTCGTTGAAAGATTTATTGAGGGCTTGTGTTCTAGAGCAGAGAGGAGCGTGGGATACTCATCTTCCGTTGATTGAGTTTACTTACAACAACAGTTACCATTCTAGTATAGGGATGGCTCCTTTCGAGGCGTTGTATGGTCGGAGGTGTAGGACTCCGTTGTGTTGGCATGAGTCTGGAGAGAGTATTGTTCTTGGGCCCGAAGTTGTTCGAGAAACTACGGAGAAGGTGAAAATGATTCGTGAAAAGATGAGAGTGTCGCAGAGCAGACAGAAAAGTTATCATGATAAGAGGAGGAAAGATTTAGAATTCCAAGCCGGTGACCATGTGTTTTTGAGGGTCACACCTATGACTGGGGTTGGGCGTGCGCTGAAATCGAAGAAGTTGACTCCTCGTTTCATCGGGCCGTATCAGATCACTGAGAGAGTGAGGAGTGTTGCTTATAGAGTGGCCTTGCCGCCTAATCTTTCGAACTTGCATGACGTGTTTCACGTGTCGCAACTCCGAAAGTATATTCCGGACCCGTCTCATGTGATTAGTATGGATGATGTGGAGGTGCGGGATAATCTCACTGTGGAGACTATGCCTGTGCGTATTGAAGATAGAGAAGTCAAGGTTCTGAGAGGGAAGGAGATTGCTCTGGTAAAAGTGGTTTGGTTAGGAGCTGCTGGTGAGAGCCTGACTTGGGAGTTGGAGAGCAAGATGCGGGAGTCTTATCCAGAGTTGTTTGAGTCAGGTAAGAATTTCGGGGACGCAATTTCCTAAGTGGGGGAGAGTTGTAACACCCGAAATAATTTAATTAAATATTTGATTAAATTATTTAAGTGTTGCAATATTATTATTATTATTGTTATTATAATAAGTTATTAATAAGTTATTTTATTTTTTTAAAATGAAGGGAGTGATGTTGGTAACTCCGGGGTGGTGAGGAATGGCCCATGAGGCCCAAGCCCATTAGCTTAGGCGCTCCTAGGCGTCTAGGGCATGATGCAAGTCGCATCATTTGTGTAACAAAGGGAAAAGAAAGAAAACGAAAAAAAGAAAGGAGAAGAGAGAAGAGAGAAGTCGCGAAGGAGAAGAGGAAGGGAGGAGAGACTTCGCAATTTTTCGTGAAGAGGAGATCGTTCGTGTTGCGGTGTTTTCGTGCGTGGCCATCTTCTTCGTGCTAGGAGCTTACGCATTCGAGGTAAGGGTGGGTTTTAACATTTATAATGGGTTATGATGGGTGTATGGGTAGTTAGGGTTTGTGGATTGAATTGTGATGGGATTATTATATAAGTTGATAAATTGAATCTTGATTTGGGTGATTCTATGAGAGTTGGAGTCGAATTCATGTTGTATGGCGATGAGAGCATGTGATTGAGTGGTTGAGGTACGAGTTATGGTGTGATATAATTTTAATTGAGTATTGAGGCATATGTGGTAATTAATTTTGTATGATTATGATTGTTTGAATGACCCTATGAAAATTGAGAATGGAAATTTGTTGATGGATAGGTGTTTGTGACATTGTATGAGTGAATTGAGGTGTGTGTTGCTTGGTGTGCCTTGTGCAAGGGCGCTAAAATGGCTGCCCAAGGCGTGTGTGTGTGTGTGTGTTATGTTGTCTGGAGGTCATTGGTGCTGAGTTTTGGTCGTTAAGTTGCGTATTCTGACATGTCACTGGGATCCCCTCCCTTGGGCGCCAATGTTGCTGCCTGCGCCAGTTTTTGTGTTGCTGTTTCTGTCTAAGTGCTGGCGCCAATGTTGCTGCCTGCGCCAGTTTTTGTGTTGCTGTTTCTGTCTAAGTGCTGGCGCCAATGTTGCTGCCTGCGCCAGTTTCTGTGTTGCTGCCTGTGTCGAAGTGCTGAGACAGAAGCTGTCGAAGTGCTGAGACAGAAGCTGTCGAAGTGCTGAGACAGAAGCTGTCGAAGCTACTGAGACAGAAGCTGTCGAATTTGTTGAGACAGAAGCTGTCGAATTTGCTGAGACAGAAGCTGTCGAATTTGCTGAGATAGAAGCTGTCGAATTTACTGTGTCTCAGTTTTGTCCCAAATTTGTTTTTGACGTATCTTTTGACTCGGGTGTCCGTTTTAAGTGCCTCAAAGTGAGTTTCGAAGCTTGTTCAGTCCTCTATCTGTGTATGCTGCCTGTTTGTGTTTAGGTGCTGTTTTTCTCCAATTTTAAAGGTGTTGTTTCATAAGTGTGAAATGTGGCAACTATGACGTTGTCAACAGGTGAGAATTACGAGGTAGCTGTGATGCTACAACACGTGGTATTTTTATGAAATGAATAATAACGTGGCATGATGGTATAGTATTTATTAATTAAATACTTTGAGTTTGTGTAACTGGTGCATGAGTCATGAGTCGCATTATCATATGCATTTTTTTTGGTGGTATAGGCTTCGGCCTCTTGCCCGTTGTGGCTTATTTTACGAGATCGGTACCGCATGCATATGCCCAGAGGGGTTGCATTGTTGCATGGTTCATATACATATATAACGTGTTTTGGTGCTCCCATTGTGAAGGAGTCTGTGCCTTGTGTTGTGTTATGATGTGTTGACCCTTTTTGTGTTACCGTGAGTTACCGCTGCTTATATACTGTCATCATTTACTTATTATTTCTGTTAAGCTCACCCCTTATGCTTGAAATGTTGCTCTTATGTGGCAACGCTGCAGGTGATCGTTAGCACTCGTGGAGGATTGCTAGGTGTAGTTTCCTTCTCGTTGGGTCTGTGTCAGCTCTGATGCGTAGCACCGGGGAGGGTCTTAGTTACCGTTGTTGAACTATTATTATTTATTTTTGGAGTTTTGGTTTAATGTTTAATTATTTTTGAAGATGTTAAATGAGTTTATGATTCCGCTGGTTAGAGATTAATTAACTATATTTTGAGGATTTAATTTAATTCAGTTTGAAGTTTTTATGTGGTGAAAAATGTAGCGCCCTCGTGGTGACTCTGATAATTGCGTGTTTATTTATAATTAGAAAAAGGGGGTGTTACATTGTGTCTTGGAACAAGGAGGTTCGTGGGATTCCTACCTTCCACTGATAGAGTTCACGTATAACAATAGTTACCATTCTAGTATTGGGATGGCACCTTTTGAAGCATTATATGGTCGGAAGTGTAGAACCCCGTTGTGTTGGTATGAGTCTGGAGAGAGTGTGGTGCCTGGACCGGAGATTGTTCGAGAGACAACTAAAAAGGTGAAGTTGATTCGTGAGAAGATGCAGGGGTCGCAGAGTCGACAGAAGAGTTATCACGACAAGCAGAGGAAAGATTTAGAGTTTCAAGCAGGTGAGCATGTATTTTTCAGAGTCACTCCAGTGACCGGTGTTGGACGCGCTTTGAAGTCGAAGAAGCTCACTCCTTGTTTTATTGGTCCTTATCAGATTTCAGAGAGAGTCGGAAATGTTGCATATAGAGTGGCTTTACCGCCTAACCTTTCGAATTTGCATGACGTGTTTCATGTGTTGCAACTTCGGAAGTATATTTCGGATCCATCTCATGTGATCCGCATGGATGATGTGGAGGTACGGGATAATCTAACGGTGGAGACGATGCCTGTACGGATCGAAGGTCATGAGGTGAAAGTTTTAAGAGGCAAGGAGATTGCGCTGGTGAAAGTGGTCTGGCTAGGAGCTGCCGGAGAGAGCATGACGTGGGAGCTGGAGAGCAAGATGCGGGAATCCTATCCCGAGCTATTTGAATCAGGTAAATTTCGAGGACGAAATATTCTAAGTGGGGGAGAGTTGTAACGCCCAAATAATTTAATTATTTATTTAATTAAATTATTTAGGTATTTTATTAATATTGTCATACTTAATAATTAACAAAATGATGTTTTATTTAAACTAGGGAGTGGTGCGTAGTAATTAGCTGAGTAGTAGACGGGGGCCCGTGATCCAAGAGCCCAAGGCATAGGCGCATGAGTGTGAGCCTAGCTAGGGTTAGGAATCATTTTGCGGATTCTTGGAGAAAAGAAAGAAAAGAGAGAATTGCGAAGAGAGGAGAAGAGAGGGATGGCGCGAAACCAAGGAGAAAGAAGGGAGGAGCTTTGTTGATGTGGTCCTTTGGAGTCTTCGTGCGAGAGGATCACGTATTCGGCAAACCCAAGGTAAGGGTGGGTTCTACTTTATAATAGGGTGTATGATGGGGATTTATGTGGGGGTTAGGCGCTAGGTTGCCCTTGATTTTGCTTGGTGTTTACTTGGCGATGTTAGAATGTATGCATAATGATTGGTATTGGTTGATCATGGTGAAATTTGGTGTTTGGTGCGATTTGATGTTGTTGTTTTGGTTGCTGGAAACGGCGCCCTGCTCCTGGGCGTCGTGTCTGTGTTGCGTTTGGTCCCTGCTGGAGGCGCCCTGTTGCTGGGCGCCAAGCCAGTGTTGCCTCTGTTGCTGATTTTGGCGCCCTGGGCGCCCAGTCATGATGTCATGTTGTTGTTGTTGCTGGAAGTGGCGCTCTAGGCGCCCAGTGATGCTGTCTTGGTTGCTGGAGTTGGCGCCCTAGGCGCCCAGTGTGGTCTGCTGCGGTTCGGTGTTTCTGTGAAGGGCGCCCTAGGCGCCCAGTGATGTCCCAGGTTCTGCTGTTGCTGTTTGCCTGCCTGTGTTGCTAATGTCCTAGGCGCCCTGTTGCTGGGCGCCAAATCTGGTGTTGCCTCTGTTGTGCTAGGCGCCATGCTCCTGGGCGCCTCTGCTGTTGCTATTGTTGCGCTAGGCGCCCTGCCCTTGGGCGCCATGTCTGGTTGTGTCGCTGTTGCACTAGGCGCCCTGTTGTTGGGCGCCAGTTTCTGGTTGTTGTTGCGGTCTGCGAGGCGCCCTGTTGCTGGGAGCCAGTTTCTGCAGTGTTGTTGTTTTTCTAAAAATTGTTGTTGCTGTCACAGTGAACAAATGTTGCTGTTTTTCTAAAAATTGTTGTTGCTGTCACAGTGAACAAATGTTGCTGTTTTTCCAAAATTAATGTTGCTCTCACAGTGAACAAATGTTGTTGTTTTTCCAAAATTAATGTTGATGTCAGTGAACAAATGTTGCTGTTTTTCTAAAAATTGTTGTTGCTGTCACAGTGAACAAATGTTGCTGTTTTTCCAAAATTAATGTTGCTGTCATAGTGAACAAATGTTGCTGTTTTTATAAGAATTCATGTTGCTGTTTTTATGGAAAATCACTGTTGCTGTCACCATTTTGATGTTGCTGTTTTTCTGAAAATTCACTGTTGCTGTCTCCGTTTTTATGTTGCTGTTTCCCTGTAAAATCATGGTTGCTGTCTCCATTTTGAGTTGCTGTTTTTAAAGGCTATCGTTGTTGTTGCTGTAAACAAATGCCGCTGTTTGTTGTAAATTGGTACTATTCCGGGTTCGTAAATTGTCGTTGTTCTCGGTGTCGTAAAATTGTTGTTGCCATTGATGTTGTAAATTTATTGGTGTCTCTGGGGTCGGTGATTGTTGGTCAGGTTGTTGGACTATCCTATAGGTGTAGGTGTATTGGTGATGATTGGTGTTATTGGTGATGATACAACAGGTGATGTGCTGATTTTGTTGGCTAAGGTGATAGGTGATGGGTCTATGACCACTTTTTGATATTGGTGATGATGTGTCAATTAAATGACTGTTGTTGTTAATTGCCTCTGGTGCATTGTTCATGGTGTCGCATATATTGCATATGCCTTATTTTGGTGATGATGGCTTCGGCCGTTGGAGCTATAGGTGATGATGGTGATGCTCATATAGGTGATGTTGCCCTTATTGGCTATTTTATTGGTGATGATTGGTACCACATGCATATACCCGTTGGTGTGGGTTGCATCCCATTCATTTACTCATGATATTAGTGATGATTCTTTGTGATTGTAATTTGGTGTTGTTGTGAAGTGGTAGATATAGCTGTCGTAACTCTAGCATATTGCCTATCATATATGCTATTATAATGTTAGATATCTCACCCCTTCTGTTTGAATGTTACCCCTATGTTGGTAACGTGCAGGTGATTGCGAGTGAAGGCATGTCTACCTTCGCTAGTAGAGTCGGTGTCGTCGCTCTGATACGTAGCACTCGGGGGGATGAACGCTAGGCTTTATTAGTGTTTCTATTATTCTAATTTTTTTGAAGTTTTGTGGTGATGTTAAGATTATTGTTGAACCCTATATTTTTATTCAGCTGCATGGTGATGGAGTTACTATTATATGTTGTACTATTTAATGGTAAATTTTATTATTGGTGTGTGATGTTTAACGGTGTAAGTGTAGCATCCCTTGTGGGTGTAGTGAATAATGTTTTTGAAAACTCTGATTCTTGTCAAAAAATTTCCGGGTAGAAAAGGGGTGTTACATATCCCACAAGAGGGAATGATCTCCGTGGCCGCGGGATCAGCTAGGACTTGCTTTGATCCGTTTCACCGAGCTCGAGGCTCCGAGGTGAGCACAGATAAATGCTCCAACAACACATTAAATGAGCATCAAGGAGTTCAATTCTCTTTAATATGTGTTTGTGAAACCTCCCAAGTCATGAAGAGCAATCAACAAGAATAATTGCTTGCAATTGTTTTTTATTACACTAGTAGGATTCTTGTAATTTTTGAATGACTAGTTCTGGATCCTTTGTAATTTTTGAATGACCTTGTATATTCATCTTTGTAATAGCAAGAACCTCCCTTATTACAAATAGGGAGTGTAAGTGTCAATAAAGTTTTAGCAAAAATTTTACAAAGATTTTGAGTTCATACTCTTTGGTTTTGGACTGGACGAGATATTGATCTTATCAAGAAACTCTTTTCTTGTAGTGATTCTCACACTCATAGGCTTATTGTTGTCTTCCATTTTGAATTTTATTGTTTGTTTTCTTTTAATCTGTTCATGTTCTGTACCTTGCAGTGTTGGGTGGACTGTAGTTGGTAGGTCACCTGCTGCCTGACCGGAGGTAAGTGCGAGTCCGGGAGGGGTACCTGCGAAGCCACTCCGACGCTCAAGTCAGTATTGAGAATAGATGAGTGATTTAGCGAGGAATGAGAATCTACCTCATTATGGCAATGTGAGCCAGTATTTATAGGAAATTGTGACCGTGGTGAGCCGTTGGAGCGGTAAAGTGAATCTGAGCCATCTAAGTATGAGAATCATGAATGGACTTGTGTATTGTGGATATGGACCAAACTGATTGGGCCAATCCATGTCCAATTGCTGAATGGGCCTCTTGGTCCAGTCCAGAACAGTTCCCTTATTTCTCTACCATCAACCCCACGAAATTCTTACCATCCCTACTCCATCTTTCATCCAGTTTATATCAAAAATTTAAGTTTGAACCAGAATCTATACTGAAAAATGAAGAAATGGAAAATTTACAAAACAAGGAGGTCATCATTTTCTAATCAGAGCAAAGTTCGAATTGGATCTATATTCAAGCAATTTCAGGTTTTGTTTACCATTTCTTTTGCTTTTGAGTTAAAAAAATTCGATATATATATATATATATATATATATATATATATATATATATATATATCGAATTTTGAATTAAACTTTACCTGAACTGTATTTTCTCAATTTACACCTCTTGGGGGGGCCCCAATGTGGGTATGACCATGGGTTTTGAGAAATCCTATAGTCAATTTGTCTACTATTTTATGAATAATAAATAATTATTTATGTTTTTATTCATCTGGATCATATTTCTGCAGTTTAATTACAAAGTGTTCATTACAAGGCTTTATGTACTCTTTATATATTTCCTTTTGAATCATAAATTATTCATCTATGTTTATACCTTCAAGGATTTACCTATGTTCTTAAACATTTAACAAACTATTCTGCTATATACTTACTTTGAAATATTAATTATATATCTATGTTATATTCAGTGTATTTAGTTGTTTATGTATCTATGATCAAAAATGCTTTAAAGCTCTTTTCATAAATACTTTGTTATCTCATTTGACTAGAACTAGAGAGAGAAGTAGAGTGAAGTGTAAATTGAAGCGTGTCTCTAACAAATGCCTAAGCACGCTTATATAGAAATAGATTGAAATAGATTAAACTGCAGAAATATATATATATATATATATATATATATATATATATATAGACACACAAAAATTATGGTGGTTTCTTCGTAGCTACTATACCCTGAATTTTATTTCATCTTTTGAGTGAGTTCTTTCTTGTTCTCGTCTCACAAACTTTGTATTCAAAATTTTCCTTTCAATTCCAAAGGACTCCTAGTCAAAGAGTTCTTTGGAATTTTCGAAGGAACATTTCTATTGGTCTCACATGAAAGTTGATGCGCAAAAGTATTGTCAAAGATGCATTGTTTGCAAAAAAAGCCAATTCCAAAATTATGCTGAAGAGGACATGGAGCACTAAGATGCCATTCAAAGATTGGGAGGACCAATGACTATGGCAAAGTCAAGCAGAGTCCAAGAAAGCTTGGTTCAATTCATGACTAAGACAATTGCAAATAAGGACAAAGATGTAATTGCGCCAAAAACCATGCTTGTCATATAAGCAATGGAGGAGGGGCAATTTATATATTAAAGGCAGCAAGTTATTTCATTTTAGTTAAATAAAAATAATGTGACCAACTGATTTATTTGGGACCAAGACACTAAGTTATTTATTTTGGTGTGTTTAATCCACTTCAAGTGGTGTGTGCTCTTAACAACTCTTTGCTTAGTTGATTAAGTCAACAAATCTTGCTATCAAAGAAAGAGAAAGGAATTCAAAGGTAATCAAGGCAAAAGGAGTTACAAGACAAAGAGAGGAATGCTCCAACAATACATTAAAGACGCTTCAAGGAGTTCAATTCCCTTTAATATGTGCTTGTGAAACCTCCATAGACATAAAGAGAAATCAACAAGAATAATTGCTTGTAATTGTTTTTATTACCCTAGCCTGGATTCTTGTAGTTTCAAATGGTTTGTAGAATAATTGCTTGTAATTGTTTTTATTACACTAGCCTAGGTTTCTTTCTAATTTTGAATGTCTTTGTATCTTCTTCTATTGTAACAACCAGAACCTCCCTTATTATAAATTGTGAGTGTAAGTGTTAATGAAAGTTAACAAATATTTTACAAAGATTTTGAGTTCATACTCTTTGGTTCTGGATTGGACCAGTTATTGATCGTATCAAGAAATTCCTTTCTTGTGGTGATCCTCACACTCATAGGCTTATCTTTGTCTTGGATTAGACCAAGGTGGCGCCCCTACGCTGAACATCCATCTTCTTCTCTTCTTTTGTTTTAAACTTGTACCTAAATTCATCGTCACATAAGCCACGAAATTCATCACATCCCTTTCCCCATTTTCATTCATTTTGTATTCAAAATAAAAAATATAAGTTACAACCAGAATCTATACTGAAAAACAAAGAAATGGCCAATTTCCACAACAAGGAGGCCATCATTTGGTAATCAGAGCAAGGTTCTAATTGGACCTTTGTTCATGCAATTTCAGCTTTTGTTTACCATTTCTATTTCTTTTGAGTTAAAAAAAATCAATATATATATATATATATATATATATATATATATATATATGTATGTATATATACAAATACAATTCTACTTGTTTCTTCCTTGTTACGATACCCATAATTTTATTTCTTTCTTTTGAGTGAGTTCTTTCTTGTTCCAGTCTCACAAACTTTGTATTCAAATTTTCCTTTCAATTCCAAGCCTTTTGTGTGTGTGAATTATTATTTGAATTGATCTTTTTGTTTTGATCATTTGCTGGTTTCTTTAAAGAACTGACAAATTCATGGATCCTCAAAATCAATTATTACCAGAAGCCCTCACGGCAAAAATGAGAGAACTTTTGTAAGAGGAAGTGGAAGCTATGGATGGAAGAATTGACCAATTAGAAAATAGACAAAATAGTAGTATGTAGAAGGTCAGACTAGAGGAATACGTGATGAACCTATACAAGATGGGTGTGTGGTATAAAAATAAACGTACCACAATTTGTTGGGAAAAATGATGCTGATACATATTTGGAATGGGAATCTAAAATTGAACAAATTTTTTCCTATAACAATTGCACAGGTCTTCAAAAACTGCAGGTTGCGTCCATTGAATTTACATATTACACCTTGGTGTGGTGGGATCAATTGACAAAGGAGAGGAGAAGGCACAATGAGCCAATCATTGCCACATGGTAGGAGATGAAGAGGCTCATGAGGAATAGATTCATTCCATCATACTACAACAGAGAGTTGCACAACAAATTACAGCGAGTCAACCAAGGCAGCAAAGTGTTGATGAGTACTAAGTGGAGAAGGAAGTGGCAAAAAATAGAGTGGAGGAAGACGAAGAAGAAACCACGGCCATATTCTTGCATGGTCTAAATCGTGATATAAGTGACATAGTAGAACTACAACACCATGTTCAAATTGACAATTTGGTTCATCAAGCCACAAAGATAGAACAACAATTCAAGAGGAAGGACCAAATAAGAAGAAGCACAACCACTTCCAATCCTCAAACTTGAAAGAGCAATGTTAAGGACGAAGGTACTTCATCATCCAAAGAAACCGCGGTTGACCCAAAAGGTAAATACACTACTACTAGTCCTTTTCAAGTTGTTTCAACTGTAACGCCCCAAAATAATTGATTAATTATTTGATTAATTATTTAGGATTTATGTGGTAGAAATAATAGAAATAATTATTTATTAGTATATGTGGACCTATTTATTAGTGTTACTATTAGTAAATTAGAAGTGTTAAGTAGAGGCCCATGATTAGGTCACATAAGATAAGAAAAAGCCCATGAGGTAAAGTGAGTTTATAAAAGGGCTAGGTTAGGGTTTTGTTGTCATGAGAAGGAAAAAGTAAATAAGGATTAGAGAAGTGAGAAGAGGAGAGGGAAGGCGTGATCCACAAGCTAGAAGAGAGAGAGAGGCGTGATCTACAACCAAGGAGAGAGAGAAGGAAAGCTAGGGTTTCACACATCTTCTAATCTAAGGTTTCGTTTTCTCTAAGCTAAGGTAAGGGTGGGATTTAATTCAATATAAGGGTTTATGAGGGATCTACATGTGGGGTTTTAGGGTGTCTTGATCACCATATTGTTGTCTTGAAAAATCGCATGCCCTATGATTGTGTGCCTTGTTGAGTAATTTGATGTATGCTTGATTTCCTCACATTCCTATGCCTAAATGATATGTTGTTATGCTCATAGTAATAATTGTTGCCATATGATGATTTGTTGTTGAGAATTTATGATTAACATGTTTGATGATGATTTGGATGTGATTGTTGGTATTTGGTGTTGTGTGTTGTTGATTTTAAACAAAATTTCTGGTTGTAGGGCGCATAGGGCGCATTCTGCGTGTATTCTGGAAACAATCTAGCAGTCCGTAACTTATGTGGTTTACCTTTTTAGAAACTAGACTTAATGCTTGTTAATTTGGCGCTAGTTTGGTTGCATTTGGAGTTGTATAGCTCGAGTTAAAGGTGTTGCAAGTTAGGTTAAAATTCTGGAAATGATCTGAGTATAGGTTCGGTTATACAGTAACTGGCAACAATATAGTTGTCTAAAAATTATGTGGTTTGTTTTTCTGGAAACTAGACACAATTTTCTACAAATTAGGCACTGAGTTTACTCAATTTGGATAAATATAATGGGAGAATTCTTGGTTGCAAATTGGGTCAAAAATCTGGGACGGTTTGGGATATAGGTTCAGTTTTTGTCTAATTGTGAATGCCCTGATCCTCCAAATTTCGTGGGGTTTGTTTTGTTGGAAAGTACACTTAATTTCCTACTGAATAGGCACTGATTTCGCTAACTTTCATTGATAATTGAGGGAGAAGATTTGATTTCAAAATGACTAATAATTCTGTCTGAATTTTGTGGGGTTTGTTGCTCCAATTAAGTTGTCAATTATTAATTGTTAATTTGCTAAATAAGTTGGTTGATAATTGTTGGTTGTTGGGCGTCCGTGTGGCTGCCCGGTTGGTGCTGTCCTAGGTGTTGTCAATTAAAATGATGTTGAGTATGTGATTAAGCCAAATTGTTGTGATGTTGCAAATATTGGTGATGTGGCCAAAGCGCTATAAATTGTTAAGTTGTAATTGTTGACGACGATGTTTATATGACGACGACGAGTTGCCTCTATTTATGGACAGGTGATGTGAGTTAGGCCTATGGCCAGTGACGTTGATGTGTGATTGTTTGACTGTTGTGCATACATCATTGAGTCGCATGCATACCATGAACATTAGGCCTTGTGCCAGCGACGAGAAAATTAGGCCTTTGGCCAGCGACGATATTTTAGGCCCTTGTGCCAGTGACGTAAATTAGGCCTTTGGCCAGCGACGATATTTTAGGCCCTTGTGTCAGCGACGAGAAAATTAGGCCTTTGGCCAGTGACGTAGGTTGGTACCACATGCATGCGCATTGCTTGAGTCTCATATCGCATTCATATTGCACGACTGATTGAATGAAGTTGTTTGGCCATTGTGATGTGTTGTTAAAGTGATGTGTTGTTGTGAAAGTGACGTGTTAATGTATACTTAGCTGTTATTAACTGTTAAGAGTGATGTTGCTTGCTGTGATTAATTGACGTCTTGAGCTTTGTATGTGGTCTTTCGTACACTTCCTATATTGTATGGAATCTCACCCCTTTTGTGGTTGTTACTTTATAGGTGAGTCCGAGTGAAGATTGTAGTCTTCCTCTTGCCTGGTGTCGTCTGCTCTGATAGGTAGCACTTGGGGAAGGGTCGATTACTGTTTTTAATTATATTTTGGTTGATGTTGAATCCTTTTAGTAATTGGTGCACTTTGCACTTTGTCGGTTGTTAATGTTTTTAACGATGTTGAATAAGTTCCGCTGCATGTTTTGAGAAAACTACGAGGTTTTGTTTTACGTTGAAAAATGCGACACTCTTTTGGCGCGAAAAACTCTGATAAAATTATGAATAAATGATGGGTAGAAAAAACGGTGTTACATCAACCAACCGGGTTGTTAAGTGTTTTAAGTTCCAAGGTTTAGGACACATTGCATCTCAATGTCCTACAAAGAGAATTATGATTGTAGAGGAGGTTGAGGAGGAAGAGGAAGGGGCTGAAGAGTATGAAGGGGTTTGGATGAGGAGGAGGCCCAAATGCCTAGTGGAGAGTTACTTATGATGAAAAGGTTGTTGGAAGCCGTGGTAAAGGAGGAGCATACGACTCAAATGGAGAACATATTTCACTCAAGATGCCTCATACAAGGCAAGGTATGTACCCTTATTATTGATGGTGGGAGTTTTACCAATGTCGCTAGCATAAGGTTGGCTTCCAAACTCCACTTAGAAACTAAACCACATCCCAAACCATATAAGCTTCAATGGCTTGTTAATGATATTGAGATGACTGCTGATGAGCAAGTAGAAAATTATTTTTCAATTGGTAAATATGAAGATGTGGCTATTTGTCATCTAGTCCCTATGGAGGCCAGCCATGTCTTGTTGGGAAAGCCAATGCAAATTGACAAAACGGCAAGCCATAAAGGGCATACCAGCATGTATTCTTTTGTTCATCATGGGTAACAAATTGTATTGGCTCCTTTAAGCCGAAGTGAGGTGAGGGATTATCAAAAACAATTGAGAAAAAAATGTTAAAATGAAAAAGAAAAAGAAGAAGAAAAGACCGCCAAAAGAAAAGAGAGAAAAAAGAGTGACAAAAAAAAGATTGATGAAAAAAATTTGCTAAGGAATTTTTAAAGGAACATTACTATTGGTGAAAAAAAAGAATTGCCTAATCAAAGAGGCGCATCAGGGGGCTTAATGGGACACTTTTGTGTTCCTAACACTTTGGAATTTTTAAAGGAACATTATTGTTGGCCTCACATGAAAATTGATGCGCAAAAATATTGTGAAAGATGTATTGTTTGCAAAAAGGCAAAATCCATAGTTATGCCCCATGGTTTATATACTCCATTGCCTGTTCCTGAATATCCCTAGATTGACCTTTTTATGTACTTTTCTTATGGTTTCCTAGAACAAAGAACGAGAAAGATTCCATTTTTTTTGTTGTGGACAGGCCCTCAAAGATGGCACATTTCATCCTATGCAAAAAGGTGAATGATGCTTGCCACATTGCTGATTTGTTTTTCAAAGAAGTGGTGCGCCTACATGGCTGGCCAAAAAGCATAGTGTCCGATCGAGACACTAAATTTCTAAGCCACTTCTAGAGAACTTTGTTGGGTAAGGTGGGAACTAAGTTACTACAACTTGTCATCCCCAAACTGCTGGGCAAACAGAGGTAGTAAATAGAACTGTCACTACTCTGTTAAGGGTTGTGCTTTCAAAGAATTTGAAAATGTGGGAAACATGGCTGCCAATTGATCTATTTGAAAATGTTGAGTTTGCTTATAATAGGATTGTTAATAGTTCCATAAATCACTCCCCGTTTGGGATTGTGTATGATTATAATCCTTTAACTCCAATTGATCTATTACCATTGCCTAACGCATCTCTCTTGAAGCATAAAGATGGCAAAGCGAAAGCCGAATTTGTAAAAAAATTGCATGAGAAAATCAAACTAGAAAGTGAAATGAAAAATGAAAGTTATCCCAAAGGTGCCATAAGAGGGTGCAAACGGGTTACTTTTGAACCCAAGGATTGGGTTTGGATTCATATGAGGAAAGAAAAGTTTCCTTCACAAAGGAAATCTAAGTTAATGCCTAGGGGCGATGGCCCTTTTCAAGTGATTGCCAAAGTCAATGATAATGCTTATAAAGTTGACCTTCCCGATAAGTATGGTGTTCGTGCCACTTTCAATGTTGCTGAGTTGTCTCCTTCTGATGTGGGTGATGAAGATTTCAATTAAATAAAAGTGCATGTGACCAATTGATTTATTTGGGATCAAGGGACTAAGTTATTTATTTTGGTGTGTTTAATCCACTTCAAGTGGGGTGTGTGGCACAAAGAGGAGAGTGTCCTACACCTCTCAACAACTCTTTGTTTAGTTGATTAAGTCAATAAATCTTGATATCAAAGAAAGAGAGGAATGCTCCAACAACACATATTTAAAGACACTTCAAGGAGTTCAATTCCCTTTAATATGTGTTTGTCAAACCTCCATAGACATAAAGAGCAATCAAAGAGAATATTTGCTTGTAGTTGTTTTTATTACACTAGCTGAGGATTCTTGTAGTTTAATTTGAATGGCTTGTAGATAATTGCTTGTAATTGTTCTTATTAGACTAGCCTAGGTTTCTTTGAAATTTTGAATAATTTCTTGTAATTGTCTCCTTCTGATTTAGCGAATGATGAGGACATAGAGCACCAAGATGCCATTCAAAGTTTAGGAGGGCCACAGACTAGGGCAATGTTAAGGATAATCCAAAAAAGCATAGTTGTAGCGACCGAAAAATCCGAAAGAGGATCATTCGAAGGTTCAAAAATGAAGCCGCCACCAAAGTTTTGTTTAAGGGTAAACATTGGAAAATCCCTTTAAGATGGATAAGGGTCCTTGAGACCAGATTTGGGTTTGGGCGTCGGTTATGCGTCGGGAAGGTTACCTTCTTATTAGTTGTGTAAGAGATGTTAATTTTGAAAACATTTAATTTTCCCCTTTTATTGTGAATTGAAAGAAATTAAAAGAAAGGAAAGACCTGATATTTTTTGAATTAAGAAATTATTTAGGAAAAGACTAAAAGTAGGTTTTTTATTAGTGTACTTGGCAGAGGTGGGCCTGCCCTCTGCTTCTACGTATCTTCGGGTAGAGAAACAAAGGCTACTTAGTTCTTGGTAGAAAAAAATTGTTTGTTGGTTTTTTTTATTAAGGGATTTTAGGACTCTTGAGTGATCAAGTCATTTGTCCTAAAAAGCTGACTAATCCGAGTGTACAATCGACTTAATCCCCTATTTTTGAAAATTTGTTTTTGTATGAAAGAAAAGAAATGTCTGTGTGTTTGTGTTTTAATTTAGAAATTGTCTATTTTAAATAGGGATTTTATGATCCGTACAGTTCATTCGTGGTCCTAAAAAGCTGGCTAACCCGATTGTACGAATGACTTAACCCCCTATTTCCTAAAATAGGGGTGCTAGGACTTTTGAGCCTTAAGGCTCATTCAACCTAGAACGACGACTAACCCGACCGTACGGTCGTCTTAGTCCCCTATTTGTTTTTTGAAGAGAGATATTTATTTATTTATTTATTTTTATAGGTTTTTGGAAAAAGAAATTGTTTTTTGAAAATAAATAAATAAAAAATGAAAAGGGGCTGCATTAAAAAAACAGGGGTGCAGTTAGAGCAGAGGGCTATATCATTAAACTGGGGTGTGAAAAGTAGAAGCCCACGTTTCACTTTTGGGTTGTGGGCTGATAGTTTAGGAAATGGGTGTATGGACAGGGTGGTGCGCGTTATTAAAACAACGGGTGTAGGAAATAATCTGATATATTTTTTTTAAAATTTATAAATAAAATAAAAGGAGATCAAATATAAAAGGAAGTTAGTGGTTTTGATAACCCTAGTTTATGTTTCCCTCTTCATGCGCCGTTTCCAGCAAGTTTCAGAGAGAGAGAGAGACAAAATTTTGGAGGGAGAAAATGAGAGAGAGAGAGAGGGAGAAAAAGAGGAGGAGTGTGATGGAGAGAGGGAGGGCTGAGGGTGGAGCGCGAAGGCCGCTACGGCGACAGCGCAGTGAACGACGACAGTGCCGAACTGATGGCGTCGCAATGTGGCGACAATGATAGGAGGGACGCCGACGACGACGTTTTCCGGCGAGTTCGACGGCGATTTCGTGGTTCAGTTCGTTTTTCCCTTTCTTTTCATGTTTTTTTGTTCTTTTCTTCATCTCTACACGCTTTTTTACACTGATTTACAAAAAATCTAGAACCCTAATTCCTAAAGAACTAATTTTGAACTCTATTTTCCCAATTAAAAACTATTTCAACTAATTGCTAATTTCATCTTTTTAAGAACAGAAAATACCATAACCCTAGTTTATTCCTAATCCTAAGTTAAAAAAAAATTGTTCCTAACACTAAAAACCTAAGGGCAAACATTGGAACGTATGGTTGCAACAGAATAATTATTCCTAATATACTACTACTTGCAACAGAATAATTAATTTGTTCCTAACACTAAAAACCTAAGGGCAAAGAGAATAATTAATTTGTCCCAAATTTATTCCTAATATACTACTACTTGCAACAGTTATTGATTCACTAAGAAATGTCTTTAAAAATGTGTCACAATTCAAACCCCCCCTTTCTTTCGACTTATATTTGACTTCAATTGGCATTAGAGCGAGGCCTCTAGTTGAACACACTCAAAAAGTGTTAGAGGAAAGATCTTGGAAGAAGTCATGGCCAGACAAAATTCTGTTGCATTTCTACTAGAAGGAGTGTAACATCCTCAAAATAATTAGGCGAATTATTTGGATGTTAACCCAATGAGAGTAATTTAGTACCTGACTGGTAAATTTATTGAGTGCTTAAATTATTTACTGGATAACATTAAGTCGTTAACCGGATAATACGGATCAAGGAAGTTTTGGATTCGAAATAAAGGATCAAGATCAATATGGTAATTGGACCACGCTACCACTTATTTATTAATTAAATATGTGTTTGTGTGTGTGTGTGTGTGTTTAAATAAAAGAAAGAAAAGAAGAAAGGAAAGAAAGAAGAATACGCAGAGAAGAGGAAAGAAGAAAAGAAAGGAAAACAGAAAGGAGAAGAGAAAGAAGAAAGAAGAAGAAGAAGAAGGATCACTCCCCCAAGCCCCACACTTCATCACCTTCATCATCTCACCATCCTTTTCAAAACCCAAGAAGTAGGTGAGTTTTCCTCCATTTTTCCCCCTATTTTATGGCCTACGAATTTGGGGAGGTTTTGAAGGTGATTTGGCAAAATCGTGTGTTGTGTGATGAAATTGATGATTGAATCATGCTTAGGAACGAAGCTAGGAGCGGATTGAACGCGATTGGAAGTTCGGAACGAAGTTAGGAGCGGTTCGGTGTTGTTTGGGTTCGACTCGGTGATTTTGACCTCTCGGTGATTTCGGCAACGACTCTCGCTACAAGGGTGAGTTTTACTCACGTTTAGGCTTATTCCACTTTGAGATGAATTGGGTGACTTGTTTTTGAAAGATTTTGAGTCGAAAACGTTATTTTGAAATATATCGCGTTTTAACGAAATTCGTAATCGTTGAGTTTTTGATTGAATTGCTTGATTGTTTGATATTGATTGGACTGGTATATTGTCTGGTATCGTCTGTTTTTGAGTTAGGAATCGATTGGGGCGAGTTTAGGATCAATCGGAAAGCAAAATTTCATAAAACAGGGCATTTTGGCAATGCTGTCAAATGCGCACGACCCGTGCGTCCAGGGCGCACGACCCGTGCGCCTAGTTCTGTTTCCGTGTTTAAAAATGTCTAAACAGACGCACGACCCGTGCGTCCAGGGGCACGACCCGTGCGCCCAGTTCTGTCCAAAATTTCAAAAGTGTCCAAAATGATTCCGTTACGATCCTAATCCTTTCCTAACCCTTATATAATGATATTAGGCTTATGATGCCACGATTTTGGGTGTGTCACAAAGGGTTTTATAAAACACGTTTGAATTTGAAATCATTTCGAAAAACCGACTAATAGTACACGTGTGCGAATATGTTTTATTAATAATAAAACGGATTAGGAGTCCTACGTGGTATGGTATAACTGACGCGGAATGATTATTATTCATTCGTATAAACCGGTGAATAATTCACGATATATAAATTATATCGATTAAAGGAGTCGGCCCAATGTGGGTGGTTGTATATGATTGTAGATATATATATTATATCGAGTTTGGGTGACGACCCATGTTGACATACTAGGCGAGGCAGTCATGATCCCTTACCCTAGGCTCTGTGCCATTAGGAAACACTATTGGTTATGGGGTTCGCCGGGATTAGCAGGTTTGCAGTCGGTGTTATGTTAAAAAGTTATGCGTTGCGTTCACCGGGATTAGCAGGCTTGCAGTCGGTGGTACGTAAAAAGGTTTTATGGTACGGTTCACCGGGATTAGCAGGTTTGCAGTCGGTGTCGTACTGAATTAAAACCTTATAACGCGGTTTACCGGGATTAGCAGGTTTGCAGTCGGTGCCGTGTCAAATTTTAAAAAGGGTTTCATAATTGAACCGAGAGTGTTAGTAGGGGTTTCGGTAGAACTCACTGAGATTGTATCTCACTGTTTAAATGTTGTTGCTTTACAGATAAACAGGGACAGAAGAAACCTCAGAGGAACGAGTAGGTGGCCCCGGGAGATGGATGATGACTTAGCTTTATGTTTAAGTTTATTTTTCCTTCTGTTGTCTATGTACCACAACACTATGGCATTAGTGTTTTGCTTATCTTTCTTTCCGCTTTCTTGTATGACTCTGATTACCATAGTTGCTGACAGTTTATGGTCAAAGTACCGTATGGTCTTATTTGTGTATAAGACAGTTATGTTATATTTCAGCAAAAATTTTATAGTGGTATTCAGTGTCTGAGCAGGATATATTATCTCTGATGTTTATTGATGTGCACTCGGGTGTTTTTATCAAATAAATATACCGGGGTGTTACAATTGGTATCAGAGCGGTTCGACCTAGTCGGACTTAGCTTGTAGGGTGTTACAATTGGTATCAGAGGGTGTTCTTAGTATGCTATTAGACATTGAGCTTGATCAACTTAATACTTTGTGCATATTTCGCAGAATCATGGCCAGAAGAGGTAGAGGCGTTCCTCCTCCTGTTGATCCAAACTTTGAGTGGATGCAGAATGTTATTGAGAATCAGAAAAAGATGATGCAGGATATGTTGCAAATGCAGCATGACCAAATGGGTCTGCAACAGCCCAATTTCCAACCTCATCAAGAAGATCCTAATCGGACATACTTCCAATTTCAAAAGATGAAGCCCCCGACTTACAAGGGTGGACCGGATCCAATGACTGCCTATATTGGATTGATTCAATGGAGAAAATTTTTCAAACCTTGCAATGCGGGGAAGAAGAGAAGGTAATATGTGCGGCAAATGTGCTTGATGAAGATGCCCACACCTGGTGGTGTAATGCAAGACAAATGATGGAACTCCAAGGAACTCCCCTAACTTGGGACAACTTCAAGGAATTATTTCTGAAGCAATATTTCCCTTCGGTGAAGAAGCTGAGTAAACAAGCAGAGTTTGTGAATCTTAAGCAAGGTGATTTGTCAGTTGGGGAATATGCTGCGAAATTTGTAAGACTGTCTCAGTTCTATGAGTTGGGGAGGTATGCCCCAAATGACATGTGGAAGATGCAAATGTTCAAAGAAGGTCTCCGAGCTGATGTGAGCCAAGGACTCAGTTCTTACACCTTGGTTAATTATCCTGCCTTAGTGCAACAAGCATATGTTGCTGAGGAGGACCTGAGGAAAATGTATGCTGAAAAGAAAGATTACTGGAAGGGTAAGAAAAAGGTTGCTGAATCTTCTACTCCGTCCAGGCCATTCAAGGGAAGTAATTATAAAGGAAAGCAGGTGCAATCCTTTGACTCACCAAAGTTCCGCAAATGTGAAACTTGTGGAAGATATCATCAGGGTGACTATCGACAAAGGCCAAACCGGTGCTATCATTGTAACGAAGAGGGCCACTATGCAAATCAGTGCCCAGCAAAGAAAAGTTTCCAAGGAGCCCCGAATGCGCCAAGGCAAGGACGAATTAACACATTGGACGCACGAACCATCACGCCTACTGATAATCTTCTGAGGGGTACGGGATCTCTTTTTAATAACTCAGTCAATATTTTATATGATTCCGGTGCAACTCACTGTTTTATATCACAAGCATGTGTGGATCGGTTGGGTTTGGCATTATCTGAGCTATCCGAACCGATAACTATTTTAACTGCTGCCAAGGGTCGGGTCCAGACCCAATCATTGTGTGAAAATTGCCTACTTGTCATAGGGGACAGACAATTTGTTGTGAAATTTATCTGCTTGCCTATGAGAAGTATGGACATTGTTTTGGGTATGAATTGGATGGCTGAAAATCATGTGACTATCAACTGTGCTGATCGAACCATTAGCTTCGCCTCCGAATCCGTAGGCTTGACACAGGCAGATTCTGAAGTGACGATCTCTTACACCGAGGCAAGCCAGTCATTATTCCAAGGTGCGGAAGCTATTCTTATTATGTTGTCTGCATCTACTGAAACGGGTTTAGACTTGTCATCTGTACAAGTGGTAAATGAATTTCTAGATGTCTTTCCAGAAGAAGTTTCATCCTTACCTCCTGACAGAGAGGTAGAGTTCTCAATAGAATTGATTCCTGGTACAGGATCAATTTCTATTGCTCCTTATAGGATGTCTCCTTTAGAATTGAAGGAATTGAAGTCTCAACTTGAAGAGTCAATATCGAAGAGATTTATCCGACCGAGTGCTTCTCCATGGGGTGCTCCGGTATTGCTAGTTAAGAAGAAGGACGGAAGCATGAGGTTGTGTATTGACTACCGTCAACTCAACAAGGTGACTTTTAAAAACAAATATCCATTGCCAAGGATAGACGATTTGCTTGACCAACTTCGAGGTGCAGTGGTATTTTCAAAAATTGATCTGAGATCGGGCTATCATCAAATAAAGGTAAGAACCTTAGATATTCCGAAGACAACTTTCCGTACAAGTTATGGACATTACGAGTTCGTAGTGATGCCCTTCGGTTTGACTAATGCTCCAGCCGTATTCATGGATTACATGAACCGAGTGTTCCACACTTATCTCGACCAGTTTGTAGTAGTTTTTATTGATGACATCTTGGTGTACTCTAAGACCATTGAGGACCATGTTCAACATCTCCGCATTGTTCTGAACGTACTCCGTGAAAAGAAATTGTATGCCAAGCCGTCGAAATGTGACTTCTGGATGCCGGAAGTAAAGTTTTTGGGACACGTGATTTCCCAGTCGGGAGTTGCTGTGGATCCCAGTAAGGTGGAAGCTGTGTTGAACTGGGAAAGACCAACATCTGTTACCGAAATTAGAAATTTCTTGGGTCTAGCTGGTTACTATAGGAGGTTTATTCAAGGTTTTTTACAATTGGTCCTTCCACTTACTCGGTTGACTCGTAAGGCCCAACCGTTTACATGGGATGCCGATTGTGAGGAATGTTTTCAAGAATTGAAGGTTAGGTTGACTTCTGCTCCAATCCTAATTCTTCCAGATCCGTCTTTGGAATTTCAAATTTTCAGCGATGCTTCTGGGAAGGGTTTGGGATGTGTCCTCATGCAGAACCAACAAGTTGTAGCTTATGCCTCCAGACAGTTGAAGACTCATGAAGAGAATTATCCGACTCATGATTTGGAGTTGGCAGCTATTGTGTACGCACTGAAGATTTGGAGACATTACCTGTATGGGTCTCGTTTCGAAGTCTTCAGTGATCATAAAAGTTTGAAATATTTGTTTGATCAGAAAGAGTTGAATAACAGGCAGAGAAGGTGGGTGGAATTTCTGAAGGATTATGACTTCAAACTGAAGTATCATCCGGGAAAGGCTAATGTTGTAGCTGATGCACTAAGTAGGAAATCCATCCACATAGCAGAATTTATGATGCATGAAATGAAATTGTTGGAATCCTTTAGGGACTTAAATCTGAATGCAAGATCAAGGAAGAACCGATTAGTATTGAGCCACATGAGGATCTCTAGTTCATTAAGGGATTCTATTCGCTTAGCACAGGAAATTGAGGTAAGGCTACAATCACAAAAAGTGTTGCCAGACTTTACGGAAGATAGTGATGGGGTGATTTGTTTCAACGGTAGGATCTGTGTGCCCGATAATGAAGATATTAAAAAGCAAGTGCTAGAGGAAGCACACCGAAGTGCGTTTTCCGTACATCCTGGGTCCACCAAGATGTACAGAGATTTAAAGCTGATGTATTGGTGGCAAGGAATGAAGTTAGAGATTGCGGAATTTGTATTAAAGTGCTTAACTTGCCAAAGAGTTAAGATAGAACATCAGAAGCCTGCTGGTCTGCTACGGCCACTAGATGTGCCAGTGTGGAAATGGGAAGACATTTCCATGGATTTTGTAATGGCGTTGCCAAGGTCTCAAGCCGGTAACGACTCCATTTGGGTAGTTGTAGATCGGTTAACTAAATCAGCTCATTTTATTCCGGTTCGTTCGAGCAGTAAAGTGTCCAAATTAGCTGAGTTGTATTTAAAGAACATAGTGAGGTTACATGGAGTTCCTACCAGTATAGTGTCCGATCGAGATCCGAAATTTACTTCTCGATTTTGGAAAGCTCTGAATGAAGCATTGGGAACTAAAGTACTTCTTAGTACCGCTTATCACCCGCAGACCGATGGTCAGACCGAGAGAACTATCCAGACATTAGAGGATATGCTTAGGGCTTCAGTACTTGATAACGGGAAGAAATGGGAGGATCATCTTCCATTGGTGTAATTTTCATACAACAACAGTTATCATTCCATTATCGGAATGGAACCTTTTGAAGCCTTGTATGGTAGGAAGTGTAGAACTCCATTGTGTTGGTGGGAAGTCGGTGAGAACCGATTGTTAGGGCCCGAGATGGTTCATGACACTACTGAAAAGATCCGCCAGATCAGGGAAAGAATGAAAGTTGCTTAGAGCAGGCAAAAGAGTTATGCCGACAAAAGGAGAAGGCCGTTGGAGTTTGAGACGGGCGATCCTGTGTTTTTGAGATTATCGCCAACAATTGGCACAGGTAGGGCATTACGGGTGAAGAAGCTCAGTCCTCGGTATATTGGACCCTTCCAAATTATCGAGCGAGTTGGGCCTCTTGCATACCGCATCGCCTTGCCTCCTCCATTGTCAAAATTGCATGATGTATTCCATGTGTCTCAATTGCGAAAGTACATTCCCGATCCAAGTCAACCGTTAGATTTTGAAACGATTGACCTCCGACCGGACTTGTCTTTCCAACCTCATCCAAATTACATCATGGAACGTGGCGAGAGGACGCTACGGACGAAGTCAATTCCCATTGTCAAGGTGGTTTGGGATGGTTTTTCCGTCGAGGAAGCTACTTGGGTGTTGGAGGACGATATGCGGACCCAGTATCCGTATTTGTTTTCTTGAGGTACGTTGTGTTTAATTTTGAGGACAAAATTCTTTTAAGTAGGGGAGAATGTAACATCCTCAAAATAATTAGGTGAATTATTTGGATGTTAACCCAATGGGAGTAATTTAGTACCTGACTGGTAAATTTATTGAGTGCTAAAATTATTTACTGGATAACATTAAGTCGTTAACCGGATAATACGGATCAAGGAAGTTTTGGATTCGAAATAAAGGATCAAGATCAATATGGTAATTGGACCACGCTACCACTTATTTATTAATTAAATATGTGTTTGTGTGTGTGTGTGTTTAAATAAAAGAAAGAAAAGAAGAAAGGAAAGAAAGAAGAATACGTAGAGAAGAGGAAAGAAGAAAAGAAAGGAGAAGAGAAAGGAGAAGAGAAAGAAGAAAGAAGAAGAAGAAGAAGGATCACTCCCCCAAGCCCCACACTTCATCACCTTCATCATCTCACCATCCTTTTCAAAACCCAAGAAGTAGGTGAGTTTTCCTCCATTTTTCCCCCTATTTTATGGCCTACGAATTTGGGGAGGTTTTGAAGGTGATTTGGCAAAATCGTGTGTTGTGTGATGAAATTGATGATTGAATCATGCTTAGGAACGAAGCTAGGAGCGGATTGAACGCGATTGGAAGTTCGGAACGAAGTTAGGAGCGGTTCGGTGTTTTTTGGGTTCGACTCGGTGATTTTGACCTCTCGGTGATTTCGGCAACGACTCTCGCTACAAGGGTGAGTTTTACTCACGTTTAGGCTTATTCCACTTTGAGATGAATTGGGTGACTTGTTTTTGAAAGATTTTGAGTCGAAAACGTTATTTTGAAATATATCGCGTTTTAACGAAATTCGTAATCGTTGAGTTTTTGATTGAATTGCTTGATTGTTTGATATTGATTGGACTGGTATATTGTCTGGTATCGTCTGTTTTTGAGTTAGGAATCGATTGGGGCGAGTTTCGGATCAATCGGAAAGCAAAATTTCATAAAACAGGGCATTTTGGCAATGCTGTCAAATGCGCACGACCCGTGCGTCCAGGGCGCACGACCCGTGCGCCTAGTTCTGCTTCCGTGTTTAAAAATGTCTAAACAGGACGCACGACCCGTGCGTCCAGGGGCACGACCCGTGCGCCCAGTTCTGTCCAAAATTTCAAAAGTGTCCAAAATGATTCCGTTACGATCCTAATCCTTTCCTAATCCTTTCCTAACCCTTATATAATGATATTAGGCTTATGATGCCACGATTTTGGGTGTGTCACAAAGGGTTTTATAAAACACGTTTGAATTTGAAATCGTTTCGAAAAACCGACTAATAGTACACGTGTGCGAATATGTTTTATTAATAATAAAACGGATTATGAGTCCTACGTGGTATGGTATAACTGACGCGGAATGATTATTATTCATTCGTATAAACCGGTGAATAATTCACGATATATAAATTATATCAATTAAAGGAGTCGGCCCAATGTGGGTGGTTGTATATGATTGTAGATATATATATTATATCGAGTTTGGGTGACGACCCATGTTGACATACTAGGCGGGGCAGTCATGATCCCTTACCCTAGGCTCTGTGCCATTAGGAAACACTATTGGTTATGGGGTTCGCCGGGATTAGCAGGTTTGCAGTCGGTGTTATGTTAGAAAGTTATGCGTTACGTTCACCGGGATTAGCAGGTTTGCAGTCGGTGGTACGTAAAAAGGTTTTATGGTACGGTTCACCGGGATTAGCAGGTTTGCAGTCGGTGTCGTACTGAATTAAAACCTTATAACGCGGTTTACCGGGATTAGCAGGTTTGCGGTCGGTGCCGTGTCAAATTTTAAAAAGGGTTTCATAATTGAACCGAGAGTGTTAGTAGGGGTTTCGGTAGAACTCACTGAGATTGTATCTCACTGTTTAAATGTTGTTGCTTTACAGATAAACAGGGACAGAAGAAACCTCAGAGGCACGAGTAGGTGGCCCCGGGAGATGGATGATGACTTAGCTTTATGTTTAAGTTTATTTTTCCTTCTGTTGTCTATGTACCACAACACTATGGCATTAGTGTTTTGCTTATCTTTCTTTCCGCTTTCTTGTATGACTCTAATTACCATAGTTGCTGACAGTTTATGGTCAAAGTACCGTATGGTCTTTTTTGTGTATAAGACAGTTATGTTATATTTCAGCAAAAATTTTATAGTGGTATTCAGTGTCTGAGCAGGAAATATTATCTCTGATGTTTATTGATGTGCACTCAGGTGTTTTTATCAAATAAATATGCCGGGGTGTTACAAGGAGCATCTTCAAATAGACCTCTAAGATTAAATGAAGAACACTACTACTATTGGAAGAATCAAATGAAGCTACATATGGAATCCCAAGATACAAATATCTAGGATATCTAGGATGATAAACCGAGGAAAAATAGACTGCAGAAGACAAGCGCCTAATCCTACAGAATTCAAAAGTAAAATACTATCTCACTTGTGCTCTAAGCAGAAGTGAATATGACAAAGTAGTTGGGAAAGAAACTGCGACGGAAATATGGGACACACTACAAGTGGCCCATGAAGGAACATATCAAATCAAGGAAGCCAAAACGAGAATTCTAGTTAGAGAATTTGAAATGTTCACAATGAGTGAAGATTAATAAATTGATGAAATGGTTGCAAGATTCACCACAATGATAAATGGCTTAATTTCTCTGGGAAAGAAATACACCAACCTGGAAAAGATCAGAAAGCTGTTGAGCTGTCTACCAAAAGATTCACCACAATGATAAATTGCTTAAGTTCTCTGATTTATTATGATTATGTTAATGCTTTTTGTTCACCTAGTTGTGATCTTAAGGTGTTACACCTTATAAGAAATAAGCATAGGTTGTTGTATTGTGAGGGAAGAGGGCTAAGAAAGGGTTTCTTTGAGGTTAAGTTGCTAGACTTGTAAAAAACTAGTGGTAAGTTACTAGAGGTTGGAAAAAAACTAGGGTTTAAGTTGCTAGAGCTTGGACAAAACTAGTGGGTCAGTTGATAGAGTTGTGTGACATAGTGAAAAAGCTCAGAGTGTCAGGAGTGGACGTAACCCTTGGCGAGTAGGGTGAACCACTATAAGTCTCTGTGTGCTTTTTACAAGCTTTTTTTTTACTTCTTTCTCACTAACTGTTTCTTAAACAAAACCTCTAAGATCTAAACAATTTCTTCTAAACAATACTCAATTTACAAGGTTTTCAGAAAAAACCCAACAAGCTTCTGAAAGCATTGGCGTAGTTTTTATAACTTTGTCTTGTAGATTGGACCATAGTCATGTTTATTATATCGAATATGTACCTACTAAGTACTTATTTCGGATTTGTATTTGAAAAATTTTCATCTCAAAGCTATGTAAGTGGTTTCAATCTGCTTTAGTTTTAATTTGGTCCAACTGTATGACCAGGTTATACTCTGATTTATTATGATTATGTTAATGCTTTTTGTTCACCTAGTTGTGATCTTAAGGTGTTACATTTTTGGTATCAGAGCAGTTCCATCTTGTCGGGCTTAGTGACCTTACGGTCAAAAGATTTGATAGATTGAGTCAACTAGGGACTTAGCCAATTGACTGTCAGAACCTTTTAGTATCTTGTGTGAGACATTGAGCCCGGATCCACTCAATATTTCGTGCAACATACTGAGAATAAAGCAATTGGTTTCCTCGATCCCAAAATTGTCTGAAACCCTAAACCCTAGGATTCCTGGTCTTCTCTTTTCATCAGAGCGTGCAGTGGAAGTAGTGGGCTATAGACGATGCTACGGAACGAAAGAATGGGCATCCGGGTTGGTTCGAGGAATTGTGCGCGACCGTCTGGTGTTTGGAGCCGATTCGACCGTTGTGTCATCACGTAAATCGTAAAAGGTCAACTAGAGAGTAAGAATTTGTGAAACCTTCCGGTAGAAGAAGTGTTAGTGTCCTAGATTTATTCATGACTAGTGAGCACCGTAAAACCCAGATTGTTGTCCGACCAATCTATCAGTTATTGAGATGATGTCTAGTAGTCAACCCTGCCGTGAAGCACAAATTAACTCCAACTTATGTTTCAGCCTAGTGAGATCCTTCTGGACAGTCATGGTTCTAGAACATGTTTCCTTCCCTAAGAAACACCTTTCCCAATGCTATGAAACCGAACTAGTAAGCTATCATTGCGCCTGCAATTTTGACAACTAGTACCACCGAGTGTTTATTAGACTAGTTACCTTGTCAAAATTTGATGTCAATAGAAGTAACCATATCGCGACTCTCCGATTGAGAGCATGTTAGCTTCCCTCTCGAGAAATTTTCGCTAGTCTTCCAACTTGTTTTATCCATAACTATTGATCTGGAACTCCGATTTATGTGTTTCGGGTTGCGTTGGAAAGCTAACGAAAATTCCTACACATACAAATGGATTTTTGGACTGTGTTATATCCTGGTTCCAGAAAGTATTCCTACTCTACCCAAGCCCTTAGGCTCTACGTGCTAGTAGAATGTAAATCTTAAATTGGCATAAAATGTATGTAGTGAATTCCCAAGGATTAAGACTAAGCATTTAGGACCCAGATTAGGACAATTACTTTTGGCGTCTTAAGGAAGGCTATTTCTCGGAATTGGACGTTAGCAGTTATATCTCTCCTTATGAAATTCTTCAGATTTAGTGAAAGTCCTATACGTTTAGGCACTCAGTTTGTATGTTGAAAAGGGGAGAGTTCGGTTTATCTAAGTGCCAAATGTTTTTATTAGTCTATGGGTAGGACAAGTTTTCGGGTTTGATTGATTACGACAGTTGTAATGATTTTGTCTGTATTGTGTATGGAATTCGGAAAGATGGAGGACCAAAGGAATGTTCAAAATAGTTAGAATTCATTTTCTGAATCAACACAGGATGCACTACTCATGCGCCCGTTTGATTCCTTAAAAGAATCCTTCTATTTTCTTGTTTCTTTGATGCTACAACTATCCCAATACCGTACGTAATCCAAATGTAAATGGTTACACCTAGATTAGTCAACGATCCATTATGATAAGATGAAGTCTATAGGCTTCTAGTGAGCCTTACTTTTCTAGAGAAGTCGTTATGCCTCACCAGTGCGATCCCTATTGTCTAGAGATTCTCGTACCTTAGTGTATGAGTAGTCGAGGCCCTAAGAGGGCTATTGGTCCGAAAGGATAAGTGATAGATTTTCTAAAAAGTTCTATCAAAGAGGATAACCAGTCTTGTAGGATTTCATCTGGCTAGAAGTTTCTCCAAAGGTCCTTGCACTAGTTTTATGATTGAGGATTCTATGGTTATTGAGTTTTAGACTCAACTCAAGAGGTATGGAGATTCAGCTATACTAGTATTTTGGGTTAGTTGATAGAGTCGACTCCGATAGGTCACAGAAAAGTTGTTTTATGCTCAAAGATTTCAAGTAAGGTTTTATAAAAATCCTATCATTATGTGAGTCATTGAGAACAGTGATTGTTCCTGAGTCTAACTCAAAGTAGCCGACTCCGATAGGTCAAGGAAAATTGTTTTATGTTCAAAGATTTCAAGTAAAGTTTAATAAAAATCCTATCATTTTGTGAGTCATGTGAGAACAGTGATTGAGGATTTTATGGTTATTGAGTTTAAGACTCAACTCAAGAGGTATGGAGATTCATCTATACTAGTATTTTGGGTTAGTTGATAGAGTCGACTCCGATAGGTCACAGAAAAGTTGTTTTATGCTCAAAGATTTCAAGTAAGGTTTTATAAAAATCCTATCATTATGTGCGTCATTGAGAACAGTGATTGTTCCTGAGTCTAACTCAAAGTTGCCGACTCCGATAGGTCAAGTAAAATTGTTTTGTGTTCAAAGATTTTAAATAAAGTTTTATAAAAATCCTATCACTTTGTGAGTCATGTGAGAACAGTGATTGTTCCCGAGTCTAACTCAAAGTACTAGATGCATCACCAAAAGGACTAGAAGGTAATGTCCCAAATTTTCTATCCGTTGCGAAGAAAATTAGGAACGAAAGTTGTTAGTGTATCGACTAATAAGGAAAAGCAGAGGTTTCAAGCATTGATTTGGATAATAGTCCGTAAGCCATGATGCCTACACAAGTCTCCACTATGGTGGCGAGGTTTTAGTTTGTTAACCTCTTGTTGTGAAGGTTAACAATTAGATTGTAATTATGTGACTTCCATTTGACCAGTCTAACATGAATACTGCTATGAAAGAGTTCTGCAACTGCTAACTGTGTTTTATGTTATGAATAGCCATCAAGGGATAAATTGATTGAACTACTTGCAATTTACTGAAATAGATGTACATTTAAATTTTGAGCATGTTGATCATGATGGTCGCATAGAGTACAAGGATTTTTGAAATAATTACATGAGGTTTGTTTTTATGAAATTGCATTGTGTATTAGTATGTACTGAAATTGTTATTTGGAAACTGTTTTTATGAAAAATGTGCGTGTTGGTATTATGTATGAGGATTCTTGTTATGGTTGATGTTTTGGATTTAGATTGTTTTTCACTTATTTTAAGTAAGGTACAGTTTGGTGTAAGTGTGAATTCCTCACATTGTTTGAATGTATTCAGAGCTTGTATCACTTGCATGTTGTTGTCTGGTGATTTGAGTTTCTAAAATGATAGCTCAACTCCTGTTACTTTGAAAATTTCATGTTCAATGCTTGTGTTGTTGAATTTTGGTTAACTTTGATGATTTACATGTGTTATGACAAGAGAAAGAAATCGTTTTAACAGGTTATGGTTTAAGGTATAGCTTAGGATAAGTGTGGGAATGAACGGAATGTACATTTACGAAGAAAAATTGGTTTTTTGTGAACTGAACTAGGAACCCGGACCGTGCGCCTGAGAGGCATGGACCGTGCGAGATATTATGCCACCCCTTTTCAAATTAAGTCCAAATCATTCGATTTCGACGCCATTGCTTGCCTAACCCTATCCTTACCCTAAGTAGAGATAATTCACATTGAAATTGAGACTTGATCTACATTTAGTGTCACGAGAGTGTTAAATGGTTTACGGGTATGTATATCGCATAATGAAATTCATAACTTTTATAGTACTTTATGTGTAAAGATAGATTTTGTGTAGTGAGAACCAATTAGATCATAAGGTTATAAGATAACTTTGCAGGAAGTGGAAGTGTCCTTAAGTTCAATTAAGCTGAGGAGTAAGTATTGGTTGCACTACGAAGAGGAAATCTTTTTTTTTTTTTTAAAACAACCCTAATGCGATTTTGATAATTCTTCAAACTTATTTGGTGCCATCAAGGCCCACTTCTATGCTTAAGGTAGAGGTTTTTAGTAAACCATCATCTCATCTTTTTTAAAGATTTCATTTCGAAAATTTGAGAACGAATGAAGTAATTCCAGCATTGTATGCCACTCCATGGATTAAGAAATTTTACAGTTGAATTTTCCGTCATATTTTTTCCATTATAAGAACTATTATGGATTCTAAAGGATTTGTTGAAAATGTGCTTAACGGAAAGTTCCCCCCTTCAAGAAAGTCGTTTTGCTCTTACCTTGATCTAGAAATTCAAATATGTGAACCATATTTTTGAACTTGCACTTTCTATTAACTGTCTCATAATACATGTTTTGATTAAGGTTAATCAAAGTTGGAGTGTGAACCAAACTATTTGGAATAATAATTCCGAAGGTACCCTTCTGACACAAGTTGAAAGGGTTATTTTACTACAAATTTAGAGTTATAGGTGGAATAAAGTTGCAAGAGTATTTTCAAACACGTCATTGAGCCTAAGTAGGCATATAATAAGTTTCTCACTTTGTTTTAATTGCAAGAGCGTGTGGATTGTAGCTTTAGACTGTTCTAGGGTAGTAATAGCACGTACCTAAAGTTTGATATAAGTCACATGTCATGTGCAAGCTTAGAAAGAAGTTTTAGTACTCATCTCTTTACTTAAAGATTGTTTGAATTTTGTACCAAAGGAAAAAATGAGTTTCAAGTTAATAAGAGTGTTTTCCTTTAGTTAAGATCTTTTTGAAAATGTCTATTCTCGGTTAGCAAATTGGTAAAACATAAACAATTTTTGAGGACAAAAATTTTCAAGTTGGGGTGTATTGTAACATCCCCAAAATAATTGCTTCAATTATTTTAGTTGATTGTTTCAATTATAATGGTTATTTCATTAGTTGGTGGCATAATTATAAATTTTAGGAGTTGTTTATTGATTGCTAAAATAAATATTGATTGATGTGGGGTTTATTTAGAAATTAAGAATAGAGTAAGGGTATAAGGGTCATTTTACCCCACCCTCTCATTTTAGTTGTTTTAAAAGAAAAAGAAAAAAGTGTGAAGTGAGAAAAAGAGAGAAGAAGTCGAAGAAGAGAAGAGAAGAGAGAAAGAAAAGAAAAGAAAGAAAAGAAAGAAAAGAAAGAAAAAGGAAGGGAGAAGAGAAGAAAAGGACATCCAACCAAAAACTTAGCTCAAATCTTCACCTCTTCCCTCTTTGATTTCAATTTTATCATCATCTAGTGATTAGAGTATCACAAATAACCTATTTTCCCTCAAAATCTTTTTCTCAAAGTTCAAGGGAATATGTTAGGTTGAAGGCTTGATATTAAGTATCAAGGGTTGTGTGCTAGATTGGAAGGCTCCTAGAGGTTAAACGTCAACCATATTGTAGATTGATGAAGGTTTGAAGCTTGATTTGGAGTTAGGGAGATTGTTGGTGTCTAGGGTTCGATTTGGGTAATTGGGAGATTTTTCATCTTTCGCTTCCTTCGTGTTGATCACGACTTTGAGGTGAGTTCTTCACGAATTTGTGTGTTATGTGATGTCCTAGTTGTTTGCACGTTTTGGAAAACCGTTATATTTTGATTTGTGTCGTGTGTTGGTATGATTCGGATACATCGAGGTTCTAAGGTTTAAATTGATGGCTTGAATTTGATTGTTTGAGGTAATTATTGTGGCTGTTATATACTGTGGTTAAGTTAGGAATCGAGTGGAACGAGTAACGGAATCGAACGAAATAGCAAGAGGCACAACCTGTGCGCCTAAGAGGCACGACCCGTGCGCCTGGGTCTGATACTCGTTTGCAAAATTTTTGCAGTGAGCCCGGTCCGTGCTTCTATGGGCACGATCCGTGCGCCTACTTCTGTCACCGATTTTAAAACACGTCTAATGCTATTCCTTTTTATTCCAAACCTCTCCCAATCCCTTTCTTAACCCTTCCCAATGATAAATGAATACTTTCATTCCTCGAGTCGTTTATTGTTCATGATGCAAAACAGATAATATTATGTTATGGATAAACACGAACCAAATAGTTTTGTATCGAGTGTGAAAAGGATCCAAGTGTCAAGTGAAAAAATTAAGTGTCTAAATTAATTAAAAGATACCATGGGGATGACGATCCCAGATATTCATTGTAGCACACCTAGTGGAAGGGAGTCATGATCCCGAAACTAGAGCCCTGGCATTATGTGCTAAGCCATAGAAACAAGACATAGACAAGGAAAAAACCGAGAGAGGAATTGTGAGGGGGCGCGAAAGAACTCACTGAGATTATGTAATCTCATTGTTTATTGTTGACCATTTTTCAGATTCACGGATATTGATTGAGGAATTCATGGGCCAGGCCAAGGTTGTTCAAGTTAAGGATCACAGTTTCATGGAAGCTTAGCAAGATGTTGCTAATGTCATGTAGTTTTTATAACCTTGTCTTGTATATTGGACCATAGTCATGTTTATTATATCGAATATGTACCTACTAAGTACTTATTTCGGATTTGTATTTGAGAAATTTTCATCTCAAAGCTTTGTAAGTGGTTTCAATCCGCTTTAGTTTTAATTTGGTCCAACTGTATGAGAAGGTTATACTCTTATTTATTATGATTATGTTAATGCTTTTTGTTCACCTAGTTGGGATCTTAAGGTGTTACACCTTATAAGAAATAAGCATAGGTTGTTGTATTGTGAGGGAAGAGGGCTAAGAAAGGGTTTCTTTGAGGTTAAGTTGCTAGACTTGTAAAAAATCTAGTGGTAAGTTACTAGAGGTTGGACAAAAATTAGGGTTTAAGTAGCAAGAGCTTGGACAAACCTAGTGGGTCAGTTGTAAGACTTGTGTGACATAGTGAAAAAGCTCACTGAGTGTCAGGAGTGGACGTAGTCCTTGGCGAGTAGGGTGAACCACTATAAATCTGTGTGCTTTTTATAAACTTTTTTTTTACTTCTTTCTCACTAACTATTTCGTAAACAAAACCTCTAAGAACTAAACAATTTCTTCTAAACAATACTCAATTTACAAGGTCATTTTTCAGATAAAAAACCAAACAAGCTTCTGAATGAATTTGTGTCCGGGAAATGTCTTTAAAAATGTGTCACAATTCAAACCCCCCCCCCCTTTCTTTCGACTTATATTTGACTTCAATTGGCATTAGAGTGAGGCCGTTAGTTGAACACACTCAAAAAATGTTAGAGGAAAGATCTTGGAAGAAGTCATGGCCAGACAAAATTCTGTTGCATTTCTACTAGAAGGAGCATCTTCAAATAGACCTCTAGGATTCAATGGAGAACACTACTACTATTGGAAGAATCAAATGAAGCTATATATGGAATCCCAAGATACAAATATCTAGGATATCTAGGATGATAAACCAATGGAAAAATAGACTGCAGAAGACAAGCGCCTAATCCTACTGAATTCAAAAGCAAAATACTATCTCACTTGTGCTCTAAGCAGAAGTGAATATGACAAAGTAGTTGGGAAAGAAACTGCGAGGGAAATATGGGACACACTACAAGCGGCCCATGAAGGAACAAATCAAATCAAGGAAGCCAAAACGAGAATTCTAGTTAGATAATTTGAAATGTTCACAATGAGTGAAGATTAATAAATTGATGAAATGGCTGCAAGATTCACCACAATGATAAATGGCTTAAGTTCTCTGGGAAAGAAATACACCAACCTGGAAAAGATCAGAAAGCTGTTGAGCTGTCTACCAAAAGCATGGATACCCAAGGTAACAACCATCTAAGAATCCAAGACTCTATTTACTCTAAACCTTGATGAAGTTCATCGTTTTTCTTATAAATCCTATCAGCCTTCTGTGACTTGCTTCTTTTTTTTGGATGAAGTTCGTCTTTGATTACTTGCTCATGAACTTTCAAGAATGCACTACTGCATTTGAGAAGGATAGGATTTATCCGAAAAAGGCTTCTGAGAATCACAGAAGGCTGATATCAAAATGCTCATATTGTAAACAATTTGGGCATTACACTTCAAGCTGTTACAAAAAGTAAAAAGGCAAGTTTTGGAAATATACTAACCAACAAGGACCCAAAAAACAGTGTACCTAAATCTTTGTTAACATAAATTGCAGGAGTTCCTCTTAGCATCAAGGAAAAAGTTGTGGTTCTTAGACTGTGGATGTTCAAGGCACATGACTGGGGAGAAAGATAATTTTCTCTCCTGGGAGAGCTTTGATGGAGGCTTTGTAATGTTTGGTAACAATGACAAAGGCTGGATCAAAGGTATAGGTACAGTAGGAAAAATAAAATCTGCTCAGATTCAAAATGTTCAATATGTTGAAGGCTTGAAACACAATCTTCTCGGTGTGAGTCAATTGTGTGATGCTGGAAATGAAGTATGTTTTAAATATGATGCACGAAAAATAAATAGTTTAGGTTCTGGTAAAACAGTTTTTGAAGGTCATAGAACAAATAATTTATATAGTGTGTGTCTTGATGACTTGTCTGATGAAACATGTCTCATTTCTAAAGAAGATGATAAATGGATGTGCCACAGAAGACTTGGCCATGTTAGCATGAGAACGATTTCAGGGTGTTGTCTAAGTAAACCTTGTACGAGGACTTCCAAAGATCAAGTCTGAGAAAGATAAATCATGTGAAGCATATGTATCCAAGGGAAACATGTAAAATCATCTTTCAAAACCCCTATGCATGATATCTACTCACAGACCTCTGGAACTTCTCTACATGGATTTATATGGCCCAACAAAACATGCCAGCTTAGGTGGAAAAAGATATGGTTTTATAATTGTTGATGACTATTCAAGGTATACATGGGTACTGTTTTTGAAAAACAAGGATGATGCCTTCAATGTGTTCAAAACTCTTCCTTTAAAGAATATTTTGATGAACATTATTGCAGTTAGAAGTGACCATGGGGGAGAATTTGAAAACTCTTCCTTTAAAGAATTTTTTGATGAAAATGGTGTGTCACACAATTTCCCCTGTCTAAGGACTCCACAACAAAATGGAGTTGTTGAAAGGAAAAATAGAACACTGCAAATGGTTAGAACTATGTTAAATGACTTTGGAGTTGAAAAATATTTTCGGGCAGAAGCAGTTAACACGGCTTGCTAAATTATTCAGAGTCACCATCAGAAAGATTCTTGAGAAAACCCCATATGAACTTTGGAAACATAATAAGCCAATCATATCTTATTTTCATGTTTTTGGGTGTGCATGTTATGTTTTAAACAATGAAGACAACTTTTGAAAATTTGATGCTAAGTCTGATTATACTATATTTCTTGGTGACTCCTCATCATCCAAATCTTATAGATTTTACAACCTTAGAACTAAAGTTATGGAAGAAAGCATGCATGTTTTGTTTATTGAAGCTAACCATGTAGATAACAGAGATGATGATGATGATGATGATGATGATGATGATGATGATGATGATGATGATGATGATGATGAGACAGAAAAAGAAACAGACAGAGGAAAAATGAATACTGAGAAGAAAGAAACAAATTGCATTCCACAATCTTCTAAACAGCAAAAGAACTCCCAAACCCAATCTACACAAGCTTCTGAACTACCAAGGAGCTAGAAAATGGTGGTGGATCACCCACGAGATCAAATAATTGGTGAAACATCTAAGCCAGTTAGAAACAGAAGCTCCTTTAGAAAGGAATCTTCTCAACATGCCTTTATATCTGAAATAGAGCCCAAAAGCATAAATGAAGCAATAACTGATGAATCTTGGGTCGAAGCTATGCAAGAAGAACTTGCTCAATTTGAGAAAAATAAAGTATGAAATTTGGTCCCATCTCCTAAACATCAATCTGTGATTGGAACAAGCTGGGTATTCAGAAACAAAATGGATGAAAGTGGTAAGGTTGTGAGAAACAAGGCCAGACTTGTAGCTCAAGGCTCAAATTAGCAAGAAGGTATTGATTATGATGAAACCTTTGCTCCTGTTCCTAGATTAGAAGCTATTAGAATTCTTCTCTCTTATGCTGCTCACAAAAACTTTAAACTTTCTCAAATGGATATCAAGAGTGCCTTCTTGATTGGTTTTCTAAATGAGGAAATTTATGTACACCAACCTCTTGGGTTTATCGATCAAAAGAAACCAAATCATGTTTTCAAACTAACTAAGGCCCTATATGGACTCAAACAAGCTCCCAGAGCTTCGTATGAGAGACTTAGTTCATTTTTATTCAAATATGGTTTATCAAGAGGCAAAATTGATGTTACTCTCTTCAGAAAAGTCTACAAAGATGAACTTTTGACTGTACAAATTTATGTTGATGACATCATCTTTTATGCAACAAATGAAAGACTTTGCACTGATTTCGGAAATCTTATGAAGAGTGAATTTGAAATGAGTTTAATGGGGGAACGAAGATACTTTTTTAGTTTTCAAATTAAACAATTAGAGAATGGCATCTTTATTTCCCAAGAGAAATATGTCAGAGGTCTTCTTAGGAAATACAATATGAGTGAAGCCAAAGTAATGGCTACACCTATGCATCCTTCTTTCTCCCTTGAAAAAGATGAAGAAGGCACACTTGTTTCTGAGAAGGAATCTAGAGGCATAAAAGGATCCCTATTATATCTAACTGCAAGTAGACCAGATATAGTCTTCTCAGTAAGGAATCTCATCACTCAACTGTCAAAAGAATTTTTAGACATCTTGTTGGTACTCCTAACATTGGTCTGTGGTAGAGAAAAAACACTCATTTTGACTTAGTTGGATACTGTGATGCTGACTATGCTGGTGATAAAATAGAAAGAAAGAGCACAAGTGGATCATGCCAAATTCTAGGAGAATCTCTAATATCATGAAGTTGCAGAAAGCAAAGTACTATAGTCTTGTCCACAATAGAAGCTGAATATATAGCTGCAGCAAGCTGCTGCTCCCAAATTTTGTGGATCAGAAATCAACTTGAGGACTTCTCTATCAATTATTCAGGTATTCCTATATTTTGTGAAACTACGAGTGCTATAAATTTATCAAAAAATACTATTCAACATTCTAGGTCCAAGCACATTGACAAAAAGCAAAATTTCATAAGGGACCATGTTCAAAAGAAAAAATTTGAGTTAGTTTTTGCTGATACTAAGCATCAATTGGCTGATATTTTCACAAAACCCCTTTTAGAAGAAAGTTTTAATTTTATCAAACACATGTTGCACATCTTCTAGTTCAAAAGGCACTTAGCCGTGTCTTCTAAAGACTCAGAAGGCAAATCCCATGTCTTCTGAAGTGCTCAGAAGGCACTTATGTTCATGACATTTATTTTATGGTGTATCATTTTGATTAGTTATTTTTTATCTTAATTTTTATTTATTACAGAAATATTCTCAAAATTTTTTTCTGTAAGAACAGTTAGAAAATGGCTTAGAAAGAGAAAAGATCAAAAAACTGTTTCTAGACGTTGCACTCTAGTCATGTCACATAAGTGACAAATTGATAACTCATATTTATATGAGTTATTTATACTTATTCAAAGATAAATCATGCAAGTTCTCTGGCAATAGGAGGTTGTTTCTATTAAGTTTCTGTTAGTTTATCGCTTTTTAGTTAGAAAGGGGCTAAATTACAAATCTTATGCATTTTGGCACCAATTGGTGCCTTTGTGAACATTTTGATGCTTCTTGTGTTTGTGCAGTGAGCTGAACGTGGCAGCGTCCCTCATCACGTCTGAAGGAAGGCAGCAGAGCAAGAAAGAGATATCTCATTTTTGGCGCACAAGAAATGATAGTCAAAGATCTAGAAGTACAGAAGATCTTCTCTCTCCTCAGCGCTGACGCGGCTGACGCACTGTAGCAGTGCAGTGTCTTCTCAGAACAGAGTCAATTAACAAGCAAGCTGGGAAGGTGGGCAATGACATCAGCAAGCATGTGACCCCTTGTTCCTTGGCTATTCTCTCTCTACAAAAGGAAAGGCAGGAACGCATCCAAGAGAGATCATTCATCCATCATCCATTCATCATCCACCTTCCTCCATTTTCAGAGATAGTTTTCTAAAGAAGTTCTGGACACAGACTTCTTCATCCGAAATTTTCTCAAGCTCCAATTTTTATTTCCATTCGCAACCATAACTGTGAAGCTCAGACGTTGCAACGTCTCTACAGCGTGCATGAAGGAAGGCTACTTAGGCGTATCTTTTGCGTTTAGTCTCCTTTTCTCTATGTACGGTATTTGGATTTCAACTCCTCCTCTTTCTGTAAAGATGCTCAGCATGAGCTAAACATTCGTAGTTGGGTTGCTGTTTTGCATGTAATGAACCTCTAGTTTAATGTTATGAAGTATTGATGTTTATGCGTTTTAGATCTTTGCATGTTAATATTTCCAAACTTGTTTTGAATTTGGCCACTTAAAACAAGTAGATTCATAGGTGCAGAAATGGTCTATGAAAAGAACTCAAAGATTTATGTGAGTGAAAATATGCACTAAAGACATTTAGGCATTTTTATCTAAGTCTAGACATAGAATGGATAATAGTTCATAGGTCATTGCTGTGGGTACTTAAAATACAGGAGTAGGCCTACTTAGAAGCTAGACATAGGAATTCTAGTACTTGAAGCTCTGACGTTTTGTGACTGAAAAGCACAGCTCTTTTGCAACAGCGTTCAAACGTTATAACGTCTATACAACATAGCATTTGAACATGTTAACGTGTAAACGTTATAAAGTCTGACTAGAGGAAATTTACTTGCATGCAGCAATCCAACTCATACTCTTCCATATTCACAACCACTTCCTGTTTACTTGCTTTATCTACGTTCTTAGTCTTAATACCAACTTTTAGTGCCGATTTATTACTTGTTTCACCTGTGTTTTAAAGACTTGAACTTTGAAAGTAAATCAATCCTCGTGGGAACGATCTCTTATTTTTATCCACTTTATTACTTCTACGACGTGTATACTTGCACTGATATTGCGACTAGAACACACGCGCAAACAAGTTTTTGGCGCCGTTGCCGGGGATTGAATTTAACTTTTATTGCTCAACAAATACTAAAACACTAGGTGAAAGAATTCTGCCGTGTTGTTTGTTGTTTCTGTGTGTGAACAGGTAAACGTTACAGCGTATGCTTAGTTCCAGTTCAAGCTCTAGTTCAACTGAACCAGGGAGTGGATCTGAGCCTGAATTCTATCCAGAACCTGAAAGAACCTTCAGGCGACTAAGGAGACAACAAAGGTTAAGAAGGCAGCAACAACACCAGCAATTTCAGCCACCAATCATGTCTGAACATGGTACTGGTGGTAGAAGCTCTAGAGGTGGACGCACTCCAAGAGGAGGAAGGCACTCTGATGCTGGAGGTAGAGAACGTGGTCGTGGACCACAGACTCATACAGAGACATATGTTGATGATGAACACTGGCAGAGACAGCAACTCATCAATGCAGGGCCACAAGATATGGTCAATGACAGAGACAGGCCTATGCGTGATTATGCCGTGCTCAATCCTGTCCATTTACAAACAGGCATTGCAAGACCACCCATTCATACTGGTCACTTTGAATTCAAGCCAATGATGTTCCAAATGCTGCAGACTGCAGGGCAATTTGGGGGTTTCCCTCAAGAAGATCCTTATGCACATCTAAGGCAATTTTTGGATGTGTGTAGCAACTTTATCATCCCTGGAGTCTCAGAAGATGCCTTCTGATTGAAGTTATTTCCATATTCTCTCAAGGATAAGGCCAAAAATTGGTTGAACTCCTTGGAGCCAAATTCAGTTCACACTTGGGATGAGCTGGCTGAAAAATTTCTTGAAAAATACTTCCCTCCCAACAAAAATGCCAAGTTGAGAAATGACATCACTTCCTTCAAACAAAGGGAAGGGGAATCATTGTTTGAAGCTTGGGAAAGATGGAAGGAATTACTAAGAATGTGCCCACACCATGGCATACCCGTGGTTATTCAAATGGAGACTTTCTACAATGGTCTAGATCAGCCTACCAGGCTTATACTTGATGCTTCATCAGGCGGTGTCATATTGAACATGTCTTTCTCTGAGGCATGCAGGCTTATTGAAGACATAGCCACTCATAATGCCCATTGGCCTTCTGAAAGATTCACTCCCGGGAAGAAGGCTGGTGTCCATGAGATAAGTGAAGTAACTGCTCTTTCTGCTCAGGTTGCTTCCCTGACCAACATGATCAAAAACATGAGTACTCCAATCGTGGTAACGTCTGAAAGACAGACTGCTGCAACTGTTGAACCAACACCATCTGGGGGAGTAGTATGTGTCTATTGTGAAGGAGGGCATATCTATGAAGAGTGTCCCCATAACCCTCTGTCTGTAAACTTTGTATCCCATAACAAAGGAAACAGTCCTTACTCCAACTCCTACAATTCAAATTGGAGAAATCACCCAAACTTTGGTTGGAAAAACAACAATGCTTTGAATGCTGGTGATACTGCTCCTGCAATACCCCAGGATTTCCCCCTCAACAACAAAGGCAGTATATGCAGAATAACAACAACAGCAATTTGGAAGCCTTGATGAAAACTTTCATAAGCGATTGTAAGGCAACCTTGCAAACCCATGAGTCTTCAATCAAAACTTTGGAGAACCAAATTGGGCAGATAGCCTCAGCTCTTACTCAAAGGCAGAATGGATCTCTTCCATCTACAACTGAAACACCATCTTCATCTAAGTCAAACGGCAAAGATGTGGTAAATGCACAGGTAAATGCTATCTCATTAAGAAGTGGAACTGAATATCCTGACCCATCTATGCCTAAGGAACCCGAGGTGCCAGAAAAGGAAAAGGAGAAAAACAGAAGTGGAGAAAAAGAGAAGAATATTCCAGATATTGTGCTATCTAAACCAGACATTACAACGTCTAGTTTTGAACCAGGAATCAAGATTGTACCTAAGCTTATACCTGAATATCCTCCTCCACCCTACCCTCAAATACTAAAGAAAGCTCATGAAGACAAGCAATTCAGCAAGTTCATGGAGATGCTCAAACAGCTACACATAAACCTTCCCTTGGTTGAAGCTCTGCAGCAGATGCCAAACTATGCCAAGTTCCTAAAGGATATCATCACCAAAAGAAGAAGGCTAGGGGAGTTTGAAACTATTGCTTTAACTGAAGAATGTAGCTTAATTATGCAGAATAAACTCCCTAGAAAACTGAAGGATCCTGGCAGTTTTACTATACCATGCTCCATTGGAGATTTTTACCTTGGCAAAGCTTTATGTGACTTGGGGGCAAGTATTAACTTGATGCCCAAGTCCATTTATGATAAACTTGGTATAGGAACTGTCAGACCTACTTCTTTAAGTCTTACCTTAGCTGATAAAAGTAGAGTTTATCCTGAGGGCATATTAGAAGATGTTTTGATTAAAGTTGACAAATTTGTTTTTCCAGTGGACTTTGTTATTTTGGATTTTGATGCAGATAAGGAAGTTCCTATCATCTTGGGGCGACCATTTCTAGCCACTGGAAGTACACTCATTGATGTGCAGAAAGGAGAATTAATCATGAGGGTCAATGACCAAGAAGTCAAGTTCAACGTCCTCAACGCACTCAAGTATCCAGAACCTAACACAGAGGAATGTTCCTTTGTGGTTGCCCTTGACCATGTGGTTCAAAAACAATTCAATAAAGATAACGACCACTTGGAGAAGATTCTGGGCAATGATGAGATTCAAGAGTTGTTAGCAGAAGAAGCTGTTCCACAAAACGTTACAACGTCAACTGCAGACGTTGTCACGTCTGACTCTCCTGGACCCAAGGCGTGGACAAAGAAGTATGAATCTTTGGGGCAAGAAGACTCCAATCTCAAAAAGATAGTTCCTTCCATTGAAGAACCACCCACGCTGGAGCTGAAGGTGTTACCTGATCACCTGAAGTATGCCTTTTTAGGGGAAAATGATTCTTTACCTGTGATCATTTCTTCTAATCTCTCAAAGGAGCAGGAAAGTGATCTCATTAGCACCTTGAAAAGACACAAGAAAGCCATTGGTTGGCAAATGGCGGATATCAAGGGTATCAGTCCCACAATTTGTATGCACAGAATTGTCTTGGAAGAGAATGCAAAGAACAGCATTGAAGGGCAAAGGCGATTGAACCCGATAATGAAGGAGGTGGTCAAGAAGGAAATCATCAAATGGCTAGACGCAGGAATCATCTACCCAATCAGTGACAGCTCATGGGTGAGCCCAGTTCAATGTGTACCAAAGAAGGGTGGAGTTACTGTGGTGACCAATGACAAAAATGAATTGATTCCAACAAGGACGGTGACTGGATGGAGGATATGTATGGACTACAGGAAGCTGAACAAAGCAACCAAGAAGGACCATTTTCCTCTGCCATTTATTGACCAGATGTTGGATAGACTTGCAGGCAAAGAATTCTATTGTTTCCTTGATGGTTACTCAGGATATAACCAGATAGTTATTTTGCCTGAAGACCAAGAGAAGACCACATTCACTTGTCCTTATGGTACCTTTGCCTTCAGAAGGATGCCATTTGGGCTGTGTAATGCCCCTGCAACATTCCAGAGGTGTATGATGGCTTTATTCTCTGATTTTTCAGTCTATGGAGACTCATACAAGGCATGCTTGGATAACTTAGAAGGAGTTCTAGTAAGATGTGAAGAGACCAACTTAGTGCTCAACTGGGAAAAATGCCACTTTATGGTTCAAGAGGGAATTGTTTTGGGGCATAAGATTTCAAAGAAAGGGTTGGAGGTTGATAAAGCAAAAATCGATGTTATTGACAAATTACCTCCACCTACCACTGTCAAAGGTGTTAGAAGTTTTTTAGGGCATGCTGGTTTTTACAGAAGATTTATCAAAGATTTCTCAAAAATTTCCAAACCTTGTTGTCTGTTGCTGCAACGTGATAACGTCTTCAACTTTGATGAGCAATGTCATGAAGCCTTCCAGAAATTGAAGACTTCCCTTGTAACGGCTCCTGTGATAGTCACTCCTGACTGGTCCAAACCATTTGAATTAATGTGTGATGCGAGTGACTACGCAGTGGGAGCTGTATTTGGTCAAAGGTATGGCAAAATTTTTCACTCTATCTATTATGCTAGTAAAACCTTAGATGATGCCCAATTAAATTATACTGTAACTGAGAAAGAGTTACTGGCTGTTGTGTTTGCTTTTGACAAATTTCGATCATACTTGGTGGGTGCAAAAGTTATTGTTTTTACTGATCACTCAGCCATCAAGTATTTGATTGCTAAAAAAGATGCAAAGCCAAGACTCATCAGATGGGTTCTCCTCCTTCAAGAATTTGACTTGGAAATTCATGATAAAAAGGGGGTGGAGAACCAAGTTGCTGATCACCTTTCTAGGCTTGAGAATGTTGATGCAGGTACAGGTGCAGAAGAGATAAAAGAAAATTTCCCTGATGAAAAACTGCTGACAGTAGCCACAGCAACTGAAGACGTTACCACGTCTATGGCAATTTCCTCAAACGTTATAACGTCTGATGCTACTGCACCCTGGTATGCTGACATAGTCAACTTCCTAGTCAGCAAGATTGTGCCTGTGGATTTCAACCATCAGCAAAGAAAAAAGTTCTTCCACACCGTGAAGCACTATTTTTGGGATGAGCTCTATCTATACAAGATGTGTCAAGATCAGTTGCTTAGGAGATGCCTTGCTGAAGAGGAACAACTTCATGTGTTACAACAATGTCATGCATCACCTTATGGAGGACATTTTGGAGGAACCAGAACTGCAGCAAAGGTGTTACAGTCAGGGTATTATTGGCCAACACTCTTCAAAGATGCTCATGAATTGGTGAAGAACTGTGATAAATGCCAAAGAACTGGAAACAACTCCAACAAGCAAGAAATGCCATTGACAAATATCCTTGAAGTGGAACTGTTTGATGTTTGGGGAATGGACTTCATGGGCCCATTTCCCATGTCTCATGGAAACTTATACATTTTGGTAGCTGTTGACTATGTATCAAAATGGGTGGAAGCTGTTGCATTGCCCAATAATGAAGCCAAATCAGTCAGCAAATTCCTTAAGCAAAACATCTTCACAAGATTTGGTACTCCAAGAGCTATGATCAGTGATGAAGGCTCTCACTTCTGTAACAAGCTAATTGAGAATTTATTGGCTAAATACAGAGTGAAGCACAAAATTGCTACAGCTTATCACCCGCAGACAAGTGGTCAAGCAGAAATTTCCAACAGAGAAATTAAAAGGATACTTGAGAAGATGGTTGATCCGAACAGGAAAGAATGGTCCCTGCACCTTGATGATGCGCTGTGGGCGTACAGGACAGCATTTAAGACACCCCTGGGCATGTCACCATACAAGCTAGTCTTCGGAAAAGCTTGTCATCTGCCTATTGAACTCCAGCACAAAGCTCACTGGGCACTGAAACAACTGAACTTAGATCATTCAAAGGCTGGAGAAGCAAGACTCCTTCAACTAAATGAGCTAGATGAATTCAGGCACACTGCCTATGAGAATTCAGCAATCTATAAGGAGAAAACCAAGAAGTGGCACGATCAGAAAATTCAAAGAAGAGAGCTAGTAGAGGGACAACCAGTTTTGCTGTTTAATTCAAGATTAAAATTGTTCCCTGGGAAACTGAAATCAAGATGGTCAGGACCCTTCAAACTGGTAAAAGTCTATCCTCATGGTGCTGTGGACCTGTTTGATGAGAAAACTAATTCCACTTTCAAAGTCAATGGCCAAAGAGTGAAGCAATACCATGGAGAACATGTGGTTAGGGACAAGACCACAGTGGCCCTCAACAACTCCTGAATTAAAAAGGGAATAGTCTGGCTGAAGACTCTTAAAGCAAGCGCTCTTGGGAGGCAACCCAATGGTTTTAACTAACCAACAATTTTGTGTCTTTAAATTTTTGTTTTGTGCAGGAATGGAAGCTGAAGGTAGGAGAGAGTCAGGACTCAAGTTATTAAAGTATGGTAGACGTTATAGCGTCTTTGCATGTCTAGGACGTTGTCACGTTTGCTGCCTGGGTAAAAGTTTTAAATGTAAAAAAGAAGAGAAAATGAGTCAAGCAGTTTCAAATGAAAAAAATTTAAATGAAAATGTTTTTTTTGTTTTTTTTTCAAAGACTTGACTGCTGAAGTGACCATGACGTCACTTCTCAACGGTTACCCCTCTTTTCAAGCCCACGCAACCACCTACTTCTCAAATTCCCATAAACCCTTCCCAATAAACACACACCAGTTATAATCATCAAACCACCTGCAAACACTCTCAGAAACCGTAATCTTATCCCTTCCCCCAAATCTCAAATCTCAAACCCTCCATTCTCCAGAAAACCCATTCAATCACCATGACAAAAACAAAGCAAGCTGCAGTAAAATCATCTGGCAGAGGAAAGAATGTTAACCTAAGTTCTTCTTCTGACCCAATTCCAGAAATCCCCATTCCTTCAAAGAAGAAAGCCTTGCTACCTGAAAGGGGCTTTAGCTTGGAAAACCCGAATCCTGATTTTCTCTCAACTGTGGCAGCATTAGGATGGCAGAAATTTGTGGTTCACAGAAAAGAGTACATTGCAACGCTGGTGCATGACTTTTACAAGGGAATCGTTGAAAGAAATGATGGAGAGCTTTCAAGCATCTCCAATGTTCGCGGTGAAGAAGTTAAATTTGGTGTAAGGGTCATAAATGACTACTTTGGGCTGGGTTACTATGGCAAGGCAGTTGAGGTAAAGCAAAAGACTTACGGAGTGGCAGAGATGACTGAAATCAAAGAAAGAATATGTGTTGAAGGAGCTGTTTGGGAGCGAAGAGGCGACCATGGGAATGAATTCAAAATTTTAAAAAGATACCTTTGTGATGAGGCCAGCACTTGGTTTCATTTCATTAGGCACTGCTTGATACCCACTTCTCACACTCTCTGGGTTGATAAGGAGAGGCTGATTGCTATTGATGCTATTATGTCAAGAGATAAGATTGAGGTGGGTAAGCTCATCAATAGGGAGATAAACAAATGGAAGAATAGGAAGGATGGATACCTATACTTTCCCTGCTTAATCACTGATCTATGCATGGAGGCTGGAGTGGAGATTGAAGCCTCTGAGCTAAGAGAGGAACCTCAAGGGGCATTCTCTACAAAGTTCAAAGCTAGGCAGAGAGCTGCAGATGCTACCACGTCAGTTGATGCACAGACGTTACAACGTCTGGTGGACCAGCAAAACAGCTTAGCCAAGTTTGTCAAGGAGCAGTTTGAATTGCAAAAGAAGGTGAATGCGCAGATAACAAAAGGCAAGATGGTGATTGAAGAACCAGTACTTCCAGATTGGATGCAAGGGGAAGATGAAGACAACATACCCTTATCAACAATGAACCTCAGGGCAGTGAAGAAGGAAAGAGTTAAGAAAACAAGAAACCCAGCCACAAAAAGAAAGAGCCCAGCAAAGAAAAAACAGAAGAAGGTAAGTAGTGAGGAAGAAGAGCTCAAATCAGCTGATCTGGATAGCATCAGTGAGAGTGATGCAGAGGAATCAAAGAAGGTGAGCAGGGAAATCCTAAGTGATGAAGAGGAAGAAACACATTCTGAAGAGAAAGGAAGCTCCAGTGATAAGACTGATATTGAGGCTGACTCTCCACCAACCCAAACAGTCAAAGAACCAGCCAAACCCACACCTCCATCACCAAAATCCAAACAACCCCAACCCTCAGCTAAAGAACAATCCACCTATGACCAAAACATTCCCAAAACACCACAATCTGAACCTCAAGATCAACCCATTTCACAACCAACCCCCACTCAACCTGAACCAATTAAAGAGCCATCACAACCATCCATTCAAGAAGTAACCGGTGGAGACGTGGCAACGTCTGAACCAACTGATGTTGGAAATAACCCAGACCCACAACTCATCTCCCCACCCAAAAAGCAAAGAGTCAAGACTGTACCCACCCAAAATCCATTTGGGAAGAAGAAAAGGCAAGAATTAGCTGCTGCAAGTGAAGAAACCATACCTGGTGAAGAAGAAGAACAACTGGCTGATGCTCCTGCAACCAAAAGGCAAAAGTTGCAGGTAAGGAAGAAATCTGAAGCTGCTAAAGACAAGCCAGCCACAGCTACCAGTGCAGCATTTGTTGCTGCTAGTGGTTCAGAGAATGCTCCTGCTGTTGTTGCTGAAAAAGCTGCAGACGTTACAACGTCTCAAGAGCCAAAGGATGAACAAGCCCAGGTGGACCCCAAAGAGCAACAACAGGTTAATCCTGCAGAGCTGGAAAAACAGAAAGCATGGGAGGAAGCAAAGAAAAGAATTGCTGAGAGAAGTGCAAAGATGTCCCAAGAAACTGAAGTATCAGTTGATGCTGGTGATGGTGCAGGAGAGAAGAAGAAGAAGGAAAAGAAGAAGAAGACTGCTCAAGCAGGCATCCCAGCCAGACAGAGTGGAAGGCTCAGGTCTGGTGCTCTGAACAAGTAAGTTAGCCCTCTTTTTAGCAATAGTATCGTTATAGTTTTTAATTTCAGTACAAATAAATAGCTATCCAAACGTGACAACGTTTGGTTAGTTAATAGTCAGTAGTTTGTTTGTTTCTGTTGTGTTTGAGTGTTCCTCTTCCATTTGATGTTAAAAAAAAAAAAAAAGAGAATCAGTGAGCAGTGAGGACACTGCTCATCTTTCTGTCTGGGGGGAGGATCATTTAGTTGTTTTATGTTTGCATAAAATCAAATGCGAAATCAGTTTACCTCCCTACTCGATTAATCATCAAAAATGTTTCTCTTTGGGCTAAATCTAGGAATGACTGTGTGTGAATTTGTGTGAGTAGCTGATGCATGCTTAGATGAATAGAATTGATTACTGCTTCCACACAAACTCTGTTTTGAGGAAAACCGAGTTAGCTAGGAACTATGTGATGCTAAAGCTAGTTTTGGTTGACTATGGTGATTGTAAAACTTGATTAAAAACTTAGAGTAGCAGTAGAAACTTAGTTTGGGGGTATATCTGGTTGTGCTAAGGCTGGGTGCAAAGACTGTAGGATGATTAGTGCGTGTGTAGTGTGAGTGCAACGTTGTAACGTCTACCCATAACGTTATAACGTATGCCGTGTGTGTTTTCGTATTGTGTTCTGTGTTACCAAACGTTATAACGTCTACTCCAAAAAGACCAAAAAGTGTGTGTGTTTCAAATAAGTGGAAAAATCCACATGTTCTCTGTGTTTGCTGCAATTTCCCAAAACAAATACTGGGCACTCCAAATGTCTCAATCCAAAATTGTCAAATCCAAAGGATCAAAAACAAAAAAAACAAAAACACCAAACCAAAAGTGAAGTGAATCAAATGAAAGTTGCTCAGTAATGAGGGGGGTTTCAGTCCTTTGTGTGTTTTGCGTTGTGTGAGTCAGAATGGTAGTTTGCACTAATCTAGTCCTAGCACCCAGTTAAGACCCTTTGTCATGCTTAAAATAACCCTCATGTCTTATGTGGAAATGTTAGCCTACTCTCTGTTTTGAAAGATGTTATACCCTCACCATAATGGAAACCACTCTTTCATAAGCTAGGGTAGCTTCTGAACCTAGCTAGGAATAGAATTGATACAGAGATCACACACTCACTTTGGGCAGTAATGAATCTAGAATGTAATTGTGCATTGGTGTGTGAGTGTGTAGTGTAAGTCTGAAGGAATTAGCCCCTTGAGGATAATTTTTGATCAAATGGGTGAGCAGGGTGTAAACTGCTGGTGTATTTAATTTCATGCATCTTTTCATATGATGTGTTTCGATTTCTTGAGGACAAACAATGGTTTAAGTTTGGGGGTGTGATAACTCATATTTATATGAGTTATTTATACTTATTCAAAGATAAGTCATGCAAGTTCTCTGGCAATAGGAGGTTGTTTCTATTAAATGTCTGTTAGTTTATCGGTTTCTAGTTAGAAAGGGGCTAAATTACAAATCTTATGCATTTTGGCACCAATTGGTGCCTTTGTGAACATTTTGAAGCTTCTTGTGTTTGTGTAGTGAGCTGAACGTGGCAGCGTCCCTCATCACGTCTGAAGGAAGCCAGCAGAGCGAGAAAGAGATATCTCATTTTTGGCGCACAAGAAATGATAGTCAAAGATCTAGAAGTACAGAAGATCTTCTCTCTCCTCAGCGCTGACGCAGCTGACGCACTCTAGCAGTGCAGTGTCTTCTCAGAACAGAGTCACTTAACAAGCAAGCTGGGAAGGTGGGCAATGACATCAGCAAGCATGTGACCCCTTGTTCCTTGGCTATTCTCTCTTTACAAAAGGAAAGGCAGGAACGCATCCAAGAGAGATCATTCATCCATCATCCACCTTCCTCCATTTTTAGAGATAGTTTTCTAAAGAAGTTCTGGACACAGACTTCTTCATCCGAAATTTTCTCAAGCTCCAATTTTTATTTCCATTCGCAACCATAACTGTGAAGCTCAGACGTTGCAACGTCTCTACAGCGTGCATGAAGGAAGGCTACTTAGGCGTATCTTTTGCGTTTAGTCTCCTTTTCTCTATGTACGGTATTTGGATTTCAACTCCTCTTCTTTCTGTAAAGATGCTTAGCATGAGCTAAACATTCGTAGTTGGGTTGCTGTTTTGCATGTAATGAACCTCTAGTTTAATGTTATGAAGTATTGATGTTTATGCGTTTTAGATCTGTGCATGTTAATATTTCCAAACTTGTTTTGAATTTGGCCACTTAAAACAAGTAGATTCATAGGTGCAGAAATGGTCTATGAAAAGAACTCAAAGATTTATGTGAGTGAAAAGATGCACTAAAGACATTTAGGCATTTTCATCTAAGTCTAGACATAGAATGGATAATAGTTCATAGGAGATTGCTGTGGGTACTTAAAATACCGGAGTAGGCCTACTTAGAACCTAGACATAGGAATTCTAGTACTTGAAGCTCTGACGTTTTGTGACTGAAAAGCACAGCTCTTTTGCAACAGCGTTCAAACGTTTATAACGTCTATACAACATAGCATTTGTACATGTTAACGTGTAAACGTTATAACGTCTGACTAGAGGAAATTTACTTGCATGCAGCAATCCAACTCATACTCTTCCATATTCACAACCACTTCCTGTTTACTTGCTTTATCTACGTTCTTAGTCTTAATACCAACTTTTAGTGCCGATTTATTACTTGTTTCACCTGTGTTTTAAAGACTTGAACTTTGAAAGTAAATCAATCCTCGTGGGAACGATCTCTTATTTTTATCCACTTTATTACTTGTACGACGTGTATACTTGCACTGATATTGCGACTAGAACACACAGGCAAACACAAATCTCTTCGCTTGTTTTCTCTCTCGCACCTTCTCTCTCACTCCCACGCTCTCTCCTCAAAAACCTTGAACCAGTAGGATGACACCACCAAAACGCAAATCTCCTTGTGTTGACACCCGTTTTCGCCAAGGGCTACTCGGCTGGCGTAGAATCAGCTACCTGAGGGTCGACGGCTGATTCCCGTCGGCAAAAATAGAAATTTTAGCTGCTTGGGGTCTAAATTGACTATACATGACCACATGGCTATGATAAACAGCTGAGGCACCTACTCGGCCGAGACAAATCGGCTTGACGTGGCTACTAAGTTTTTATATAGACTTGGAGGCTAATACTTGGTCTTAATGTATTCATATAATTATTTATTAAATAATTATATGATTTATTAAAGTAGATATAATGGAGAAAGGCCAAGGCAAGCTACGGTAACAACCTTCCTAAATTTATGGCAAGCGGCCATGAGGAGTTGGCCGAGGAAAAGGAGCTTGCTTTGGGAGCAAGTATTCAACGCACGTGGACACATTTAGACGTTGGAGCCGTTAAGACAACGTGGAGAAGCGCCGTAGAAGTGGAAGCTAAGATATTTTTACCCCACTACCCGTGCTAGTGGAAGAGTGGAGTGCTTCCTAGTTTTTAGGGCCTGGATGTAACGTAGTGCGTTGATCTTGATTAATCCAACGGTAGGCAAGTGTTGGCTCGAGTAGTGGCCGACGAGGGCCTATGTATATAAATAGGAGAGTAATTGTACAGAATAGACAACAATCAATCAATCAAAAACTCTACCTTTATTTCATCTATCTGCTTTTATCGCACTTTATCTTTATTTTTTATGCATTAGCCAGTAGTATAATCCAACCCTCGCAGTCCCCTCTCACCTAACCTGACCCTTTCTAGAGGAGTCAGGATACCCACAGTCAAGGAGCAGAGTTCCCTCCTTGGCGCAATCGCTTGAAGAACAAGGAATCGAAGAACATGCTCAAACCCCTGGCCGAATCCACGGCTAGGACCTAAGAGTTTGAACCAAGGAACAACACCTTGTTTAGCAAAACTCATAACCACCTGCACGAACACTCCAGACACCCCCTTAGCGTTGGAAATATAGAAGAAAATCTTGATCCAGAAATGAACCAAGAACACTCAACCACAAAAAAACAGGGGATTGTCGTCTAAGGAAAACAAAGATGCTTCAAGACGACCTATTGAGCCCGGAAAATTCTTCCACCTCACTGATTTAAAGGAAAATGGATGGAATTTATTTCCATATCTTAAGAGACAGAAGTGGGAAAATTTCGTTCAGATTAGAGAACGTGTTTATTCAGACTTGGTGAGGAATTTTTTGAAAACGCTTTCACTAATGATGATCTCAAATGGATCAAAAGCAAAGTTGGAAGCAAGGAATTGCATCTAACTCAAGCGATCATATCAGAAGTCCTTGAAATCTCTACCACACAAGAGAAAGTGTTTGGAGAAGAATGGATGACTACAGTGAATACCACTGAGGAGCGTGTAAGGAAAAGAATACTAAAGGAAGGAACTGAAGAAATGAATGTTGGGTGTTTTAAAGATCACTTAAGGTTCCTGCATTTGTGTGCACAACTTTGCTCCAAGAGGAGGGAAGTATGAAAAGGTTACTTCCACAGACCAAATCATACTTTATCATCTAGCCAAAAGAAAGTGCCTGAATCTTCCCTATATCATAATGAGGTATATGATTTGTCCCATCTATGGAATGAGAGTAACTTCCACCACTCCATATGGTATTATTCTAAACAAAAATTTTCATTCTTAGGAAATTCTTCTTGAAGAATATGAGAGTATTGATTCATGCACAACATTCACATCCAAGAATTTGAAGCAAATGCGAATTGAACTTAGGCGAATGGAGATAGAAGAAGAAATAGAGAAACCTATTATAAAATCTGTGAAGAAAAGTGATAAGTCTATTTTTAGAGTCTTTTTAATAGTTATTTTCATTAAGTTTTTTTAGGTATTTTAATTATATTTTATATCTTTGAACTATTTTACTACATATGTTTGCTTTTTATTTTCAGGTTTTATTTTGGAGCAAAAGAGAAAATATGAGCTAAACTGAAGAAAAAAGGAAATATTTGAGGAGGAGCAATTTTTAAAGCACTAGACACCCTCATGGGCGCCAAGGGCCCCAAAAACCGAAAACTGGCCAAGGGCGCCAAGCAGCAAAACTGGCGCAGCACAGGGCGCCAAGCAGCAAAAACTGGCGCAGAGCCTGCGCACGACCCTGGCACATGTTGCACGACCCTAGTGCAAAACTGGCGCACGACCCTGGCTGATAGGTGCACGACCCTGGTAAAAACTGGCGCAGAGCCTGCGCACGACCCTGGGTGCACCACGCACGACCCGTGCGTGTTTTCAACTGAAAATGGCCCATTTTGGCAGAACAAGGCGCACGACCCTGGCACATAGGCACACGACCCATGCTTGCCAGCAACGCAGAACAGCTGTTTCCAGCACATGGCGCACAACCCTGGCACCATAGGCGCACGACCCTAGTGCAAAACTGGCGCAGAGCAGCCAAAATTGACTGGCCAGGGCGCACGACCCAGGCACATGGGCGCACGACCCTGGCACCAGACAAGTCAATTTTGGCTGCACCCACTTGCTGATGGCTTTCCCTTGCCACTTGATTTGCCACTTTTTTTTATGACCATTTTGCCCCTCCTCTAAAGTGCCTTAGACCTAATATTTTCCAATAAATAGAGGCTTGATCCTCACTTGTAACTAAGCTTGAATTTTGTTAGAAAATCAATGACAAAGGCTCTCTAAAGATTCATGACTTCAATTTACTCTTCATGTTTTTATGATTCTTGCTTATTTACTTTATTGCCCCTTTAATTTCTCGCTCTTTACTTTCTCGCTCTTTACTTTTCGCTCTTTACTTTTTCGCTCTTTTATTTTTCCTGCTATTTACATTCTTGCCCTTTTATTTTCCAAGTCATTTACTTTCATTGCTATTTAATTTCTCGCTCTTTACTTTTCGCTCTTTACTTTTCCGCTCTTTTATTTTCCTTGTAATTTACTTTTTTGCCCTTTAAATTTCCAAGTCAAGTAAATTACTGGCAAGTCAAGTAAATTACTGGCAATTTTCTTTTCAGGCAATTTTCTTTTCAAGCAATTTACTTTCTTGTCATTTACAATTCCGCTATTTATAATTTTGCACTTTACCGCTTTCTTTTATTTCTCGCTATTTAACTTTATGTTTTCTTCTTTTATTTCCTTTTCTCCTCTTTTGTCTACAATGATTATGAGTGAGTAGACTTTACTAAAACATTCCTTCTTTCTAAAAACACTTTCTTTTCAGTTAATCAACTTTGAAAAATTAAATTGGTATTCACTTAGGCTCTCCCTGTGGACCGATACTCTTTTATTACGGGATACGACCCGTGCACTTGCGGGGCTATCAAGTTTTTGGCGCCGTTGCCGGGGAGGCAGTGTTATTGATAAAGTTTTTCGAAACCGGTTAGACTGAAATTTTATTTTCTTTATTTTTACTTTTTCTTCTCTTGTCCCTCGAATGCGAAGAACCAGAAGTTTCGGTGAAACTGTTCAACAAATTCCCGAAATCGAAAGGTTCTTACATAGAAGGAGGAGAGAAATTCCCGATAACCAAATGGCGGCTAATGAAAATCGTGCTCTCAAAGAGTACGCAACACCTTCAGCAGAGCCATCGGCTGCCATTGTACATCCAAATGTGGAAGCAAATAATTTTGAACTCAAAACATCTCTGCTTTCGATGGTACAACAAAACCAATTTTCTGGTTCTCCCACGGAGGACCCAAATCTTCATATTTCAATTTTTCTTGAATACTGTGGAACTCTCAAATTAAACGGGGTACCTCCGGATGCCATAAGACTAAAACTCTTCCCTTTTTCATTAAGGGATAGAGCTAGAGCATGGCTACATTCTTTGCCTTCGGAATCCATTACCAGCTGGGACCAGCTAAAACAAGCTTTTCTTGCTAAATTCTTTCCCCCGAGTAAGACAGCTCAAATGAGAAATCAAATTACTCGATTTTCTCAAAACGACGGGGAATCTCTTTATGATGCTTGGGAACGTTTCAAAGAAATGTTAAGGCTATGCCCCCATCATGGACTAGAGAAATGGCTTGTTGTTCACACTTTTTATAATGGATTACAATATGCAACAAGAATGACTATTGATGCAGCTGCAGGTGGAGCTTTAATGAACAAAAATTTTACCGAAGCTTATGCACTCGTTGAAGATATGGCTCAAAACCATTGTCAGTGGACAAGTGAGCGAGCCATGACGAATAAACCAGCCACATCAAAAGAGCCAGGTAAGTATGAAATATCTGTTGTTGATCATCTTACCTCAAAAGTGGACGCACTTTTTCAAAAATTTGAAAAATTAAATGTAAGTGCCGTCTCACAAACTTCTTCTCCTATTACTCCACCATGTGAATTATGTAGGGTTGTTGGCCATATTGGAGCTGAATGCCAGCTTGAGGCATCTAGTGCTGGAAACGAGCATATTAACTATGCTCAAAAGGAAGATCCGTTTTCAAATACTTATAATTCTGGGTGGAGGAATCATCCAAATTTTTTTTATAAAAATCCTCCACCCAATCCAGCACCTAGACCACCTCCTGTCTTTCAAAATCAAAGGGTTTTTAACAACCCACAAAACAACCCGCAAAAGTCGAACTTGGAATTTTTGATGGAAAAATTTGTGTCATCTCAAACAAAACAAAATGAAGAATTCAAAAATCAAACTGGTTATTTGAATGACACACTTATCAAATTAGAGTCAAAATTCGACTCTATTGCCACTCACAGTAAGATGCTTGAAAATCAAATAACTCAAATGGCAACACAGGTGGCTTCATCCCCTAAATTTTCGGGGGTATTTCCTGAACAGCCTGAACAAAATCTAAATGGCCAAATATATGCTGTCACCCTTAGAAGCGAAAAACAATTAGAGGAACCAAAAGCAAACCAAGAAAAAATTGTGAGTGAAAAACATAATTTACCATGTGAGCAAGAAGAGAAAGAAAAAGATAAGGAACCAGAAAAGGAAAGAGAAGAACCATACATCCCCCCACCACCATACAAACCATCTCCTTTATCTTACTTTTCACCTTCCTTTGTGAAAAAAATAATAACATTTGATCTGGGGGGAATTGTAAAAAAGATCTTATTGCTTACACAACTTCCATTTTACAAGCCATGCGATCGAGGAATATGCTTTCATTCTTCATATGTCGCTTGGTCTCTATGCTTCAAGCGATGGGACCCAGGAATAACTTTATAAAGGGAAAAGGTCAAGCTAATGACCATAAACGAGCGCTGCGTGGGAGGCAACCCACGGCTTAATGTATTTTTCAATTTGTTTAAAAAATAAAATACCTCAGGGCCGAGTATCCTGAACCAGACATCCAGGTGAGCTCTCCTAACCCCTTTTGTTTTATTTGAAAAATCATTGAGGACAATGCTTAGTCCAAGCATGGGGGGGTATTTTATTACTTTTATTAGGAATATCTTTATTGCTTTACCGAGTTTATCTTTTTGTACTTTGAGTCATATCTGCTCCCTCCATCACGAAACTTTGTGAACCCTAAGCATGTTTTAGATAAGCCTTTTCTGGACAAAAATAATTTTTCATTTTTCATCAACAGTCATCTAGGTGGACTGGTTGGGAACAACAAAATTGTATCATGGTTCGATATCTACTTCTAGGGCTTTTTCACACACACACTATTGAGACTGTTTTCAGTTATTAATACAATTAGAGGGACTGAAAAGAAACTAGTAACCTGGTTCTCTTGGTGACATTTACTAGATGCGCGGTTACTGGAGAAAAACGTCTGAGTTGGGGTATTCAAAAAAAAAAAAAAAATTGCAAAACCAATTCCAAATGCAAAAATTGGTGCATTTTAAATGTCAAAATGAATGGTTAGCATATAAAATCAAAAAGAAAAGAAAAATGCTTGAATACCCAACGTATAAAGACCCTCCTTTGAGACCCGGTCTTAGTAAATGGAGGACCCAAGCTTAAGAATGTTGGGGTACCGGCTCTATGATGACATGGATATCCTCTCTAATGTATTGATACTTTAAATTTGTCTCCCAATTCCACAAGAAGCCCGGATAGTAGTTCTCAAACTGAAGTGTTAGAATTGCCCCACAGTTCGCTTAATGATTCGATGTGAAAATAATTTTCCTTCAGAATTGGCCTAAGGATTTACACTGTTTTTGCTTGAGGACAAGCAAAGGTTCAAGCGTGGGGGAGTTTGATAAGTCTATTTTTAGAGTCTTTTTAATAGTTATTTTCATTAAGTTTTTTTAGGTATTTTAATTATATTTTATATCTTTGAACTATTTTACTACATATGTTTGCTTTTTATTTTCAGGTTTTATTTTGGAGCAAAAGAGAAAATATGAGCTAAAATGAAGAAAAAAGGAAATATTTGAGGAGGAGCAATTTTTAAAGCACTAGACACCCTCATGGGCGCCAAGGGCCCCAAACACCGAAAACTGGCCAAGGGCGCCAAGCAGCAAAACTGGCGCAGCACAGGGCGCCAAGGGCGCCAAGCAGCAAAAACTGGCGCAGAGCCTGCGCACGACCCTGGCACATGTTGCACGACCCTAGTGCAAAACTGGCGCACGACCCTGGCAGATAGGCGCACGACCCTGGTAAAAACTGGCGCAGAGCCTGCGCACGACCCTGGGTGCACCACGCACGACCCGTGCGTGTTTTCAACTGAAAATGGCCCATTTTGGCAGAACAAGGCGCACGACCCTGGAACATAGGCACACGACCCATGCTTGCCAGCAACGCAGAACAGCTGTTTCCAGCACATGGCGCACGACCCTGGCACCATAGGCGCACGACCCTAGTGCAAAACTGGCGCAGAGCAGCCAAAATTGACTGGCTAGGGCGCACGACCCAGGCACATGGGCGCACGACCCTGGCACCAGACAAGTCAATTTTGGCTGCACCCACTTGCTGATGGCTTTCCCTTGCCACTTGATTTGCCACTTTTTTTTTATGACCATTTTGCCCCTCCTCTCAAGTGCCTTAGACCTGATATTTTCCTATAAATAGAGGCTTGATCCTCACTTGTAACTAAGCTTGAATTTTGTTAGAAAATCAATGACCAAGGCTCTCTAAAGATTCATGACTTCAATTTACTCTTCATGTTTTTATGATTCTTGGTTATTTACTTTATTGCCCCTTTAATTTCTCGCTCTTTACTTTTCGCTCTTTACTTTTTCGCTCTTTTATTTTTCCTGCTATTTACTTTCTTGCCCTTTTATTTTCCAAGTCATTTACTTTCATTGCTATTTAATTTCTCGCTCTTTACTTTTCGCTCTTTACTTTTCCGCTCTTTTATTTTCCTTGTTATTTACTTTTTTGCCCTTTAAATTTCCAAGTCAAGTAAATTACTGGCAAGTCAAGTAAATTACTGGCAATTTTCTTTTCAAGCAATTTACTTTCTTGTCATTTACAATTCCGCTATTTATAATTTTGCACTTTACCGCTTTCTTTTATTTCTCGCTATTTAACTTTAGGCTAAATTATAGTTTTGGTCCCCCTATTTTCAAAAATTCAGATATTTGGTCCCCCTATTTTAAAATTCGGACATTTGGTCCCCCAATTTTAAAAAATCAAAGACATTTAGTCCCAAAAAATTTTTTTCAGCTTTTTATGGCTAATAATCAAAGACATTTGGTCCCTCAATTTTAAAAAATCAAAGACATTTGGTCCCCCAATTTTAAAAAATCAAAGACATTTGGTCCCTCTTTGGACTAAATGTATTTGATTTTTTAAAATTGGGGGACCAAATATCTGAGTTTTAAAATAGGGGGACCAAATGTCTGAATTTTTGAAAATAGGGGGACCAAAACTATAATTTAGCCTTAACTTTATGTTTTCTTCTTTTATTTCCTTTTCTCCTCTTTTGTCTACAATGATCATGAGTGAGTAGACTTTACTAAAACATTCCTTCTTTCTAAAAACACTTTCTTTTCAGTTAATCAACTTTGAAAAATTAAATTGGTATTCACTTAGGCTCTCCCTGTGGACCGATACTCTTTTATTACGCGATACGACCCGTGCACTTGCGGGGCTATCAAAGAAAAATTAAATTGGTATTCACTTAGGCTCTCCCTGTGGACCGATACTCTTTTATTACGCGATACAACCCGTGCACTTGCCGGGCTATCAAAAAGCAAGAAAAGAAAAAGGTCAGAAGCTTCAAGTAGTGAGGGTACTACTCTGGAAAGTTCAGAAGCTTCTGAAGCCCCAAAAAGGACCAACAACAACAACAAGATTCAGAGGACACTGAAAAGGAAAAAGAAAGGCAGGCTACTGAATTTGTCCCAGTTATTAAATCTCAAGGGAAAGAAGATTGTGGAAACAAAGGGAAAGCAGAAGGTGATTCCCAAGAGGAAGAAATTAAAAACACCTCCTAGAGGTGTATTAATAGGAATCTAGTAAGTCAACTCCACTCAAATCAATCATCAAATCACCCACCAAAGACAAGACACCAAAACCAACTCCAAAGAAAGTGACCATTGAGGAACCCTCACCCAACAAGACAGAAGAACTGCGCATCTCATCTCCTGAGATGGTTGCAGACAAGGTCTAGACTATAGAAGAACTCCAAATTCTAGACCTTGGTGATGAAGGACATTCAATCCTCAATGTCGAAATTGATTAAGGGAGGGATACTTTGGTAGATGTTGAGATTGTCACAATGACATCCTCAGAAGCCTCTCAATGAGCCATCTGTTGAGAGGGAGCTCAACCTATTGCAAACACCTGGCCCCTCTGCTAATCAAGTAGCTTCTGAAGAACTAGCAAATCTTCAGAAATCATTTGAGAAATTCATTCCTCAACCAATCCCTGAAACTCCTAAAGCAAACACTCCACATACCTTTCACTCAGAAGACTTCAGAAAAATGTTCTCCTTTCATCCTATTTTTGATAAATGTGTTCCCCCACCACTTGATCGAGATATCATAGATCACTGTCCCTTGTTGGTTAGATACTCGGTTTGGGGTTGGGGCCCTAAACTGTTTAGATTTAATAATCACTGGTTGAAACATAAGGACCTTGATGAGGTGGTGAGAAAGTCTTGGGCCGACTCACCCCATGTGGGAATGGATAGATGGGATTTGTAACAGCCAAGGTCCAACGCATTGGCCACCCCAGCACTATTACATCACGGTCTTCTCTACCCCCCTTGTAGAATTTTTGCCTTCCGTGGGAATCGAACCTTGCACCTGAGGCATAAGTGCAAGTTAAACACACCTCCCAATACCAATTGAGCGCGCGCTCAATTGGTAGTGGGAGGTGTGTTTAACTTGCACTTATGCCTCAGGTGCAAGGTTCGATTCCCACGGAAGGCAAAAATTCTACAAGAGGGGTAGAGAAGACCGTGAGGTAATAGTGCCGGGGTGGCCAATGCGTTGGACCTAGGCTGTTACAAGATTCATCCTGAGGAGAAACTTAAGAATCTCAAAGGAACCCTAAAACAATAGAACAAGGACACATTGGGGGATGTGGACCAGAAGATCAAGTTATTGGTGGATGTCATCAAATCCGTTGATCTCAAAAGTGAGGAGGTGACCCTATCTTAGGAGGAGCAGATCCATAGGAATGACTGCTTCTTGCCCCTTAGACATTTTTTTAAGAGCAAGGATAGTATAAATCTCCATAGCTTCATATTGAAGTGGTTGAAATAATGGGATGCTAACACCCGATTCTTCCACTATTGCATAAAGTCTAGAGGGGCGAGGAATAGATTCTCATCCTTAAGGGTTGGGGACTCCTGGGTAGTTGATGTCCCCAGTATTCGAGCGGAGGTTACTTGATTTTTTAGAAATCATTTTTCGGATGAGATATGGGATAGACCTCGCTTGGATGGGATTTCATTTCTGGTGCTCTTGAGCACATGAACCTCTTCTCTTTCCCAACCCTTCTCTTTGGACGAGATAGATGAAGTCATCGCCGTCTGTGACGGTAATAAGAGCCCAGAACTATATGGGTTCAATTTTGGTTTCATTAAGGCCTTCTGGGATTTGTCGCGTTCAGCGGTTGGTACATTCCTTGAGGAGTTTTATAGTAATTCCAAACTCCTAAGAGCTTTCACCTCCTATTTTGTGAATCTCATACCGAAGGTACACTGCCCCTTCTCCTTGGGAGACTTTTGCTCTATCTCCTTACTAGGATGTCTGTATAGATCCTTGCCAAGGTCTTGACAGTTCGTCTGGGTACGGTTATGGTCTCTCGTATTTCCCCAGTTCAATCTGCCTTCATAAAAGGGAGAAATTTGGTTGATGGTGTGTCGGTTGTAAATGAGGTGGATGATTTTGTCAAGAACGCTCATCAACATTGCCTTATCCTCAAGGTGGATTTTGAAAAGGCCTGTGATTCTATCAGCTGGAGTTTTCTTGACTATATGATGCATCGTGTTGGGTTCGACGATAGGGATTAGCGAGTGCATTTTTCCTAGAAATCTCTTTGTCATTGTCATTGGAAGCCCAATTGAGGAGATTAGCATCAAAAAGGGACTAAAGCAAGGAGATCCGCTGGCCCGTTTTCTTTTCCTCTTAGTGGCTGAGGGTTTGAGTGGGTTGATGCGTCAGGAATTTGTTCGACCTCTGTTTACCGGTATCTCATTGGGAGCATGAGCCGACTATTTCCCACTTGTAGTATGCAGATGATACTTTTCTGATCGGGGAGGCTATAGTTGAGACTCTATGGGCTATAAAATATGTTCTCTGGTGTTTTGGTTTGCATCGAGACTTCGAGTGATTTTTGCTAAAAGTAGGTTGGTGGGTGTTAATGTCCGAGAGGATTTTATAAATATGGGAGTTACATTCCTCAATTGCAAAAGGGGTTCACTCCCCTTTAAATATCTTGGTATTCCGGTTGGGGCTACCCCCCAAGGCCTTCTACTTAACAGGCAGACTTCTAGATTGGCAGCATTGGCATATTAGTTTGGGTGGGAGAATAGTTCTCGTTAACGTGGTCCTGAGTAGCATACCTATCTTTAATGAAGATGTCAGTTAAGCTTTGGAAGGAGGTTGTCAAACTACGGAGGAATGTCAGGGACCTTCGGGATGTCAATGCTAGTCTGTTACGAAAATGGAGTTGGTGGCTTCTCATGCCTTGTGGAGGCAGATCCTCCTCTCCAAATATGGTCGGAACATAAGGTCTATGTCCTATTTTATCCAGCCGAGATTTCCGCCTTCTGCTTCACTATGGTGGAAGGACTTGTGTAAAATAGGTGTCTGGGGCTCTCTGGGTGGGTACTGGATCTCTAGGAATATCAAAATGCAGGAGGGGGACGACTCTACTGCATCTTTCTAGCATAATGTTTGGGTGGGTGATATGCCAATCAAGTGTAGGTTCCCTAGACTCCTTTTTGGTGGGCCTACACTCAAATGCATCAGTAGTTTCTTGCAGTTCTTGGTCTAGTCGGGGTTGTGTTTGGGGTATTCCTTGGAGGTGGCAGTTGTTTGCCTGGAAAGATCTCTTACTCTGACTGTGATGCCTGATAGGTGGGTCTAACTAAGCGTTCCTCTCGTTTATTCTCGGTATCTTTAGCATATCATCTTCTTGCTGAGCATGCATCCCATGTTGAGAGACTTCCAGATCAGGTGATAGACTTTCTAAACCAGATTTGGATAGAGTGCCGGCTCGGACTAACTTGTTTAGTAGAGGAGTCATCTTAGATTATGTTGCGACTTCATGTTCTTTCTGTGGTATTTCCCAAGATCCCACCCTACATCTTTTCAGTGGATGTGCCTTCACTTCGCATATATGGTATTCTTGTTAGCTGGTTGGGTTTTGAGTTTGCGACTCCCCAGGACAATTCGTCCTTGTTTTGGCAGTTTACTCATGTAGGAGGGCAAGCTATGTGCAGACGAGGGTTGACTCTTATATGGCACATAGTTCTAAGAGTCATCTGGGATTTGAGAAACCGATTCATCTTCTCCGGAGCATCTCTTGACTTCAGCGGATCCATTGATCGCATTATATGATGTGAATCTAATTGATTCCATAACAAATAAAGGATCTAACCAAGTGATTTCTTGAATCAAATAAGACTAAAAGATAAAGGGGAAAAGAAACATACAAATGGGATTAGGCAAGAAGACGGAGAAATCGCCACTTCCAAGAGGATGATAAGATCAAGGTGGAATCACCACAAGAGTAAGAGGCTGTTGATAAGACTCAAATTTGGTTTTAAGAAGAACCCTAGAGAAGCACTCTCTACTCTCACAATATCATAAAATGATCAAAAGGTCCCTTACAAGAAGCAACACCAACCCTTATATAGGTAGGGTTTGGCCATGGCAACACAAGCAAAATAAGGCCCACATACAAGCCCAAAACATGGCCCACTAGTTTAGCAAATACCTACATATTTAAAACCCAAGTTTCAAACTTAAAGTATAGCCTATTACAATTAAAATAAAATAAAGTTCATCCTATTTTTAATAAAAATCAGATTATCTCGATGCTCTTGTGGTCCGCATCATTATATCTAGTGAGAAATGGGTCTCTTATGTGGGAGTGAAAGGGTCCATTCTCAATCATCAGATTAAAATGAATGGATAGGATTAAAACATGACATTTGTGAGTCACATGGTTTTAGTTCACCGGATCTGTCCTCTCTTCTTCCACTATTTGCTGCCGTTATTTCCTGAAGTGTAAACATCATCTAAATCTTTCTCATCCTTCTTCTCCCCATCATCTTTCTCCTCTAATTGTTGAACCTCCTCTCTCCTTACTTCACAGCCTCCGTCAAAGTAGCAGCAAGTTAGATGGGGGGCACCAAGGCAATCACATAACAGGGGGCAAGAAACAAACTTGAACAAAACTATTTTTTGCAGAACATCCAATTCATTAATGAAAGCAAGTTAGATTCATTAAAAGATTCTATACTCAGACAGAAAACAATCAACAAGAACCCTTCCCGAAGTAAAGTTAAGAAAACAACTTCGGACTAAGTAAACTTTAACTGGAAAAAAATGGGAAGGGGGTTCATCTTCCACCACTTACTTTCTCACGATTCCCTCACTTCTTTCGACCTTGTTTTCTCTCCTCTCTACCAATAAATTGTTTAACAAATATTGTTTTCTCTCCTCTACAGAGAGCGTGGTTTTGGTTCCGTTAAAAATTACACCCCCATTGAAACTCAAATACAGTACACAAATGGAATTTTGAGACTTCATAAACAATTTGTTTTGGGAATTGGGACTTCAATAAGTTCCTTAAAAATCTGTACAGTGGAACAAATTCTTGAATGAAGTAATCTCCTTTTCACATACTATATATGATAGCTTTGTTGATGCAGAATACATATAGGGGCATATCTGGTGTGAAAGGCCATTCTTATGTGAGAGTGAAAGGGCTTATTTTGGGCTATTAGATTTTGGATGATGGTTGTGATTTAACAAGCCTTTAACTGAGTCACGTGACTGTTATATTGTCCATCCCTGACAATTCGTTTTCCTCTTCGTCAAACGCGTTTTTTGTTCTTCACGCTTGAAGCCTTATTCTCGATTTATTTTGATTAATTAGAAGCAAAAACACTATCAGAGCCGGGTTCCGAATCACTGAAGCCTGTAAGTTTCAAATTGGAGTCAGCTGCAAACAAGAGACCAGAGCCGGGCTGCCCCTTAATGTACTTGAGGACATGAAGAGCAGCATCCATGTGGGCCTGTCGAGGAGGGGAAATGAATTGACTAAGCTTATGAACAGCAATGCAGATGTCTGGTCTGGTGTTGGTGAGATATATAAGGCGACCAATGAGTCTTCTGTAACTAGAAGGGTCATCCAAAGGTGTCCCACTGGTAGCATCACTAATGGAAAAAAGACATTTAGCGTCGGTTAATTTGGACATTTAGCGTCGGTTACCGTCCGACGCTAAATCGACCGACGCTAAATGTTAGACATTTAGCGTCGCTTATATAACCGGCGCTAAATGTCACTCAACGTCAACAGAAATGACATTTAGCGTCGTTTGTTTTAAATAACCGACGCTAAATGTCTCCAAAACGTCATTTAAAAATGACATTTAGCGTCGGTTATTTGAAACAACCGACGCTAAATGTCTCAAAACGTCATTTAAAAATGACATTTAGCGTCGGTTATTTGAAACAACCGACGCTAAATGTCTCTAAACGTCATTTAAAAATGACATTTAGCGTCGGTTTTTTGAAACAACCGACCCTAAATGTCTCTCAACGTCAACAGAAATGACATTTAGCGTCGGTTTTTTGAAACAACCGACGCTAAATGTCATTTTACACATTTTAGTTTCATTCATTTTTTTATCCTTACGAAACCTGTTGTATCCCAGAAATGACCAATTCCCAGAAACAACCATTTCCAAAACAGTCCAATTCACAGACCAATTCCAAAACAGACAAATTCATTCTAAAACCATTCCATTCTATAGTTGTACAAATTACACAGACAGCAATTCCAAAACAGACCAATTCACAGACAGCAATTCCAAAACAAACCAATTCACAGACCAATTCACAGATTGCAATCCCAAAACTGACCACTTCACAGACAGCAACTAAATTGAATCTATAGTTGTACAAATTACCAGATTGCATCACAGACAGCAACCATAACAGAAACGACCAATTCTATTAAAAGTATGCATCATAGACAGTATACAAATTAACAGAATCAAAGAATTTTAAACAATGTATCTTTTTGCTCCGTGCGAATCTTCATAAAAAATTCTGACCAAAGCAGACGAACCTCAAAAATCTCCTCTTCGGTGTATGCCTTTGAGTCATCAAATACCTACAAGTTTAAAAATTACTGAAACAAATTATATTCAATCATTCTAATTCCAAATAAATGTGTAAAGTATAATTTTAACCAAAAATTTATACCTGCTCCCAATTATCAACAATATCAGCATTCACAATGGTCAGCATAAACTTCATCACATAATAGCCACAATGATAACCATTCCGTTGTATTGGCATCTACACAAATGAATTCACTCCAAATTAAATCAACTCAATAACATAAACAGAATATATATATATATATATATATATATATATATATATATATATATATATATATCATATATGACCAATTTCAAATTAAATCAACTCAATATTTTAAATTACTTACTGTAGGGTACAACCACGTGGGGGCAGATGTAGAATAACCTTTGACAGCTCTAATAACAATATAAAAGTACTTATAAGTCCTCAACCCAACTTAATTCAAATACTACAATCTAAACCATGATAAAAAATAAAAACTTACTTGCTAAGCATGCCTTTGATTTCTTTGTTTGGTTTGCGGCCTAAAGAACACATCCAGACCACAGTATTTTGATTTGGGATTAAGATAATTAGTTGCCAATGTCCACTGCAACATTGATAAACTTAAAATTAACCAACACACAAAGAAAAATGAATCACCAATTAGTTGAAATATTTTGCTGTTACGTACCTATGGCAAAATGGAGTAATATATACTCTCGTAGTGGTGGTCATCAATTTCTCTTGAATCTTTTGAAGGACAACATTTATGGAGTCACTACAAGAAAAAAGGAATTTTACGTCACTTGGTTGGCGTCACGTGCCTACGACTGACGCTAAAGTAGGGATTTTGAGTTTCAAAACCGGAATTTACCGTCAGTTAATACCCACCACTAAATCTACTACGCAACTGACGGCATCCTAACTCTCCACTGCGCGCGTGTAGTTTCCCACGAAGTCCCAAATTTTCTCTATGCGCGCAAACTGCCTCCCAAACCCATCTTCCCCGCTCAGATTCTTTCCCCCAAATCTCTCAAACGTAATTTTTTCCTCTGCGCGCAAACTGCCTTCCAGAACTCAGATTCAGAATCGCTCACCGCCGGTCCCAGCTTGTGCCGGTTTCTTGCTCTCCTCCGTTGTTCTTCACCATCGGTAACTCTCTCCCCCTCTCTGTATCTCTATCTCTTCCCCCCTCTCCATTTCATTCTTTTATAAACCTTCAAGAAATTAACGATTACGAAGCCAGTGTTCTAACGATTTCTTCTTCTTCTTTATAGAACACTGTTCTAACGATTATTTTCTCATCGTGAAGTTCTTCCTGAGTCTTTATCACTATTTGGAAGCTTGATTTTGATGAATACAAGTGATTGTGGACTTGCTGCTCCGCCGCCGCCAGCAGCACTTACTTCCTTTTCTTGAGGTTGGTTCCCTTTGGTCCTTGCTTTCCTATTTGTTTTGTTTATCTTTCTTGAGATTTCTGTTCTTGACTGTTTTTATGAAGAGTGTAATGTTGTACTTTTAATCTATTAAATTTTTGTGGTTTAGTTTTAGTATTTGAGACCTAAGTAAATTTTTGCTGGAGGATCAATGGAGATCTAATTAATTTTGTGGATTTTGACTTATGAATTGAGGCAATACACCTTTCCAATGTATTATTTGTCATAGAAGAATTTCTATCTGGCTGGTCATAAGGAGTTTGGGTTCTATCTGGCTGGTCATTGGTGAACTATTGAAATCAATTCAATACAAGTGTGTGCAGTAATCTAGATATTGAGTTTTATAATATAACGAATGTGCCTTGAAAAATTTGGAGAAAATTTTGATTTCTGATTAGTCATAAAACAAACCATGTTTGTCTCTGCAGAGAGTGCTGAGCTCTAAAATTTTGAATGCTGCATTGCTATTAACTTGTTTAACACATTTGATGGATAGAATGGAAGCATTTTGAGCTGTCATTTTGAATGCTGCATTGCTATGACAAATACTTACGTTTATTTTCCCCTTGTGCAAGCATTTGTTGTTGCAATGCTTTCATGTTTGGTAGTTGAGGGTTTACCCTACTTACTTTGGCATACAAATATTCAATTATGAGTTTATGATAGTTTTTTTAAGTCTTTCACTATCCTACTTGGCATTATCATAGACCTAAATGATTATTCGAGAATTTCCATTGCAGCTCCTTTTCAGCGGACCTTATTCTTCCAACTATTATATCTTTATTGGAGATTTCTTGAAAATATTCCTATTTATGAATTATGTAATGGTTTAGCAAGTCTTCTGATATGACAAAAAGCATTTGGTCACCCTAAGTGAAATTTATTAATGGTATTGGCTTTGGCTCTGGATAATACTGTGCTGTATTGATCAGAATGTTACATATCAGCATTTACATCAGTATTTTCATGTGTTACTATGTTAATGACAATGCATGCTTTAATCTTATTACTTCTCCTTACCAAAAAGGTGACTGGGCAGTTAGATTGATATCTTCATATCTTCATAGAATACAAAAATCAGAAAGGTTTCAGCGTGAAACTTCATAATTATAAATAAATTGCATCAATTAACCGCACATTATATAGCATCTTTTGAGTTTTTCAGTTTGGTAAAAAAAATTGTGAATTATTCTTCATAGAGCTTAAATGTTGAAAATTTGGTCAAAGTTTGATCCCTATATTTCTTTAATTTAAATTTTTGCATTTTTAGTCAACTATTTTTCTAAAATTCACAATATTTAAGGAGTAAACTGCAAAAGGCTATCTTAGGCCTTGCTTTCTTGGTGACTTCCTTTTCATGGTTTACATTTAGCTCATATCATGTGTAGTCTACATCATATACCTATCCTTAAAGCTGATTTCACAAGTAAATGTTTCCATGGTTTTGCCTCATTAGTATTGGTTTAGATTAGTGCATTGCATAATGTGGGATGAATTTTCCTCCTCGAAATGTCATTTTGATGGATGGTGACATTATTGTCTGCGAGTTGCCATGTGCATATGGTCTATGGATTGCCCAAATTGCAGTTTTGTTTTCTGCTGCTCTAACACATTAGGACCTACCTTAATACGAGTATTTTCCCATGCCTCTATTACACTCCTCAGCTTGTCCTTAGTCTTTAAACAAATACTGTATCCGTTGATATCCCCTGCCACTTAATGCATCAATTAAATTTATATTGTTGCGTTGCCATTTTCTTAAATAAATTGAAAGCTGGTGCAATACAAGATACCAGTATATAATATGATGACAGACAGCTAATATATGTTGGTGAACTATTGAAATCAATTCAATACAAGTGTGTGCAGTAATCTAGATATTGAGTTTTATAATATAACGAATGTGCCTTGAAAAATCTGGAGAAAATTTTGATTTCTAATTAGTCATAAAACAAACCATGTTTGTCTCTGCAGAGAGTGCTGAGCTCTAAAATTTTGAATGCTACATTGCTATTAACTTGTTTAACACATTTGATGGATAGAATGGAAGCATTTTGGGCTGTCATTTTGAATGCTGCATTGCTAGGACAAATACTTACGTTTATTTTCCTCTTGTGCAAGCATTTGTTGTTGCAATGCTTTCATGTTTGGTAGTTGAGAGTTTACCCTACTTACTTTGGCATACAAATATTCAATTATGAGTTTATGATAGTTTTTTTAAGTCTTTCACTATCCTACTTGGCATTCACATCATAGACCTAAATGATTATTCACATCACTATCCTACCTTACTAGCATGTAGTAAACATAATTATATTTCTCATGATAATTATATTTTGAAACATTCTGTTCAATTAGGCACTAATACTCATTCTATATCTTTGTTATTGGTTATTCTCTAATTGATTGCATATGCTTATAGTTAGAGATGGATAAGTCCTGGATCAAATTGCCACGCAATACACCGGAGTATCAATTGGGAGTGCGTGGCTTTTTAGATTTTGCCTTTCAACACCACTCCAGTGCGGGTACAATACTATGCCCATGTAAAAGTTGTGGTTTTAAGCCGAGAACTCGAAAAGAAGTGTGGGACCACTTGACAAGTAAACAATTCCCTGAAGGTTACACGTTTTGGTGTTTCCACGGAGAGAAAGAATCTGGGGAATTTGATGTTAGCCCTCCTATAATTCAAGAGAACTTGGTAAATGAAGATCTTATGTCAAATATACCACATGAAGATCCAATGCAGACAATGATAAATGATGCATTTGAATTCTCTAGAATGCGTGCTAACGAAGAGCCTTTTCCATCATCAACTGAACATAGAGATGGGGGTGGAGGAGGTATACCGGATTCACACCATGGACCAACTATTGGGGTCAAGGATTTTTATGATTTACTAAGAGATGGCGAGCAACCGTTGTATGATGGTTGTACCAAGTATTCAAAATTGTCTTTCTTAGTGAAATTATATCACATTAAGATCTTGTGTCAATTTAGTGACAAAGCAATGTCAATGATCATTGAATTGCTGCATGATGCCTTTGAACATGCAAAGATCCCCTCATCTAGTTATGAGGCGAGGAAGCTCATAAACAAGCTTGGTCTTGATTACACTAAGATACATGCATGTCCTAATGATTGTATGTTATATTGGGGGGAAGATGAAGGTAGAGAAGAATGCAAAATATGCCAGACATCTAGATGGAAGGAAAGTGGTAAGGATAATGCAAGTGTTCGTGGTTCAACTATTCTAAAGTCGCGAAAGAAATTGCCTGCAAAAATTTTGCGATACTTTCCATTGATCCCAAGGTTGAAAAGGATGTTTATGTCTTCACAGACAGCTAAGAGCATGATTTGGCATGCTGAGGAGAATAACAATGATGGAATGATGAGACATCCAAGAGACTCTGAGGCTTGGAAGAATTTTGATCTAAAGTATCCTAACTTTGCCTCAGATCCTCGAAATGTACGATTGGCCTTAGCAAGTGATGGCTTCAATCCCTTTGGATCGATGAGTACCAATTATAGTATTTGGCCATTGATTCTTATTCCATACAACACTCCCCCGTGGTCGTGTATGAAGCCAACAAACTTTATTCTCTCAAGCCTGATCCCTGGAAAGCGTATGCCTGGTAATGATATTGATGTATACATGCAACCTCTTATAGCAGAGTTGCAAGAGCTGTGGGAAAAAGGCGTTGAAACATTTGATGCTTCAAAGAATGAAGTGTTCATGATGCGAGCATGTCTTTTATGGACCATTAGTGACTTTCCTGGACTTGGATTACTTTCTGGATGGAATACTTATACCGGGTTAGCTTGTCCATCCTGTAACTTTGATGCAAGTCCTCTTCGCCTGCCATTTAGTAAAAAATGGTGTTTCATGGGTCATCGTCGTTTTTTGTCTAGAAGGCACAAGTTTCGATTGAACCGAGCCCGCTTTAATGGAAAAACTGATGATAGGAATCCTCCAAAGCAATTGACTGGTTCAGAAATTTTGAGACAAGTAGAGAATTTAAATGTCACTTTTGGAAAAAAGCCACAATCATTAGATAGTCGAAAGAGAACTCGTGGGAAGAACACCAATGATAACCAAACTCAACAATGGAAAAAGAAAAGTATATTCTTTCAACTTCCATATTGGGAGTTTAACTTGTTGCGACACAATCTAGATATGATGCATATTGAGAAGAATGTGTGCGACAATGTAATCTTCACATTGATAAATGACAAAGACAAAAGAAAAGATCACGTAGAGGCTCGAAAAGACTTGCAAGCAATGGGTATTAGAAGAGATCTTTGGCCTCCCGATGATGGGAAAAAGTTCCCCGCTGCTTTGTTTACACTAGCAAAGGAAGAGATTGATGTTTTTCTAAACACCCTGAAGAATATTACTGTGCCAGATGGTTACTCAAGCAACATTTCAAGATGTGTTGATACAGTTCAACGGAAGATCTTTGGTTTGAAAAGCCATGATTCCCACATTCTTATGGAGCAATTGTTGCCCTTAGCAGTTAAAAACGTGTTGCCTGTCCAAGTTGCATCCGTTTTGGTTGACTTATGCACGTTTTTCAAGCTATTGTGTGCCAAAGTGTTGACCCAAGCTGATCTAGACAAGCTTAAGGAACAAATTATTCTTACACTGTGTCATTTGGAAATGTTGTTTCCACCATCATTCTTTACCGTTATGATTCACCTTATAGTGCATCTAGTTGATGAAGCCAAACTTGGCGGACCGGTGCATTATCGATGGATGTATCCTATAGAGAGGTATAACCAATTATGAATTCTGACACACACATATATTTAGTCATTTATTAGTAATGACTTGTTCTTTAAGTCTATTTACTTTCTAAAATCATAGGTTCTTGGGGAAGTTGAAGTCTTTCGTGCGTAATAAAGCACAACCCGAAGGATCGATAGCTGAAGGTTGGATTTCTGAAGAGATACTAACTTTTTGTTCAAGGTACTTCGACAATGAGATTGAGACGAGATTCAATCGAGTGGGTCGTGTTGATGATGATCCATTTGACTCTGCATCGTCCCTATTTCCCAATGTAGGAAAACCTATTGGCGGATCATCATATTTTACTTTGACGCCTACAGAATTGCTCCAAGCACATCGACACGTGTTGATTAACTGTCCAGAAGCACAACCCTTCATTGAGTAAGTCCCATTGAGATATGTTATTTATCTATTTTCTAGAGACTTACTTACATGACCATTTCTTATAGGGAATTTAGAACTTATACAAAGAGGAAGTTAAGGAGTCGGACGAGGTTGTCAAATGAGATAGAGAAGGAAGTTCATCGGGGCATTGTGGAATGGTTTAGGCGTCGTGTAAGTGGAAGAGATATCTCTGAATTTCAATGTGTTATTATGCATTATTACTAAAGTCGATTTTTTCTTTGAAATAGATTATGAATGATAATAGTGATGCACCCTCTCAAGATATTTGTGCCCTTGCGCAAGGCCCTCTTCAGCAAGCGAGAAGGTTTACTGCATATAATGTGAATGGATATAAATTTCGAACTTTACAACGTGAGCAAGGGATGAAAACGCAAAATAGTGGTGTGTTTTGTAACTTCGGAACTAAAAGCTATGCAAGTACAAGTGACAACAGGCCATCAGAAGGTTTAGTGCCATATTATGGGAAGTTAGTTGACATTATTGAACTAAACTTTTATGGCCAATTTATGGTGACTTTGTTTAAATGTCAATGGGCAAACACTACAAATTTTAGATATATCAAAAAGGATGCATTGGGTTTCATGTCAATTAATTTTTCTCATTTAATCCACACGGGTGCCCGTGAAGATGACGAACCATATATTCAAGCTTCTGAAGCTCAATTGGTGTATTACGTGGAGGATAAGATGGACAAAGGATGGTGTACCCCGGTTCATCTAAAACCAAGAGACTTGTTTGATATGGGTGATGATAATACGGAAATAGCTTATGAATGTGAGCCTTATCGAAAACAATTGACGTCGCTTTTGCCAGATGACGACTCGGAAGCTCAATTGTCAAGGCCTGGAGTACATGTAGAATTTGATTAAGTTTAGAATTGGCATGCATGTTTAGAATTGGCAAGGATGTTAAAAATAAACTTACCTCCTTGTTCTTTAGTCTTTAATTCAAGTTAGATTTTACTCATTGTCATTTATGTTCCTAGCTTTTATTATTTTCATGTAGCTCATTTACGTTGACAATGCTTCATTCAATTCATTCAATTCCTTTTTTTTTTTCAAATGTAAGGATCTTAGATTCCATTTGATTTTTTGTGAAATACCTTTTGTTTATCTTTTTTTTTTCTATGTCCACTGTATCCTAACAACTCTTTTATTTTAAAGTCCACTTGAGTTGGCATTATTTCGCATCAAAACTTTGTTATGCCACATAGAGTTCCACATGCTTTTAGGTGCAATGTAAGTAGTCGTTAATTCTGTTAGAGTATGTACTGATTCAAATGTTAAGTCTACTGTCAGTTAGAATATGTACTGATTCAAATGTTAAGTCAAATGTTAAGTCCTCTGTTAGAGTATGTACTGATTCAAACTCATCAGCAACTGAAGTCCTTTGGTTAAGATCTCTCCTGCAGGAACTCTCTGTTTCAGTACCTCCTCCAGTGATTTACTGTGATAATCAGAGTACCATTGCCCTAAGTCATAATCCTGTGTTACAATTCATAGAGATTGCAGATATCTTAACAAAACCTCTCAGCAAAAACCAGTTCTGCAGTTTAAGGAACAAGCTCAAAGTACTAAGTACTCTTGAGCTTGTGGGGGGGAATGTTAGAGTATGTACTGATTCAAATGTTAAGTCTACTGTCAGTTAGATAGTTATAGTCTTATCTGTATTTCTGTTACTGTTCAGTTGCTGTAACTGACAGTTAGTTGTATAGTTAGTTATATAGTTGCTGAGCTGTTATTGTAATCAGCATCTATATATATAGCCTATCTGTTTGTATCAATCACATATATGAAATACAATGAGAAGTTCAATTCAATAACAATCTCTATGAATTGTAACAAATTCTAACTTTGTTATAATAAAAACTAGATAATATTTTCTGGAAATTTTTTAATAAGCATATTTGAAAACAGATACAGTATTTCCAGAATTGCTGAAAATGCCAAAAAAAATTGTTTACTGTGTTTCCAAAAATGCTTTTAATCTTCTTTCTGTTACTGCAGATTCTTGATCAAACTCTCATTCACAACAAGCTTCTCCAGCAACTCCTTCTCACTGAATTTGGCCTTGTTCATCACAAGACCCCTTTTGGCCATTCTTGATGTTGATGATATTGGAATCTGTTTGGTCATGGCAACACCTACTATATCAGCACTGAAATAAAGATTCCAGAACCAGTAATTGTAAACCGCATCCCCCCTTCCCTTCTTCACTTTATCCTGCTCCAAACACACAATCATAACATCTAAACAAATTAATCAGCTTTGTCCAGTTCCTATTAACTTATCTGATATCACTTTATCTAAACAAATTAATCATCTAAACAAATTATCCTGCTCCAAACTAAGTCTTACCAATTCCTATTAACTTATCTGATATCACTTTGTCCACTATAAATCAGCTTACACGCTAAAAGTGTTCCAGGATAAGGTAAACAATTGTCTCATATGGAGCAACACCAGACATCTGAAGATGAGTCTTTTCTACGTGATGAGCTTGAGGACATCCTACATGAGCCCCCAATTGATACAGAACTTCGTGTTGCTAAAAAACCCAAAAGAACTTGTTGGATGGTTCGAGTAAGAAGTAAGTCATTTAATGTTCATGCATTTTATTGATATATTTGTTCATGCATAAATTAACATATCTGATATAAAATGGTCGGTTAATGCTTTCTTTTTATAGATGATAAAGGAGAAGAAGAAGAACGTGCTATGCAAATTAGAGATGTTTACCAACTTCCACGTGGAGTGAGAGTTGTCGTTCCTTTTGATGGAAATACACCAAGTGCCACAGATGTCGATGGGCTTTTAGGAGGCTTTTTAGGTCGATTGGCACGAGAGCATAAATGGTTTCCTATTGGATTTGATAGTTGGAAAAAGGTAATTGGTGACATCAAGGATAAAGCTTGGGATAATGTTATTAAGGTATTAAGTGCTGTTTTTCTTGTTTTTATCCATAAAACCTTGTTTTTATTACCATGTAATGTAGTGTTATAACTAACAACAATAAGTTATTTTAGGCTAAGTTATGGTGGGAACCGGTCCATGAAGCTAAGGCAAAAACATATATCATGAAAGACATTGGCAGGAAATGGAAAGAACACAGGTTAGATTTGTTCAATACCTATTATGACCCGACAAAGAGTCGTGATGAAAATACGAAGAATCCTCCATTGTCAATTACTCCAATTGACTGGGCAACGTTTCTGGACTATAGATTGAGACCAAAAACTAAGGTATTTTACTTTTTATTTAAACTGGTTGATGAACATCATATAAGCAATTTTTTCATCAAAAAATCACGTTAATAATATTTTCTTTATGTTTGTAGGAAATAAGTCAAAAGAATGCTAAAAATAGATCCAACCTTAAAATTAATCATACAGGGGGAGCTAAAAAGCTCAAACGAAGGAAGGTGGAGATTGTGAGTATTTACGAACATTTTAGCTTTAGTGTATTGTTTTTATCTTATAGTTAACATTTGAATTTGTGATTTTCATGAATAGATGAATGAAACTGGGAAGGAAGTGAGCAGGGGTGTTTTGTATATCGATACTCATAAGAAAGTTGATGGGACATATATTAGTGAAGAGGCGAGAGTTATTTGTGTAAGTTATATCGATATTTGTATGCCTTTTGGTATCATGTTGTTCTTCTTAATTTTTTAGTAACATCATATAACTTAAATATTGTAGGAGAAAATTGCTGAAATTGAGAGCCAAGGAACTGCTTCTGTGGCAATCACGCCTAATGACTCTCTTGGTCAAGTATTAGGAAAAGAGCATTCAGGCCGAGTATGATGTGTGGGAGATGGACTTTGCCCTTCTCAAGTGTTTGGATTAAGTAACCCGCAATTTTCTGGCCCTTCTACTGATACAGGTGAGCAATGGTTTTTACTTTAGTATATTCTGCATTTATGTTTTTCTGGCACTTCTGGTATAGGTGAGCAAATAATTTAGATAACACTGAATAGGATGATACATTTAAGCTCCTAAATGAGCTTTCTATCTCACATTTAATCAATATTTTACATCTTAGCCAAGGTTGTCAGAATCGAGATTCTAGGTAGAATCGGAAGATCATAACACGAGTGACTGACTTACAATGTGCCAACAACTCGAGTGCTGATGTAAGATGTTTCATCTCTCATTAACTAGGTGACTGACTTACTAGGTGACTGACTTAAGAGATAATATTAGTAATTAGTTAGTACCTAAGAAAGCGTGGTGGAGGCTGTTATTTTCCATAGAAATTAAGAGATAATATTAGTAATTAGTTAGTAATTAGTTAGTACTTAAAAGTATTTGTTCTGATATATATTCCAGGAATTTAACACCTTAGTCCTTAATAGGTTCTTCTAATAATTTGCCAGTAAGGAATGCCATTATCCAGCTTTTATGCAGTAAGAATAAACATATTGAGGTTTCAAGTCCTAAAGTTTGACATGAAGCTTGTGGGTTTCTTTGCTATAAATTCTGCATATTATCTTGTTGTTTAATAAAAGACCTTCAACCTTTATAGCAGTTAAATTCTCTAATTAGTAATCAAGTTAGCATTTTCCTTTATGTGTAATGTATGTTATGATTTTGAAGTGAAAGTATATATCAGCACCAATTCAGCTAAGTATCTAGATAAAAAGAAGTTACACATACATGACAGAGCCCGATTAGCCATCATCTTTGGATTAAAAAAGAAATATATGTTTCAGGTTTGATATATATGTTATGATACTGTCTAGATGCTTGTCTAGATGCTTTGTTGATGGAAATTTGTTTATAATCTTCATTCATTCATTTTAATGAGCAGGTGAAGTGCAACAACTTAAAAATGAAGTGCAACAACTTAAAAATGAAATTGTTGAGTTGAGGAGTGAATCAAAGATAAAAGATGAAACCATGAAGATGATGGCATCGGTACTTGCTGGACTTCTCACAAAGTCATCAGAGCCCGTACCTGTTCCACTTCTTAATTTTATTGTAATATGCTTTCACTTTTACATTATTTCGTTTAATTATTTTATAAATTATTCTTTAATAAATTATTTTACATGACAAATTATTCTTTTGTTTCTATTGTAGCAACAACAAAGTGCTGGTGGTCACTCTTCATAATCAACTAACAACAATAGCCAGCCTTGAAGTGACTTTTATGTTTAATGCTTATTTTGCAATGTAATACATACTTTATTTTGATATGTAATATGTGAGATCTACTTGTGCAGTTGTTATTTTGTTAACAAGAGCTACTCTAGAAAGCTATTTGATAAATTTTTATCTTGTTATAACAAGAGCTACTTTATAGAGCTATTGTTATTATTTTGTTAGGACTACTTTGATATTGTAAAACTTCTACTTATACTCATATGATACCAATGACATTGTTATGTGCTATTATTCAAGAGCTACTTTGAGTTATTGTTAGGACTACTTTGAGTTATTGTCTTGAAAACAAGTTTTTTTATTAAAAAATAGCAGCTGTCAAAAACAAAATAGCATGGCGGCGGTTGAAACTCACCGTTAAAATAATTACTAAAAAACAATGCTTCTTGGCGGTTCAAATCGCCACCAAAGTAAAAGAAAAATGACTGTCAACTTTTGGATTTACCGTCGGTTGGAACAGACGCAAAAATTGAAACAACGTCAGTCGACTTTCACATTTACCGTCGGTTGTCGCTGACGCTAAAGAAAAAATAGCGTCAGTCAACTTTCATGTTTACCGTCGGTTGTAACTGACGCTAAAGTAGAAATAGCGTCAGTCCACTGTTATGTTTACCGTCGGTTGTAACTGACGCTAAAGTAGAAATAACGTCAGACACCTTTTACATTTACCGTCGGTTGTAACTGACGCTAAAGTAGAAATTATGTCAGTCAGCTTTCACGTTTAGCGTCGGTTGAAACTGACGCGAAGTTGACTACCGGCGGTCGCATAAACCGACGCGGTTCGGTCTAGTGGCGCCATATTTAGTGGCGGTTTTGAAACCGACGGAAGTCCACTTCGCGTCGGTTGAAACCGACGCTAAACCCCATTTATAACCGACGCGAAATCCCGGTTTTCTTGTAGTGAGTAATGCTTCAAGTTAAGCTTGTATGGACACACAAATCCATATAAGTCCCCAATACCTCTTTCAAGACATTGACGGTGCAAATATCTAGTGGCAAGTAAGAAAAACTATCAACTTACGTGGACCATAAGGCCAAATGGCTCATCTCAAGCCACTCTTCACCGGAAACCATGTCCATGATCTCTTTGAAGGAGACAAAGCATTCATGAGCTTCGTGCTCCAACATTATCTTGGCATGTCTCTTATCGGCATACCCCACCACAAGCATCTCTTTCATCCAATCAATATTTACCTCCTCCTCCACATGAGGTGGTGAGTGGCTTGCCTTAGATCCAACCGTTGTATTGGGAGAGGGAACCTGAACACCAGCATGTTGAAGACCTCCACATGAGATGGTGTGCTGAAAAATTAAAACATAAATATAAATTAAGCTATTATTTATGAATTGATTCAAATAATAAAACAAATCTAGTAATATAAACATATACCTCTTCCAACACTTTGCGAACTCGGTCTTGCACCATCACTTCCACGTCCTTCATAATTTCTTTCATCAACTCCGCTTTGACAACTTGTGAGCTACCCGGGCCAGTACGTGTCACACCTCCAAAGTATCTCTTTATCCCAACACCTTTTCCAACTCCCCGAACACGACCAGGATGCTCAGGTGTTCCAATGGCAACCGTCAAAATATCATTCTTTCCTTGAGGAACGAAAGATCCTTGGCTACTCAAAACCGCAAGTTCATCCTGCAACAAAAGCATGTTCACATGTTACAATTTAACAATCTTAGATTCACACACAATGTCTTAGAAACACCACACAATATTATACTTACAATCTTAGATCCAACAGATGCTGACGACTGGCATGCATAAGATCCAGACTTGCTTTGGCGGCCAGCCTTCCACAGCTCATGACGCTCTGGAGATGTAGGCTCCACCTCCAAATCAGGATCACCAGACTCCTCCTTGATTTTTTTGATTTGTTCTTCTTTCAAATTCTTCTTCAACTTTTTATAACCACCTGGCCCCATTGTGTGGTTGTATTTATTATTTTTTCGAATATTCTTGGCAGCTTCTCTCTTAGCCTGTTACAAAGAACAAAACGCCACCATATTTACAACATATCATTAATGTTTAAGAAACTAAAATAGTTATAGTTAAAACAATACCACAAACTCCTCAGTAATGCGACTATTGGCAAATGCAGCCCATGTCTCGATAGATATGTTGCTGTACTTGTGACATGGATTTTTTTGACCATCATTATCCCCACTACCAAAGACGTATGTTCTGGTGAGAGTTGTCTTAAATTGTCTCCAACAAAGAGAGATATGAGACATCCAAGCTTTCTTGAATTCATTACTCTCGGGAACATCAAATATTAGCTTTACATCATCCCAAGCAATCGTTTTTGTCTCCTCGTCAACATCACTCCACTTCATTGGCAATATGCTTATCTTTGTTCGTGCAACCACCCCTAAATAGGTCTTGAATTTGTTAGCATAAGGACCAATAAGACCGCCTTTACTATCAATTTCCACTCTGTATTTTTGACCATCTGGGCACCTAGAAGTGAACTTTTTTAATGAAGTTGGACGTCTGGTATTCTTTTTTGAAGACATGATAGCTGAACTTAAACAAAGGAAACAATCAAGAAAAGAAATAAGATGTTATAATTGGTGGTACATGTCCATACAATGTCATTAATAAGGAACCATCTCTTAAGTTGAGCAAATCATCAATAGCATATAATAATATTAACATAATTTTGATCAGGGAATGAACTCAAATGACTAATCTAGACAAGAAATTAAATAAGTAATATACCGAGAAGCAGATGCAAGAGTGAGAAGCGGGTTTGACAGTGAACTTCCCGGGTTGACCCGTCCGAGCAACGGCGATTTCCGGTTCGCACTATTCGTATACCACTGTACTCAGCTTTCCACTTCTAGAAATCCAATTTGATCTAAAAAATCACTTGGAATATCAGTTGCAACTTACCTGCATGAAAATTATGAATATTGGATAAATTAATAGTACTACAAAATGATATTATGAAATGATTAAGGACTTTAACACCTTCAAAGAATACTACAAATTATGCAGTTAACAAATTCAAAGTTCCCTTAAGGAATCACAATCCAAAACAAGAATTAAAGTTCCCTTAAGGAATCACAATCCAAAACTAGTTTAATTACAATGAAATCAGTCAAGAACCCCCAAATGTCATCTTCACAATCCAAAACTAGTTTAATTACAATCCAAAACTAGTTCAATCACAATAAACAAACAGATTTGTATAGTTGCTAATTGTCAAAATCATGTCTTCAAAATCAGCAAAGAAACTATATAACAAAAGAAGGAAGCACTACTATGGTCTAAGATTAAGATCAACTCGAGAACACTAAAAAGTAAACACAAGGCTAGCAATAACTCAAAACCAAAGACTATACCCTAGCCCTTAAGCAACCACCACAACTTCAAACCAGCAGACCCCACAAACTTTTTTCTACGTGGACAGATTATCATTTCTGTTACATATTTTCTGTTATTTGAGATAACAATAAATTAAAGTATTAGTGAAATAAAATTAAATGGCAAACAATTTGAAACAAGTAAAATCTTCAAAAACATGATAGATAGAATAAGAGGAAAGTGATAATGGCTATGTAACAGGAAGATGCAGGATGTGACTTACTAGGATCCACTGAAATAACAGATATTAAAGATCCATAAACTCCTCTTGTTGGTATGCCAGTGGTTCCTTTTCCAGCCCAGTAGAAGTGAATCTTGAAAGTATGTTCGGTGACACTAGCATTAAAGGTCTTCACAGTTGGTTTTTCAGTACCACCAGCTTCTCTTTCAATATCAAAGTCTTTGAGTACCAATTTCCACTTAATTTTAGTACATAACAATATATTCCATCTAGCTTTTCAGTACCACCAGCTTCTGCAACAAAGAGTGATATTTAAGGTTAAATACTAAAGCTAATACCAAAGACCTTATTTTACAGAACATTCCTCAGAAAGGAAAATCTGGAAAGATAGACACTATGTTTCAAGAACAACATCTTATTGTTTAACCACAGATGAAGAGTAGCTCTCGACAAGGTTTCTGGAAAATTAACAAAAAATTGTTATAGTGATAAGTGATAACTGATAACTAACACTCATTCAGCAAAACTAGAACTCATAGCTAGTTGATAACTGATAACTAACACCCAAATCAGAAGCAACAATCAGAAAATAAACAATTAAACAATCAAATTAAACACCCAAATCAGAAGCAACAATCAGGGATTCCAAATTTAAAAAATCAGAAATTAGGGTTTTCAATTCACGCAGAAATTGAACAATTTTCCCCAAATCAAACAATCATCAAAGAAGAGGAGAAGAAATCTAACCTGATAAGAAAAAGAACTGAAGAAGAAAGCTCGCGATTCACTAAGAAATTGGGGACTGATACATTGTTTTCGCGACTGAGAGAGGGAAGCGAGAGAGGGAAGATGAAAACCCTAAACCGTCACAGAGGGTGGAGTGGTGGCGACGAGTTCGCGAACGGAGTGCACGGCGAGGAGGGTGTTAGGACTTTGGCAAGTGTACCAAATGTCGTCGCAAGTAATATAAATATCGGTAAGTACCGGTCGTATCCACAGGGATTGTGTTTTATTATCAATAGGCAAGTAAATTAATCCTTAGACGTAATAGTTGGACGAAAATTGAAGTAACGGTAGAATAAAGCAAACGTCTGTAAACAATAAAATAAAAGCGATTAGGGGTCGAATCTTCTCCCCTCACCTATCCTATGATCCTTCAGTTAATCTCAAATTGGTTGTTTAAATTACCAGATTCAATTCACAAAATTAGGTTAGGGACAATCCCTTGCCTCAAAACCCCTATTACCTAATTGAGAAACCCTAATCCCTTAGGTGATTCATGCCAACAGGTAAAGCAATAAACGCAAGAAATAGAGAATTCACATATCCAATCCCATATTCCTATGGTGATCATAAGTATGTGATCTACTACCCCATATCAAGAATGTAACCCATATCCCTATGTGATCACAAACCCTAATTCATTACAACTAGCATATGTAGAAGTAAAGCATTACACAAAGAGGCATAGACTTATGATAAATTAACCAAACAACTGAATCAACCATAACAAAGTAATCAATAGATAGGTTTGGGGAGAGTCATCTCTCCCTAATCAAAACAAACTACATGGACAACATCAAGGAAAGAGAAGATAGAAATAAGGAGAAGTTACACATAGAGGAATCCATGAGAAGTCTTCAAAACCTTGTTCCCAAGTGATTAGAAGCTCCCAAAAACGCCCCCAGCTACTGCTCCAAAGTGTGGTTCCGTTCCCCAGACGAAGTCCTTTGCAAAATTCCTGAAACAGCTTTAAAAACCCTAATTTTTACGCACCATCGCGACGCGGCCCGTGGCCGTCGCGTCGCGACAAATGACAGAAACTTCAGGTCTCGTAAAACTGCTCCAGGTCGCGTCGCGAACCCTCCTGGTCGCGACGCGAAGAATGACAGAAAGTTCTGGCTTGTACAAATTCCTCCAGATCGCGTCGCGAACCCTCTTGGTCGCGACGCGAAGAATGACAGAAAGTTCTGGCTTGCAAAATTCCTCCAGATTGCTGCATTTCTGGGCAAGTGTCTGGTTCGCCGAAAGATGCCACAACCAATTAAGAGGTCTTCAAGTCCCATTTAGCTCCAAAAGTGAAGGAATAACTTACAATTGAACTTCCTACTACAATGATCTAAAACTGAACTAAGTCCCAGATAATGACTGTTATACAATAAAAACCCTGCACAATTGGTCCTAAAAATGCCTAACTTACATCATATGACTGGGAGTCAACACAACCCCAAACTTAAATTTTTGCTTGTCCTCAAGCAAACAATCAATTCAGACTGTGGCTGTTTTTTTTCTATTTAGCTGTTACATATAATACATCAACCTTAAACACATCAGCACATCAATTATCATCATCAATCTAATGCAGTGGCAGGACAACTGAACTGGAAATACCGAATCATAAGCAGGCAGCATTCTCAAGTTTTCTCTGTACGCACATCTCACCAGGGTTTCACTCTTGAGGTGTTTCGGGTATTCACTCAATTCACAGTACCTGCATCATCGTTTCATAGGCTTGACAGAGTTCTATATCATCTTAGACAAATGAAATGCACACACACTTTTTGAGGACTTAAAGGGTTATAGCGGGGCTTAGGTAAGGGTGGATAATTTTGGATAAGTAGGTTGCACTTGGAGTTAGACCTACCTCTCTCTCAGTCAATTTCACACAATTCACTTACTCACCCATTTTCCCCAAAGCATTCAACAAACAAGAGAAGGATTTTTTTTTTTTCTTTTTCTTTTTTTTTGATATATATATATATATATATTTGCTTTTTCTATTTCTTTTCTTTGTTCCTTCTCTTGTATACCACCCCAAACTTAGAATGTTGCTATTCCATGAGCAACCCCAAACTTAGAATTTTTCCCCACTCTCACAGCTTTTGTTACCTAACTCCAAGTTAAGAATTAACTAGGCAATGATTTTCAGAAAAAACAGCATACAGATTTTTAATAATAAGCTCAGAGGGGCTAGCAGAGGATAAACATTAGTTAGGTGTGGTTTGAAAGGCTCAGGGGTGCCAACAGAAGTGCCTCAGTGTGTATGAAAATCAAATGCAAGACAATTAAGTACAAAGTCAAGTTCTGCAGACTAATGCAAGCAAGGAATACACACAATATATATAAGAACGTGTTTAGGCTCAAACCTCACAGTTGGGATCGTAGAGATGGAACTTGAGAGATGCTGCTCATAGATGATAAAGAACTTCCGCAACGTTTGTCATGACCCCTGCTATTACTTGATGATAAAACTTGACGTGCGAGTGCTCAACAGGTAAAATGCACACATGCGAAGCCAAATGCCACACATCATCATCATTGAAGCTGCTTTAACAAAAAAGAATAGGGTAGTGGTGCCTCAATATCACAGAGTAAGTTATAATAAGTACAGACCAAAGTGCAAATTAAGTCAAAAAGGGAATGAAAAATAATGACTCAAAACAGTAAATAATGAACCAATGGGTTGCCTCCCACCAAGCGCTTCTTTAACGTCACTAGCTTGACATTTGTCATCCCACTATTAAGGTGGCTGATATGACACAAAGAACACATCATCCTTCTTCTTTCGCTTCTGGGGCAGGAACATCATGAATTTGAAACATAGATGTAGATGCTTCCATACCCTTTTGAGGTGAAGGGTGATGAATAAGGCATAGAAGGAGTCTAAGTATATGTCAATCTCCTCATTTCTATCCTCCTTGCTACTTGGAAGAATAATAGGAACCATGATTTGTTGGGTTTTTTCTTGTTGGGTTTTCACCCCTTCCCCACATTGGGAGCTTTGATCTTCCCTCCAAACTACATTCTCCTCCATTTCAATCTTTTCTTCTTCCTCATCTTCCTTATCCTCCCCAGATTCTTCTTTTGTTGGGGCTTGTTCTTCTTGTTCCTCATTGGTAGTGCATAACCATGGATAATTTTCTGATATAGTTACCCACTCATCCTCACAGTTGCACTCCACAAGATACTCCCCACAAGAATCGCAAAAGGTGCGTGTCGCACATTTTCCATTCAAGCGGGGTTCTTCACAAAAATTACCGCTAAGTGAGGGTGGCGCGGACTCTATCATCACTTGCTCTTGGGGTTGGAAGAGGGTCTCGGACATTCGCATAAACTTGGACAAAGCATCTTCCAACCGAGAAGCTTGCTCTTTAGGCTGGAAGATAGTCTCAGTCATTTGCCTAAACTGGTCCAAAGCATCTTCCATCCGAGAAGTGGATTCCATAATTTTTTTTTTTTTTTCGGGACAAACAGCAAATCTTTCGAACTTTGCCCCTGCTACACAGTTCACTGAAACACTTCAACAAACCGTTAACAAGTCCAACACAATAACTATGTATCTAAACAAATAAAACACACAATAAAATACTGAAATAAATAATTAAATAAAAACAACTAAGAATTAACTCATTCACTAATTGACAATGAAATCAACAATCCCCGGCAACGGCGCCAAAAACTTGTTAGGACTTTGGCAAGTGTACCAAATGTCGTCGCAAGTAATATAAATATCGGTAAGTACCGGTCGTATCCACAGGGATTGTGTTTTATTATCAATAGGCAAGTAAATTAATCCTTAGACGTAATAGTTGGACGAAAATTGAAGTAACGGTAGAATAAAGCAAACGTCTGTAAACAATAAAATAAAAGCGATTAGGGGTCGAATCTTCTCCCCTCACCTATCCTATGATCCTTCAGTTAATCTCAAATTGGTTGTTTAAATTACCAGATTCAATTCACAAAATTAGGTTAGGGACAATCCCTTGCCTCAAAACCCCTTTTACCTAATTGAGAAACCCTAATCCCTTAGGTGATTCATGCCAACAGGTAAAGCAATAAACACAAGAAATAGAGAATTCACATATCCAATCCCATATTCCTATGGTGATCACAAGTATGTGATCTACTACCCCATATCAAGAATGTAACCCATATCCCTATGTGATCACAAACCCTAATTCATTACAACTAGCATATGTAGAAGTAAAGCATTACACAAAGAGGCATAGACTTATGATAAATTAACCAAACAACCGAATCAACCATAACAAAGTAATCAATAGATAGGTTTGGGGAGAGTCATCTCTCCCTAATCAAAACAAACTACATGGACAACATCAAGGAAAGAGAAGATAGAAATAAGGAGAAGTTACACATAGAGGAATCCATGAGAAGTCTTCAAAACCTTGTTCCCAAGTGATTAGAAGCTCCCAAAAACGCCCCCAGCTGCTGCTCCAAAGTGTGGTTCCATTCCCCAGACGAAGTCCTTTGCAAAATTCCTGAAACAGCTTTAAAAACCCTAATTTTTACGCACCATCGCGACGCGGCCCGTGGCCGTCGCGTCGCGACAAATGACAGAAACTTCAGGTCTCGCAAAACTGCTCCAGGTCGCGTCGCGAACCCTCCTGGTCGCGACGCGAAGAATGACAGAAAGTTCTGGCTTGTACAAATTCCTACATATCGCGTCGCGAACCCTCCTGGTCGCGACGCGAAGAATGACAGAAAGTTCTGGCTTGCAAAATTCCTCCAGATTGCAGCATTTCCGGGCAAGTGTCTGGTTCGCCGAAAGATGCCACAACCAATTAAGAGGTCTTCAAGTCCCATTTAGCTCCAAAAGTGAAGGAATAACTTACAATTGAAATTCCTACTACAATGATCTAAAACTGAACTAAATCCCAGATAATGACTGTTATACAATAAAAACCCTGCACAATTGGTCCTAAAAATGCCTAACTTACATCATATGACTGGGAGTCAACAGCGGGGCGGAGAACGGAGTTCGCGAATGGAGCGCCGCTTGTGTGAGGAAGAGAAGGGTTTCTGTGAGGAAGCGAGAGAGGGAAGATGAAAACCCTAAACCGTCACAGAGGGTGGAGTGGTGGCGACGAGTTCGCGAACGGAGTGCACGGCGAGGCGGGGAGGAGAACGGAGTTCGCGAATGGAGCGCCTCTTGTGTGAGGAAGAGAAGGGTTTCTGTGAGGAAGAGAAGAGCGTGTTTTGTGCGGAAGAGAAGAGCGTGTCTCTGTGACGATGAGAAAAGCGTGTTTTGTGCGAAAAATTAAAACTGGGATATTTAGTGACGGGTGTTTAAACAACCGACACTAAATGTACTTGCTTTGGACATTTAGTGACGGGTGTTTAAACAACTGACACTAAATGTACTTGCTTTGGACATTTAGTGACGGGTGTGTAAACAACCGACACTAAATGTCCAAAGCAATTACTTTTAGCGTCGGTTGTTTAAACACCTGTCACTAAAGGTAGGCGCGAAAAATGGAATCTTCAATTTAATTGCAAAAATGCCACCGGTCACACATTTAGTGTCGGGTTTTCAAACACCTGACACTAAATGATGCTTAATAATGTCATTTTTCCACTAGTGCATATAGCTTGAGGCCAGCGGGCATAGGGGTAGAGGCCGGTTTGCAAGCAAGAAGGCCGGCATCAGCTAGAAGTTCAAGGGCATATTTCTGTTGTGAGAGGATGATTCCCTTTGTAGACCGGGCTACCTCTAAGCCAAGGAAAAACTTGAGAAGGCCCAAATCCTTTATTTTAAAAGCAGTATCAAGAGAAAGCTTCACAGACTGGATTTCAACTAAGTTGTTCCGTGTGAGAATGAGGTCATCAACATATATGAGGAGCACAGTGACTTGTGAACCATTGGTTTTGACCATAAGAGAATAATCACACTTGGATTGGACGAAGCCGAGGGAAGTCAGAAAGGAAACTAATTTGAAGTTCCATTGTCTACTTGCCTGTTTCAATCCATAGAGAGATTTATGAAGTTTGCAAACCTGATTAGTTGCAAAAGTTTCAAAACCTTGAGGAACACGCATATAGACCTCTTCATGCAGGTCGCCATGAAGGAAAGCATTGTTAACATCCAACTGATGTAAATGCCAATTGCAAGCTGCGACAAGAGCCAATACCAGTCTCATAGTGGTAATTTTAACAACAGGAGAGAAAGTTTCAGAGTAGTCAACACCTTCAAGTTGTGTAAACCTCTTTGCCACAAGACGTGCCTTATGTCTTTCTAGGGAGCCATCAGCTCTAAGTTTGGTTTTGTAAATCCATTTGCATCCAATAGGTTTCTTACCGGGAGGTAGTTGAGTGATGGTCCAGGTGTTGTTTTCTTCTAAGGCCTGGATTTCTTTGTTCATGGCTTCCTTCCAACAGTCATGCTTAATGGCTTGAGAGTATGAGGTTGGTTCAACAAAGCTAGATATGGCTAAAACAAATGTTTTGTGGGAGGGTGATACATGATCATATGACAAAAAATGAGAGATAGGAAAAACAATACTTGGAGACGATTTGGAAGCATTAGTTGAATGAATTGAGTTACAATAATATTCTTGAAGGTAATTGGGGGGGGGGGGGATTATGGGGTCGAGTAGAGCGTCTAAGAGGGGGTGGAGGTATAACTGGAGAGGAGGTAGGAGGTGAGGCGGTAATAGAGGGAGAGAGGGTTTGTGAAGGGGAAGAAAGTTCTGTTGTAAGGTTAGGATGTGGAGGGTTCATTGGGGGTGTAGAGGATGAATGTAGAAGAAGGTCGGTAACGTTGGGTAAGGGTGTTTGAGGGGGAGAGGAGGGAATTGGGTTGAAAATCGGGGAAGGGGAGTGAGGGGTGGCAAAAGAGAAGATATTCTCATAAAAGGAGATGTGTCTAGAGTAAAAGATTTTATGGTTGTTTAAGTCGTAGAGGAGGTATCCTTTTACACCAATGGTGTGGCCAATGTGCACAGATTTTCGGGTCCTAGGTTGAAATTTGGTCCGGTGAGCAACATGAGTAGTGGCATAACATAGGGAACCAAACACCCGAAGGTGTGAGAGGTCAGGAGTGATATTGTGCAATATGTGGGAGGGAGCTTGTTTGTTTAGGGAGTGTGAGGGAAGAAGGTTGATGATGTGGACAGCTTGGGAAATGGAAAATTCCCAAAACGGAAGAGGCAATTTGGATTGAAACATTAGAGACCTGGCAACATTTAGGATGTGTTGGTGTTTTCGCTCAACTACTCCATTTTGTTTCCGAGTTTCGGTACAAGAGCGTTGGTGTATGATGCCTTTAGAATGGTAGTAGTCAGGTATGTGGAATTCAGGACCATTGTCAGACCTGACAATTTTAACACTAATGCCAAATTGAGTGTGTATCATGGTGATGAAATTCATGAGGTGTGCACGGGCTTCGGCTTTGGTTTTCATTAGTCTAACCCAAGTAAAACGAGATTTGTCATCAACAATTGTAAAGAAGTATCTATTTCCAAGAATGGATGGAACACTATAAGGACCCCATATATCAACATGTATTATGTCAAAAATATTATCAGAAACAGTAGAACTTAAGGGAAAAGGAGATTTCTTTTTTTTAGCAAATGGCAAGCATCACATGCATTGTGAGTACATCTTGGTATGTTGGGATTTTGTTTGTGTACAAGAGTAAAACATTCGGGGGAGGGGTTCCCTAGTCTATGGTGCCAAAGAACAATGTTAACTGCAGGGTTGGCCGGGCCAGTACAGTGGATGGCTGAAACTGAGCTAGAGGTGGGCTTGAAGTCAATTACCATCGAGAATAGCATGCCATCCAACCTAGCGTTTCCAATCGTCCTCATAGAAGGTCGTTCTTGTGTCAAACATTCATCGTCAACAAACAGTACTTGACCATATTTAGAAGCTTGAAGTCTAGCAACAGGGATGATATTTTAGGAAAAATCAGGTATATACAACACATCATATAAGACAAGGTCAGGGGTAAGGAATATAGTACCACTATAGTGAGCAACAGTCTTAGTACCATTAGGGAGAGATACACTTACGGGTCGAATGGCTTTGTAGGTTGCAAAAAAATGTAGGGAGGATGTTATGTGATTAGTAGCACCGGAATCTACAAGCCATAAAGAAAGGGAAATACCTGGATTAGATGAGTCGGTGGCAAAGTGATGAGCACTGGCAAGTGAAGTCGTAGCAGTTGCAGTAGGTGATGTGGAAGGGAGCAAGGTAAGAAGGCTCTAAATCTGGTCGTTGGTGAAACGAAGAGGGGAGGAGTCAGAGGTGCCTGGAGTCTCAATGTCTACATGATTGACCACTCTCTTGGACTTGAACCCCGGAGGATAACCATTTTTGATGAAGCAAGTGTCCACTATGTGATTGGTGCGTTTGCAGTGAGTGCAGAAACGAGTGCCTCACTGTGGAGGTCGGCCTCGAGTCTCTTTGCCGCGGGCCTGATAAGGTGAGGGTGAAGATGTAGGAGCCGGTGTGTGTGTGTGTTTGTACAGCCATTACTGTAGGGGGGAGGGGAAGTATAGACAAGTTCATATGTCTTTCTTGCTGTATGATGAGGGAGAAAGCCTTGTCTAAAGTGGGCATAGGATCGAGCATGAGGATTTGAGATTTTATAGGATGGTAGGATTCATTAAGTCCTTGAAGGAAGCATAAAACACTATCAGTTTCACCATATGTTTGTAAAGCTAGCACGGACCGGCAAGAACCTGTAGGTGAGGAGTCACACGAAACTAAAGGCCTGAAGTTACACAACTCATCCCATAGGATCTTGATTTTGGTGAAATAATTGGTAACCGAGAGCTCACCCTGCTTAAGAGAATAGAGATCGGTATAGAGTTGCAAAATCCTAATGTTGTCACCTTGAGAGAAGCGATTGCGCAGGGCAGTCCAAACATCAGACGCTTTGGTGAGCCATATGACGCTCATTGCAATTTCAGGAGTTACCGCATGATTGATCCAAGAGCGTAACAAATTGTTACAACATTTCCAGGCAGCAGAGTTAGGATCAGAATCAGCGGGTTTCGGAATTGTGCCATCTATGAACCCAAGTTTGTTCTTCATTTCGAAGACCATGGTCATAGCTTGGGCCCAACCGTGGTAGTTCGAACCGTCGAGAGCAGCGGTAACAATTTTGTTTGAAGGATTTTCATTAGAATGTATGAAATAGGGATTAGAGAAATCCTGAGTAGCGGAAGTTGCGGAAGTTGTCATAAGTCCTGTATGAAGATTCGAAATACAACCAGAGACACAAAAGTACAGATCCAAAATTTCCAAATACAACCAGAATACAATTTCAGTTTCAGAATACAGATCCAAAACAACCAAAATACATAATATATATCGAAATACAGATCCAAAACAACGTTTCAACAGTTCAGTTTCAGAGTATAACTGGAAAACGTGAAGCGTGATAAGCAGTTTCAGATTTCGGGAATCAGGAATCAGAGGAAAGGAAGAACCTGATGTGAAGATTCAATGATTCAGCAAGAAGCAGAAGCGATTCTGAGGAACAGAAAGCACAAACGCGATTCAGCTTCCCAACGCGATTCTGAGGGACAGGCAGCAAAACGCGATTCTGAGGAGAAAGCGATGATGATGATGATGAAGTATCACACGAACAGGATGATGATGAAGAACGCGATTCTGAGCAAAACGCGATTCTGAGCAAAACGCGATTCTGATGAAGTATCACTGAATCGCGCAAGAATCTGAGGAACAACGATGGATTGTTTTTAACCCTTTATTTTGACATGATGATGAACAGAGGCGAATCTGAGGCTCTGCTTGAGATTTTGAGAGGAGAGGGGCGCTGCTTCTGGGGAATTTCTTGCGTGTGAGGAGAGGAAGATTGCTCACGGGAGAGAGAATGGAAAAAAAATTCCATAGAGAGACCCGTGAGTCAGTGAAGTTTTAGAAATTATTTTTCATCTGAGACGATGTTAGTCTGGTAAAAAAAGGTAAAGGAAGTGATGTTTTATTGATTGGAAACAAGGCCTATATAGTACAAGGAAGTGCTAGAAACAATAATTACAGGAAGAGTAAAGGTTGGAATGGGAATAGGTACGGCCAACTAAAAACTATTGATTTATCTAATAATAAATATAAAAAATAGAAATAATATCTAACAGGATATCCCTCAGATAAAACGTCCCTCAAAACATCTTTAATCACAGTGCAACAGATCTGGAATTATGAGGTGGTAGTGTTAGTTAGATTTTGATGGGGAAAGCATGAATGGTTCCAATGGCGACGACACAATCATCATTTTTCTTTGTTGTTCGGTGGTTTCACTCACTCTCTTTGTATGTCCGACGAAGGTGGTGTTCTCTGTTTTTGGTTCGAACTTCAAAGGGGTGTTCGCTAGTGGTCAATTTAGAAACTTACGAAGCAGTTTGCAAGAGAATAGGAGCAGTCGTTCAATTCTTTAGGAAGGAATAATCACTGTTGTTTGTTTTGTCTGTCCCTGAGTTTTCGTTTTAAAAGCTTCACCATTGTGATTGATGGAATTAAAGATGTGAGAGATATATTGAGGTTGAGTTGTTTGATATGGGTTCGCCATAGGATAAATATAAGCTGAATAGGATATCTAGTGAAAACATCTTTTTTTTGGTTAGTATATTTACTGAAAACATACATCTGTTCACACAGCTTTAATATATTTTGTTAAATATCATTTGGGAAGGAAGGAGTTAAAGTTTTCAAACTTAGGAAAATAAAAGATTGCAGAAGACAAGTAACAAGTCATGATGAGAAATTTAACAAACATTCTTTCAAATCATTATCATCTAATGACTTTGAAACAAGTGATGTGCTTAATGTGAGGATAGCGAGGTGATGCAGGCTGTTGTGGTTTGGAGTGTGAGTTCAGGAGGTGGTGGGTGGAGGATGTGTGGGGACTCTCAGGTGTTGCCCTGCCTCCTTTCGGGTTTTCTGTTCGCCTTAGAATTTCTTCCATTAGAGTTCTATGGTTGTTTATTTTAGAGGCCTTGTTGGGCATTCTATTATTGTCCTTATTACCAAGGGTTTTGGTCTAGTCCCCCCTTGTGCTTTTTATATCTCTCTTTATTTTATTAATAAATTCGGGTTGACTGCCTGTTTGATTAAAAAAAATGACTTTAACTTTTGAGAATCATATAAAAATTTAAAGTTACTTTCAAATGTCTTCAATTCCTCAAATATGTTTTCAAAGAAGTAATTGTCATATCAACAACAATAAGAAAATTGGTGACGGATTTGCGTGTTCCTCGTTGTTCTCTTATTCTTAATATTCTCTCTCCTTATCAGACTGGTTTTGTTCCTATTAGAAGCATTCATGAAAATATTGTTGCCCAAGAGGTTGTTCATAGCATGCACAAGATGCGTGGCAAGACGAGGTTTTTTGCTATTAAAATTGATCTTGCCAAAGCTTATGATTTGTTGATGTGGGTTTTCATTAAAGATGTTTTGGTGGAGGTGGGTCTGCCTAGCCATCTCATTAATTTTGTTATGCCATGTGTGACTAGTGTCCAGACTAATGTGATGTGGAATGGAAGTCGATCAAATTTTTTCAGGCCATGCAGAGGTATTCGAGATCCCATACCCCCTTACCTCTTTGTTTTGTGTATTGACAAGCTTACTCATATGATTATGGAAGAGCTTGATGATGGGAATTGGTACTCGTTAAAAGCTAGTAGGCACTGCTGTTTCTCATCTTATGTTTGCTGATGACTTGCTTCTTTTTGGGAAAGTTAATGAGCGGAATGTTAAGAGTGTTACTCAAACTCTCAACACAGTTTGTGCCATGTCAGGTCAAATTGTAAGTGTGGAGAAGTCTAGTATTATTTATTCCAAGAATGCTCCTAGATATATTAGAAGACAGTTGACAAGACTCACTGGTTTTAGAGAAACTCAAAACTTGGGCAAATATTTAGGGATTTCATTGATTGGAAGAGCCCCTAGGAAACATGATTTTCAGTTTTTGGTTAGTAGGTGAAGGAGAAGCTCTCAGGTTGGAAGCAAAAGAATCTCTCCTTTGCTGGGAGAGTTACGCTTTCCAAGTCCGTAATTGAAGCTATTCCTATTTATTCTCTGATGACCATTTCCATTCCTAGGAGTTGCTTGGATGAGATCCAAAAGCTTTAGAGGGATTTTATTTGGGGTGATGAAGATGGAAGGAGGAAATTTCACATGGTTAATTGGAAAACCTTAACTCCTCCAAAGGATCATGGTGGTCTTGCTATTAGGGACCTCAAGACTATGAATAGCGCTTGCACTATGAAATGGGCTGGGCCTTGCGTACTGGGTTAGATACTTTGTGGTGTAATGTTCTTAAGGGCAAATATGGTAGAGGTTTACTGGAGAGTGGCGCTATTGCTGCTAAACCTATGGACTCTTTCATTTGGAAAGGAATTGTTAATGTGTGGAATGACATCGAGTCTTTCGAAGCTTGGGAGGTTGGAGATGGCACAACTATTAGTCTTTGGAATGATATTTGGGTTGATTCTACTGCTAGGTTCATAGAAGTTGCTGACGACGTTCCAATTGAGTCTTTGGATTGGAAAGTCTCGGATCTGGTGGTTCTAGGTGGGCATTGGATTCTGTGAATGTTGGAGAACATTGTTCCAAATGATGTTTTGCAGAAGTTCAAAGCTCTTCCGGTTCCTAGTGAGGTTGTCGGCCATGACCAAATAATCTAGTCAGGAAGTAAGAATGGTGAGTTTTCTATTGCCAGTGCATATGATTTACTGCGAGAATTGCCCCTCCATACTATTGCAGCTATCTGGGACCGTGTTTGGAAACTTGAGACGCCTGGAAGGGTTCGTTGTTTTGCTTGGCAAGTGATGCATGGACGTTTACCAACTAAGGCACTGTGTGGAAATTGGAGCAATTCAGATGTCAATTGTTAAAATTGCCCTGGTGTTGAGGAATCGTTGATTCACTTCCTCCGTGATTGTCCTCTTGCTGTGTTTATGTGGCATCACCTCCTTCCCATTGTGCATGCCAACAGATTCTATGGAGGTAACCTTACAGAGTGCATTATCTTTAATCTTAATTTATGTTGAAAAGAGACGTTTCAGGTTCTTGGCCTTCTATTTGGGTCACAACTTGTTATCATTTATGGATGTGGAGAAACAAGGGAGAGCACGATCCGGAGTTTGTTAGGCCTTATAATCTTGCCCATGTGGTCCTGAATTTCATTTCCCATTTCTTTGATCATAGTTTGGTTAATGTGGCTATTCCACCCAGAGTTCAAATTGAGACTCATGTCAGATGGACGCCACCGTTAGAGGAATGGGTTCGAGTAAACTGTGATGGGGCCTCTAGAGGTAATCCGACTACTGCAGCCTATGGGGGTGTTCTGCGCGATGCAGCTAGTTCTTGGATTGTGGGATTTGTTCGTACTTTGGGTTTAGCTAATGCTCATGTGGCTGAACTCTGGAGTGTTTTGTGGGATTGCACCTGGCTTAAGATAGAGACTTTAGGCGTGTTGATCTTAATCTGGACTCAGCTTCTGTTGTCAACTGTATATCTGGGAATTCTGCAGGTATCTCTGAATGGCGTAATCTTGTTCGCCGTATTAGACAGTTGCTAACCTTGGATTGGATGGCTAATAGGGTGGCTGATGGTCTTGCTACTCTTGGTTGTAGCTTGATGGAGGACAACCCTTTTGTGTTGTTTGATACTCCTCCTGATAATGTTAGACTGTTAGTTGCTGATGATGTTGTTGGAGTTTCTACTCCGCGTTTGGTTCCTGTTTAATCACTTTTGAGCTCATTGCCTCGTTTTATATCAAAAAAAAAAGATGGGCTCAACATTCATTTCAAGTGCAACACTTTTTACAAGATTCATACATTTTGTAAAACTTTCCTCTCGATATTTTTCAAAATAGGATAACACATCTTCTAATTGTTTTATGGTAGCGTCGAAGCACACAGACTTAGATTGCAACTTTTTGCTAATCATATTATTAGCAAATAAAATATCATACCAAATAACCACACCAAGCAAAAATACAAAACTTATTTAGTTAATTTATTTTTGTTATAACACTAGTATAATTTAGGCTTAGTAAAAAAAAAATTGGGTCCCCTAAAAACGTGGGCCCTAGGCGGTCGCACCCCCGGCCCTAATGAAGGGAGAGGACAATATGAGAGGAGAGGAACATGACGTTTGAAATTCCCAGTAAGGTCACAATCGAGTGTGGACATACACAACTGACATTTTAATCTCAGCTTTACACTTTAATCTAATGGTGGAGAATAAGTCCTCTCACTCTCATATAAGAATGAGCTTTCTCGGTAGATATGCCCCCTTTTTTTTTTTAATCAAACAGGCAGTCAGCCCGAATTTATTAATAAAATAGAGATATAAAAAGCACAAGGGGGGACTAGACCAAAACCCTTGGTAATAAGGACAATAATAGAATGCCCAACAAGGCCTCTAAAATAAACAACCATAGAACTCTAATGGAAGAAATTCTAAGGCGAACAGAAAACCCGAAAGGAGGCAGGGCAACACCTGAGAGTCCCCACACAACCTCCACCCACCACCTCCTGAACTCACACTCCAAACCACAACAGCCTGCATCACCTCGCTATCCTCACATTAAGCACATCACAAAGTATCGAGGTTAGAGGTGGAGGCCCGGAGACGATTGGGAGGGGGTAAAGAAGCAGAAGGCAAAGGGGGAGGAGCCCGGCGATCTGCAAACTGCAATCTGGCGTTCGACAAGGTACAAACTATCGAATCAGCACCCACCGACAGCACACCCACAGACATCCGGCGCCGTGACTCCAACCACCATCGCGAAGTCGTGCTACGGGCCAACACCGCGACAACACCTAGCTTGATCGAGGTAGCCGAGCCACCAACCACCACCGCGGCCTTGCGCCCCCGGCCAACACCGTGGCACAATCAAGCAAAACCGCGAGCGACAGGGAGAAGTGCCCACGACAAACGGAGAGGAGGCGTGACTGCGGTCCAAAGTCCGAAACGACGGCCACCATTGCAAACATCAGACAAACCACCGTGAACCACCGCGAAACACCGCAAAAATACCGCATCCGAAACAACCCATGCGCGAACAGAGCCACAAACCACCGCGAACAGAAGCACTCCATAGTACCTCCAAAAGCGCGCAGATCCACCAACAGGGAGATCCGACCAGCAACGCCTCGGGGGAGAGGCCGTGGACGTCACAGAGGAGATCAGATCCGATGAAAGGGAGCCCCCAACGGCGGTTCCAACCCAAGCAGCGCCCAACCCATTTTTATTAATTTACAGCCATCGGAACAACCGAAGTCGAACACGAAACGGCGACGGCGCAAGAACTTCTCCAGATCTAGATCGCAAAGAGATCCAAATCGCTTAACAACATATTTAACAGATCCAAAAGAAGCTCAGATCAGAGGAGAAGGAGCACTGAGAGGAGAGGGGAAGAAACCGGGGAGGGAGCCCCCCCCCCCCTCCCAGCGGCGGCGCTGTTTCCTCAAGGTCTTCTCGACGTATATATATATATATATATATATGTTTGTCAAAAAAAAAAGATATATGTTTGCTCTTAAAAAAACTTCTATGTCTAATTGCATTAACATAAATTATTACAACACATTTTAAGACTGCATAAAGCACTAGCATGCATAAAGTTTGTATGCTTTATATTATAATATATATAACCTTAAGGAAGAGAGTCACTCTCACACACAATTAAAGTTCTACCTCTGATAAGCCTTTGCAACCTGGAATATCGACCCACTCAATTTCCACAACAAGTTCTCCACTCTCAACATTTCTCAATCTTAAAATCATTTCTTGGATAATTACTCCATTTCTCCAAATACAGCTACTCTCTTCAGAAAGGCAGTTATTCCTATTCGGTTGAATCCTCTTCACTGCACAACCATTTGGGAGTTTGTTCAACTTCATCTGTACACACTGAACATATGGTTTTAAGTCTATCTCAGCATCACCCATTTTGTCATCCACCGAGAAAGTGTCTTTGTCAAAAACTGTCTGCAAAGAGAAACAAAATGTAAGACCATCAACAAGACAACAAGTTAGGGTTGACCGTTGATGTTTGGAGTTAGTTTGCGTGGGTACTTACCAGATTTATTGGAGTTTTAACATCTTTTAAAGAAAGGGTCAGTTCTTCATTCCATTCAGGGTTGCAGTTGTTTTTCATCACACGAGTCTTAACCCTCTATATCAATAAAAAAATTAATTTTTAATTAGAACAATTACGATAATGAACCAAAATAACTATTAAAAACCACGTTATTTTTTCAGAAAACTACAATAACTAAATTTCATACAAATAAATGAGACAAATACGCACACACACAAAAACATTTGCAGAAAGCTATCAGGTGATAACGCTTTCATAAATTCTCTCATATATACGACTTCAATAATGTGTTTTTAATCCACGGGTGGTTGTTAACCATGTTAAATCTATAAAATGGACTTGGTTCATAAGCATAGAAGGTCGATAAAACTAAAAGACGATGCTGACACCAAAGAAAAACATCCCCATGCGAATGCTGTCTCAGATCTTCTAAAAACCATAGCTGGCAGCCAACCTTTCACTTGATTGGAAGAAAATTAGGTGATGCAGATCCATTTGATCTATTTGCCTAGTTGAGCCACTTGTTGATCCACTTCTTTAAATAGCCTAGCATTTTACTTGAATCATCATCAATGAATACAACATTCATTTTGATCAAAATACAACATTTCAGTTTTTAGCTTGAAGCTAAGTTAATATTCATTCATTAATTTTATTCAGTTAAAGAGTCTGTTAACACCCGAAAATAATTAGGTCGTAGGACGAGGACTGAATGAAGAAGGCAGTAGAGCCGGAGCATTGAGGCAGGTCACTAGCCAAGGATTTTAAGATATAATTGCTCGAGAAAATGATCAAGGGAAGCCCTCGGGGCATATCACTAGATAATTCCCCGAGCAAGGGGTTAGCCCGAGGAGCAATGAGCGAGATTGATGGAGAGTACAGCCTCAGCCTATAGAGTGCCACGGCCAGGGTAGGCTCGGATGCCTGAGTTATTGTCTGGGGACGAAGGTTAGCTGAATGAACCAAGTGGCTGAGGCAAGGCGGTTTTACTTGGAACCACGTAAGAGACATGCACGAAGATGGAACGTGGGAGCAGCTGAAGATCAAGCGAAGGAGCGAAGTCTTGAAGAGCGGAGTGAGGGAGTTCACCCCACTAACCGTGCTAGTGAGATCTCCGTCTCCTTAGGGCTTAGGAACAATGATAATCGTTGATCTTAGACTGATCCAACGGTAGACAAATGTTGGCTGTGTTAGTGGCGAACGAGGGCCTATGTATATAAAAAGGAGAGTAATTGTACAGAGAAAGGACAATCAATCAATCAAAAACTCTACGTTTATTTCATCTCTCTGCTTTTATCGCACTTTATCTTTATTTTTTATGCATTAGCCAGTAGTATAGTCCAACCCTCGTAGTCCCTTCTCACCTAACCTGACCCTTTCTAGAGTAGTCAGGATAACCACAGTCAAGGAGCAGAGTTCCCTCATTGGCGCAATCGCTTGAAGAACAAGGAATCGAAGAACTTGTTCAAACCCCTAGCCGAATCCACGGCTAGGACCTAAGAGTTTGAACCAAGGAACAACAGAGTCGCAATTTCATTTTTATAGATCTATGATTGGTGAGGAAATCCTTTTGTTTTTATGAACTTGGTGTAAGTGAATTTTTGCCTCATTCTTCTAGAGGTACTATTTTACTCCTTGAGACTTTCTCCCTCCCATAGGGGTTTGGCTCGAAAAAGTTTTCATGAGGTCCATTGTATATGTAATGGTCAAAGTGCCAACTTGCACCCACTTTAATATAATTTTTGTTTATATAAAAAAAAACTTTACAAATGTGTTCCGATTCCGAATCTTTCTAAATATATTATCTCATGTTCACGGGGTTTCGAAAATGGTGGGTGAACTCCATCAAAAGAGTAAGGAGATTCAAACTCCATCCCCACTCTCTAACAATTAGATACTAATTACTAAAAAATCTAATCAATAAATATTAATGAAAACAATTAGTTATAGAGAAACTTTTGTGGTCGTGAGCTTCTAGGTTTGAATTCAGAGTGTGACCCTGTGATAATATATGTGGTGTTTATTTATCATATTTTTTAATTTTAAATTGACCAAAACATATTGCTTGTCGGTCTTGTAAAACATTATTCAAATATGTTTTTTAATTTGTTTTCAAGGCCAACACCACCTCTGAACGCAATAAACCCAGTTCATCAAGAACACCTTAATTCAAAAGGAAAGCAAAAAATCAAACCTGTTCTCCCATGGTGACAACAACATAAGGGTCGCTGGAATTAACATCCCGAATCGCTAGATTAATGCCTCTTTTAATACGAACTCTGAGAAGACCCAAAATACCATCCATCGATGATCGATTGCCTACAAATTAAATTGCCACACCGACACGATGATGTTAAAGGGACTCTTGTTACCATATATAAAAGCCTAGAGAACGTCGTCGTATTGAACATAAAGCACAAGTTTAACGTGTGAAAACTGAATACCAGAAAAGAAAGTGGACGGTGGATCCTACTAAAGGAATCATCGAACTTTAATAATGTTATTTGCGTACCTTTTTTTCGCTTGTCGGAATTAAAATGCTACTTCATTACAAACAAAAACCAAAAGTTAAAGAGAGATGTGTCTACCTCGAATGTCAAACCAAAAAAAAAATGAAGTGTCGACATCGGTTTTGGCAGGTAATAGAATTTGCGATCCTTGTTCACTCCTAGCCTCTCCCATCCCTACAACGTTGCTGGATCGCAAATATTCGCATTCTTGTTTCTATATTTACGTCAAAAAACGTATCTTTTATTTACGGTGGGGGAGCTATTTTAGTGATTGCATTCATATTTCTATTTTAGTGATGATTGAACAAATCAACTAAACTAGGAGTATAAAATGAATAGTCCAGACTGCATGCTTCCATTAGTCTCTAATGGCATAAATAATAATTGTTAGAATGTAAAACTGAACTTGTTTATTGAATGAGGGATCAATCCCTATATATACTACAATGTACATAACCGAATCAGTTAAAGGAAGCTGGGCCAGTTACTAAGACTAATAAGCTAGCACCTATACAAACTCATACCAAGTGAGCTATACAATAAAATATTGCCTATTCTAATAGCCCCCCTCAAGCTGGATCATGAGTAACAATCATGTTCAGCTTGAAGAGAAGAGTAAAAAAAACTATCTACACCGACAACATATGTGCAATAACTGCTGCAGATGCTGAACCAGGAAGGAAGATCAAGATCAAGGTCTTGTACTTGGCTGCATTCTCTGGGCCATCAAGATCAGAATAGTACTTGGCAGGGTCAATAGCAGCCAACTAAAAAATGCTATGAGGCTCAGGCAGTCATGCAAAGCAGCAGCATGTCCTGCACTTGAGATACTTGGCCAAAAACAAACACCAGAGGCTGTCAGACCAGAAACAAGTAGCAAAACAGTCTTAGATGCTTGCTGAAATCCAGCATCAAGATAATTTCCCTTCTTGATAGAATCTGATTCACAGATCAAGAATCCAGTAACAATCAGTGATAATTACTTACAACCAATGATAATAATCCAACAATCAGCAACAAAGAGGCAAATCACCAAACACTTAGTGTGCACAGCTGTGATATAGGAATCAAATGCCTAACAAGGCCAAGTGCAGCATCACAGGAACTTCATCACAGTAGAAGCGTACGCAAATACAGAGCAACTGAGAACAAGAGGATAAACTTGCAAGAATGGCAAAACAGAAAAACAATTAGAAAAATCGAAACCAGAATCGCAAACGGAAATCACAAGGATCGGTTGAAAGAAAACAGATTCGTAAACGCGAAATTGAATCGCAAGATGTAAGAGCACAAGGGAACAGATCCGAAAAACAAAACGTGAGACTCTTAACAGCTCAGAGAAACAAAAATCGAAATAGAAGGTGAATAGAAAAGGACCGGGAGAATCAAATGTCAGACACACAAAAAAAGAACCAAAAATCAAGAGTCATCAATCACAGATGATCTTGAACAATATTACAGACCGAAAGAATGATTAGAAATGCAGATTAAAAATATCAAATGTGTAGAGATTGAAAATGAACAAAAATTCAAGAACCGATCAAGAAACTATGAAGAAGCGCACAACGCACGCCAGGAAGAACACTGATAAGAAATATTTCAGTTCAGAAAAGATTTTCAGTTTCAGAAACAGAGGAGAACAGAATCGAAGTTTGCAAAGAAGAGAACCGATCTAGATTATAATTAGAATCGGAAGAGAAAACAGCAAAAACCGATTAAAGAGAAAATAATTCTGAATCAAGATCGAGAGAGGAGGAAATCGATTTAGGTCAAAAGAGAAGGGGAAAAACAAACCAGAATCAGCATGGATCGAATTCCAGAGAGAGGACCGAAAATCGATATCTAGAGGAGAACGATGCTGCGTTTTTGAAGCAGCAATCGAAGTAGAAGCAGATCAAGATCCAGACAGAGAGCACATCGCAGAGAACCTTGCGATGAAGAGAGAAAAATGAATCTGAAATCAGGCCCAGAAATGTGGAGTGGGAGATGAGATTGATGAAAACCGAAGCAAAATCGAAGCTAAGGCGTGATGAACCAGGTGACCGAAGCGAGATTCCGATTCTGAAGGAGATGAAGATGGCGACCACGAAGGTTGCGATCCGAAACTAGATCGCGAGAGAAGAAAATGCCGATGATGAGCGTCACTGAAACCAGAACGAGAAACGGAGAAGGATGCAACGATGAGTTATGGTGATTGAGAGAAAACGGTTATGGTGTTTCTCTTCTGAGAAGGAGTGATGCGCGAGAGAGAGGCTGAGGAATGTTTCAGAGAGAGATTCGCGAGTGAGAAGTCGCGAGAGAGAAAAAAGTGAAGTTCAGCATTTTTTTTTCTGATACCATGTTAGAATGTAAAACTGAACTTGTTTATTGAATGAGGGATCAATCCTTATATATACTACAATGTACATAACTGAATCAGTTAAAGGAAGCTGGGCCAGTTACTAAGACTAATAAGCTAGCACCTATACTGTAACAGCCCAAATAATTGATTTAATTATTCTATTAATTGATTTAATTAAGTCATGAGGAAAATAAAATAATTATATAGGTGTTATTATATGTGGGCCTTGGTTGGGTTAGAAATAATTAATTTAAGGGGTGGGGTGTAGCATTTGGGCTTAAGCGGTGGAAGAAGGTCCGTGATCCAAGGGCCCAATATGATAGGCGCATACTTAAGCTAAAAAAATTAGGTTTAGCTCATTTGTGTAAGAAAGAAAGAATTTGCGAAATAGAGAGGAGAGTGAGAGGGAAGGGTGCGGCGCCCATAGGGAAGAGAAAAGAGAAGAGGAAGCGCGCGTAGGCCAAGAAAGAAAGAAAGAAAGAAGGAATGCGCACAAGGAGGGGACCCTAGGGCTTGCAACTAGGAGAAGGAAGGAAAGCTAGGGTTCAAGAATTCGAATCCTAAAGGCTAAGGTAAGGGTGGGTCTCATCTTCTCTATAATAGGGTTTTATGATGGGGACGATGTAGGGGTAGGCTCTATGTATGCCGTTGTATGTATTTTTAGCAATTATTGATGAACCCTAGGCATATGATAACTTGTTGTTGAGAAATTGTGATTGATGATGATTTTGAGATAAATGTGATAATGTGTATGTTCAAGGTGATTAAACGTGTTTTGATGATGATTTGATGTGTCAAATAGTGTTCATATGCAATTGGTGATGATCGGTATGTTTGAGGATGATTTGGTCATGTTTGATGATGTTTTGGCATGATGTGTGGGTGTTTTGAACAAGAATTCTGGTCCATGGGCGCATTGGGCGCCATTTTTGTGTTCTGTGGCAGGGGCGCCCTGCTCCTGGGCGCATGCTTGTGTGTGCGTAAATGAGATTTTTGGGTGCAAATCAATTTCTGGGCATATTTTACCGTGCCATATTTTGTATTTGCGTGACCAAATTCAATTTTAAGCATTTTGGCTAGAGTGGTTTTATCTTTGCACGTGTAATTCTGAAGTTGTCTCATTGGGTGTTGCTTGTGTGTGCGTAAATGGGATTTTTGGGTGCAATTCAATTTCTGGGCATATTTTACCGTGCCATATTTTGTATTTGCGTGACCAAATTCAATTTTAAGCATTTTGGCTCGAGTGGTTTTATTTTTGCACGCGCCAATTTTGGAGTTGTCTCGGTGTGTGTTGTGTGTGCGCGTTGCGTGTTGCCAGGCGCTGGACGCCAGTTGCCAGGCGCTGGGCGCCAAGGGCGCCCCAAGTGGCTGTTCCCGGTGGTCATTGCTGTGACATTGAAAAATCGTTTGGTGTATTTAAAAATCCCCTTTTGCGTATAACCAGTGGTTTTAGCGTCCAAGTGTCAAAAGTGATGATTTTGACGATGATGCCCTTAGTGGCTAGTTAAATGACGTTTTTGCCCTTAGTGGCCAATATTATTGATGATGATGTGTAAATGACGATGATGCCCTTAGTGGCTAGTTAAATGACCTTTTTGCCCTTAGTGGCCAATGTTGTTGATAATGATGTGTAAATGACGATGATGCCCTTGGTGGCTAGTAAATGACGTTTTTGCCCTCAGTGGCTATTGTTTGAATTGATGATGTTTATGAATAAGTGACGATGAAAATAAGTGACGTTGAGGCCCAAAAGGCTAAGTGACGATAAGGCCCAAAAGGCTAAGTGACGTTGTTGTGTGTAATTATGAATTGACAGGTGTTGTGCCTCTTATTTGGCAAATTGGTAAGTGACGGGTCACATAGTTGACCGTGATTGTGTGTTTGTGCGTGGTGCATGTCATAGTGTCTCATGCATCCCATATGCATAAACCCAGTGACGTTTGAGGCCCAAAAGGCTAAGTGACGATGAGGCCCAAAAGGCTAAGCGACGTTTGTGAAAAGGTACCTCATGCATATGCCCGCGAGTGGGTTGCATTTCATACTCCTGCATGACATTGTGACGACTCGTTGTGCCGAGTAACTTGATGATGAGATTGACTGTTTACCCTTGCTGGTGGAATTGACTGTTTTATCCTTGATGATTGACTTGATGTTTCGCGGTGTGGTCGATATAGTGTCATAACTCTAGCATAGTGCTTATCATACGCTTTATTATATGGTTAGATGAACTCATCCCTTCTGTTTGAATGTTACCCCTATGCGGTAACGTGCAGGTGAGCACAAGTGAAGGCTTAGGAACCTTCGCTAGCTGAGTCGGGTCATCTGCTCTGATATGTAACACTTGTGGGAAATAGAACGTTGTTTTAGTTTATTCAAGACTGTGTGTAATTGTTGGGCTTTCCGCTGTGAAGTTGTATTTTAATTGACAATGACGTTTTGAAAGTATTATAAGACTGTTTTCGAAAAGCGAGTAATTTGGCATGTGATGTTTAACGAAGTAAGTGTGACATCCCTTGTGGTGTAATTAAAAATTTGAAACTCTGATTTTACAAACAACTTAGCGGGTAGAAAATGGGGTGTTACATATACAAACTCATACCAAGTGAGCTATACAATAAAATATTGCCTATTCTAATAATAATGATTGCAAAGATTCCATTAGTCTCTATTTTAGTGATGCTTCCATTAGTCTCTGATGATTCCTCTTTTTCTTCGAGCAATTGCGTCGAGGAAGGAACTGTGCTCATCGACTATGATAGGTGAGAGGGACGTGTGGTTTGGATTATTTAAAGGCGGAAAACATAAAGAAAAACAGTAAAGGTAAAAGTAAAGACTTTGTGAAGAAAATAGAAGATTGATTGATTGGTGTGTGTTTTTGAATGTATAGTCCTACTATATATATATATATATATATATATATATATATATATATATATATATATATATATATACATGAGCCTTCGTTGGCCATGACTCGAGCCTACAACTGCCCACCGCTGGATTAAGTAAGATCTATGGCCCTCATTGCTCTGATCCCTAGAAACTTGAAGATATTTTCCACTACCTCACTTGCACGAGTTCGTGGGGTCAAGTTGCTTTGCTCCAATCTTCGCTGACCTTAACCGCTTCAATGTTGTGTCCACGTGCATTCAATGCTTGCACTCCAAGCAAGCCTTCTTTGCCTCGACTGCAACTCCCTCGGCCTTCAGCCATTGGTGCTCTAGCCGAGCTGCCTTGTAACAGAGGCACTCTTTAACTGAGTTCCATGTCACCTCGGTCTGTTCTAACATTCCCTCAGGGACCCAGCCTTCTTGATATACTTCTTATGTCTCCACATCGAGCCTTCTCACTTGGCAAAAGATCTTTATCCATGCCCTAATGTTTTTATACCTTGCCTCGGCTTAGTCCTAGCCTCAGACTCCTCATTCTCCTTCGGCCAACAACTTAATTTATTTTGGGTGTTACCTTCTGCAACTCGATGCAGCGAAACAACGGTACCCTAGGTGGTACTCATTGCATCCTACAGCTATAAATATCCATCTTCTCGAACACGCCAAGGTTACTGTTGTCTTCACTCTCTCGCGACTCAAACGTCATCCCATACTACTTTTTCTTTCTCCCGACCTTACTCCCCTGCAACCATGTCTAGCTAAGAACACAATCGCGATGCTTCCACCTGTGGGCATAGCCGGACGCTTTCACCTTATGGGGTGGTTCCCTTTAGCATGTTTTCTATCGCGGGGACGTTGACCACACTTCGTCGATGTACCTCCGATGCCGACCATGGTTTCAACCAGTTTCAAGAACGCTTTGGGTCTAGCAACGTTCGGGGCTCGAGGTACATGCCGACCCAGACTTCTTCGGTGCTGACCTAGAATCCAAGGCCTCAGGGGGACGTAACAGAAGTAGAGCATCACGCTTTCCATCCTCATCGGCCCCACCCGGGGTTTTGGGAACAAACCTCGCATCAACTTCAACCTTGCCCGTGGAACGCTTGGAAGTTCTTCGAGTTCTCCTCGACACAGTCTCCACCGACTTCAATTGGTGTCTCGTTCTGGAGAAAGGCATCGATCCCTTATGGGTTTTCTATCCCGTCAAGGAGGATATCTCGGCCGACGACCGTCACCATATGGCCACCAACTGGAGCTGAGTTCTTGTGGCCAGAGACCTCATTGTGGGTGCCAAGCTCTCCTTCTCCAACAATTATCTCACCATTGAGCCCTACCATCCAAACTTTGCAGCAAGACAATTTTGGTCTCGGGCAACAGATTCTAATCCATCACGCATCCTTAGCACCTCTCCATCAACGAAGGAAGATCCTCCTGATGGACCTCAAGAGAGTCCTTAAAGACCACGATGATAAGTTCTTGGCCTTTACCTAGGGCACCTACCACAGGCAAGTTGGGGAAACCAGTGGCTATATGAACTGGGGACCGCTAATCAAGGAATGTATTTTTCCAAAATCCTGTCGCCGACTACATTAATCGGCATATTGGTGTCGCAGGGGGTCTTACCGCAAAACAACATCAGTGGCTTTCAGCACTAGCCCACCAACTACTGCATTTGCCGACTATTTTGCTCGTCAAGCAGAAAAGATAAAGAAGAAGAAGATGATCTTAAATCCTTCCCCTCCACAACGCTCTTCGCCTCGATTGAGGTTCACCAATACTTCCGCACCTTCCCCACGTAAGTCTATCATTGACCATGCCCTTATCTTTTTATTATTTCTAATGTCCCCTCGGCTCTCGGCTAAAGATTTTCTTTGTGCAACCCAAGAACAAGCAATCATCCATCATGACGATGAAGACTGCGAGGAGGAAGATAACATTCCCCTTCTGAAGAGAAAACAGATCCGAAGCTTGCTGGCCCAAACGTCTCCTCCTCCAAGCACACGACTCGTATCTACTGCCGCTAAGGACCATCCTCCCTAATTTAAGAGGTTACGGGTAAGTCCGTTCTTCCTTATCCTACTTATAGTGTTTTCTCTTTACTGCATTCTAACCCTTAGCCACCATTGCAGAGTACTTACCAACCCTCCGAGTCAAACCCCTCCCCTCAGTCGAGGTCCAGGCCAGCCCCAAGATTTGTGAGTAATCACTTATTTCTTTCTCCCCATCGGTCCTTAGATATCCACGAAACTGACCAATCGGTGGTCCACGCTTTGTTCATTGACAACCCTTCCATTCCTCCCGTTCACCAAGATCCCATCACTGAGCCCACAATAACCGAGGAAGGACTGGCCGGCTCGTTACTTCATAAGCCTAGATGTCCCTCAGGCAACGGTCTCCCCCCTCGATGCTGATTTGATCATAGTGGAAACCGCCCTCGCAGGAGAGATACATGTTGATCCTTCCCTGGTAGCGGACGGACTTCCCTTTTCAAGCTCACTGATTCTGCAGAGGTTCCCGATTTGAAGGAGAATGCCTTCAAGCAGATTACACTTCAACAGGATACCATCTCCAGTCTCTATGCTAGGGCCAATCTCCAGGCTGAGAAAGACAGATACCTTGCCCCCATCCCCGAAGCCGAAGACTTGTCCTCAGACCAGACTAATATCCAGCCCGTGGTTGAGGACCCACCCTCTTCTTCAGGACCTTCACAACCATAAGATATTCCAACAGTGAACATGTCTGAAATCGAGAATGCTTGGAACAACACCTCGGTTGAAGCCGAAACAAGGGTATCCAAGGAGGCCGCATCACTCGAACCCACACCAGGAGACCGAGACTCCTGTTGATGTCCTTATGCCCTCGGTGGAGCCCGACTCAAAAGCCACCAATGTTGGAACCTCCTCAATCCCCGAGGGAAATGAGGAAATGTAAGCTAGCCTCCCCCTTTTGGTTTCTTTTTTGCAAAATGTGTGAGAACACCAGGCCGCCGGTGTCTGGCGAGCCACTTTTAACACTGCTGCATTTTATAATCATGCTTCGTTTTGCATGCTTTCCCACATCGTAGAATAATACGCTTCTGAATATTTGCCATTGATTTTCCTTATGAATTCTTCTCCTTCCAAGGAGATTAGTCTATATTGTCCTCCATCATAGGCTTCGCATACGATATAAGGTCCATCTTAATTCGGCGACCACTTGCCGAACTTAGGGTTTTTGATCCCAATCGACAAGATAGTTTTCCAAACTAGGTCGCCTTCAACAAACTTCTTAGGCTTGACATGTTTATTGTAGGCGCAGGCTTGGTTAATCTTATTGAGTTCTAACCTACTAAAAGCAGCAAGCCTTTCGTCAATCAGCATGGTCTGTTGGTATTCATCCAGGCCGAGTGAGTGTTGCCAAGATACTCTTAGTGAGGCAACACTGATCTCGAGCGGCAACACTGCTTCTTGCCTATATACCAATCAGTATGGAGTTATTCTGGTAGCCGTAGACTTTGAGTTTTTCATAGCCCACAAGACTTCGTTTAAGGTCTCATGCCATCTCATGAGCTTGTCTTCTGTGTTCTTCTTAATAAGCTCGATGATGATCTTATTTGTTGCCTCGGCTAGTCTATTATCCCGAGCATAATAAGGGGGCGAGTGCCTCATCTTGAGGTGGTACTCTTGGGCAAAGTCCACCACCCGATCCTCCGTAAACATAATGCCTTGGTCAGCAGTTATGGTGTCAGGGATTCCAAACCTAAAAATGATTTGGTGAAATAGTGATGCGGACCACAAGAGCATCGAGATAATCTAATTTTTATTAAAAATAGGATGAACTTTATTTTATTTTAATTGTAATAGGCTATACTTTAAGTTTGAAACTTGGGTTTTAAATATGTAGGCACGTGCTAAACTAGTGGGCCATGTTTTGGGCTTGTATGTGGGCCTTATTTTTCTTGTGTTGCCATTGCCAAACCCTACCTATATAAGGGTGGGGTTGTTTCATGTAAGGGACCTTTGATCATTTTATGATATTGTGAGAATAGAGAGTGCTTCTCTAGGGTTCTTCTTAGAACCAAATTTGAGTCTTATCAAGAGCCTCTTACTCTTGTGGTGATTCCACAATGATCTTATCATCCTCTTGGATGTGGCGATTTCTCCGTCTTCTTGCCTAATCCCATTTGTATGTTTCTTTTCCCCTTTATCTTTTAGTCATATTGGATTCAAGAATTCACTTGGTTAGATCCTTTATTTGTCATGGAATCAATTAGATTCACATCAAGTGGTATCTAGAGCCATTACCAAGTGTTATTACGTTTTTGAATCAAGAAAAAAAAATTGAAAAAAAACTATAAACAAAAAAATCTGCAATCGTGTTCTTCTGCTAGTTTTCTTTTCTTTTTCCTTTTCTTGTAGTTTTTGTTTTATGTCCAGTGGATTGTTGTCTTTGACCTCGTATGCGTGTTCGTCAGTTGCCTTTTGATTTTGCTATCTTCATGAATTGGCATTTTAAATCTTGCTAATTCTTGTTCAACATTAATTAAGATATTGGAAGATAAATTCAAATTCATGCAATTTCATTGGTTAACTTGGGGAAGGGTTTCAGGTTCCTTTTTATAAATTTGAAAATCCAAACGTGTTTTTGTTTTTAGTCTGAGAAGTGACTCTTGTTATCTTGCACGGGGGAGCTCGTTGGAATTTAATATTGTTCTTCATTTGCAATAGTTTGATTCGAAATTTTAATAGCAAATTTGTTTTTGATGTTATTTAATTTATAGATGTCTGATTCTGGAAACTCAAAAGTCTAAATTGATTAAAAAAAAGAGGAGTTCAAATATGAAAAAAAAAATGAAAAAAAGTGCTGCAAAAAAAGTGATTCTATACAAAAGCACTTTTACAAAAAAGGATATACAAAAAAAAATCCAGAATTGTTCATTTTGATACATCAATCATTTTTGTATCTTTATTTATTCTATTAAACATTGCAAGTTGATTTAATATCTTACATTCCACATATTTGAACCACTTAGTCATTTAGTTTTTTTTTTTGAGTCGTCTCCTTGTTTATCTAATTGAGCGTGTCTTCCTTTGCCTATTGTTTTCTTTCTTTCGTGTCTTTTAAATTCCTTAGTTTTGTCTTTGAAGTTTCTCTTGTCTTTGTTGGCCTCTTGAATGATAATTTTCATGTGTGTTTCGTCACAATTGTGTAGAGGTTTTCCACAAACTTGATTGAGACTTGTTTGGTTTGTTTTAAGAACTTGAAGAGTTGCATTAGAGAGTGGAAAAAGGCTAGAGTGAACATTATAGAAAAAGTCATAATTGAGTGACATACACGAGTGATACATTTCATGAGCGTAAACACTTAGTGAGTGGTGAGGACTTTTGTTTTTGTTACTTTTTTTTTTATCATTGTGGTACTTGTTAGCTTGTTGGAGTCATGAATAATTTGGACTATAAAAAAGAATGTGTTACAAACACAATTAAGAAGTATAAGGTTGGTGATTTGCTCCGGAAGATGCATGAGAGATATGAAGAGAATGTGAGAGAGAAAGATAGGAAGTATAAAAAAGAAAGAAGCTATGAGAGGAGAGATAGAGAAAAAGAGAGAAATCATAGATATTATCTGAGAGAAAATGAGTTGAAAGAAAAAGTGAGCATTCCAAAGTTTCATGGGAAGAGTGACCCCGAAGCATATCTTGATTGGGAGCTTCAAGTAGAACAAATTTTCTCTAGTTATGATGTTAGTGAAGAGCAAATGTTGAAGTTGGTTGTGTTGGAGTTTAGAGATTATGCACTTATTTGGTGGGATCAAGAAAAAAAGCTTAGGAGGAATTGTGAACTTGAGCCTATAGAAAAATGGAAGGATTTGAAGGCCATGATGAGGAGGAGGCATGTTCCTTCTCATACTCATAAGAATTCGTGTGGCATATTGCATAGGCTTAGTCAAGGAAGTAAAAGTGTTAATGAGTACTTTGAGAAGTTAGAGGTGGCTATGAGTAGAGCTAATGTGGAGGAGAATTTTGAGGATACCATGGATAGGTTTCTTGATGGTCTAAATGAAGATATAATGGAGGAAGTTGAGCGTCACCATTTTGTAACAATTGAAGATATTGTTCACAAAGCCGTTAAGGTGGAAAGACAATTGCAAATAAAGAAGACCTGTAAGAAATCCCCTTCAAATTACCACTCTTCAAGATGGAAGAACAATTCCAAGAAGGAGGGGTCTCCACCCAAAATACATGATGTCACAACCTCGAAGGGTAAAGGTACAAATTCTAACTGTTCTTCTTTAAACCCTAAGTTAAGGAACATGAAATGTTTTAAATGTTTGGAGTATGGGCACATTGCATTAAATTGCCCAACTAAGAGACTTTTGGTCCTAAGGAAAAATAGTTGCATTAGTTCAAATGAGAGTGAATGTAAGAAAAAACCTCAAGAGAGAGATTTGTTCATGGTTAATAATTTTGTTGGAGCCTATGATAAAAATGAGAATGATTCACAAAGTAATAACATTTTCCAAACTAGGTGTCTCATTCTAGGAAATGTATGTTCTTTGATAGTTGATGGAGGTAGCTGTGCAAATGTTGCAAGTACTGGGTTAGTGTCAAAGCTCAATCTTGAAACTACTCCACATCCTAGTCCATATAAAGTGCAATGGTTAAGTGATCATGGAGAATTAGAGATAAATAGACAAGTCAAAGATATCATTTTTCATTGATAAATATTGTGATGAGGTTTTATGTGATGTGACACCCATGGAGGCTAGTCACATATTGCTAGGGAGACCTTGGCAATTTGATAGGAAAGTTATCCATGGTGGTGAATCCAACAAATACACTTTTTTTCACAATAGGATCAAATTCACTCTTCACCCTCTTAGTCCAAATAAGGCTAAAGAGGACATGTTGGCTTTGAAACTTAAAATAGAAAAAGAAAAAGAAGAGTTGAAAGAAAATGAAAAGGAGTGTGGTAAAAGAGAAGCAAAGATAGACCATAAAAGGAATGAAAAGAAAGAAGTGAGGAAAAATAAAAACCACTTAAAAAGGGGGGTTGAGGTCAATAGAGCATTGTTGGTAAGACCTATGCTTAAACTTGAAGGTCCATTTAATTGTTTGTCTTCTAATGCTAACAATTTCCCTAATGTTGTTGATCTCTTTTTGAGCATGCATAGGGATGAATATTCAAGAAAGGTACCCCATGGTTTGGTGCTTTATGGTGCTACTCCCAAGTTGCAAGTTTCCAAGGAAAGCCATGTTCTTGAAGAAGTTAATCCCAATAAAGTTTCTTTTGGTTTGATTCCTTACACAAGTGTCAAATCAATTAAGCTTTCTAAATTCATGATGAACAACGTTTGTCTTACATTGCTTAAGTTTTACTTTTCCCGTGTGCTTGAAAATCTTGCAAATTTGATGATGGGATGGTCTAACTTGTGCCTATTACCTAAGTTTGAAAATGAGAGGCCTCATGTGGGGGTCAATTATTCCTCCAACCTTGAAAGGAGAAAGAAACAATGTTGTTATTTCAATGTTCAAGCAAACAAAGGTAAATTTGGTTATAGGTATCTACTCCAAAAGGTATAAGTTGCTCCCTAATTTTTACTTTTCATTGATTACTATTGCATGGAGTTGGTTGTTGTTTATCTTTGTCAAATGTGTTGATTTTTCCCAATTTCCATTTGACCCCGGTGGTACGTTTGTATTTATTTGAGTTCTTTCTTTATGCAGGATACAACGAAGATCAAATTCGAGGTCGAATTTCTTCAAGAAGGAGGGAATGATGCGGACCACAAGAGCATCGAGATAATCTAATTTTTATTAAAAATAGGATGAACTTTATTTTATTTTAATTGTAATAGGCTATACTTTAAGTTTGAAACTTGGGTTTTAAATATGTAGGCATGTGCTAAACTAGTGGGCCATGTTTTGGGCTTGTATGTGGGCCTTATTTTGCTTGTGTTGCCATGGCCAAACCCTACCTATATAAGGGTTGGGGTTGTTTCATGTAAGGGACCTTTGATCATTTTATGATATTGTGAGAATAGAGAGTGCTTCTCTAGGGTTCTTCTTAGAACCAAATTTGAGTCTTATCAAGAGCCTCTTACTCTTGTGGTGATTCCACCTTGATCTTATCATCCTCTTGGATGTGGCGATTTCTCCGTCTTCTTGCCTAATCCCATTTGTATGTTTCTTTTCCCCTTTATCTTTTAGTCGTATTGGATTCAAGAATTCACTTGGTTAGATCCTTTATTTGTCATGGAATCAATTAGATTCACATCAAGTGGTATCTAGAGCCATTACCAAGTGTTATTACGTTTTTGAATCAAAAGAAATTGAAAAAAAACTATAAACAAAAAAATCTGCAATCGTGTTCTTCTGCTAGTTTTCTTTTCTTTTTCCTTTTCTTGTAGTTTTTGTTTTATGTCCAGTGGGTTGTTGTCTTTGACCTCGTATGCGTGTTTTTCAGTTGCGTTTTGATTTTGCTATCTTCGTGAATTGGCATTTGGATCATGCTAATTCTTGTTCAACATGAATTAAGATATTGGAAGATAAATTCAAATTCATGCAATTTCATTGGTTAACTTGGGGAAGGGTTTCACGTTCCTTTTTATAAATTTGAAAATCCAAACGTGTTTTTGTTTGTAGTCTGTGAAGTGATTCTTGTTATCTTGCACGGGGGAGCTCGTTGGAATTTAATATTCTTCTTCATTTACAATAGTTTGATCCGAAATTTTAATAGCAAATTTGTTTTTGATGTTATTTAATTAATAGATGTCTGATTCTGGAAATTTAAAAGTCCAAATTGATTAAAAAAAAGAGGAGTTCAAATATGAAAAAAAAATGAAAAAAAGTACTGCAAAAAAAGTGATTCTATACACAAGCACTTTTACAAAAAAGGATATACAAAAAAAAATCCAAAATTTTTCATTTTGATACATCAATCATTTTTGCATCTTTATTTCTTCTATTAAACATTGCAAGTTGATTTAATATCTTACATTCCACATATTTGAACCACTTAGTTATTTAGTTTTTTTTTTTTTTTGAGTCGTCTCATTGTTTATCTAATTGAGCGTGTCTTCCTTTGCCTATTGTTTTCTTTCTTTCGTGTCTTTTAAATTCCTTAGTTTTGTCTTTGAAGTTTCTCTTGTCTTTGTAGGCCTTTTGAATGATAATTTTCATGTGTGTTTCGTCCCAATTGTGCAGAGGTTTTCCACAAACTTGATTGAGACTTGTTTGGTTTGTTTTAAGAACTTGAAGAGTTGCATTAGGGAGTGGAAAAAGGCTAGAGTGAACATTATAGAAAAAGTCATAATTGAGTGACATACACGAGTGATACATTTCATGAGCGTAAACACTTAGTGAGTGGTGAGGACTTTTGTTTTTGTTACGTTTTTTATCATTGTGGTACTTGTTAGCTTGTTGGAGTCATGAATAATTTGGACTATAAAAAAGAATGTGTTACAAACACAATTAAGAAGTATAAGGTTGGTGATTTGCTCCGGAAGATGCATGAGAGATATGAAGAGAATGTGAGAGAGAAAGATAGGAAGTATAAAAAAGAAAGAAGCTATGAGAGGAGAGATAGAGAAAAAGAGAGAAATCATAGAGATTATTTGAGAGAAAATGAGTTGAAAGAAAAAGTGAGCATTCCAAAGTTTCATGGGAAGAGTGACCCCGAAGCATATCTTGATTGGGAGCTTCAAGTAGAACAAATTTTCTCTTGTTATGATGTTAGTGAAGAGCAAATGTTGAAGTTGGTTGTGTTGGAGTTTAGAGATTATGCACTTATTTGGTGGGATCAAGAAAAAAAGCTTAGGAGGAGTTGTGAACTTGAGCCTATAGAAAAATGGAAGGATTTGAAGGCCATGATGAGGAGGAGGCATGTTCCTTCTCATACTCATAAGAATTCGTGTGGCATATTGCATAGGCTTAGTCAAGGAAGTAAAAGTGTTAATGAGTACTTTGAGAAGTTAGAGGTGGCTATGACTAGAGCTAATGTGGAAGAGAATTTTGAGGATACCTTGGATAGGTTTCTTGATGGTCTAAATGAAGATATAATGGAGGAAGTTGAGTGTCACCATTTTGTAATAACTGAAGATATTGTTCACCAAGCTGTTAAGGTGGAAAGACAATTGCAAATAAAGAAGACCTGTAAGAAATCCCCTTCAAATTAGCACTCTTCAAGATGGAAGAACAATTCCAAGAAGGAGGCCGGGTCTCCACCCAAAATACATGATGTCACAACCTCGAAGGGTAAAGGTACAAATTCTAACTGTTCTTCTTTAAACCCTAAGTTAAGGAACATGAAATGTTTTAAATGTTTGGAGTATGGGCACATTGCATTAAATTGCCCAACTAAGAGACTTTTGGTCCAAAGGAAAAATAGTTGCATTAGTTCAAATGAGAGTGAATGTAAGAAAAAACATCAAGAGAGAGATTTGTTCATGGTTAATAATTTTGTTGGAGCCTATGATAAAAATGAGAATGATTCACAAAGAAATAACATTTTCCAAACTAGGTGTCTCATTCTAGGAAATGTATGTTCTTTGATAGTTGATGGAGGTAGTTGTGCAAATGTTGCAAGTACTGGGTTAGTGTCAAAGCTCAATCTTGAAACTACTCCACATCCTAGTCCATATAAAGTGCAATGGTTAAGTGATCATGGAGAATTAGAGATAAATAGACAAGTCAAGATATCATTTTTCATTGATAAATATTGTGATGAGGTTTTATGTGATGTGACACCCATGGAGGCTAGTCACATATTGCTAGGGAGACCTTGGCAATTTGATAGGAAAGTTATCCATGATGGTGAATCCAACAAATACACTTTTTTTCACAATAGGATCAAATTAACTCTTCACCCTCTTAGTCCAAATAAGGCTAAAGAGGACATGTTGGCTTTGAAACTTAAAATAGAAAAAGAAAAAGAAGAGTTGAAAGAAAATGAAAAGGAGTGTGGTAAAAGAGAAGCAAAGATAGACCATAAAAGGAATGAAAAGAAAGAAGTGAGGAAAAATAAAAACCTCTTAAAAGGGGGGTTGAGGTCAATAGAGCATTGTTGGTAAGACCTATGCTTAAACTTGAAGGTCCATTTAATTGTTTGTCTTCCAACGCTAACAATTTCCCTAATGTTGTTGATCTCTTTTTGAGCATGCATAGGGATGAATATTCAAGAAAGGTACCCCATGGTTTGGTGCTTTATGGTGCTACTCCCAAGTTGCAAGTTTCCAAGGAAAGCCATGTTCTTGAAGAAGTTAATCCCAATGAAGTTTCTTTTCGTTTGATTCCTTACACAAGTGTCAAATCAATTAAGCTTTCTAAATTCATGATGAACAACTTTTGTCTTGCATTGCTTAAGTTTTACTTTTCCCGTGTGCTTGAAAATCTTGCAAATTTGATGATGGGATGGTCTAACTTGTGCCTATTGCCTAAGTTTGAAAATGAGAGGCCTCATGTGGGGGTCAATTATTCCTCCAACCTTGAAAGGAGAAAGAAACAATGTTGTTATTTCAATGTTCAAGCAAACAAAGGTAAATTTGGTTATACGTATCTACTCTAAAAGGTATAAGTTCCTCCCTAACTTTTACTTTTCATTGATTACTATTGCATGGAGTTGGTTGTTGTTTATCTTTGTCAAATGTGTTGATTTTTCCCAATTTCCATTTGACCCCGGTGGTACGTTTGTATTTATTTGAGTTCTTTCTTTATGCAGGATACAACGAAGATCAAATTCGAGGTCGAATTTCTTCAAGAAGGAGGGAATGATGCGGACCATAAGAGCATCGAGATAATCTAATTTTTATTAAAAATAGGATGAACTTTATTTTATTTTAATTGTAATAGGCTATACTTTAAGTTTGAAACTTGGGTTTTAAATATGTAGGCATGTGCTAAACTAGTGGGCCATGTTTTGGGCTTGTATGTGGGCCTTATTTTGCTTGTGTTGCCATGGCCAAACCCTACCTATATAAGGGTTGGGGTTGTTTCATGTAAGGGACCTTTGATCATTTTATGATATTAGGGTTGGGGTTGTTTCATGTAAGGGACCTTTGATCATTTTATGATATTGTGAGAATAGAGAGTGCTTCTCTAGGGTTCTTCTTAGAACCAAATTTGAGTCTTATCAAGAGCCTCTTACTCTTGTGGTGATTCCACCTTGATCTCATCATCCTCTTGGATGTGGCGATTTCTCCGTCTTCTTGCCTAATCCCATTTGTATGTTTCTTTTCCCCTTTATCTTTTAGTCGTATTGGATTCAAGAATTCACTTGGTTAGATCCTTTATTTGTCATGGAATCAATTAGATTCACATCAAATAGTCTGTGGCTACTATGATAAAATTTTCTCCTTTGGAACTCGAAGGATATATCTTACCAATCAAGTCCGTGGCCCATCCTCTAAATCCTCAGGGCTTGACAACAGGGTGGAGCTCATCCGCGTGAACCCTCTAGATGGTCAGCCAAAAGTACCCATGCATGTAGATTAACCATTTCATGGTGGGCTCATACCGATGTGAACCACAGACCCCTTCATGGACCTGGGCCATGACCAAGTAGGATTCTTTTCTCTCAAGGAATCACAAAAGCACCCCGTTAGTGCAATTCTTGTCCAGCTCATTACCTACTAGGACATACTTGAGGGCTTTCTGCTTGATTTTCAAATCAGTCCCGGCAAAAGGGTCTCGCAAATAATATACCAGCGGCTTTTTCCAAGCATCGGCTGGGTCTTGCTCCGCCTCCACTGTGGTGTCCTGATGCCTGATCTCTACTACCATTTGCTTGCGTGATGATAACATCGACAAACAACTTTAATAAGTCGTGCGCCGAAGCACACAATTTTCTAAGCTTAGCATTGTAACATTTGTACTCACCGGTAATTTGTTTGATCATCAGTTGAGAATCTCCTTTTATTTCCACAAAATGGACTTTCATGGCGGCTAGGCCTGATTGTTGGATGCCTAATTCTCTATCCTACACATGAACTTTCATGTCCTGCCACAGGGGCTAAATATCACCACCCCAACACCTGCACCTTTCTGAGTACTTGACCCATCAAACATGAGGACCCACAGCTTCACGCAGATGTAATTTCTAGGCTTGGCCGGCGAGTCGTACACTTCAACACACGGGTGTTGGGCGAGATAATCGGCTAAAGCTTGTCCCTTGACGGCCTTGAAAGGTACATAAATTATGGCAAATGCATTCAATTTAATAGCCCACTTTACAAGTCTCCATTGCAAGACAGGCTGATTAAGAAGGTACCTTACAATATCAACTTTGGATACAACTAGAACCTCTTTAGGTAAAAGATAATATTCCAATTTGGTTTAGGCATTAAACAATGATAAATAAAGTTTTTCAATCGGAGAGTAGCTAGTCTCTACATCATTGAGAATCCTACTAAGGTAATAAATAGCTCGTTCGGCACCATTGTCATCATCCTGCGCTAGGAGGCAACCGATGGCTTGGTCCTCGGCTGCAATGTAGAGCTTCAACAGTCTCCCAGGCAGGGTAGGAACTAGGACTGGAGGGTTAGCTAAGGAAGCCTTAATTTGGTCAAAGACCTCCTACTGCTTTTCTCCCCACACCATATCTTTAGAGCTCTTTAACCTTAGCAATGGTGAAAAAGCTTTCATCTTCCCCGCTGAGTTGGCAATGAATCTCCACAAAAAATTATTCTTGCCGACGAGATTTTGTAGCTATTTCTTAGTCCTCGACGGACTAGCTTCAAAGATAGCTCGGGCTTTGTACTTATCCACCTCGATAACCTGGTTGTGCAACAAGAAACCCAAAAAGTTCCCTGCAGATACACCGAACGCACATTTAGTGAGATTCATCTTGAGATTGTGGAGTCTCGTCCGCTTTAGAGCTTGTTCAAGCTCGATAAGATGTGCTTCAAAGATTTTGGACATAACTACGACATCATTAATGTATACTTCCATGCTTTTTTCGATCAAGCCATGGAAGATTGCATTCACTGCCCTTTAATAAGTGGCTCCCACATTTTTTAGGCCAAAAGGCATGACTAACCAATCATAGATACCTAAAGCGCCAGGGCACCCAAAGGCAATCTTATGGGTGTCCGCCTCGGCCACGTAAATCTGGTATATTCGGAATAGCCATCCATGAAAGTTAGGATGGCATTGTTTGCCGCGGATCGACTAACATATCGGCCGCAAGCAAACCATACTCATCCTTCGGTGTGGCCAAGTTCAATTTTCTATAATCAATACAAGCCCTTACTTGGTCATTCTTTTTAGTAACCGGTACTATATAAGATAGCCATTCATGCGGTTCTTATGAATCCTGCCTTCAATAACCTTTCCACCTCATCTTTGATCTGAGGCATCAATTGAGGATTGAACCTCCTTGATGGCTGTTTGTGAGGATTCCACCCGTCCTTGATAGGAAACTGATGTTCCACTAGTTTTCTATCCAAACTTGGTATCTCATGGTAATCCCATCCAAAGCAATCTCTGTACCTTTTATTTAGCTCAACCACTTGGCTCCTTTGTTGTGCACTTAAAACCCCACTGATCTTAGTCATCCTAGGTTTTGATTCCGTCCCTGGGTTAACTTCTACCAGAGGATCCTGCACCTCAAAAGTAGGTACCCTCCTCTTAATGAGTTCTAGATGTGGGGGATCGGGATAGTCGCTTACCTCAGTCTCAGCCAATACTCCAATTTGTTGTTCTTCTTGGAGCTCATCGTCCCCAATTACTGCACCAAACATAGCTTTTCCGACGCTGGATTCCACTTGGAAGAGATGTAGCCCATCCAGCAGGCTCTATAGCTCTAGAGGGGTATCAACCATTAGACTCGGCAATAGGCCGTAGATCGGCCAACATTTTTAGTCTGAACCCTTCTTGCGTCAGTTCACAAGACTCAACACCTCCTTCCGCATAACTCCTCGGATTGTGATAGGACTCAGGTAAGGAGAATAGAGGATAGCCTCGAACATCTTGAGTTTGGCTAGGAAAGGGTTAGGGTCCAACTCAACAATATCCACCTTGTCACCTACCCATATCATAAGCTTCTGGTGCAGAGTCGAGGGCACACATTCACTGGTGTGGATCCAATCCCTACCAAGAATCACTACGTACGACGACTTCCCTTGTATGAGTAAGAAAGTCGACCGTGTGATCTTCAACCCAACTCTTACATCAGCCACCAACACCCTAAGAGCATGGGAATGGTGACCCATGAAGCTGGTCATGATTATAGTGGTCGGGATGAGATCTTTAGCGTTCCTCTCGAGCTTCTTCATTATAGCCATCGATATGACAGCTGAGGTTTCTTAGGGCTTTGGGGACCATACAGGTATTCCATAACCACGTCGGTCAATGGGCTACCAGTTACCTCGAGTGCCCCGATCATAATGTCAAACTTGGCTCTCTCTTCAGAAATAGTATCGAGGTTGGGTGTCGTTGCCGCGAGTGCATTATGTACACTGGCCTCGGTACGTTTAGGAAAAGCCTGTTCCAACGCGGTGGCTATAGAGGCTGCAGAGGTTTCCCTGTTTCCATCACCCTGGCTGTGGCTACTGAGGTTTAGGAAAAGCCTTTATGTTGTACGAACTGTTCTATTCGAATAGCTCTAGATGCTAGGCAACTGAGGTCGGCACGGGCTTGTCCCCAAGCTTTTCTTTCAATAGTGGGTGCATTCCAGAGATGGCCATGGAAGTTAGCTAAGATTCAGTGAACTGAAATGAGCACTTTTCAGTCATCTTTCTGAATCTTTTAATAAACTCAACCACTGAGTCGTCCACCTTCTGTCGTAAGTTCATGAGATCGGCAGCGGTGACCTCGGGTTGTCGCCAATAGAATTTGTCACGGGAGCACCTTTCCATGTCTGCCCATGTCTGAATAGAATTAGGTGGAAGGGAAGAATACCAAATAAACGCGGTCCTTGTCAATAACAAAGGTAACAACTGTAGCTTATGGTACTCATTCAGGTTACCTTCCCGACATTGAGCCGTGAATCGGCCTTCCTATTCCATGGTTGACTTGCCGTCATCTCCGGAAAATGTGGAAAAGTAAGGTGTCTTAAATCCTCTGGGCAGAGGCACCGGTCTGTCAACCCATTCGGGTAAAGCTTCCAACATACCCGTCTGTCGAGTGTTTTCAATCGCACACCGAAGAACTTCTTCATGGTGTCAGCTATAAGACTCGGGTCCAAGAGTTGGAACCCCAAGGTCCCCGGCTCGGTTGGAGCAGTTGGTCGCGACAGTTTTTCAAGGGGACCCTGTGCTCCGGGTTAAAGGGGTACCTAGCTAAGATAAGCTATTAGCCTATCCTTGTCAAGGAATTGTTGGACCGGGGTTGGCAAGACCAGTTTCTTAGTTAGTTGTTTGAGCACTCTGGCAAGGTGGAATTTGATTCCATGACTTCTCGACAGAGTTCCCAATCATCTGCGGGTATGGATGTGAAGCCACCGGAAATGGCACTAGTGCTTCAGGATAAGGCTGTAGATGGGTAGTATCTACCTGACCTGCCGAGCCCTAATTTTGGGCCGAATGCTTGCCCCCCTGCGTAGGGTTGATGGTTAGCATCGAAGGACATCCGTAAGATGATCCTCACGGTAAACCTATTGATCCTATAGCCTCGGGCGGCCTCCTGGTCATCTGCACCTGACCATGTTGAAGATTTGTGGTGTTAGTAACATTCGCCATAAACTACCCCCGAGTGTTGGCGTTGGCAAAATTACTGTTACGTAAAAACGTACATAGTGCAAGTATACACTGTCAACAAGTAATATAGAGTAAGTGAGATCGTTCCCACGAGGAATTATGCTAAATAACGAGAGTTTAATTTGACTAACAATTTAGTGAGGAAAGTAAATGACACACAAGTTTTGGGCAACATAAATAGTAGTAAAAAGTAAAGGGTAATGGAAATCAGTGATGAGAACAAGTCAAGATGCATTCACTTCAGTAGCTTCATTAAAATGTGATTAAGGGTACGTTCAATACTGCAGCATTAGGTGCTGCAGCAATAAGACGTTATTCTCTCGAATACTTCACACTAGGTTTCCTTGCAAGAGTTTATCTCTAAACCCTAAAGAAGTACCTCCTAGGCTGCTTGAGCACCGGCAGTGTTCACCTTATGGGTTATGCCCTCCTATCTCTAGGGTTAAGCAAGTTACATCAAGATCTCTCGTTAATGTTCACTACCCATATTACCTTGTGAGATAAATTTACAAACCATCTCTGAATTTATAAATGCTATTTAGAATAGGCGGACCATTCCTACTCTAAAATGGAAATATTTTCACACACAAGATAAAATGCATAACATTGAACATACTTCATTAATCACATAGTAATTTAGCTACATCAGATCCAGCATCTCAACTATGAGTATTTAGCTCATATTGAGCTTGCAAAACATGGAAAATAACTTAAACAAAATAGTAGAAGTCATATTACAAATTTCAAGGTAAGAAATGATACTACGAAGAGAGAACAGTAGGAGAGCTCCAAGGATGACAATGGAGGACTGATCCAGCTCGTCCAAGTAGAATCCACCGAGAAAAATGTAACTCCAGTGATGCTGCAGCAAGAGTCTCAGCAATGGAAGTGTTTGGTAGTGAAGGGTGAGCTTTTGCACGCAAGAGGAGCTATCTCTAAACTTCCCCTGACGGCCCAGCATGCTAATGAAGAAAGGGAAACGTCCTTATATAGTGTCTCCTTGCACACAACCCTAAAATGATGTCCTTTTTGGGAAAATGCTGCCTAGGTTAAAGGGCAATTGTGGGAAACCCACATTAGGTCATATCTTTCCGTGCCATACACCTCTGACACCTGTCCTTGCCTTGATTTCCGTGTTTTCCGCACTCCCCTTGAGCTTTCTCTCTCATCTTCCGCATTTCCACTATTGTGCACGCACCTGTTGCTGCAGCAATGACACTAAACATAATTAAATGCATTAAGGGCGTCAAAATGCCCAATTACAACCAAATCATTCCTGCACCAATATTTCTAACAAAAACACTTATTTACACACTAATTAACACAACAAGTTTATTAAATCTCCTAAAATCAAGCTTAGAGAGCAAGTAATAACCATCATAAAAGATGGTTATCAATTACCAGGCTAAGGAAATACAGGGTTAGGAGTTACTTGATGAGAAAGTGCCTATTGGCATATGATGGAACCTGTTGCACGTCCCCCATTGGACTCAGATGTCCTCCCTATTGTTGGCCGAGGACACCAAGGCTCATCACGCTACTAGCTTGTGTAGAAAGCCTCTGTTCTAGTTCTTTGGCTTACTGCACTTCATTGTGCACCATAGGTTTTACTATGCCATTCAATTCCTGGGAGACTTGGTACATAATATCATGAATCCCCATGTCTATCTGCTAGCGAATGAACTACGTGGTTATTGACCACAGAATCTTCATCAATCGGCGCGATTGATCATTGGGTTTGGTGATTGCCATATGGGCAATTGGCCCCGAAGTACCTGCCTACTCTTGGGTCTTAGGTTTTGATACAGTTCCCTTCTTAGAAGAAGAAGACAGCTCCATACTTAAGTTTCGGCCAGAGCATAAGTACATGCGCCACTAATAATCCAGACTAGGAGAATCAAAATCAAAGGTTTGTCATCCTGTGTTGGTCCCACCGGGCGTGCCAATTTTGTTGTCGTCAAACAGTTTATTCCTAGAAGCGGGATAGGCCAAAGGTTTGAACACTTACGATTCATCTGTTTCTTCGAGCAATTGCGTCGAGTAAGGAACTCTGTTCCTAGCTATGGGTTCCCTAACTCCTCCAAAGAGTGTTAGGATGGGCGAGAGGGATGTGTGGTTTGGATTATCTAAATGCGGAAAACATAAAGAAAAATAGTACAGGATAAAAATAAAGACTTTGGGAGAAAAATTGTAGATTGATTGATTGATATGTGTTTTTGAATGTACAATCCTACTATATATATATATACATACATGAGCCTTCGTTGGCTACTACTTGAGCCTACAATTGACCACCATTAGATTAGCTAAGATCAACGACCCTCATTTACCCTAGAAACTCGGAGATTTTTTCCAGGACCGCACTTGCACGGGTTAGTAGGATCAAACTGCTTCGCTCCTGTTTCCACGACGCTCCAATATTCATTGACCTTAAACGCTTCAACATTGTGTACCCGTGCATTGAATGCTTGTCTCCAAACAAGCCGTCCACTAGTGGAAAAATTAGAAAAGAATTGGAGTTTTTAAGTCGGACTCTGAATTATCCGACTTAAAAAGTGGACGCGGTGGCAATTTTGTAATTATTATGGCAGCAATCCAGAACTTTTAAGGCAGCGCACTTATTCAATCCTAACATTAACAATGCTGCAGCATCAGTTGCTGCAGCATTACAGACTCAGAATTGTACTTTGTTCAGACTTTTGACTTGATTTTGCCATGCAATGCCTTTATTTCCATTTCTCTTCTGAATAGCATTTTTGCGTTTTTTTTTGCACAATAGGCAATTGCAGCACGTTACATATTTACAGCTTTTGATGCTTTGTATCCTCATTCAGATTCAAATTTACATGTCCTAAAACTATGTGCACATAAGTCAGCATTGCTGCAGCACTGCATTCCTTCAGGCTTTGCCTTAATATATCTCAGAGAACCCCCAAACTTAGTTTCTTATGCTGCCCTAAGTTTTTAGTAGAAATTTAGCAATTCCCTAGGTCTACCAACACTAGCCTAGTTTCAGATCATCTTTAATTCACTAAGTTCCTACCTAAGTTCAAGTTCAAGTGTAGGAGCAGAAGTAAACTAGTTCACTCACTAAACAGGGGTGTAATCACTCATTTCTCACCATATCATCACTAAGTTTTTGCTCAACTCTACTTCTATTTTTTTTTTTAAATTCACTAATTTGATTGCATATAACAGAGTACAAGACCTATGTATAGCTCCCCCCCACACTTAGAACTGTGCAGTGTCCTCACTGCATAAAGACAAAGGGGCAAGCTACAGAACAGCAAAAGCAGAAGCAACTACTAACAACACAACTGTTGAGTGCTAACACAGGCAAGGCTCTCAACAAGTTTATTCAAACACTAGAAACAGAAACACGCAACTAAAAACAGAGACAGAAATGAAAACTAAAAACATAAAGCATCAACCAGAATCAGCAACAACAGTTGCTGCAGCAGTAGAAGCAGTGCTGCAGCATCACCTGCAGTCACACCCTCAAACTTCCAATTGCCAGAATTATTTTCCTGCAAAACAAACACAAGAACAAACAACAACACTGATTTATTAGATTAAAAACCCTGGGCTGCCTCCCAATAGCGCTTGGTTTCCTCAGCCAGACTAGCCTCTAATGCTAGAGGTTTTGTAATTCTGTGGTGACTTTGTCCCTCACCACATGTGCTCCACGGTACTGTTTCACCCTCTTACCATCAATTTTGCATGTGGACCCAATCAGCTCTCTTCTTTGAATTTTCTCAGATGCTGCATCAATAGGTGCTGCAACATTCACTTGCTCAGCAGATGCTGTTGCATTAAATCTCAGAATCTGATTCTCTTCATCTTGTGGTTCTGGCTGAGGTGGGAGCTGGGTGGGTTCTAGTTGCTGGGGTTCAACATTCCCATGAGTTTCTTTGACAACAACATCATCATGTAACATACTTACTTCCACAAGGTCTTCTTTTTCTGATTCATCAAGAGATTTAACCAAATGGTCACTTTGCTTATGGAAGTGCTTTTGAACTACAGATTCAAGAGGTACAACAAAGGAACATTCCTCGGTTCCTTTATCAGGATACTTGAGGGCATTCATCACATTGAACTTGATCTCTTGGTCATTAACTCTCATAGTCAATTCCCCTTTTTGCACATCAATTAGAGTCTTCCCAGTAGCCAAGAAAGGTCTTCGAAGAATTATAGGCACTTCCTTATCTGCTTCAAAATCTAGAATCACAAAGTCAGCACGAAATACAAATTTATCAACCTTTATCAGAACATCTTCAATGATTCCCTCAGGATAGGCAATAGATCTATCTGCAAGTTGAAGAGTGACAGTGGTAGGCCTAGCAATTCCAATACCAAGCTGTGTAAATATGGATTTGGGCATCAAATTGATGCTTGCCCCCAAATCACACAGTGCACGACCAGAATAGGATCCACTAATAGAACATGGTATGTGAAACGGCGAGGGTCCTCCAATTTTCTTGGGAGCTTGCTCTGCATGATCATGCTACACTCTTCTGTCATTGCTACTGTCTCAAACTCTACCAGTCTCCTCCTCTTGGTGAGCACTTCCTTCATGAACTTTTCATAATTGGGAATTTGTTGAAGTGCTTCCACCAAAGGGACATTGATGTGTAGTTGTTTCAGCACCTCTAAGAATTTACCAAATTGTTTGTTCTCCTGAGCCTTCTTCAACCTTTGAGGAAAGGGAGGAGGAGGGTACTCTTGAACAAACTGAGGTAATGGCACAGGTGTTGCACCAGATGCTGCAGCATCAACTGCTGTCGCATCTGTTTTACTCTTTTTTTCATTTTTTTCAGAATCTTTTTCTTTTCTTTTGTCACCACCACCTGTAGTAAGTGATGGCCCATTCAAATCCTTCCCACTCCTTAGAGATATAGCCTTTCATGTCTCCTTCCCTTTAGAAGATGAAGCTTCAGTGGTGGATAGCAAAGATCCACTCTGTCTTTGGGTTAGAGCAGTAGCTATCTGACCAATTTGGTTCACCAAGTTCTTGATTGCAGCCCCTTGAATCTGATATTGAGTCTTTGTTTCATTCATGAAAGCTTTCAACATAGCCTCCATTGAGTTATCAGATGCAGGAGCAGATTGCTTTGCTTGAGCAGGGAATCCTGGTGGCACAGCAGGTGCTGGAGTAGTTGCTGCAGCAGGTGCTGTTGTAGCATTGTTGCTCCATCTGAAATTTGGATGATCTCGCCACCCAGGATTGTAGGTATTTGAATATGGATTATTACCCTTGTTGTACCCAACATAGTTGACTGAGATAGGATTCGCAGGACACTCCTCATAAAGATGACCTCCTCCACAATAAACACAACTTGGAGAGGAACCGCATGGAGCTGGTTCAATTGCTGCTACAGTTGCTTCAGTTGCTGCAGCATGTGTTGCTGTAGCACTAGGTGAACTTATGTTTTTGATCATATTAGATAGTGAAGCCACTTGAGCAGACAAGGCAGTAATCTCACTCACTTCATGTATACCAGCCACCTTCTTTTGAGCACTTGACCTAGCAGTAGGCCATTGATAGCTATTTGCAGCAATATCCTCAATAAGATTATATGAATCATTGTAAGATCCTTTGAGTAGAACTCCTCCAGATGAAGCATCAAGCATGAGCCTTGTTTGGGGCTCCAATCCATTGTAGAAAGTCTCCATTTGGATGATGACAGGAATACCATGGTGTGGGCACTTCCTCAACAGTTCTTTGTATCTTTCCCATGCTTCAAACAAAGTTTCAGATTCAGTTTGCTTAAAAGAGGTAATTTCATTTCTCATCTTGGCATTCTTTATTGGAGGAAAATATTTTGTCATAAATTTTTCTGTCATCTCATTCCAAGTAGTGATAGAGTTAGGCTCTAGTGAGTTAAGCCAGGCCTTTGTTCTATCCTTCAAGGAATAAGGAAACAATTTCAGTTTGAAAGCATCATCTGTAACACCAGGGAGAATGAAATTACTGCAAACCTCAACAAATTGTTTCAAATGCAGATGTGGGTCTTCAAGGGGACCACCACCAAACTGCCCAATTGTTTGAAGCATTTGGAACATCATAGGTTTGAACTCAAAATGGGTTGTAGCAATTTCTGGCCTCACTATGCCTGTTTGCATAGTTTGAGGGTCAAAAACTGCATAATCTCTCATGGGTCTGTTCCTGTCATTTGCCATTCCCATGACATTCATATCAATAACCTGTCTTCTGTACCTTGCATCACCATCACCTTGAATTGTGGGAGGTGGTGAAGGTGGTGGAGTAAGATCACCATCAACAATAGGTGGAGGACTAGCCATAGCAGCTGCTCGTCCTAATTCAATGAGTCCTGGAGTACTGTGAACTCTTCTCAATCTTCTAAAATGTCTTTCTATCTCTGGGTGCAACTGGAATTCTGGAGTATTGCGTCTAAGCCTGTGCATATGCTGCAGCAACAGATGTAGCAGCAACTAACGCTGTAGCAACAGAAACAACACAAACAGAATTAGTAACAAAAGGCACTAAGTTGCTAACTAATTAAACAGTCAATTTAACTATAATTCCCCGGCAACGGCGCCAAAAACTTGTTACGTAAAAACATAGATAGTGCAAGTATACACTGTCAACAAGTAATATAGAGTAAGTGAGATCGTTCCCACGAGGAATTATGCTAAATAACGAGAGTTTAATTTGATTAACAATTTAGTGAAGAAAGTAAATGACACACAAGTTTTGGGCAACATAAACAGTAGTAAAAAGTAAAGGGTAATGGAAATCAGTGATGAGAACAAGTCAAGATGCATTCACTTCAGTAGCTTCATTAAAATGTGATTAAGGGTACGTTCAATACTGCAGCATTAGGTGCTGCAGCAATAAGACGTTATTCTCTCGAATACTTCACACTAGGTTTCCTTGCAAGAGTTTATCTCTAAACCCTAAAGAAGTACTTCCTAGGCTGCTTGAGCACCGGCAGTGTTCACCTTATGGGTTATGCCCTCCTATCTCTAGGGTTAAGCAAGGAACATCAAGATCTCTCGTTAATGTTCACTACCCATATTACCTTGTGAGATAAATTTACAAACCATCTCTGAATTTATAAATGCTATTTAGAATAGGCGGACCATTCCTACTCTAAAATGGAAATATTTTCACACACAAGATAAAATGCATAACATTGAACATACTTCATTAATCACATAGTAATTTAGCTACATCAGATCCAACATCTCAACTATGAGTATTTAGCTCATATTGAGCTTGCAAAACATGGAAAATAACTTAAACAAAATAGTAGAAGTCATATTACAAATTTCAAGGTAAGAAATGATACTACGAAGAGAGAAGAGTAGGAGAGCTCCAAGGATGACAATGGAGGACTGATCCAGCTCGTCCAAGTAGAATCCACCGAGAAAAATGTAACTCCAGTGATGCTGCAGCAAGAGTCTCAGCAATGGAAGTGTTTGGTAGTGAAGGGTGAGCTTTTGCACGCAAGAGGAGCTATTTCTAAACTTCCCCTGACGGCCCAGCATGCTAATGAAGAAAGGGAAACGTCCTTATATAGTGTCTCCTTGCACACAACCCTAAAATGATGTCCTTTTTGGGAAAATGCTGCCTAGGTTAAAGGGCAATTGTGGGAAACCCACATTAGGTCATATCTTTCCGTGCCATACACCTCTGACACCTGTCCTTGCCTTAGTTTCCGTGTTTTCCGCACACCCCTTGAGCTTTCTCTCTCATCTTCCGCATTTCCACTATTGTGAACGCACCTGTTGCTGCAGCACTGACACTAAACATAATCAAATGCATTAAGGGCATCAAAATGCCCAATTACAACCAAATCATTCCTGCACCAATATTTCTAAACAAAACACTTATTTACACACTAATTAATACAACAAGTTTATTAAATCTCCTAAAATCAAGCTTAGAGAGCAAGTAATAACCATCATAAAAGATGGTTATCAATTACCAGGCTAAGGAAATACATGGTTAGGAGTTACCTGATGAGAAAGTGCCTGTTGGCATATGATGGAACCTGTTGCACGTCCCCCAATGGACTCAGATGTCCTCCCTATTGTTGGCCGAGGACACCAAGGCTCGTCACGCTACTAGCTTGTGTAGAAAGCCTCTGTTCTAGTTCTTTGGCTTACTGCACTTCATTGTGCACCATAGGTTTTACGATGCCATTCAATTCCTGGGAGACTTGGTACATAATATCATGAATCCCCATGTCTATCTGCTAGCGAATGAACTACGTGGTCATTGACCACAGAATCTTCATCAATCGGCCAGATTGATCATTGGGTTTGGTAATTGCCGTATGGGCAATTGGCCCCGAAGTACCTGCCTACTCTTGGTTCTTAGGTTTTGATACAGTTCCCTTCTTAGAAGAAGAAGACAGCTCCATACTTAAGTTTCGGCCAGAGCATAAGTACGTGCGTGCCAGTTTTGTTGTCAAAATCAAAGGTTTGTCATCCTGTGTTGGTCCCACCGGGCGTGCCAATTTTGTTGTCGTCAAACACTTTATTCCTAGACGCGGGATAGGCCAAAGGTTTGAACACTTACGATTCATCTGTTTCTTCGAGCAATTGCGTCGAGTAAGGAACTCTGTTCCTAGCTATGGGTTCCCTAACTCCTCCAAAGAGTGTTAGGATGGGCGAGAGGGATGTGTGGTTTGGATTATCTAAACGCGGAAAACATAAAGAAAAATAGTACAGGATAAAAATAAAGAATTTGGGAGAAAAATTGTAGATTGATTGATTGATATGTGTTTTTGAATGTACAATCCTACTATATATATATATATATATATATATATATATATATATATATATATATATATATATATATATATATATACATGAGCCTTCGTTGGCTACTACTTGAGCCTACAAGTGACCACCGTTAGATTAGCTAAGATCAACGACCCTCATTTACCCTAGAAACTCGGAGATTTTTTCCAGGACCGCACTTGCACGGGTTAGTAGGGTCAAACTGCTTCGCTCCTGTTTCCACGACGCTCCAATCTTCATTGACCTTAAACGCTTCAACATTGTGTACCCGTGCATTGAATGCTTGTCTCCAAACAAGCCGTCCACTAGTGGAAAAATTAGAAAAGAATTGGAGTTTTTAAGTCGGACTCTGAATTATCTGACTTAAAAAGTGGACGCGGTGGCAATTTTGTAATTATTATGGAAAAAAATTTTGGCACGCAAAGTTTTAAGTCGGGTGAAAACATACGTCCGACGTTAAATGTTTAATTAAATTTTGCGTTTCCTACTCTCCGCCAAAAAAACAAAAAACTTCTAAAACGACGCGTGGTTCCTCTTCGATTCATTGCTAAAACATCTTCCACTGCTCTCTCCGTGAAACCTAGCTCTTCCCTTACTCTCTCCGCGAGCTGCCGTCCTCCTTGGTCGCCGTCACCATCTCGCTCGCCGTCACCATATCTCTCGCTGTCACCATCTCCCTCGCCGTCACCATATCCGCCAAACATCACTCTGCTATTGTTTCCTTCTCTCTCGTCGTCACCATCTCCGCCAAACACCACTCTGCTACTGTTTCCTTCTCTCTCGCCGTCACCATCTCCGCCAACCGCCGTCCTCCTTGCTCACCGTCAGTTTTTCTGAAAGGTAAATCACCACTTCTCATTTTCTTTCTTTTTGCTATAAAAATGATCCTCCCTCTCTCTAGTTGTTCATTCTTGCTAAAGATTTGAATATTGTTCTAATTTGAGATTCTGTTGTGGTGATGTTGATTTCTTGTGACTGTGAACTCTGCCTAAAGCAGATTTTTAGGTACCTGATCTGATTTCCAAGACCTAGAGAACCAAGAAGGCCAGTATTTTGGGAAATACGGTATGTGGTGTTACTGATTCTGAATATTCTTGTTTTTTATTTTTGTATGTTTCTTATTTTTGTTAATTTTGTAGATACATCTTGTTTCTTGATATTCTGACTTGGCATATCTGTTCTTGATATTATTATATGATATTATAGTTTGAGTATAACAATAATATTCTGACTAGAAAACGTCTCAAATGCATAGATACCTAACTGAACATTTGAGCTTAGAGATATGAAATAGAATGTCTACACTTTCAGCAACAATTGATGTGAAAACATAGTGCTCTGAATTGTAGAGAGATCAATTATGTTGTTACAATTTGATGAATTCAAGAAAGGTTTAATGAAAAGTAAAAATTCAATTTGAGCTGCCTTGTAACAGAGGAACTCTCTAACCGAGTTCCATGTCACTTCGGTCTGTTTTATCATTCCCTTGGGGACTCGGCCTTCTTGATATACTTCTTATGTCTCCACACCGAGCCTTCCCCTATCTTCATCGCTTGGCACATATTATCTATACATGCCCCAATGTTTTTATAACTTGCCTCGGCTTAGCCCTAGCTTCGAACTCCTCATTTTCCCTCGGCCAACAATTTAACTTATTTTGGGTGTTAACACAAGTATCTTCTAAAAACACGGAAAATACAAATCAAAACCAAAACTAAAGGTACGGTAAACACTCCATACAACTCTTTGTCACATGTCTCTATTACTACTCTCAATATTGTTTTCGTACCACCCCATGTATCATCATAATTATCATCATCATCATCATCATCATCATCAACAATTGAGGTATAGCTCGCTCATACTACGTTGAGTCCCTGCTTGTGGTGTTCAGTGGTTTGGGCAAATCCGAGCCAACCCATAGCCCGATCCAAACCGAAGTTTTTGGTTTGAATAATTTTCGTAATTAGTTCAAACCCAAACCTTCCCGTAAGGACCCACACTAGTTTGGTTCAGACACTAGATTTTAAAAATTAAAACCAAGCCAACTCGTGTACCTGAACTATTGATACCACTAGCACTAACAGGGAGCAAAACTGCCAGCAACTGTTAATCTGCTCTATCAATCACTTTCGCTCACTATCTCAATTTTCACACTTATTTGTTACACATATTTCCTATGCAGTAGGCTCTATTTTCAGCAATCAACATTAAGGTGATTCAATAATACATTGATCTCAACGGAAGTCACGCGGATACTTAAAGATGATATGCACTATGACTTGATGTGGCATGGCCTTTGGAGTGCACCTTTCTTGGATGTGATGCAAATTTAGGAGACGTCCAACCAAGTGACGTGTGTGTGTTTCGGTTGGGTAATATTTTGTTTGGATTTATCTCCTTGTGAACAATTCATTGTGGATGAATAAATCAAGAGTTGATTTTATATGCACACTATAATAAATCAAGAGTTTGTTAAAATATCAATAATTGATTTTTTACTATGCCAGCCAATTGCTGGGAGACTTGGTACATAATATCAATAATCCCCATGTCTATCTGCTACCGAATGAACGACTTGGTCATGACCACGAGTTCTTCATCAATCGGCGCGACTGATCATTGGGTTCGATAACTGCCATGTGGGAAATTGGCCCCGAAATACCTGTCTACTCTAGCTTCTTAGGTTTTGATGCAATTCCTTTCTTAGAAGCAGAAGCAGCACCATACTTAAGTTTCGGCCAGAGCGTAAGTACATGCGCCACTAATAATCCAAACCAGGAGAATCAAACTCAAAGGTTTGTCAGCTTGTGTTGGTCCCACCGGGCGTGCCAGTTTTGTTGTTGTCAAACACTTTATTCCTCGCCGCGGGATAGGCCAAAGGTTTGAACACTTATGGTTCCTCTGTTTTTTCAAGCAATTGCCTCGAGGAAGGAACTATGTTCCTAGACTATGGGTTCCCTAAGTCCTCCAAAGAGTGTTAGGTTGGGTAAAGGGGACGCGAGGATTGGATATCTACTGGCCTAATGCATGTAAGTAAAATAAGTGCAATAAAGTAAGGTAAATTGTGAGAAAAATAGATTGTGTATTGATTGATGTGAGTCTTTTTTACAAGTATTCTTCTCTATATATATATACATAGAGAAGAGGCAACCAGATGCCGTCTTGGAGAGATTGAGGCTTATCTGTTCGAGCTACGCCAAGAGCTGCAAACCCTGGGCCCTCAGCAAGAAGAGGCGGTGCGCAACCTTAGCGTGGCCGTCTAGGAGCAAAGCCGTTTATATCTTCTAAGCATGCCCTTGGACCAGTGTATCAAGCAGCTTGAGGCTCAAAAGGGGTCTTTATCTATGATTTGGAGCGTGGCCAAAGTGATGTTCAAGTTGTGGTTTCCTCATGTAGCAGGCTGCATTTTCTCTTGGTAGGCCCTTCTGTCACCCCTCCTGTAGCTGACTCTTCGGCGGTAGCCGCTTTAGGTCCGGTCGTCCTTCCTTCTGTCAATACGCCACCAAACCAAGCAGAACCTGAATCGGTGGAGGGGGAACTTCAACAGCAGAAGAGTAGGGGTTTTGTAGGAAGATCTTCTGTTTTCCTCTAGGTCGTTGGTGTATGGTGTACCATCCTGACAATTATAACTTTCATCTACCAGTTCTCTTTTCCTTGCATACTTTCCCATAAAGTAGGATAATATGCCGTAAAATATTTGCCATTAATTTTCATCTTGAATTCTTCTCCGTCTAGCTTAATCAAACGGTATGCTTCGCCGTTAAACACTTCACTTATGATGTAAGGCTCGTCCCAATTCGGGGACCATTTGCCAAACCTGGGGTCTTTCCTCCCAAGTGGCAGAATTGTCTTCCAAACATGGTCACCTTCGACAAACCTTTTTGGCTTGACATGCTTGTTGTAGGTGCGGGCCATCTTAGCCTTATTTATTTTTATCCTACTGAGGGCAGCCAGTCTATCATCATCCACTGAGTCCATCGGATCGGATCAATATCAATCCATTTTTATCTATTAATTACAAGACAAAAATTCAACAATCACTTAGCCAAAATCGAAGAGGTAGAGAAAATGCCTCGAGCCAATGTTCGAGTAACAGGCGCTACAGCGCTGAAGTAACTCATGCCATACTCCCAGGAAAAGCTCGAACGACCTTCAACAAAAGGGTACCTGTACCCGAAACCGACACAGGTAGGTAGGTAGAGAATACCTAGGGACGCGAGACAACTCTCTCTAAGGAACTCGGCAAAATAGCCTCGTAACTTCCAGGCACAACGACGCAATTATCAGGGGCGCGCTCTACCGCTGAGCTAATAGCCCGTTGTGCGGTCCCCCCTTATCTTATCTGCCACATTTGCATTTAAAATTAAATGTGTCTTTGTTCGAACCACCGCGCAAGCCCCTTTTTTTCAAATTACCTATTTGAAGACCTCTTGATTCTAACAACTGATTACAGAGTGGATCATTCTGGCCTGTTGGTACTCATCCATACTAAGAGAGTGCGGGCGAGCCACTCTTAACGATGCCACACTAATCTCAAGTGGTAGAACAACATCCTGACCATATACCAAACGATAGGGGGTCGCCCCCGTGGCTGTAGACTTGGAATTCCCCATGGCCCACAGGACCTCATGGAGGGTTTCGTGCCACCGCCGGGGTTTGTAATACTCTTGGAGGGTCCGTTAGCTTGAGCATAATAGGGAGATGAGTGTCTCATCTTGATGCCATACTCTTGGGCAAAGGCCACCACTTGCTCTCCTGTGAACATTGGGCGTTGATCGGCCGTGGTGGTCTCAGGGATTCCAAATATGTATATGATTTGGTTCTCTATGAACTTGATTACCGCGGCCTGATTGACACTCCCCAGAGGCACAGCTTCCACCCATTTGGTGAAGTAGTCGGTAGCTACAATGATGAAGTTATGGCCCTTTGAACTTGGAGGATGTATCTTGCCGATTAAGTACATGGCCCATCCTCTAAAGGGCCAAGGCTTGACGATGGGATGGAGCTCGTCTGCAGGCACTCTTTGGATCGGCCCATGCAACTGGCAAGCTTCACAAGCCTTCGCAAGTTGGAAGCAATCGGTCGTGATTGTTGGCCAATAGTATCCGTAGAGAAGCCACTTCATGATGGGACCAGACCTGTGGGCACCACATATTCCCTCGTGCACTTGAGCCTTTACAGTATAAGCATCTTTACTCTTAAGGCACCGTAACAATACCCCTGTGGCACTTCTCTTGTAAATCTCGTCCCCTATCATGATGTACTTGAGGGCCCTCTGCTTGACCCTGAAGTCACTGTTAGCCGTCGGGTTACAGAGGTATTCTATCAACACCCCGATCCAGGCATCAGCTGGATCCACTACGGTTGGTACTGACGCGTCTTGCTGTAGCACCTCGACCGCCACTTCTTTTTACCCCGAGGCTTGCTGGGCCAAGTCATTTGCTTCTTGATTCTCGTATCTAGGGACGTACGCGATTACCACATCAGCGAACAACTTTAACAAGTTATGGGCCGAGGCCCGTAGCTATTTGAACTTGTACTCCCCAGTTATCTATTTGATCACCAGCTCGGAATCACCCTTTATCTCTACATACTGGGCTTTCATGGCGGCCAAGATATCAAGTCCCATAATCAAGGCTTCATACTGGACCTGGTTATTGGAAGCTTGATCTCCTATCCTGCACATGAACCTCCATGTTCTGCCATAGGGGCTAGTGATTACCACGCCAATGCCTGCCCTTGTTTGAGTGCTTGAACCATCAAACATGAGGACCCAAGGTTTCAACCCCAAGTAGTTGACGGGCTTGGTTGGAAAGTCATACACCTCCACGCATGGGTTTTGGGCTAGGAAATCAGCCAGGGCCTGTCCCTTGACAGGCCTTAGGGGTACATTAGTTAAAGCAAACGCGTTCAACTTAATGGCCCACTTTACAAGTCTCCCTTGCAAGACAGACCTATTAAGAAGGTATCGAATGATATCCACTTTGCACACAACCAAAACTTCCTTAGGTAATAAGTAATATTCAAGTTTAGTACAAGCATTGAACAATGAGAAACAAAGTTTCTCAATAGGAGAATATCTAGTTTCTGCATTATTGAGGATTCTGCTGAGATAATATATATCGCGCTCGGCCCCATTATCGTCATCCTGAGCCAACAAAAAGCCGATAGCTTGCTCTTCGGCCGTAATGTAAAGCTTCAAGGGCTTCCCTAGCTGAGGAGGTAGCAGGACAGGGGGTTAGTCAAGGCAGCCTTGATCTGATCGAAGGCCTCCTGTTGCTTAGTCCCCCAGACCATATCCTCTGTGTTCTTTATCTTTTACAGGGGTGAGAAAGCTTTCATCTTTCCAGCCGAGTTGGCGATAAATCTCCTCACGAAGTTGATCTTGCCAAGCAAGCTCTATAGTTCCTTCTTTGTCCTAGGTGGTCTCTCCTCTAGGATGGCTCGAGCCTTGTACTAAGAAGCCCTGGAAATTCCCTATAGATACGCCAAAAAGCACATTTAGTGGGGTTCATTTTTAGATTGTGGAGTCTCACCACTTGAGAGCTTGTTCAAGCTCGACAAGGTGGGCCTCGAAACTCTTGGATTTGACTACCACGTCATCAATGTACACCTCCATGATTTTACCAATAAGGTCATGGAAGATGGCATTCATCGGCCTTTGATACGTGGCCCTTGAGTTTTTGAGGCCGAAGGGCATTACCAACAACTCATAGATACCTAAGGCGCTGGGGCATCTGAAGGCAGTCTTATGGGTGTCAGCCTCGGCCACATATATCTGGTTGTACCCAGAATGGTTGTCTATAAAAGTCAAGATGGCATTGTTAGTCGCGGCATCGACCAGCATGTCCGCCACAGGCATTCAGTACTCATCCTTTGGAGTGACCAAGTTCAGGTCTCTGTAATCAATACACACCCTCACATGGCCATTCTTTTTTATCATGGGGACTATGTTAGATTGCCATTCTACATACCTGTGAGTTCTTGTGAATCCTGCTTTCAATAGCCTTTCTACCTCTGCCTTGATCTGGGGCATCAGCCGGGGATTGAACCTCCTCGGTGGTTGCTTGTGGGGCTTGCAACTTTCCTTAATGGTCAACCTATGCTCTACTAGTGCCTTATCGAGACCTGGCATCTCATGGTAATCTCATGCAAAGCAGTCGTGGTATTCCTTTATCAAAGCTACCAACTGATCTCGTTGCTGTGGTTGCAAGTTGCCACTGACCTTGGTCATCCTTGGTTCATCTTCACTCCCAAAGTTAACTTCCACCAGAGGGTCTTGAGCTTCAAATGTGAGTACCCTTCTCTGGATGGGTTCTATGTGAGGGGGTTCGGCCAACATCCCGTCCTCGGGGTTATTCGAAGTCCTCTGACATGTGTGCTCTGGGAGTTCATCCTCTTCTTATACTGCACCGAACATAGCCACTTCAATGCTGGATTCAATCTGGAACAGGTGCAGTCGATGCAGCATGTTTTGTATTTCAGATGGGAGATTAATCATTACTCTTGGTGTTAGGCCGTGGGTTGGCCAACAGTTTGAGTTCAAAACCCTTCTTCGTCCAATCACACGATTCTATACCCCCCTTCCTCATAGTTTACTGGAATAGCTATAGGGCGCAGGTAGGGGGAATAGAAAGCAGCCTCAACCATCTTTTCCTCGGCAGGGAACGAATTGGGATCGGCCTCTACTGTCTCCTCTTTATCACCCACCTATATCATTAATCTCTGATGTAGAGTGGAGGGAACACAGTCACTGGTGTGGATCCAATCTCTCCCTAGAATTACAGCATAGGAAGGTTTTCCCTCAATAACAAAAAAAGCTGATCGGGTTATCTTAGACCCAACTGTTACGTCGGCCACCAACACCTCTAAGGCATGAGATGGGTGGCCCATGAAGCTTGTCATGGTCATAGTCGTGGGGATGAGGTCCTCAGCATTCTTGCCCAACTTCTTCATTGTCGTCAATAGCATGATGCTCAGCACAACACCACCATCCACAAATACTCTATTGAATAGTTTATCGTTCAAGTGGGCTTTAATGTAAAGGGGTTTCAAGTGTCTGGTCATATCCACCGTAGGGTCTTCTCTAGGGTTTGGGTCATATCCTAGGATATATTGTAAGCCGCTTTTGAAGGTCAGCTCAAGTCACTCACATATAAACAAATGTCATGCATGGATAATTAAATAGGTCGGGCACGTAACGAAATGTTTTTTGAAGCAACACACTCGATTATAAGCCTATTAGAAAAAGCACATAATCAATTCATAGCCTTCCTTTTAAATAATGATAATCGATTTCATGCTTCTTTCCTTGAAACAAAAATCGATTAGTTACTTCCTTATTAAAACTCACAATCGATTTCCAACTCTTCTCAAAAGATCAAAATTGATTTCCTTCCTTTTTAAAGAAACATAATCGATTTCCTTTTTCTTTTAGAGAAGCACATAATCGATTTGCATATTCCTTGTCTTAAGCACATAATCGATTTGCATCTTATCTATTCTTAAGCACATAATCGATTTGCATCTTATCTATTCTTAAGCACATAATCGATTTGCATCTTATCTATTTTTAAGCACATAATCGATTTGCATCTTACTTGTTTTAAGCACATAATCGATTATATTGTTTTACATAAATCTCTCCAACGGTCATATCCTTTTCTAAATCTATAAATAGGACACTTGGTTGAAACACAACACACAACCCATTTTACGAAAAACGTATCAAACGAAAAACAACCCTTTTCATTTACACTTCTGCTCACGCACTGTTTGTCTCTCAGAGCTGATCTCTCTCAAGGGTTAGTTGGGTTGGGGATTTCAAGTTGTTGGATCTTCCTACATAAGAGGTATTTTGGTATTTAGATTGTAATTTGTTTATCATTGTAATTTGTACAAGGGAGTGGGGTATCTCTCTAGGGTAGCTGTTTGTACTAGGAAGTGGGGTATCTTTCTAGGGTAGCTGGTTGTAACAAGGGTGGAGTATCTTTTGTTATTATTGTAATAGATCTGAGGGCTCTTCATAGGTGGGGTATCCTAGAAAAAGAGTGTCTGAGTCTGGAAAGGTTTCCAAGGCACCTGTAAGCTTTGTTGTGTTAGTGGAAATCTCACAAGGGTGTGAGGACTGGACGTAGGTCACTGGGAGGTGACCGAACCAGTATAAATCTGTTGTGTTCTTTATTGCTTTATTTTATTTTTCCTTCGCTTCCATAAACCTGTGCGAAAATTAATCTAAGTCGTTAAAAGGGGAGAAGTTTTTAAAATCTCAATTCACCCCAGCTTCAAGAGAAATGGCTTCAGGTTGGTCTACGCAAGAGGGTGCTTCTCTTAGCCGTCCTCCGGGATTAAACGGGGAAGACTATGCATATTGGAAAGAAAGAATGAGAATATTCATAGAAGGGGTAGATATTGATATATGGGATGCGGTGGAAAATGGACATTTTGTTCCCACGCACATGGTAAATGGCGCACTCACAGTGAAAGAAAGAAATGAATGGACAGATAATGATAAAAGGAAAGTTCAACACAATTTTCGTGCCAAGAACATTATCACTTCCGCACTTAGTCCCGATGAATTTTTTAGGGTATCAAATTGTAAATCTGCTCAAGAAATGTGGGACAACCTTCAAGTCACTCATGAAGGTACTAGTGAGGTAAAAAGAGCAAGACCCAATACTCTCATCCGGGAATATGAATTGTTCAGAATGAATCAAGGAGAATCGATAGAAGAAATGCAAAAGAGGCTCACTCACATAGTGAACAAATTGGGCTCATTAGGAAAATCGTTCCCTCCCGAAGACTTGATCAACAAAGTGTTGGGATGTCTAAACAGAGAATGGCAACCAAAAGTAACTGCGATAACTGAATCAAGAAATTTAACTACGATGACTCTGGCCACCCTGTTTGGAAAACTTCTAGAGCACGAGTTAGAACTCACTCGTCTAGCCGAGCATGAAGAAAATAGCAAGAAAAAGAAAAGTTTAGCTCTCAAGACTTCTAGTTCAAATCCATCCGATGATAGTGATGATTCAGAAAATAAGGATGATGAAGACGATGAGAATATGGATCAAATGGTTAGAAAATTCAAAAAGCTCATGAAAAGGGAAAGGTCACCCAAAAATAATTATTCATCCAAAGGAGTCTCAAGCAAGGAAAACTTGTCAAGTCCACAAATTTGCTGCGAATGCGGTAAATCCGGACACCTGACGATGGAGTGCCCGAACTTAGAAAGAAAATTGTCAAAGTTTAAGAAAAAGGGGTCCAAAGGAAAGAATGGTAGAAAAGCCTACATAGCATGGGAAGACAATGACATGAACTCATCAGATAATTCAGGAAGTGAAAAAGCTCAAGTTGCTCTCATGGCCGACCACGACAGTGAAACTGGAACTGAGGTATATTCTAACTCTGAAACTTTACAAGATGCATATGATGAATTACATGAAGCATTTGTTGAATTGCATGATAATTCATTGAAATTAGCTAACGCATTAAGTAAAACTAAGAAAACTATTGCTAACCTTCAAAAGAAGTTCATGCTTTAACTAAGGAAAAATTAGAGCTTAGAAAAGAAAATGATGATCTTGTTTATTTTAAGGCAAACTATGTATGTGATAAGTGTACAGAACATGAAAAGAAAATCCATGAGCTTGAATGGACATTAGGATAAATGTGCGTACAAAACAAGCAACATGTGCATCCTAGGCCACAAAGAAACACTTCCATAAAAAGAAATTTGCATTATAGGCCTAAGTTCACTACTAGTCCATATATTAGATGTTATTACTGTGCCAAACTAGGACATACTGCATCTGTTTGCATGGCTAGAGGAAGACAAGTTGTGAAAAAGGTATGGGTTCCCAAAGGGACTATACCAAGTACTAACCCACAAGGACCCAAAGAAATTTGGGTACCAAAATTTGCAACTTGATCTTATTGCAGGTATGCTTCAAGGTATGGGGGACAGATTGGTACCTTGATTGCAAAGACTCAAAGCGCATGACTGGAGATGCAACAAAGTTCTTAACACTCACCCCCGAAAAAAGCGGTCATGTGACTTGTGACGACAACAATAGAGGAAGAATCACCGGTAAAGGTTAGATTGGTAAAGATTTATCCACCTCTATTGAAAATGTGCTTTATGTAGAAAATCCTAAGAATAGTTTATTCAGTATTAGTGAAATATGTGACTATTAAAATAGAGTAATCCTTGATCTTATTTCATGCATCATTGAGAACATCATTTAGAATAAACAACAACATCTCAACTATGATGGATTACATTCCGATTAAATGTGACAACTCAAGCGCAAATTAGCCTATCGAAGAACCCCGTTCAACATTCTAGAACTTAAGCATATATATAGACTAGGCACCATGTTCAAAAAGGTGATTATGTGGTTAATTTAGTTGAGTATTCAAAACAGCTAACTGAGATTTTTTGTCTAAAACCATTGCAAAAAGAAGTCAATCTTTTTCTTTTAAAAAGAACCGGGAATAATTGATTTATCATGTCTCATGTTTGGTTATCTTGTGTTGCAACCCGACACACAACATTTTGTGGTTTATGGAATTTTCTAAAAATGCAATGGACTCATTTTTTATTAGCTGCGTTTCTGACTCACCAACTAAGTTCTGCATTAACCCTTTTGATCATGACAAAAAGGGGGAGAAATATAGGATTTTCACTTTGCATTTAGACAGGGGGAGCATCAAGTAAGGGGGAGTCTAGTAACATATCGTGAATAATGCATTATTTATCTTGATGAACTAACCTCCCACCTGAGATGAATCAAAAGTTTTGTCATCATCAAAAAGGGGGAGAATGTGGATATCCTGTGTTGCAGGTTAAGTTTTGATGATGAAGTGGTTAAGACCTAGTGATGATGAAGTGATCAAAGTCAAAGTGACAAATGGACCAAAGTCAAAGTGACTAATGGACCAAAGTCAAAATGACAAGCAGGTTAGGTTTTGATGATGTGCTCAAAGTGGAAATCCAAGGTAAACAAGACTCGAAAAATAAGGGTAGTCTCTAGGGTTTGGGTCATGTCCTAGGATATATTGTAAGCCTCTTTTGAAGGTCAGCTCAAGTCACTCACATATAAACAAATCTCATGCATGCATAATTAAATAGGACAGGCACGGAACGAAATGTTTTTTGAAGCAACACAATCGATTATTAGCCTATTAGAAAAAGGCACATAATCGATTCATAGCCTTCCTTTTAAATAATGATAATCAATTTCATGCTTCTTTCCTTGAAACAAAAATCGATTAGTTACTTCCTTATTAAAATTCATAATTGATTTCCAACTCTTCTCAAAAGATCAAAATTGATTTCCTTCCTTTTTAAAGAAAGATAATCGATTTCCTTTCTCTTTTAAAGAACCACATAATTGATTTGCATATTCCTTGTCTTAAGCACATAATCGATTTGCATCTTATCTATTCTTAAGCACATAATCGATTTGCATCTTATCTATTTTTAAGCACATAATCGATTTGCATCTTACTTGTTTTAAGCACATAATCGATTATATTGTTTTACATAAATCTCTCCAACTGTCATATCCTTTTCTAAATCTATAAATAGGACACTTGGTTGAAACACAACACACAACCCATTTTACGAAAAACGCATCTAACGAAAAACATCCATTTTCATTTACAGTTCTGCTCACGCACTGTTTGTCTGTCAGAGCCGATTTCTCTCAAGGGTTAGTTGGGTTGGGGATTTCAAATTGTTGGATCTTCCTACATAAGAGGTATTTTGGTATTTAAGTTGTAATTTGTTTATCATTGTAATTTGTACTAGGGAGTGGGGTATCTCTCTAGGGTAGCTGTTTGTACTAGGAAGTGGGGTATCTTTCTAGGGCAGCTGGTTGTAACAAGGGTGGAGTATCTCTTGTTATTATTGTAATAGATCTGAGGGCTCTTCATAGGTGGGATATCCTAGAAGAAGAGTGCCTGAGTCTGTAAAGGTTTCCAAGGCACCTGTAAGCTTTGTTGTGTTAGTGGAAAATCTCAAAAGGGTGTGAGGACTGGACCTAGGTCACTGGGAGGTGACCGAACCAGTATAAATTTGCTGCGTTCTTTATTGCTTTATTTTCTTTTTCCTTCACTTCCATAAACCTGCGCGAAAATTAATCTGAGTCGTTAAAAGGGGAGAAGTTTTTAAAATCTCAATTCACCCCCCTCTTGAGACTGAAGCCACTTGGTAACACAGGTGGTGGGAGTCCCACAATTTCTATGCCGCGATAGATTTCTCCGTCCTCTCTGTCCATTATGTCATCTAGGATTGACTCTGTTGGAGAGTAACCATCAAAATCTAGTGGACCAAAGGGGTTCTCTTCTTCTTCACCCAAGAGATCATCTCACTAGTGGAAAAAAGTCTTTTAACATCACAATTTAACATCGGTTAAAATTGAACTGATGTTAAAAATAGACACGGTGGCAAACTAGTAAATAAATGGCACACATAATACGCTTTTAACATCTGTTACTAAATGACCGTTGCCAAAAGTGAAGATACGGTGGCAAACTTGTAAATAAATGGGTATAAAACACATTTTTAACATCAGTTGCTAAATGACTGATGCCAAAAGTGAAGACACGGTGGCAAACTTGTAAATAAATGGTGTTTAGAACAGACTTTTAACATCAGGTACTTTACAACCGATATCAAAAGTGTAAAATGAGATTAAACCATCGTGCCCCCTCTTCTCTCTAGCGCCGCCTAACCCTTTTCTCTTGCTTTCAGTTCTCTTCTCTCTCGCTCTCAGAGAGCTTTCAGCAACCTCTCGCCTCCAAAAAGCTCAAAGGACCTCTCGCTGTCAACCTTTATCTCGCCTGCGAACGTGAAGAGAGGTAACGTTTCTTCCTTTCTTTTTTCCTTTTCACCAAAAATCGCTATTCCATTCTTCTTCAGGTTTCACTACGCAATAAGAGAAGAGAACTGAGTGCCTTTACCAGGAAACACTGACGGCGGTTGCTATTATGTTCGCGGCGGGTCTGATTTTCAGATACACAAATCACAGAGCGCGTTGTTTTTTTGGTTCCCCGCGATTTTCAGAAACACAAATTAGGGGTTTCAGGATCTTTTCCTCTGTTCGTCTCTTCCTCTCTTCCTCTCTTCGATTTTCCTCTGTTCGTATCTTTTCCTGCACTTCTCTGTTGTGTGTGTAAAAACCCCCAATCGTATCTTTTCCTCTCCTCGATTTTCCTCCACTCCTCTCTGTAAAAACCCCCAATCACTGCATTCTTTGTTGTACTTGATAAGTTTAGAACAATTACAAATTTTTATGATTACACTAATAGCCCTTTGATTAGTTGATTTCGTGTTTGAAATTTTCTATTTTGAATTTTGGATTTGTTGGTTTCTTTTAGGTATTTTGTGAGGAAGCTGAAGATGGTTAAGAAGAGCAATGGTGAAGTCCTTGCTATCAATGAGGTAAAACCTCATTTGGCCTTCTTTTTATTTTACTTGAGAAGCTTGCTGTTTTTGTGAAGAAAAGTGTGGATTTCTGAATTCAAATTAGTAATTGTAGACAGTTTTAGGTCACTCAAACTTCTAAGGAATATTTGGTACAAATGGGTTATTAGAGCAGTCATAAATACCTGGGTGAGGGAATAGGATAGAGCTCTTTTGTTGTAGTATTTGACTATTTATGTTCTTAATCCCTGTTCGGTATCACATTGATATTATTGCAGAGCTTGCAAGAAAATCATTATCTTGTTGCGGGCTTAAGGGAAAATCATTGGTGACTATAGCTTGCAAGAAAAGTTTGAAGTTCAAACGGGCTTACAAATGATTCTTAACTTGTGTTTAACGGGTGGCTTTGGTATGTTTCCTTCTCTGTTAGTTACTGATGGATCTTGCATGATAGACAGAAGGATGGGTATTCATGGTCACCCTCTTGAAATTCAAGTGAGTCTAACTAACCTATGTTCGCTCTCACTTAGGTGATATAACTACTACAGATTCGGAAACCATGTAGTTTCTTATGATTTTGCTTCTACTTTGTAGGATGGTTAGGTTTGGCCTAAAACTAGTGAGCTGGCTGCTGACATTTTGTAAGATTTTCTGCTGGAAGTTTGAAACAGAAGTGCAATGGTGGATTTGAGCATTTGAGCTATATTTTCTGCAGAAACTGTCAAATTCAGAATCAAATTTGTAATTTATCTTCTAATTGAGTTTCAATTTAAGTTTATATGCTACTTTCAGTTGTAGTTAATATTGAGCATCTTTGTTAGTTAGAATTACAACATGGTGAGCCATCATCAAAAGATATTCATTTGGTATTTTATGGTTTTTTGTTTTGCTACTCTTGTTTTCACTCATTCTTTGTTAAATTTTTTAGCAGGGAGTTAAATTTAATGTTGAAGAAGTACATCAAAAGATATTCATTTGATATTCTAGTTTTGTTTAATTATTTTGTAGCATCTACTGTATTATTTTGTATTATCTACTATTGAAAAACATTTCTTTTAAATACAAAATGGACTTTTAACATCAGTTCCTACAAAAACCGATGTCAATAGTTATATTTAATATCGGTTCTTTAAAAGAACCGATGTCAAAAAGGTGCTAAAATCTAATTAAAACAGACTTTCGGCATCGGTTCTTTAAAAGAACCGATATTAAAAATACTTTTCGCATCAGGTCCGTACCTGATGTAAAAAGTGTCTACTTTTAACATCACCTGAATCTGTAACAGACGCGGAACCGATGCGAAAAGTCATTTTTAACCGATGCGAAAAGCCTAAATTGTAGTAGTGTCTTCTGCAATTTCGTCTTCAGTCATTATCCCCTCGCCTGGTAGAGCGCTGACTGGATGATGTTGTCCAGGGCTGTGAGGGCCATACACAAATTTCCTTACTGCCTCAGTGAGAGGGATATCAATTGCGTCCACCACCCCTATCATGGTATTGAGCTCTTCTTCTTAATCAGTGGATGTGCTAGGGCCAGCTGTCTCGGTGGCTCGTTGCTCTTGGGCTTTGTCCTCTACAGGTTTTGGGAAAGCTTGTCCCAATGCCGTAGCTACTGAGACTATAGGAATAGCCTGTGTATTCCCTTCCCTGGCCGAGGTGAAAATATGCAATGTTTCCCTCATTTAGTGGAAAGCCCTTGCCCTCTGCAGCCTCCACTTCTACGAGCGAGATTTGGAAGTAGGCTTAGGGGTTGATACTTCTGATACCGCCTTCATCATCCACTAGTCTTGTGGTACCTCTGAGGGTGGTTTCACAATTTTAGTGGCTCTCAGCTCACGGTCATTCAATACTGTGATATCCATTGATGCCGAGTCTTTTGCTATAGTGACTTGTGTTGCTCTCCTCTCTCCCTTCGGGTGAGACTTCTCACCTGGGTTTGGTACAGTGGCTTGCTCAATGGATTCATCGGTACACCGACCATGCTCCCCAGGCGGAGGTGTTGGAGTCTTGGCCTCAGATCCTTGGGTCGAGGTGCTTGCCTCTCAGGATTGAGTTTGGAAAAATGTAATTCCCTGAGACCGTGGACAAGCTTCCCCGCTTGGGAAGTTTCCTCTGAGGTTCCTTGTGATGGCTTGGCTCCCCTACCTACAGTCTATCTTGCAAGAGGGGGGCCACAGTGGATCCTTCGACATGGGGGCCCAACCTGTCGAAGGTCGATACTCTCTTTCCTAGGGGAACCACATGTTTGGGGACCCACATATACTTCTTCTTTCCCTTTCACCGTCGCTCCCCGAGAAGGAAACCATGTTGATGTTCATGTTGGGAAAGGGGTCAGTGTCAACAATCATCTCTGGCACCCCTTTGTCGGCCATCTTAAACCTCTCCTTCCTAATAGCTTCTTGAATGGCTCGACGGAAGATGATGCAATTGGAGGTGGTGTGATTGAATGAATTGTGCCACTTGCAGTACTTCCTCCCCTTTATCTCTTCGGGCGGAGGTATCTTGTAGCCGTCGAGGAGCTTGATTTGCTTATCTTTTAGCAGGTAGTCAAAGTTCTGGTCCTCTTTAGATATTTCAAAAGAGTACTGAAACTTGTTTTCCACATCGTCCCTTTCCTTCCCCTTGGCAGGCTTAAGAGCAGGACATAGGTCTGTCTTTCCTTTGACTATCTCGGCCACCATGATGTCTATCGCGTAATCGGCGGACTCATCATAATCAGAATCTTCTTCAATGTCGACTACTGACACCAACTGAGGTCCTGGACCCCTAGTGACCCTCTTCCTCTCTCTTTCTCCTGTATGTATTGTTCAATTTGGATAGCCCTGGAGGCCAGGCCCCTAGTGACCCTTTTCCGGCCATCTTTCTGAATCTTTCAATGATGTCTGTCACAGCCTCGTCCACCTTCTGTGTCAAATTCATGAGATCTGCTGCGGTGATTTCGGGCTGTGGCCAATAAAACCTATCATGGAAGCACCTTTCCATGTCTGCCCAGGTCTGAATAGAATCAGGTGGGAGTTAAGAGTGTGATGAGAAAGCATTCCCGATCAGGGACAAGGGAAACAACTACAACTTGTGATATTCATTCTAGTTCCCTTCTCCATATTGGGTCGTGAATCGGCCGATGTGCTCCATTGTAAACTTGCCATGATCCCCGGAAAATGTAGCATGGTCAGGTGTTTTGAATCCTCTAGGCAGAGGCACCAATCTATCCACCCACTCGGGGTAAGGCTTCCTGTACACTGGCTTGTCGAGCGGTTTCAACTGCACACCGAAGAACTTCTTGATGGTGTCAGCTATTTAATTCTGGTCCAGGAGTTGAGGCCCCGATGGTCTTTCAGGTGGAGGCATTGGTCGCCACATTGTATCTAGGAAAACCTGCGCCCCTGGCTGCGGTGATGCCTGAGGTGGAGCATCTATCCATGGTTGCCCAGCCATCACTTAGGCCAGATTAACAAAGTCAGTTCCTCGTACAGGTGCCTGATTGCCTCTGTGAGGTGGAAACTGGTTGCATGGCTGCTCCACTGGCACACCATTCATCTGTGTCTGTAAATAAGAACCCGTCGGGTTGGTACTTAGTGCTCTGGAGTACGGCTGGCTGGGAGGTAGGCTAGTCGAGCCAGGTGGGTTCTAGAGCCATGGCTGCTGACTCGTGAAATATCCGCCTGTCCTACCAATCCCAGATTCCGGGGTGAAGGCTTGCCCCCTATGTGGGTCGGATAGTTAGCCGTGGTATAACACCCATAGGATGATCCTTGCGGCAGACCTATCGGGCACGTGGCCTCGGGCAGCCTTCTGGTCAATTGCACTTATCCCTGCTGAAAAGAAGTCGTGTTGATGACATCCGCCATAAACCGCCCCCCAGTGTTGGAAGTGGCAAGAGTACTAGGCTTAGGAATTACAGGAGTGGGATTAGAACACCTGTTGAGGCCCGACCACACTCCCACTCGGTAGACATTGTTGCATGCTTCCCATTTGGTTATAGGAAGATGCTTGCTGAGGTATGATTGGGTTGGTGTACGGTAGGGTCTGATGCGTGCCTCCCAAAGAGTTAGGTTGTCCTCCTTGTGATTGGCCGGGGAAACCAGGGTTCATTGTGCTATTAGCTTGCATAGCACGCCTCTGTTCCATCTCCATGGCCTGTTGCACCTCATTGTGCACCATAGGTTTCCGTATGTCAGCCAATTGTTGGGACACTTGGTACATTATGTCATGTATCCCCATGTCGATTTGTTGCCGAATGAATGATGTGGTTATAACCACAGGCTCCTCATAGTCTTGAGGGGGTAGTTCATTCGAATCAGCAGTAACCATTAGGGTGGTAGTCCCCGAAGCACTTACTGGCTCCGTGATCTTAGCCTTGGAGCGCAGTTTCCTTTTTTGACGCTGAAGGTGGCTCCATACTTAGGTTTCTGCCAGAGCGCAAGTGCTTACCCCAACAATAATACAGTCCAGGCGAATCAAACGTGATGGTTTGTTCACCCATGTCTGTCCCACTGGGCGTGCCAATTTTTGTTGTTGTAACACCCCATTTCTACCCGGTAAAATAATACGAAAAATCAGAGTTTATGAAAATTTCCAACAAATAAATGGAGCGCTACACTTTTAACTAAAAACAAAACAACATAATCAATTCGCCTGTGAAATCAGATACATAACACGCTAACTTGGATGAACCAATAAACAAATCTTTTTAGTCTTTAAAACAAGTCAACTTTCAATACTACGCAGCAGATTCACAACAAAAGTCAATTCAAAATAATCGTGGCATCTTTAACCAACTTAAGACAGCTCAGATTTAGCAAAACTCTTAATAGTAACAACTTTTAGTTTCAACAATAAAATAACATAGCAAATAAGGAAAACAATTGTTCATCCCCCCGAGTGTTACGTATCGGAGCGACGACACCGACTCGATCTAACGAAGGTAAGCAGCCTTCATTCGTGATTACCTGCACGTTACCAACAGGAGGGTAACATTCAAACAGAAGGGGTGAGATATCAAACAATATAATAGAACATATGAAAAACAGTATGTTAGAATCAGAAGACATAAGTTCACCACTTCACCGTCATCAAACAACTTCAATCAATCACAAGTCATCAACATACCACTTCACCGTCATCAACAACTTCAATCAATCACAAGTCATCAACATACCACTTCACCGTCATCAACAACTTCAATCAATCACAAGTCATTAACATAGCCACTCAAGTATGCAATATGAATGCGACTCAATACTATGCACATGCATGTGGTACCATTGGAGCAGAACTCCCGTCGCCAACGTAAAAATCTGCCAGTAAATAGTGGCATCAACAAGGCATAAGCCTTCAACTTAATTTTCCAGTCCAGGCCAACGTGTTTTGAGCATAGCTCCAACATGAAAATGTTATGTATGCGACGCGATGTGAATGCACAAACAATCCACAATGATTACATAGCAACACAACAACAACGGAATGCAACGTTGGCCATAGGCCTACAACATAATATCTTGCCAATAAATAGAGGCAATCCAACCAGATACACGTCGCCAACTTCACACAATGGTGATCACAACTAGGTGCAACATCATCCACAAATCTACGACTAAGCCAACAATTTAGCAACTTAACAATTAACGACTTAACCAATAATTAGCCAACAATCTAACCACTTAACCAACAATTAATCTTTTCAACAATTTGACAATTAATAATTGATAACGTAATCAACAACTAGCCAACCGGGGGCCTAATGCGCCTAAAGCACCCAACAACAGCAAACATGGCGCCCTATGCGCCCAACAACATCAAACATGCAAACAACAACAGCAAACAACAAACAGCAACAACAAACAGCAAACAGGAAACAGCAACAGCAAACAGTAAGCTTGGCGCCCATGGCGCCCAACAACAAACGGGGCAGCCACACAGGCGCCCAATGCGCCAGCAACAATCAGACAACAGGCAACAGACAGCCAGACTTGGCGCCCTTGGCGCCCATGGCGCCCAGCAACATCAGCAACACAAGCAACGGGCAGCCAGACATGGCGCCCTTGGCGCCCATGGCGCCCAGCAACATCAGCAACACAAGCAACGGGCAGCCAGAGTTGGCGCCCTTGGCGCCCATGGCGCCCAAGAACAACAAGGGCAGCCACACCTGTTTTCAAAATAGAATATTTAATTAACAACCAATCCTACAACTAATTAGACTAGGTTTGACTCTCTAAATTGTCCCCAGTGAAGTCTCCAGCTGTAGCGACCGAAAAATCCGGGTAAGGATTCCTCGAAGGTTCAAAAATGAAGCCGCCACCAAAGTTTAGTTTAAGGGCAAACATTGGAAAATCCCTTTTGGAACGGATAAGGGTCCTTGAGACCAGATTTGGGTTCGGGAGTCGGTTATGCGTGGGGAAGGTATTAGCACCCCACGACATCCTTCCTAAGGAAGGTTACCTGCTAATTAGTTGTAGAAGCGGAAGTTAATTTTGAAAACATTTATTTTACCCTTTTATTGTGAACTAAAAAGAAAGAGGAAAATCGATATTTTATTCGAATTTAAGAAAGTGACTATTTAGGAAAAGACTAAAAAAGGTTTTTCTATTAGTGCAATTGACAGATGTGGGCCCCCATCTGCTCCTACGTATCTCTTGGTAGAGAATCAAATCACACGTAGTTCTTGGGTAGAAAAAGTTTGTTTGTTGGTGTATTTTATTTGATGTAGGGATCTTAGGACTCCTGAGTGATCCGTTCATTTGTCCTAAAACGATGACTAACCTGACTGTACGGTCGGCTTAGTCCCCTATTTTGTGAAAATAGAGTCTTTTGGAGTTTGGGAAAATGGTTTGAAGTGTGTTTGTTTGATTTTATTGGAATAGGGGTTTTAGGGTTCCTGAGCCGTACGGCTCATTTATCCTAGAACGCTGACTAACCCGTCTGTACAGTCGGCTTAATCCCCTATTTTGAAAATTTGATTTGTGTAAAGAAATGTGTTTGTCTTTATTTTAATTTAGGAATTGTTTGTTTTAAATAGGGATTTTAGGTCGTGATCCGTAACGGTTCATTAGTGACCTAAAAAGCAGACTAACCCGACTGTACAGTCGACTTAGTCCCCTATTTGTATTGTTGAAGAGAATTTATTTATTGTTTTAGAAAAATGTAAGTTTGTGAAATAAATTGTTTCATAGTAGAAAAATTTGAAAAGAATGAAAACAGGGTGTATTTGTGAAAAAGGGGAGTGTAGATAATAGGAGGCTGTATTTAAAACAGGGGTGTTGTAAATAACGAGCCCAGTTCGTTTCTGCGAACTGGACTGGTTTTAAAAGATGGGCTTAAAGGGGGGCTTGTGATAACGAAAGGATGGGGGTGTAAAAATGAATCTGATTATAAAATTTAAAGTTAGAAGAAAATAGAAATGGGAGAGGGTATAAAACGCATCACTTAAGCTAAACCTAATTTCCAACCCTTTTTCTCTATTTGCTGCGCTGCCAAACCAAAACGCGAAGAGAGAGAGTGAAGCGAAATTTCTGGGGAGAGGGAGTGACCTCCGGCGAGAGAAAGGGCGAGGTTTGCGGAGAGAGAGGGATTCACGGAGAGAGAGAGAGAGGCAAGAGGGCTTCGTCGAGGTCAGGAACGGTGTTCCGTCGCCATTAACGGCGACCCTGTGGTGCTGCTACGTCGAAGGGACGACAACCGCGGCCGCGACGGTAATGGTTGAAAGCTGCGACGGTGATGGCGATGAAGAAGGGGAGGCTACGGTGGTGGGTTTGTCTCCGGCGAAGGTGACAGAGCTGATGGAGGTGATGGCGATGAGGAAGGGGAGGCTACGGTGGGAAAGGAGATTCGAAGAAGACGACGGCGTGGTGGTCCATGAACGGTTCATGGCGGCGACGACGCATTTTTGGGAGATGGCCACCGTCACGGTGGTCGGAGCCGGTACGGTTCTACCCTATCTTCTCCTATCTTCTATTTCTCTGTTTGGATTTTTTGCTCTATCAATTTCTGTTCCTGATTTTCCCCCTTTTTTAATCTAATTTTTCCTAAACCCTAAATCCAATTTTGAACTGAAAAAATACCCTAAACCGATTTCTGATTTCGTGTTTTTTTAAAAAACTGATTCTGAAAAAAACCTAATTTGTATTTATCACTGAACCCGTTTCTAACTCTGCACTTAATTTTGTGTTCTTCAAAAGATTAATTTTGACCCTAAACATTTTACCTCTGAGCTGGTTTTAGTTCCTGACTACTCCTAAACCGTCCATCAATTTTCGAATTCTGTTTGTGATTGTTTATAAAACTTATTTATTTACAGCAACGATATTTATAAGAAAATGGGATATAAACTGAGCCTAGTTATTTACAAAACGACTGATTATATGCTAAATTTGACAAAAAAAACTAAAGGAGCAAAATTAATACACGAACACCAACCTGTATTCCAGCTATTGAATTAGTCTCCTTCTGCTTACTGCCTTCTGCTTACTGCTGTGTCTCTTTTGTTTCAGAATTTCTTGGTGTTGTGTGATTAGGGTTTCAGCTTGAAACCCTAATCTTTTGCTCTGAATTCTGTTAATTTCGTGTCTGATTTTCTGTATATTTTCTTTCCGTGGTTCTCTCTGGATTCAGCTTGTTTATATAAAAAAAATTAGGGTTTTGCTGATCCTTCCCCATTTCTTTCCTTTTTCAGGTATTTGGACCTCTTGAGGAAACTTGCTCAGCAAGGACAGGCCCAAGGACTGCTGTTGCTGCTTTTATTTTTATTTATTTTCGTTTTTGATTTTTTTGTATTTTTGGTTATTTTCGGTTCTGTATTATTTTTTATTTTTTGGATTATTGTAAACATTTGTAAATTATTTTTATTGACTTTTGATTATATTTGCTATGGACAGATTTTCGTTTTTGGTTGAAGTGGATGAGAATGATTAAATTGGGTCAAGCCCAATCAAAACTAAACATAGGCCCAACTTAGAAAAATGGCTGAAACGAAGCCCAATTAGAACAAATTTAAGATCAGGTCCAATCTAGCCCCATAGGTCCATTTAGGCAAACAATAGACATAAGCCCAATTATTAAAAACTGGTTCAAAACACTAAGCGTAAGATCAAATAGGCAAGCTAATGAAATCAGGCCCAAAAAGGTTGGACATAGGCCCAATTGGACAAATCGGTCCAAATCAAAAACAAAACAGCGCTCGAAGTGCCATAGGCTTGTGGCACGGGGCTAAAGCGATTATGATAAAAAGACCGGGCAAAATTAGGGTATAACAGCTGCCCCTCTTTATTTATATTTTACTTGAAAAGGTGAACGGTTTTCAGATTTTCGTAGTAGAAATACAAATAAAGATAGATTAGACGCTAATTTTGTCCGCTTAGGGGGAAGATGAGTTAGGGAAAACAAAGGGAGGATTAACACTTGGCGTGTTAATCGAGAACAAGAAAGAAATGATCACTGGGGATCTGGCGGAGCACTGGGGCTATAAAAGAGCATTTGGGCTCGAAGGGAGCACTGGGGCTCAAAGGGGTTGCCTAAACCCTAAAGGACCAATTGGGGTCCGAAGGTGCACTGGGGCTTTGAAGGACCACTGGGGGTCCAAAAGAGCACAAACTAGCAATGGTACTAGTAAAATGGTATGCTCGGGGGTGGCCTTTTTCGAGCGGCCGGAGGGGCAAGATCAGGTCGTTGACCTAATTTGCTCACCTCCAAGGACGTCCACCATGTCTTAGGCTGACACAGCTAGTCTGAAGGACCTGGGGTCGGATGATCCGTCGCGCTCAGTGGCGACATAGTGATCTTGAGGGTAGAGTTCGAATTCGTTTCTTTGACATACTGGGTCGAACTGAACTGATGGACCTGGGGTCGGATGATCCGTCGGTTGCTCGATAACGCGACGTGCGGTCTGGAATGAATTACCGTTGGAGGTCTAAATTAAGACAGCTTTGGGGCTGCGAGGGACCGCTGGGGTCCGAGGGTCTGAATTGTGATACGAAACCGGTGCTTGGAGCACTGACTTTGAGGAAACAAACTACTGGGTTTGACACATGGCGTACTTCTCTAACACATACCTAATGAATGCATTTACCTGACAAGGGAAAAGCTATCTATACTTGGCATGTCTAAAAACGCGATGAATGATGCATGCGTGCAATATAGGTGTGTGAAATGGTAGGTGTCCGATGGGATGAATGAAACATATGTGAATGCATGATGGAATGTGGATGATTTTTCTTTTGGCTTTTTTTTTTTGTTGCCTTTTTTGGTCTCTTGTTTTTGCTTTTCTTTTTGGGCTTCTCTTTTTACTGATCCTTCAACTCGCAGGACTCCCGGCATGGGGTTACGAGGCTAGCAAGTGTATTCGTACTCCTAAGTCAATTGCACATTACTGGGACTTATCATTTGAGATGATCACGCATTTATTGTTCTATTCCCGCAGTTCCTTTCTTCTTTATAAGTGTTTTATTGAAAGACTATATCTCTTCTGTGATTCTTGGAAATTTCGTAATGGTTGTAATGCTTTTGATTATGCCATATGTTTCTCAACTCAGTTTCAATTATCACAAAACATCATTTCAAAAATAGACGGAAGTAAAAAGAAAGGAAAGTGTTTGATATTGACATTGGAGGCCAAATGTGCAGAAGGCACACCGACTTAGGATTACGTCAAGAATTTCATTGAAAGAAGAGAAAAGCTGAAATACTAAGCAGACTTCTCGGTAGTTGGTGTCCTTGAAGTAACGGTGCCGGCCACTCATGTTCGTGACCTTGATCACTCATCATCCGATTTTTGGAAGTGTTGATTGCCCCAATGTTGTTTAGTCCAATTTCCTGACCCTAATTTTTGCCTGGATTGTCCCTTTTGGATTTTCAATCCACCGGGTCGCTCTAACTTTTGCCTAGGCCGCCCTTCCGGGTTTTCAACCTAGCGAGCTTATTTTTGCTTGACTCATCTTTCTCATTTTTCTATACTCCTTTTTTAGGCAGCGTTCCCCGGGAGTGGGAGGTCTTCCCCGTCCATTTTTGTGAGAATTAAGGCTCTTCCAGAGAATGATTTCTTTACCACGTGAGGTCCTTTATAGTTCGAGGCCCATCTCCTGTGGGAATCCTTTTGGGTATGACTTTCTTAGGCACCAAGTCTCTTTAAAATTGTTGAGGACAGACCTTCTTTTGTTAAATTTTCTTTGTTCTTTTCCGATAAGACATAAGACAACCGTTCTTTTGTTTGGTGAGGTTTAATGGAAGTACTACTCCCATCGTACGGGGTTGCCCTTGTTGAAGTATGAACGAGATCTGATCTCCATGTAAGGTGAAGTGTCACTATCATCTCTGATATTCTTTGTTTGTTGCCGCAACTGCCCCATTTGTTTTTTTTTGGGCGGTATGGGGAGGGATCATGATGCTCGACTTGGAGTCCTTACATGGCTCTTTCACCATTGTCCGTGATGATCTTTTTAGGAAAGCCGTAACGGCAGACCATTTTTCAAGTGACATGTCACCATCATCCCTGATATTCTTCATCTGTTGCTGCAACTGCCCCATATTTTTTTTGGGCGGTATGGGAAGGGATCATGATGCTCGACTTGGAGTCCTTGCGTAGCCCTTTCACCACTGTCCGTGACGATCTTTTTTTAGGAAAGCCGTAACGGCAGACCATGTTTATTGACAATCACTGATTTGTCACGTCAGTGTGCGTCGAACTTTCTTGATTTGCTGTCCTTTGGGTGTGATGTTAATTTTAACACCTTTTTGTCTTCTTCTGTGCCCAAGTTGATCATTTCGTTTGATTCCACGCGAGGATGGGTTACTTTATCCTTTTGTTCCGTTATTATCATTACCTCTGGAAGAGTTTCCCAGTTATCTTCAACATATTCCTTGGTTTGATTAATGGGGCGATCAAAGTTATGACATGAATTACCGACGTTGTTATTTTCAAGGACGAGTTATTTAAGTCTGCATTAGTAGGATACAAGAAAAAGTAAAGCGAGCAAATGAGTAAAAAGGAATTTATCGGAGAATTCAAAATGCTATTTTATTAATATTGATACTGGAAAGAAACATGCATGCCCTTATTGAAACGTTCTAAGGCTTTGGGCAGAGCCATAGGATTTGCATTACGTAACATTACTTTGAACCGAAAATCACAAGAAAATCAACAATCTCCCAATTCATAAGTGCTTCAGTTGCAGGACAAGGGCGCACAAGGTTGATGATGTTAATTTTAGCTCTTTGATCGCCTTCAAAAGCATTGACAGATGACTTCTCATGCCCCTGGCAAAGGGTTAACGCCTCCATTCGGAGCATCCTCATTGAAGCTCAACCATTTGGATTCGATCAGATCCTGAATCACATGTTTCAGTGCCTTGCAGTTTTCTACCGAATGCCCAATTGCGCCTGCGTGAAATTCGCAGGTGGCGTTCGGGTCATAGCCTCTCGGGAAAGGAGGTTCAATGGGCCTCATCGGGCGGGGGGAGATTAGGTTATGACTAGTGAGGTTGTCGAACAGATCTGAGTAGGATGCGGGAATTGGATGAAACTGTACATGTCTCCTTTCTGGGTAATTTGGTGGTTTATGGCTTTTAGTGGTTTGGGTAGAGAGGTGCAGGGCTCGAGGATGGTTTTTGGAAGTGTAAGAGGCTTTCACTGATCTTGTTATGGAGTTGGTCTCCCCTTCATCACTTCTAACAAATCCTGCGAAGGGCTTCCTTGAGTTATTGGCTTCGGCTGAACTGTGAGAGATTTTCCCGTTTCTCATTCCCTTCTCCAACCTTTCTCCTATGGTGATCATGTCTGAGAGGTTAGAGGACACGCTCCCAATTAATCTGTCATAGAAGGGTGATTGCAACGTATCTATGAACATGGATACCATTTCTTTCTCTAGTAGAGGCGGAACTACCTGTGCTGCTGATCCTCTCCAACGCTGGGCATACTCCTTGAATGATTCTTTGTTTCTTTTCACCATATTCTGCAACTGTGCTCAATCAGGAGCCATATCGATGTTGTATTTGTACTGCTTTAAGAAAGCGTCGGCCAGATCTTTCCAACATCGAATGTGGGTGCGTTCCAACTGCATGTACCAGCTTGAGGCTGCCCCAGTCAAGCTGTCCTGAAAGTAGTGGACGAGCAGTTTGTCGTCGTGTACAAATGCGGCCATTCTTCTACAATACATAGTCAGATGGCTAGCAGGACAAGTTACTCCTCTGTATTTGTTAAAGTCGGGCACTTTGAACTTGGGTGGGATAATCACATTAGGGACGAGACACAAATCATATGCATCCCTTGCGCCGACATTGGATCCTTCAGTTGCTCTCAGGCGCTCTTCTAGTATCTGATATTTGTCCTCGGGCTGAGAGTCCTCCATTGAGTAGTTATGAGAGGGTCCTCTCATGTTGTAGTGGGGAGGAACCATTGGCATTGCAGCGGAGTTCGGTGTAGGAACATGATGAACTACTACTGGTGACGAAGTATAACCCTGCGGAATGACCTGTGGAGCAGTCGTAAGACTGGAGAAGTGAACTCGCGGTATTTCTGCATTTGTATTTTGAGATGAAGGTCCAACGACTCCTGAAGGCCCTTCCTCTGGATTGGCTTCCATGGTAGGAGGTGCGTAACCAGCTGGGAGACCGTAAGGGAGCCATTGGTAGCTCTGGATGTTCACTCCAGCGGTGTATGGAGTCTCGGAGCTGGGAGGAGGAGGGAGACTTGTAGCATTGATCTCAGTATTCCCTGCCGAAACACCTTCATCTACATTTTTTCTCTCGAGGAGTTTCACGAATTCATACATTTGATCTTTCAGCGTCATCATCTCGGTCATTTGAGCCTTCAGCTTTGCAATGTCTTCTCTCAGAGTCTGATTATCCTCTTCGACCATTTTTCTTGTTTGAGAATTAGTCCGGTAGCGATGTTGATGAACCAGCTTGCCCTTTTACTCTCTGTTTATTTTTTTCAATTTTCTTTTTTCGTAAGTACATGAATGAACTGATGAATGTGCATGCAATGCAAATGTATGCTTTCGTGTCGCGTCGGGGAAATTGCAAGTTTCTTGTTTGACGCAGAACTGAAAGAAACTTATTTTATTAATGCAAATGTTTGATCCATCTTGTCAGAAAGAAAGTCTTACAATTCCCCGGCGGTTATAGAAATGCATGAAGAATGTGCAATTAAATTTTTTATGCCATGCAAAAGGGACAGGTAAAAATGCATGAGGTATGCTAAAAACAATTTGCCAAAATAACACATGATTTTTTTGAATTTTTTTTTCTTCTAAGAAGACCGGAAAAAGGTATCGGTGTTTGTTTGAATGCAGGGGTATGAGGCTCCTTTGTGTCCTACAAGGGTTCCTAGAGAATAGGTCTAGGGCTTGTCTATTAAGTGAACCTTTCAAAGGGTAGCTCTAAAGAGTCCTACATAAGGTTCCTAGAGCCAACGACCCCAATTAAGAACACTGATCAACAACAATAGGCAAGCTATTAGGAGTGCCAGCATTCTCAAGAGGGACCAAACTCTAGGTGAGACTTTCGTGACCACCCAACAGGACGCACATCCAGTAGGCCATCACTACGCAGTCTCGTTCTAACTTAGGTTATTCTCCAGTCCGGGTACAGGACTATTCTCACGTGTGTGCAAAAGTGTGATAGTGGAGTGTGTGAAGGAGCAAAATATCAATAATACCCCCCAAGCTGCAAAACAGACAAATACATATACAAAAAGGTGGTTTTCTATCCTAAGGTTTACATATCACATAAATACATAACATGCAACAAGAATAAAAGATGAAAGGGAAGGGTAAAATAGAACATTTAATTAACAACCAATCCTACAACTAATTAGACTAGGTTTGACTCTCTAAATTGTCCCCATTGAAGTCGCCAGCTGTAGCGACCGAAAAATCCGGGTAAGGATTCCTCGAAGGTTCAAAAATGAAGCCGCCACCAAAGTTTAGTTTAAGGGCAAACATTGGAAAATCCCTTTTGGAACGGATAAGGGTCCTTGAGACCAGATTTGGGTTCGGGAGTCGGTTATGCGTGGGGAAGGTATTAGCACCCCACGACATCCTTCCTAAGGAAGGTTACCTGCTAATTAGTTGTAGAAGCGGAAGTTAATTTTGAAAACATTTATTTTACCCTTTTATTGTGAACTAAAAAGAAAGAGGAAAATTGATATTTTATTCGAATTTAAGAAAGTGACTATTTAGGAAAAGACTAAAAAAGGTTTTTCTATTAGTGCAATTGACAGATGTGGGCCCCCATCTGCTCCTACGTATCTCTTGGTAGAGAATCAAATCACACGTAGTTCTTGGGTAGAAAAAGTTTGTTTGTTGGTGTATTTTATTTGATGTAGGGATCTTAGGACTCCTGAGTGATCAGTTCATTTGTCCTAAAACGATGACTAACCTGACTGTACGGTCGGCTTAGTCCCCTATTTTGTGAAAATAGAGTCTTTTGGAGTTTGGGAAAATGGTTTGAAGTGTGTTTGTTTGATTTTATTGGAATAGGGGTTTTAGGGTTCCTGAGCCGTACGGCTCATTTATCCTAGAACGCTGACTAACCCGTCTGTACAGTCGGCTTAATCCCCTATTTTGAAAATTTGATTTGTGTAAAGAAATGTGTTTGTCTTTATTTTAATTTAGGAATTGTTCGTTTTAAATAGGGATTTTAGGTCGTGATCCGTAACGGTTCATTAGTGACCTAAAAAGCAGACTAACCCGACTGTACAGTCGACTTAGTCCCCTATTTGTATTGTTGAAGAGAATTTATTTATTGTTTTAGAAAAATGTAAGTTTGTGAAATAAATTGTTTCATAGTAGAAAAATTTGAAAAGAATGAAAACAGGGTGTATTTGTGAAAAAGGGGAGTGTAGATAATAGGAGGCTGTATTTAAAACAGGGGTGTTGTAAATAACGAGCCCAGTTCGTTTCTGCGAACTGGACTGGTTTTAAAAGATGGGCTTAAAGGGGGGCCTGTGATAACGAAAGGACGGGAGTGTAAAAATGATTCTGATTATAAAATTTAAAGTTAGAAGAAAATAGAAATGGGAGAGAGTATAAAACGCATCACTTAAGCTAAACCTAATTTCCAACCCTTTTTCTCTATTTGCTGCGCAGCCAAACCAAAACGCGAAGAGAGAGAGTGAAGCGAAATTTCTGGGGAGAGGGAGTGACTTCCGGCGAGAGAAAGGGCGAGGTTTGCGGAGAGAGAGGGATTCACGGAGAGAGAGAGAGAGAGAGGCAAGAGGGCTTCGTCGAGGTCAGGAACGGTGTTCCGTCGCCATTAACGGCGACCCTGTGGTGCTGCTACGTCGAAGGGACGACAACCGCGGCCGCGACGGTAATGGTTGAACGCTGCGACGGTGATGGCGATGAAGAAGGGGAGGCTACGATGGTGGGTTTGTCTCCGGCGAAGGTGACAGAGCTGATGGAGGTGATGGCGATGAGGAAGGGGAGGCTACGGTGGGAAAGGAGATTCGAAGAAGACGACGGCGTGGTGGTCCATGGGCGGTTCATGGCGGCAACGACGCATTTTTGGGAGATGGCCACCGTCACGGTGGTCGGCGCCGGTACGGTTCTACCCTATCTTCTCCTATCTTCTATTTCTCTGTTTGGATTTTTTGCTCTATCAATTTCTGTTCCTGATTTTCCCCCTTTTTTAATCTAATTTTTCCTAAACCCTAAATCCAATTTTGAACTGAAAAAAATACCCTAAACCGATTTCTGATTTCGTGTTTTTTTAAAAAACTGATTCTGAAAAAAACCTAATTTGTATTTATCACTGAACCTGTTTCTAACTCTTCACTTAATTTTGTGTTCTTCAAAAGATTAATTTTGACCCTAAACATTTTACCTCTGAGCTGGTTTTAGTTTCTGACTACTCCTAAACCGTCCATCAATTTTCGAATTCTGTTTGTGATTGTGTATGAAACTTATTTATTTACAGCAACGATATTTATAAGAAAATGGGATATAAACTGAGCCTAGTTATTTACAAAACGACTGATTATATGCTAAATTTGACAAAAAAAACTAAAGGAGCAAAATTAATACACGAACACCAACCTGTATTCCAGCTATTGAATTAGTCTCCTTCTGCTTACTGCCTTCTGCTTACTGCTGTGTCTCTTTTGTTTCAGAATTTCTTGGTGTTGTGTGATTAGGGTTTCAGCTTGAAACCCTAATCTTTTGCTCTGAATTCTGTTAATTTCGTGTCTGATTTTCTGTATATTTTCTTTCCGTGGTTCTCTCTGGATTCAGCTTGTTTATATAAAAAAAATTAGGGTTTTGCTTATCCTTCCCCATTTCTTTCCTTTTTCAGGTATTTGGACCTCTTTAGGAAACTGGCTCAGCAAGGACAGGCCCAAGGACTGCTGTTGCTGCTTTTATTTTTATTTATTTTCGTTTTTGATTTTTTTGTATTTTTGGTTATTTTCGGTTCTGTATTATTTTTTATTTTTTGGATTATTGTAAACATTTGTAAATTATTTTTATTGACTTTTGATTATATTTGCTATGGACAGATTTTCATTTTTGGTTGAAGTGGATGAGAATGATTAAATTGGGCCAAGCCCAATCAAAACTAAACATAGGCCCAACTTAGAAAAATGGCTGAAACGAAGCCCAATTAGAACAAATTTAAGATCAGGTCCAATCTAGCCCCATAGGTCCATTTAGGCAAACAATAGCCATAAGCCCAATTATTAAAAACTGGTTCAAAACACTAAGCGTAAGATCAAATAGGCAAGCTAATGAAATCAGGCCCAAAAAGGTTGGACATAGGCCCAATTGGACAAATCGGTCCAAATCAAAAACAAAACAGCGCTCGAAGTGCCATAGGCTTGTGGCACGGGGCTAAAGCGATTATGATAAAAAGACCGGGCAAAATTAGGGTATAACAAACATTCATCAAATTTCAATAATCAAACACATCGTCAACCCAATTCAGAGATACACATGTTTTTAAACTGAAAACCGAAGCAAATTCGTGGAACCCACATAAAGCCCTTCATATACCCTATTATAGAGTTAGAACCCCACCCTTACCTGGGTTTTGATGATTTCGCAGTCACCTCCCTTCTTGGATGAAGAATGCGCAGCCCCCTCTCTATTTCTCACCAAGAATGCGCAGCCTCCTCCTCTCCTTGCTTCTAGGTTTTCTCTAATCCTTATTTTTCTTCTTCTGCTTTTGACAATTTAACCTAATTTTTTTACTTACTTATACTTCTCTTTATTTTTCTGATTAGTCTCATGGGCCACTCTTCACACCCCCTTATATTACTAATTCTAACAGAAACATAAGCCCACATAAACAATATATTATTATTACTCTAATATTATTTTCCACACTTAATTAACCTATTAATTAAATACAAATCAACGTAGCAACTATACTAATAATTCCCAACTTCAACCATTCTCACACTTAATTATTGAATAAATTAATTAAATAATTAATTAAATATTTGGGGCGTTACAGTTGTCGTCAAACTCTAATATCCTAGCTGTGGGATCGGCCAGGGGTTTGGACAGTCTTTGATTCCTCTGTTCTTCGAGCAATTTCATTGAGGAAGGAACTCTGTTCCTCAACTGTGGGTTTCCTAACTCCTCCAAAGAGTGTTATCTAGAGGGGACGCGAGGATTGGACTATCTACTGGCTTATTGCATGAAAGTAAAGTAAATGCGATAAAGTAAGATAAATTGCGAGAAAAATAGATTGTGTATTGATTGATGTGTGTTTTTTTACAAGCATTCTTCTCTATAGAAATCGGAGCCACTATGCGAGCCTACATTTGCCTACCGTGGGATCAATTGAAGATCAACGCCTAACTTCGCTCCTAAGCCCTAAGAAATCCGAGCCATAATCCATGATCTCACTAGCACGGTTAGTGGGATGAAAAACCTCCTTGATCCACTCCTCAAGGCTTCTTCTCTTTGCTTTACCCTCAACCACTCCCACGTTATGTCCACGTGCCTCTTTTCCTTGCCTCCCAAGCAAGTCTTCCTTACCTTGGCCATCTAGTTCCTCGGCTGATCCTCGATCCTCAGCCCGCGGCCATCATCCTTAGGCAACCAAGCCATTGTGGTCATGGCACTCTATAGGTTAAGACTTGCTCTGCCTCGGCTTCATTCATTTTTCCTCGAGCTCAACCCCCTCCTTGGGGTGTTCACATCGTTTTTTGCCTCGAGCCTCATCCTTTGGGGCTGTCTCTTCAGCAAATATCTTTTTAGAAATTGTCAAGTAATTTGCCTCGGTGCTCTGGTCTCCTCTTAATCCTGACTTTCTGCCCTCGGCCCACGACTTAATTTATTTTGGGTGTTAACAACTACTTCTGCGAAAGAGTACACTTGCTCTAAGTGTGATATTAACGCAACAGGTTTTTGGCGTCGTTGCCGGGGATTAATTTAGCGATATTAAACGAAAATGATTTTTATTTCTTTAGACATTTTTATGCTAACTTTCCCAAGAGACCATTGTAGTTCACCTTGTTTTGCAGAGAAAAGTCTAAATCATGGTTAAAACTCTTGGTGATTACATTAGAGAGGCAAAGGCACAAAAGAATTTATAGACATCAACTTGGTATATACCACCTCATTGCCAAACCCCAATACCTCCTCCTCCTTATTAGCCTTATTCAGACTATTGTGATGACTATGAGCCACCTCCCATCAAAATTGGTGGGAAAGACACAAGGACCCAAAACGGAGGGCGAATCTAGGTGAATACATCAGAGAGTTGAATGAGACAATCGTGCAAAAGAGTTGAGTTTTTGACTTCGGTCCCTAAAGGAACAATCTCAACCCGTCCTCTTTGTGACCATTATTCCTCCGTTCTCAAGAAAGATGAAAAGACTCCTTTTGAAGGAAGTCAAATCAAAATAGTGGCTCCTACTGAAGGGAGTCAAATTGAGACAACAGATTCCAGTAATGAGAGTGGTTGTGAGGAGAATGAGCAACATTCAGTGGTACATGATTTAGAGAAAAAGGAGAAAGCCCCAGTCTTTGGGTAAATTGTTTAAACCATTGGTGATGATGTGATTGAAGTTCATAAGGGAAAGGTAACTTTAAGGAGTGGTAAAGAAATTGATGTTATTAAAGCTTTAAATTCCAACTAAAATTTTCTCTTCTTTAACTTCTCATTATTTTGATGAGGTGGTTGAAACTAACATTTTAGGTGATTTAAATATGCAGAACCTTTTAGAAAAAATTCTTATTTTGTGGGATCCTAACATAGTGGTGGGTGGAGATGCAATTAAAATTTCACCATCCTTTGAAGTTCATCCACCACGTGGAAAAAGAAAGAACTATGTGAACCACATAGTTAGAATGCTAAGAAGGTGCACAACATTAAATGTTAAATTTGCTCTCAGAGAGCCTCCTGATTAAGCACTACCTATCGTCAGGCTCACGACGTTAAACAAGCGCTTCGCAGGAGGCAACATGTGTTTTATTTTCTGTTATTTTTGGTTTGCTTTTGTTTTGTTTTGACATTAGGAATAAGCTTAGAGTGCAAGCTCTCTCAGGAAAGTCACTCTTACTCTCTCTCATTTATTTATTTTTGTGCCAATTTGATAGTTTACATTGAGGACTATGCTTCATGCTAGTGTGGGGGAGGAAACTTTATATTGTCACTTGATCTCTATTAATACACAAACCCACTAAATATTTTGATACCATTTTTTCTGGCATGTTTTAAACGAATTATGGCCTAGTGTGGTATTTTTCTGGCGTTTGAGTTGTTTGTTGAAAATTATTCATTAGTTTCCCCCTTTGAGCCTATTTGTTATATATTTCTTTGGTACCTTGGTATAATTTTTTTTCTTCTTCCTGTGGTAACCATTTTAATTTAAATGTGGTACAACTATTAAAAATTACAATTTCGTCCTATATTTTAGTTGTGTATCTTGTGAGAACTGGAAAAAATAAGAGTGATGCATTCCTACGAAGGAAACAAAATAGGAGTGACTATTGTGCTTTCCTATTCCTCATAAGAAAAATATAAAAAAATTGAAAAGAAAAAAAAGGAGGAAAAGACAAATAAAAAAAATGAAACTGCCTACTCAAGAGAAAAGGCAAATCAAAAATACCCGACTCAATAGAAAAGGAATGAATAATGGAAGTGAAATTAACTTGGAGTTTGGACAAAATTTGTAAAATAGATAGGAGCTCCATATTTGGTTTCAAATTTTCCAATTTGTTCATGTGTTTAGCCCTTTGAGTTGAAGTCAATGAGTGTCACAAGGAAGGGTAAGGTGAAACTGTCCTCTCAACTATGTTTCTGAGTTTAGAAGGGCCAGTTACTTATTTCTTCCCAATACATCTACCAATAATAAGAGTGAGATGATTTTCAAAATAGGTTTTGTAAGGCAAGAGATAGTGTATGAAAAGATTAGCTTAAGTGTAGATAGCTTAAGAATAATGTTTGAATTTTACCATTTAGAAAGTATTTGAGAAGGGTTGTAATAACATTGTTTTAAGCAAAACTGTGTGTAGCAGAGAAGGGTCACCAGAAGCTGTCTTCTCAGTTTTTCAAAACCTTCTCAAATGGAGAGTTTTAAACCCAGTGTAAATCTTCTTAGAAAAGCTGTAAATAACACAGTGATGTATAGTGGTTCACCCAAAAACCCTGGGCTACATCCACTCCTCACACCCTGTGAGTATTTCCAAATAGTTACAACTTTACAACCAGCCTAGGCTTAAAGTTCTCACCGGTAGTTTTCTTAACACAGTTCTACCTACTGTTCTCACACCTAATACGATCCTTCTAATCTACTAGGTAGCTTCTAACACAGAAGCAACTCACTTCTCAATACCTACAGCAACACATGCTACTTGAGAAGATTTCTTACTGGCTTCTCTTTAACCATAGCAACGCCATGCTATTTAAGAAAGCTTCTAATATTTGGGGGTGTTATGGGATTTCTAGAGCTTGGTTAATACAAATAGTGTTTCAATAGAAACTTAAACACAAGCTACAATACATACTCAGAAATAAAAAGAATCTCTACGGTTTTGAATTAGCTGAGTATGGATGAGAGAAAACTTCAAAACTTGACACTTGAGAAGATTGGAGGATTTAAGCTCAAAGTACTCTCACAAAGTTCAGAGATGATCCAATGCGTTTATTTATAGCTTAACATGTATGTAATAACCTCTAGCCCATGAGAGATAGTTGTTGCCAAAGATTTATAGCCGTTGGAGTGCTTTTAGTTTGAAGACAACATTTATACAGCTATGTTTATGCCCTTCTGCAGAAGACAGCACTTATACAGCTGTCACCACTCTTCTCAACTTTGGCTCTTCTCTTCTATGAGTCTTCTGAAGATGATGCTTCTCAAGTTGATGCTTCTCATATTGATACTTCTCAACATGACTCTTCTCAGCTTGACTGTTCTCTTTATGATCTTTCTGATCTTGACACTTCTCAACATGACTCTTCTCAGCTTGACTGTTCTCATCATGATCTTTCTGATCTTTCTGATGACAATTCTCATGATAATCCCTCTCATCATGTCTCTTCTGAGGTTGACCCTTCTCATAAGTCTATTTTTAGAGTCTTTTTAATAGTTATTTTAATTAAGTTTTTTTAGGTATTTTAATTATATTTTATATCTTTGAACTATTTTACTACATATGTTTGCTTTTTATTTTCAGGTTTTATTTTGGAGCAAAAGAGAAAATATGAGCTAAAATGAAGAAAAAATGAAATATTTGAGGAGGAGCAATTTTTAAAGCACTAGACACCCTCATGGGCGCCAAGGGCCCCAAAAACCGAAAACTGGCCAAGGGTGCCAAGCAGCAAAACTGGCGCAGCACAGGGCGCCAAGGGCGCCAAGCAGCAAAAACTGGCGCAGAGCCTGCGCACGACCCTGGCACATGTTGCACGACCCTAGTGCAAAACTGGCGCACGACCCTGGCAGATAGGCGCACGACCCTGGTAAAAACTGGCGCAGAGCCTGCGCACGACCCTGGGTGCACCACGCACGACCCGTGCGTGTTTTCAACTGAAAATGGCCCATTTTGGCAGAACAAGGCGCACGACCCTGGCACATAGGCACACGACCCATGCTTGCCAGCAACGCAGAACAGCTGTTTCCAGCACATGGCGCACGACGCTGGCACCATAGGCGTACGACCCTAGTGCAAAACTGGCGCAGAGCAGCCAAAATTGACTGACCAGGGCGCACGACCCTGGCACATGGGCGCACGACCCTGGCACCAGACAAGTCAATTTTGGCTGCACCCACTTGCTGATGGCTTTCCCTTGCCACTTGATTTGCCACTTTTTTTATGACCATTTTGCCCCTCCTCTCAAGTGCCTTAGACCTAATATTTTCCTATAAATAGAGGCTTGATCCTCACTTGTAACCAAGCTTAAATTTTGTGAGAAAAATCCATGACAAGGTTTCCTCTAAGATTCATGACTTCACTTTAATTTCTCGCTTTTTACTTTCTCGCTTTTTACTTTCTCGCTTTTTACTTTCTCGCCCTTTTATTTTCCAAGTCATTTACTTTCCTTGCTATTTACTTTCTTGCCCTTTTATTTTCCAAGTCATTTACTTTCCTTGCTATTTAAATTCTCGCTCTTTACTTTCTCGCTCTTTACTTTTTCGCTCTTTTATTTTCCCTGCTATTTACTTTCTTGCCCTTTTATTTTCCAAGTCATTTACTTTCATTGCTATTTAATTTCTCGCTCTTTACTTTTCGCTCTTTACTTTTTCGCTCTTTTATTTTCCTTGTTATTTACTTTTTTGCCCTTTAAATTTCCAAGTCAAGTAAACTACTGGCAAGTCAAGTAAATTACTGGCAAGTCAAGTAAATTACTGGCAATTTTCTTTTCAAGCAATTTACTTTCTTGTCATTTACAATTCCGCTATTTATAATTTTGCACTTTACCGCTTTCTTTTATTTCTCGCTATTTAACTTTATGTTTTCTTCTTTTATTTCCTTTTCTCCTCTTTTGTCTACAATGATCATGAGTGAGTAGACTTTACTAAAACATTCCTTCTTTCTAAAAACACTTTCTTTTCAGTTAATCAACTTTGAAAAATTTAATTGGTATTCACTTAGGCTCTCCCTGTGGACCGATACTCTTTTATTACGCGATACGACCCGTGCACTTGCGGGGCTATCAAGTTTTTGGCGCCGTTGCCGGGGAGGCAGTGATATTAATTAAATTTTTTGAAACCGGTTAGACTGAAATTTTATTTTCTTTATTTTTACTTTTTCTTCTCTTGTCCCTCGAATGCGAAGAACCCGAAGTTTCGGTGAAACTGTTCAACAAATTCCCGAAATTGAAAGGTTCTTACATAGAAGGAGGAGAGAAATTCCCGATAACCAAATGGCGGCTAATGAAAATCGTGCTCTCAAAGAGTACGCAACACCTTCAGCAGAACCATCGGCTGCCATTGTACATCCAAATGTGGAAGCAAATAATTTTGAACTCAAATCATCTCTGCTTTCAATGGTTCAACAAAACCAATTTTCTGGTTCTCCCACGGAGGACCCAAATCTTCATATTTCAATTTTTCTGGAATACTGTGGGACTCTCAAATTAAACGGGGTACCTCCGGATGCCATAAGACTAAAACTCTTCCCTTTTTCATTAAGGGATAGAGCTAGAGCATGGCTACATTCTTTGCTTTCGGAATCCATTACCAGCTGGGGCCAATTAAAACAAGCTTTTCTCGCTAGGTTCTTTCCCCCGAGTAAAACAGCTCAAATGAGAAGTCAAATTACTCGATTTTCTCAAAACAACGGGGAATCTCTTTATGATGCTTGGGAACGTTTCAAAGAAATGTTAAGGCTATGCCCCCATCATGGACTAGAGAAATGGCTTGTTATTCACATTTTTTATAATGGATTACAATATGCAACAAGAATGACTGTTGATGCAGCTGCAGGTGGAGCTTTGATGAAAAAAAATTTTACTGAAGCTTATGCACTCATTGAAGATATGGCTCAAAACCATTGTCAATGGGCAAGTGAGCGAGCCATAACAGATAAACCAGCATCATCAAAAGAGCCAGGTAAGTATGAAATATCCGCTGTTGATCATCTTGCCTCAAAAGTGGACGCACTTTTTCAAAAATTTGAAAAATTAAATGTAAGTGCCGTTTCACAAACTTTTTCTCCTACTACTCCACCATGTGAATTATGTGGGGTTGTTGGCCATATTGGAGCTAAATGCCAGCTTGAGGCATCTAGTACTGGAAATGAGCATATAAACTATGCTCAAAAAGAAGATCCGTTTTCAAATACTTATAATTCTGGGTGGAGAAATCATCCAAATTTTTCTTATAAAAATCCTCCACCCAATCCAGCACCTAGACCACCTCCTGTCTTTCAAAATCAAAGCGTTTTTAACAACCCACAAAACAACCCACAAAAGTCGAACTTGGAATTTTTGATGGAAAAATTTGTGTCATCTCAAACAAAACAAAATGAAGAATTCAAAAATCAAACTGGTTATTTGAATGACACACTTATCAAATTAAAATCAAAAATCGACTCTATTGCCACTCATAGTGAGATGCTTGAAAATCAAATAACTCAAGTGGCAACACAGGTGGCTTCATCCTCTAAATCTTCGGGGGTATTTCCCGGACAGCCTGAACAAAATCTAAATGGCCAAATATATGCTGTCACCCTTAGAAGCGAAAAACAATTAGAGGAACCAAGAGCAAACCAAGACAAAATTGTGAGTGAAAAACATAATTCACCGTGTGAGCAAGAAGAGAAAGAAAAAGAGAAGGAACCAGAAAAAGAAAAAGAGAAGGAACCAGAAAAAGAAAGAGAAGAACCATACATCCCCCCACCACCATACAAACCATCTCCTTTATCTTACTTTTCACCTTCCTTTGTGAAAAAAATAACATTTGATCTGGGGGGAATTGTAAAAAAGATCTTATTGCTTACACAACTTCCATTTTACAAGCCATGGGATCTAGGAATATGCTTTCATCCTTCATATGTCACTTGGTCTCTATGCTTCAAGCAATGGGACCCAGGAATAAATTTATAAAGGGAAAAGGTCAAGCTAATGACCATAAACGAGCGCTGCGTGGGAGGCAACCCACGGCTTAATGTATTTTTCAATTTGTTTAAAAAAAAAATAAAATACCTCAGGGCCGAGTATCCTGAACCAGACAGCCAGGTGAGCTCTCCTAACCCCTTTTGTTTTATTTAAAAAAATCATTGAGGACAATGCCTAGTCCAAGCATGGGGGGGTATTTTATTGCTTTTATTTGGGTATGTCTTTACTGCTTTGCTGAGTTTTTATCTTTTTACTTTGAGTTGTATCTGCTCCCTCCATGATGAAACTTTGTGAACCCTAAGCATGTTTTAGATAAGCTTTTTCTGGACAAAAATAATTTTTCAATTTTTCATTAGCAATCATCTAGGTGGACTGGTTGGGAACAACAAAATTGTATCATGGTTCGATTTCTACTTCTAGGGCTTTTTCACACACACACACTATTGAGACTGTTTTCAGTTATTAAAACAATTAGAGGGACTGAAAAGAAACTAGTAACCTGGTTCTCTTGGTGACATTTACTAGATACGCGGTTACTGGAGAAAAACGTCTGAGTTGGGGTATTCAAAAAAAAAAAAATTGCAAAACCAATTCAAAATGCAAAAATTGGTGCATTTTAAATGTCAAAATGAATGGTTAGCATATACAATCAAAGAAAAAGAAAAAGAAATATTGCTTGAATACCCAACGTATAAAGACCCTCCTTTGAGACCCGGTCTTAGTGAATGGAGGACCCAAACTTAAGAATGCTGGGGAACCGGTTCTATGATGACATTGATATCCTCTCTAATGTATTGATACTTTAAATTTGTCTCCCAATTCCACAAGAAGCCCGGATAGTAGTTCTCAAACCGAAGTGTTAGAATTGCCCCACAGTTCGCTTAATGATTCGATGTGAAAATAATTTTCCTTCAGAATCGGCCTAAGGATTTACACTGTTTTTGCTTGAGGACAAGCAAAGGTTCAAGCGTGGGGGAGTTTGATAAGTCTATTTTTAGAGTCTTTTTAATAGTTATTTTAATTAAGTTTTTTTAGGTATTTTAATTATAGTTTATATCTTTGAACTATTTTACTACATATGTTTGCTTTTTATTTTCAGGTTTTATTTTGGAGCAAAAGAGAAAATATGAGCTAAAATGAAGAAAAAAGGAAATATTTGAGGAGGAGCAATTTTTAAAGCACTAGACACCCTCATGGGCGCCAAGGGCCCCAAAAACCGAAAACTGGCCAAGGGTGCCAAGCAGCAAAACTGGCGCAGCACAGGGCGCCAAGGGCGCCAAGCAGCAAAAACTGGCGCAGAGCCTGCGCACGACCCTGGCACATGTTGCACGACCCTAGTGCAAAACTGGCGCACGACCCTGGCAGATAGGCGCACGACCCTGGTAAAAACTGGCGCAGAGCCTGCGCACGACCCTGGGTGCACCACGCACGACCCGTGCGTGTTTTCAACTGAAAATGGCCCATTTTGGCAGAACAAGGCGCACGACCCTGGCACATAGGCACACGACCCATGCTTGCCAGCAACGCAGAACAGCTGTTTCCAGCACATGGCGCACGACGCTGGCACCATAGGCGCACGACCCTAGTGCAAAACTGGCGCAGAGCAGCCAAAATTGACTGACCAGGGCGCACGACCCTGGCACATGGGCGCACGACCCTGGCACCAGACAAGTCAATTTTGGCTGCACCCACTTGCTGATGGCTTTCCCTTGCCACTTGATTTGCCACTTTTTTTATGACCATTTTGCCCCTCCTCTCAAGTGCCTTAGACCTAATATTTTCCTATAAATAGAGGCTTGATCCTCACTTGTAACCAAGCTTAAATTTTGTGAGAAAAATCCATGACAAGGTTTCCTCTAAGATTCATGACTTCACTTTAATTTCTCGCTTTTTACTTTCTCGCTTTTTACTTTCTCGCTTTTTACTTTCTCGCCCTTTTATTTTCCAAGTCATTTACTTTCCTTGCTATTTACTTTCTTGCCCTTTTATTTTCCAAGTCATTTACTTTCCTTGCTATTTAAATTCTCGCTCTTTACTTTCTCGCTCTTTACTTTTTCGCTCTTTTATTTTCCCTGCTATTTACTTTCTTGCCCTTTTATTTTCCAAGTCATTTACTTTCATTGCTATTTAATTTCTCGCTCTTTACTTTTCGCTCTTTACTTTTTCGCTCTTTTATTTTCCTTGTTATTTACTTTTTTGCCCTTTAAATTTCCAAGTCAAGTTAACTACTGGCAAGTCAAGTAAATGACTGGCAAGTCAAGTAAATTACTGGCAATTTTCTTTTCAAGCAATTTACTTTCTTGTCATTTACAATTCCGCTATTTATAATTTTGCACTTTACCGCTTTCTTTTATTTCTCGCTATTTAACTTTATGTTTTCTTCTTTTATTTCCTTTTCTCCTCTTTTGTCTACAATGATCATGAGTGAGTAGACTTTACTAAAACATTCCTTCTTTCTAAAAACACTTTCTAAAAACACCTTCTTATCACTCTTCTCATGATTACTCTTCTCATGATGATCTTTCTCAAGTTAACCCATTTGGTCTTGACTTTGATCATGTCAAGAGAGGTCTTTCTTCTATGTTTACTTTTAGTCAACACTTCTTGCCATTGGTTCAAGTCTTCTCAATATATATGCTTCTCATAAGCAGATATCTTCTTGAGAACAAGCTAACAGTTCCTGTTATTATATTTCACTCAAGAAGAAATATTAGAAGTATATGAAATCAGATAACTTAAGCTTCTCACATTTGAAGTTTGTTAACCATCAAAACTCAACTGGGATTTTGCCTCAACAATCTCCCCCTTTTTTATGTTTGACAAACTTTTGAGAGATGGATTAAGTTTTCTGATTGTTTAAAATTTTCTTAGGCATTAATCAGTTAAATTTTCTGATCTATTAAAAAAACAGGAATATTACTATTATTATTATTAGGGTTAAATATGTTTTTAGTCCCTACAAAATCGGCTCCTTCTAAGTTTAGTCCCTACATTAGCGAAATAGGCGTTTTGGTCCCTACATTTTTTTTCCGTTTTCATTAATAGTCCCTGTCGTTAAATCCATCTAATTAGGCTTTTTTTATTTAGGGTAAAATATGTTTTTGGTCCCTACAAAATTGGGTCATTCTAAGTTTAGTCCTTACATTAACGAAATAGGTGTTTTGGTCCCTATCTTTTTAACAGCCACGTCACATTTTTGTTGCCTAATCAGATGGATTTAACGACAGGGACTATTAACGAAAACGGGAAAAAATGTAGGGACCAAAACGCCTATTTCGTTAATGTAGGGACTAAAAACGAAAACCCAAATTTTATAGGGACCAAAAACATATTTAACCCTTATTATTATTATTATTATTATTATTATTATTATTATTTACCAAATTTATTATATTATTATTGTTATATAATATATTATGTCTACAACGTTCATTTACAAAATTCAATGTCCAAAATAAATTCACTGCATCGTTTGGAAGATCATTAAAAAGTCCGCTTATTTTTTTCTTGGATTTGACAAAATAAAGTGGGTAGTCCATTGGTTGTCAATCCATGGATCCATTAGGTTTACTAATGGATGGAAAGAGTTTGTGGAAATTATGGATTGAAGAGAAAAGGATTTCCTAATTTTTAAGTTCAATGGAACTGCTATCATGAAAGTGGACATGATACGTAGTGACACTAGATTTGTTGAAAAAATGAGTAAAATTGGTTGTGTTGATACCTTGGACTTGGAGATTAATGATAGAGTAGAAGAGCTGTGGACAACAACTCTAACCAAAGGAGATACCCCATTGGTCAGTTCACAATTTTATTAGTATGTTATTAACAAAAATGCGATATAAAACATTATATTTATTTGGAATAATAAAAAAGTTGCAAATGAAATCGTGTTACTTTTGTACTAAAATATTAGATATAGTATTTGCTTACTTTGTTTCTTTCTCGGTTATACCATACATTCTGTGCGATGCAAGGGGAGCGCCTGTATTAAGGAATGTAAAAACACTAAACTGATATTTGATAGTACTAAATCTACTCTGTATGCGGTGGTTGACAACTTAAAAGTCTTCGTGCCAGAGACCCCTATTTATAAGAGTGTTGTTCAACAACCATAAATGTAGTTATGCAAGCTTTAACTGTGGTGGTATCCGCTAATTTAGGCGTATTTACCTGGTCTCGCAGTAACTGTGATCGTGTTGAGATCTTTGCTATTAATGACGCCATTGTGTTTTAGACACATTATGAAATAGAGGACGGGAAAAAGCTAATATATATGCACCAATGTTGAAAGACACTCTTAAAATGTTAGTTATAGTATTTGCTTACTTTGTTTCTTTCTCGATTCTACCATACAACTCAGGGGAGCGCAATTATTAACGAATGTAAAAACACTAAACTGATATTTGTTAGTATTAAATATACTCCATATGCGGTGATTGAGAACTTCAAGTCTCCACACTGGCCTGGAGACCTCTATTTATAAAAGTGTTGTTCAACAAACCCTAGGTGTAGTGATGCAAACTCTAACTGTACAGGTCGGAAAAATACTAATATGCACGTGAATGCTGAAGGCACTCTTTAAATGTTAGATATAGTATTTGCTTACTTTTTTCCTTTCTCGGTTATACCATACAACCCGTGCGATGCAAGGGGAGCGCCAGTATTAACGAATGTCAAAACACTAAACTGATATTTGTTAGTAGTAAATCTACTCTGTATGTGCTGGTTGACAACTTCAAGTCTAACTCTGGTGGTCTCCACTAACTTAGGCGTAATTACCTGGTATCGCATTAAATGCGATCGTGGCGAGATCTTTGCTATTAATGATGCCATCGCATTTTAGACACGTTATGGAATAAAGGTTCGGAAAAAGCTAATATACACCTGAATGCTGAAGACACTCTCAAAATGTTAGATGTAGTATTTGCTTACTTTGTTTCTTTCTCGGTTATACCACACAACCCGTGCGATGCAAAGGAGTGCCAGTATTAACGAATGTAAAAATACTAAACTGATATAAAGGAAAAACTAACTACTACATAGAATTGAACTTATTAGTTTGCTAGGTACGACCTGGATACTTTAATAAAAAAATAAATTAAAATTCAAATATATATAAATAAAAACATAGTATACAAACATAAATAAAGATAGGAGTAAAGATATATTTATTTACAATTGCTCATGTAGAAAAGAAAACCACACAAAAAAAGAGGAGCAGAAAGGAGCAAGGCAGTAACGTCTTTTAGGAATAAAATGCTAATTGACTATAGTACGTGTTTTGTTGAGAAATTGAGTACTATCTCATAAATTATATCTTAATGTTAAGTGTAGTCTTCATAGATAAATTATTTTAACTCTAAATAACGGCATACTAAGTGCTGACAACATTTTATTATGCAAGAAATAAGAGGGGGTTGCGGCGAGTAATAACAAAAAATATAATAATAGTACTTTAAATAATTTTTTATTTGGTAAAACAAATATTAAAACATGAAGAAAAACTAACGAAATTCAATCCATTTAATTGTTTTTTAGTTTGGATCATTGCTGGCTAACCAAGACTGTCGTAATATTATCAATTAAAGACTAATCTTCGCTCGTGTTTAAGATCAAATTTCGCACTGACCAACACTGAATTTATCTACTGCAGGAATTGAACCCGAGAGCACTAGACCGACTCCCCATGTCCCAAGATAGAATAAGCCACTGGGTCAACTGTCTTGGTTGTTTAAATTTGTTTTTTTTACAAATGTTTAAATTTTTGATACTAAGAAAAACTATGCAAACAAAAAAACTACAGTATTTTTGTCTTACTTAGTAAATCATAATAGTACATTAATATGTTAATTTTTCAACGGAGTTAGATGGAGACTACGGAAAAGGGTACTAGTGCTAAAAATTTAAAACATAAAGGACTTATTTGGGACAAAAAAGATACGGACTAAATCGTTAACTGAAATTAGGTTAAGGGACCCAGGAGCAATTTAGGCTATTGTTTATAAATCTTGGTTACAGACTTACAGTATTATAATTTTGTTGATAAATCTTTTTTGAGTAATGTTATTTAGCCAAAAATTCTCAGTCAAAAATAGCCAAAACCACTATACAACACTAATTAACCAAGTTTTTTAGGTCATTAACCAACCTACTTTTCACATGTTTTCTAAGTCATTGACTAAAATTTGGTTAGTTGGTTAATTGGTTATTGACCTAAAAAAATTAGTTAATTAGTATTATAAAGTGATTTTCAGCTGAATTTTTTTGGCTAAATAACATTACTCGTCTTTTTTTACAACCTCTCTGTTTTTTTAAAAAAGCATTTCACTCTAATTTACATTTTGCCAGTCGAAAATCCGAGATTCATTTAGGGCCAAATATACAACTTTCTTCAACTCATTTTTACTTATATTTTATTACAGAAAGAGTTCTTATCTATTTTAAGACTGCTTCAATACAGAGTATTAATGTAATTTTATTTTTTAAGTTTAAAGTTTTAGAATTTCCTTGTAAATTTTAATGATGAATGTTGGTGTATTTTTATTTTTATCAAATTAAAAGATTGGTCTAGTTTTGAAATGTTACAAATATATTGTTTACTGTAATGTATTTTTTTGGTACACTGTTTAATAAAGTATTCGATTCATGCAATTTATAATTTTTTATCAAACTATAATAAATTAAAGGGCATAGTCAAACCCAGAGCGTGGAGTTCAACTGTTGGGGTTGATCCTCCGTTAACCAAGGGTCGGGGGTTCGATACACGCCTTGGGTACGGAGCAGCGTTAAAACTCTGGGTCAGTTATCTTGCCCCTCGAGGCACCTACAATGAACAAGAGATTAGTCACTGTTGTCCGTACGGCCCGGGTTTACCAAAAAAAGGGCATAGTCCAATTCATACATCATCTACGGCATGCACTTTATAAAATTTGTTTATGTGATAATTTATTAATTTTTTTTTTGAAAAAACGGGTTATATTTTTTTGACAAACGAAAAGGGGTTATATGGTTTACAACTTTACACTACTTTTTGTGGAAAAAAACGTTATACCGATTTTTATTAAGAATTATTTAGTGATTAATATTGAAAGGAAAATTTCATTTCGACATTCCCGAAAGGAATTTTTTTGAATTGTAGTAATCAAAGAAAAATCCAATTTGCAATAAACTCGATGTGCCATCCCAAGGATAGTAAAAGGCTTTACAATGCTTTCTTATATTGTTGCTCTATTCTCGAGTCAAAGACTCATGGTTTCCAAGGATAATGTCAAAAGGCTTTAAACACTCGAGGAAAAACTATTAGACATTATCTTTCTCCACTTTTTTTTCCAGTTTGCTCATGCTTCTCACATTTCTTCATGTTGCTCTATTCTCGACCTTCCATGCTTCACAATGCTTCTTCACGACCAAGTCTCAGTTCACAACCAGTTCAATAACACAAACCGCCACACACACTTCCTATTCGTTTTCTTCTGCTTTCCATTCCTCTTCCCTCGGCTTTTCTCAACCTCCCATCGTGATCCAGAACCTCCTTCACTCAAGCCTCTTCCTTTTCTTCCTCTCATTCCCACTCTTCGTATCTGGCTCTGCATGTTGCCGATTACCATATTTCTCCCACTTTCTCGATATTTTTCTTTCAGTTTTTCCCAGATCTAGCTTTTGCCGATCAGATCTTCCCATTTCACTCTGATTTGCTCAGATCTATGTTGTAGTGGATTGAAGGTGGATTGCGGTGGTGTATGGCTGAGAGAGATGTGGAGACACAGAGGGTGTGGTGGAGTGAGACGGATGTGGAGACGCGGAGGGATGGAAACTCCTGCGGTGGGGGTGGTCGCCGGTGGTGCTGGAGGTGGTTCATGGAGGTTGTCTCTAGTTTTCTCCTTCCTTCTCTGTTTTAACTTGGCTGAGAGAGAGAAGTGGATATGTTGAGAGATGTGCACTGTGGCGGTGGGGGTGGTCACCGATGGTTTTTAAGGTTGTTGACTGAGGAAGTCTAGTCTATTTTTCCCTTCATTCTGGGCTCTACACTTCTGTTTTAATTTTGATTCTTCTCTCCTTTTCTACATTTTCTCTCTTCTATTATACTTTCTTCTTCTTGTTTTTTAGAGCAATATTTGCTTCCGAGAGAAACCAGTGGTTGGGACAGGGATGAAGTGTGTGGGTAGGGTTTTTGCTGGATGGATGTATAATAAGACATTAATTTTGCATTATTTACTGACCGTGCCAGTGGAGTTTCGCGCGAAAGCCATATAGCTCATCAGATGAATAAATTAATACCATGGCACATGCTAAGACATTAATGTAACGCCATACTAATTATTGGAATTTTTTTGGTAGAATATATTTGTTGAAAGGAATACATTCAGATGAGTAAATTAATTAGTAGAATATTATTTCACAGAATAGTTTCGCACAGGGTTGGCGCAAAATTAGTGTTTCGTTGCTTGCTGGATATGAATATCTCGTTGCAATCCAAAGGAGAGAATCCTATTTGTTGGAATTTTACTTTTGAACACGTATATCGAGTCATCGATAATGCAAACAATTAACCTATGGACTCAAAAATAATAAGTTGAATTGCCTATCTTGATGGCCCCATATTCCAAATTATAAACACATATAGTGTTATTTAATGGAAAAAGGTCGTGCAACACCAAGAACTTAAAATAAATTGTTTTTTAACATAAATTTGACAATTATCTTCCAATAGTATTAGTTACATCCAAAGTAGTTAATTTTATTTCCAATTAAGGTGTATTTGATTATTTAAGTTATTTTATAAATATCTAAGTGAATATTGTTATGGTAAGTGTATAAATAAGGAGCGGGGTGTACTTAAAGTAAGGGTGAAACAGTAAACCTCATGTTAGAACAACCATCTTTCATTTTTTTACAATTTCATTTCTTATTAGTCACTTCTTTATTCATTTGGAAAGAGAGAAAAGAAAGAGAGTGAAAAGAATGATGGAGGGTGTAGAAAAGTGAGAAGGAGGTCTTCAGTTTTTTAGGTGAACAATAAAGAGTTTGCAAAACATGATTCTTCTGCTTCATTTGTTCAAGTTACATTCTAGTGGGAAGAAATCATATGAATTTATTGATGATAAAGAAAAAAAAACTCGTAAAAATGAACAGGAGTTCTAAAGTTTGATGTTATTTTATGACTTAATGTCAAAATCTGGCAGAACGACTAAGTATACCTGTGTTGGTATATTATTTTACGCTATAGTAACAATCAACAAAAAAACCATAACGTGGATCAATTTCATAATTTAGTTGAATTCAAATGCTAAAACATACGTGAGGTAGCTTCACAAATCAAGATAACACACAAAACAACACAAAAAAAGAAGAAGAAAGCGAGACATTTTATTCTGCATCAATATCCTCATGAAAAGTCGGCATGGATGATCATTGGTGGAAGGCTAATTATGGAAAACTTCAGGACATCGCCTACCTTAAAATCTCTTGCAGATACTGTATCTACAGTCAAACTGCAGTCGGTCATTCGCGCCAAACACTTCTGTTACCGCACACAACCAATATCCTTCAATTGTCCACTTTCTCCGTCTAAAAAATAAAAAATGCTCTTTGGGATATGCTTTTGTTCTCCGATACTTTGCTCGTCACCTCCCCCATCTCTCTCTCTCTCTCTCTCTCTCTCTCTCTCTCTCTCTCTCTCTCTCTCTCTCTCTCTCTCTCTCTCTCTCTCTCCGTCTCTATATTTTCTCTCTCTTCGCCTTTCGCTCTCTCTAAGTAAAATCTCGGAGCCCAGGATTCTCACGCCGCCGCCGCTATTGCTCTCTCCTCCGATTCCAGGTTCGCGTCTTCTGTTTTTGATCCATTCGATGCGACGCCATTTTCCTATTCTTAATTATCTTTCTTTTGCATGGGTTTTCTCCTGCGCTATTTCTTCGATTTGATCAGTGTTTTTCACGTGAATTGTTGCCGGAGATCTCGGTCGTTGATCTGTTCTCAGAATTTTCAGATTTGTGTTTCGTGCAATTTGCAGCGATATCTAATTTTTTAAATCTAATTGTTTCTTAATTTAATTCAGACTTATTTGGGTTTATTGGATTGGTTTTGCGTTTAATTGCTTGTTATTTATCAATCTTCATTTTAGGGTTTTATTCATGGGCTTTTTCTTTTTTCTTTTTTTTTTTAGTTGGGTTTTTGGGGTTCAATGGTATTGAGGAGAGATACTGGAAATGGAGTTTTATTTTAATTTTTTTTGGGTTATCACCAGTTGTTGTGTGCTCGTTTTTTAGAAATAGGGAAGAAAACATCCTTTTCTCATGTGTTGTTTACTCATGTTACAATTGGTGAATTGTTGACATTTGGATTTCCTTTTCTTTTTCTCCATTTCACTGAGCACAGACTGTAATGGTCAGTCAAATTGCTGGACTGAGGTGAATAACACCCCGGTATTTCTGACGAGTAGAAATACCCAAATGCACCATCCCTAAAACATCAGAGATATAATTTTTTTGCATAGATACTGAACACTGCAATATAGTTCTCACTGAATAACAACAAAACAGTCTTAAATACAAATAGACCAAAAAGGTTTCCTGACCATAACCTTCAGCAAACTATAGTGCTCAATATCATATAAGAAAGAGGAATAAAGTCATAACTCGACCACCTGGTAACGACATAAAGTTGTGATACAAAGATAACCAGGGAAACATAAACTTAAGCATAAAAGCTAAGTCATCAGCAACCATCTGAACACCACCTACTTGTGCCTGTTGGATCTCCACTTTTCTTGTTTCTCTGTAAAACAACAACATATAAACAATGAGATACAATCTTAATGAGATACAATCTCAGTGAGTTCTACCGAGACCCCTACTAACACTCTCGGTCCAATTATGAATCCTGGTTTTAACTTAACACGGCACCGACTGCGCGAACGCTACAAACCCGATGAACCGCATTATTTAACTTTTAACAGATTACCGACTGCGCGAACGCTACAATCCCGGCAAACCTGTTATAACTCAGCACGACACCGACCGCGCGAACGATACAAACCCAGTGAATCGCACAACAAACAATTTAACATAACACCCCCGGCGAACCCCTTTACCAATAGTACTTTCCCTAATGGTATACGGGCCTAGGGTAAGGGATCATGACTGCCCCGCCTAGTATGTTAACATGGGTCGTCACCCAACTCGATATATATTAAATATATCTACACTCGATGACCTGTTAGTTCACCTACACTCAATGAACATTTAGTCCATCTACATTTGACCGTTAATCGAACATAATACCCGCTTTGGGCCGTTTCCTATAGTCTATATATATATATATATATATATATATATATATATATATATATATATATAGTGAATCGTAGTCCGGTTTAGACGAATAAATAATAATCATACCGCGTCAGTTATACAATACCACGTAGGACTCATAGTCCGGTTTATTGTTAATAAAACATGTCCTCACACGTATTCTATTGTTCGGTTTCTCGAGACAATTTATAACTTCAAAAACAGTCCATTTTACAATTCAAATTATATATATGATTAGGCCTTTCCATAGGCTTTCAAACGCACCTGAGAACCCCTCAATCGGGTTCCCGAATCAAAAGTTATCGTGAAAACAAAATCAGTGACTTTTCCTGAAGGGTCGCGACGCGATGTGCATTGGAATTGCAGAAAAACAGATTTTCAAAACTCGGTTTTGTGCCATTTCGCTTTCTAAACGTTTCCGATACGTACCTAACGGAAAAACAGTTCATAACAACACCAAAAATAGTCCAATCAACATTAATTCATTCCTCAATCAATCAAACATATCAATCCATAACAATCAAACATCAATTTCCCCAAAATCCGTTAATTGTCGGTTTAACGATATTTCGACTAAAACGACGTTTCTCACGCAATTCAAACCGAAACAATCACATCAAGCAGTCAATCAAATCAATCAACATAAAATTCATTTCAATCAATCAGTTCAAAACATAAAATCCTAAACGTGAGTAGAACTCACCTATCGTGATGAAAACCACGAAACACCGCGACTTTCTGCTACTCGAACATTTGACTCGCGAAAATCGAGAAATCCGATTTGCACCTAGAAACCAATATAAGTTCCTAGGGCTTCACAACTCATCTCACAAACCCAAACTTGCTTCCTAAGTTTTGAATTCCCAATCAACCATCAAGCTTCCATGAAATCACTATTCATCATCTTCAACCTCTCATTTGCTCCTATTCACATAAATCCCAAATTTTGAGCTCCAAACCCTAACTCAATCAAACCTTGATTCTCTCACTCCAAGCTTACAATCAAACCTCTCCATGATATTTTCCTAAGCTTTCAAGTCAAGAAATGAAACACAATTTCGAAAATGGTGGATTGGAGAATAGTGAATGGATGATGTTCTTTTTGGTGTCAAAATGAAGAGGAAGATGTGGGGATCATTTTTGGTGTAGGAAGGTTGGTGTTTTCATGAAAGATCATCACTCTCACTCCTCTTCTCACCTACGACTCCCACTCTCCTTTCCTTTCCATTCTTCTTCTTTTCTTTCTTTTCCCTCACGGTTCTGTATCTCTTTCTTTTTTTTTATTCCTTTTCTTTCTTTCATAATATATATATATATATATATATATATATATATATATTATAAATAACATTTGGGTAAAATCCCCATTTTACCCTTCTCTAAACATTTTCTTCCCGATTCGTCCCTATTCCGTACTATTCGGTTAACGATTCTATAACCATTAATAATTAATTTGGTTATATCAAAATAATTTGATTAATTATTTTGGGGATGTTACATTCACCCCAACTTAAAATAATTTTGTCCTCAAAATTGTCTAAGGCTTACCCACTTGCTAACCGAGAATACACATTCTCGGATGGGCCTTAACTTTATGAAAAACAGTTTTGTTTCTTGAAATCCGTTTTCCCTTTTTGGTTCGAAACTCAACAACCTGTAAAACTTTGAGTTTGTAGTAAAATCACTTGAAATTTTTCTTGGATTAGATTCGTTTACACTTCGAAAAAATTTATATCTTTGGGTGTCAAACTACACAGAAACTTTCTAATTCATACTCAAATATCCGGAATCAAACCTTTCAAAAAGATGAGATACGAGTTATTGAAAACCTTTCCTTGAACATAAAAATGGGCCGTGATGGCACCAAATACTTTTTGGAAAACCAATCAAAGTAATCTTTCGAATTGTTTTCAAAATAACTTTTTCCTATTCGTAGCGTAACCAACTCACATACCTCCGTTTAACTGAACTTAAGAACACTTCTACTTCGCACGAAGATATCTCACTACACAAACTCTATCCCAACCTGTATCTGTAAACCGTCGCACACTCTCGGGATACTAAACATGAATCGAATCTTCTGATTTCAATATGAAATCCTCTTAACTTAGGTTAAGGATAAGATTAGGCAAGTAATGGTATCGGAGCGGAATGGTTTGACTTACTTTGAACATATGAAACCGAAAATCTCGCACGGTCCGTGCGCCAAAAAGGAACGGCTGACTCTTTTATTAGTTTTCAAAATCAACCTTTACTTCAAAAGTATGTATTCCGTTTGTCACCACACTAATCCTAAGTTATACCTTAAACCATAACTCGTTACAACAATCTCTTGTCATAACCAAGGTAATCAAAACCGGACCGGACATTGAACCGGAAGAGGTGGCGGTTCAGGGGTTCTTGGGTTCAACCGGTCGAACCGGGGGTTCAACCGGAATTAATTAAATATATTATTTAATATTTTTATTACAATATATAAAGGATAAAAAACCATAATACCCAAAATTTCACACCACAAACAATTAAATTATTCTTAACTTAAGCTCAACAATATAATATCCAAGTCATTAGTTAAAGTTACACATAAAATTGGTAGGTATAAAAAAACTCAAAGTTTGACATGTTTAAAATATATATATTTTAATGCATTATTTAGAAAGAATCTAATGTCGCTTTATTTAGAAAAGATCACATCATGTAAGAAAATTGCAAACAATGAAGCTAATGTTGTTGAAAGGTGAATATCAGTCCCACATCGGATGGCAAATAAGAAGAATGAGCTGTGTTTCTCTATAAATAGAGCTAGAGTGTGCACAGCAAAATATAAGTGAGATTCTTGGCTTTCATAATATATAAAATATATAAATAGAGCCCTGACACTCATTTTGTTTTACAAAAAATAGTTTAAATTTTTTTATTTCAGTTAAAAAAAATAAAAAAAAATAAAAAAAAGTGATTTCTCAGAACCAGTTTCTGGCCGGTTTTGCCGGTTCTTGACCGGTTTTGCCGGTTCTTGACCGGTTTTCCGGTTTTTCACCTGGTTCTTTGGCCATCCGGTTCTGGGGTCTAACTGGACCGGACAGGGGTCTGGTTCCCGGTTCAACCGGTCGAACCGGCCGGTCCGGTCCGGTTTTGATTACCTTGGTCATAACGCTTGTACTACCTTTGGAAAACAATTACAGTCAATCAGAATTCAATTACACAATTATTGAACCTGAACTTTGAATCACAAATCATCACAGACGCATGGATTCTCTAAAGTAACATTAGCATGCAGATTTTCACAAGATGTTTTTTAAAACACATAGCCGCACACCAATTTTCACTTTGGAAATTTCAATCACAATCAACTTATCCTCAATCAATATGCAATTTCATAAAAGCATATATTTCTTGTCCTGACTTAACAGTCGCATTTACTTTATTTCAGTCAGTTGAATAAAATTCAATCCTTTTACCTTCCGATGATTCTTCAACGCATGAATTACCGTCAACAGTCACCTCGCCCTTCCTTAATTGAATTCACGTTTGACTTGTCAAACGAAATCTCATAACGCAATCTAATTGTTAACAAAGGAGAGGTTAACAAACTAAAACCTCGCCACTGAAGTGGACGCTTATGGATACACCATGTCTTAGGGCTAATGCCCACTCAATGCTTAAAACCTCTATCTTTCCCTTATTAGTCATTGCACTAACAAAATTTCCTTCGCAACGGAAGAAAATTTCGTGACATATCCTTTCGATCCTCTTGGAGATATTTCTAGTTCTTTGGGTTAAACTCAGGAACTACCTCTGTTCTCAGTGACTCTTGTATTGATAGGATTTTCATAAAATAATCTTTTCACAACCTATCGGAGTCGACTATAATGTCTCAATGACTCATATATTGATAGGACTTTATTAAAATATACTTTGTGCCATGACCTATCAAGTCAGTCTTACAGAATAATCCAAATTACCAATGGGAGTGAATCTCCATAACTCATAAGCTGAACTTTGAATTCAATGACCACAAGATTTGTAATCATATACTCGTGCAAAGACCTTTAGGGAAAAACTTCTAGCCGGGTTAAATTCTATAAGACTGGCTATCCATCTTGATAGAATTTATCTGAAATTCTATGACTCGACCCTTCGGACTACTAGCCCTCTCTTAGGGTCTCAACTACCCATACCCTAAGGTACAAGAACTTCCATACTCTAGGGATTTCATTGGTGCTACATAACTGCTTCCCTAAACATAGGGTTCACTAGAATCCTTATAAACCTATCCTTATCATGATGGATTGTCGGCTAGTCTAGGTGTAGTCATTTACGTTTTGATTACGTATGGTATTGGGATATTTGTAGCATCAATGAAATGATAAAATAGGAAAATTCCTTTACGAAATCAAACACGCGCACAAGAAGTGCATCCTGTGTTGATTTGAAAAACGAATTCTAACTACTTTGCATATTCCTTAGGTCCTCCATCCTTCCGAATTCCATACGCAATACAAATGGAATCATCACAACTATCATAATCAATCAAATTCGAATACTTGACCGATCAATGGCTATCCTCAACATTGGGCACTTAGATAAACTAAGCTCTTCCATTTTCAACCTTCAACTATGTGCCTAATCATTTAGGACTTTCACTAAGTCTTGAGATTTTCTTAAGGGAAGGCATAAATTCTAATGACCACTTCCGTAAAATAGCCTTCTTACGACACCAAAAGGAATCTCTCCTAATCTGGGTCTTTCTTTCTTAGTTTACTCGTTGGGGATTCGCTATATGCGTCTTACCCAACTAGTGTTTCCATTCTACTAGCAATTAGAACCTAAGGCTTATGTAGAGTAGAAATACTTTTTGGAACTAGGATAAAACCTAAACCAAATCCATTGATATGTGTAGAAAATTTCGTTAGCTTCCCAACGCCTCCTGGAATGCCCAAATCGGAGTTCCGGATCAGAAGTTACGGATAAAACAAGTTGGAAGACTAGCGAAAATTTCTCACATATGTAGACTGACATACTCCTAATCGGAGAGTCGTGACATGCCTACTTTCCTCGCATGAACTACTAGTCCCTTCTTGATAGGAATACGACTTAGGGTTTTAATCGGGTAACTTGTCTAATGGACACCGGGTGGTGCAGCTCATTTAGACTACAAGCGCTATGATGGTTTACTAGTTCGATTCCATAGCCTTGAGAAAGGTGTTTATTAGGAATGGGAAATATATTCTAATAAACATTGGGTACTACTTGCCAAAACTGCAAGCTCAATGACAGGTTACAACTTGGTTTCCTAACTTTGGAAAAAGGTTGTTTCTTAGGAAATGATGCCTATTCGAGAACCATAATTATCCCAAAGGACCTTACTTGCCGAACCGTAACTTAGAGTCAATCTATGCTACATAGTAGAGTTGACTGTTAGGCGTCATATGTGTTCTATGTGCTCACTAGTCCGGAACGAATCTAGGACACTAGCCTTTCTTCTACCCGTAGGCTCCTCAACCTATATCTCTCTGGGGGACCTCTTTCAACTTACGGGATGACTCAATGATCAAACCGGCTCCAATGACTGAACGGCCGTCCCAACTTCCTCGAACCAATTCGGATGCCTGATACTTTCGCTGCATACTCAGATGAAACAAGAAGTCCAGGAATCTTAGGGTTTATGGTTTCAGACATTTCGGGGCTGAGGCAACTAATTGTCATTATTCTTAGTACGTTGCATGAATATCGAGTGGATCCAAACTCAACGTGTAACGCTCAAATATTTAATTAAATTATTTAATTAAATATTTAGGTATCCAATTATTTATTTATTTTTTTTAATGGTGTAATTATATTAGCATTTGATTAAGAGGTGTATAATTGAATAATAGGAGATGGTGTTAGTAATCGGGCTTAAGCTGGAGGAAAGCCCGTGATCCATGAGCCCAAGGCTTAGGCGCATGAAGGGAGTGTTAGTGAGGGTTAGGGCATTTCGCATAGGGAGAAGAAAAAGAAAGAAAAATTTGCGAAGAGGAGAGAAAGAGAGAAGAGGGTTTCGGCGCAAATCCAAGGGAGAAAAGGAGGAGGAGGAGTTTGCGAATTCAAGGGAGCAGAGAGGAGCTGTGTTGCTGAGGTTTTGTTGGTGACTCGATCAAGAGAATTGGTGCTCTCCTACTATAAGGTAAGGGTGGGGTTCTTCCTTATAATGGGGTTTCATGATGGGGTTATGTGGGGATAGGTCCTATAATACCCTTTGATGGATTGTGATGTTTGACTTGGTGTTAGTTGAATTATAACTAGGTTGGATTGAAATTTGACATTTGTTGGTGATAGTTGTGACTCTAGAACTTGGTGCTCATTGTTGTTATTACTAAACCCATGCTAGGTGTTCGATTAAAATGTTGTTTGGTGTTGTGAGTGACAAATTATGATGATTGACATTGGTGATTAAGGATTGGTGATTTGAATTGGTGAATTAACGAAATTATTGAACTCTAGGGCGCCATGGGCGCCATTGTCCTAGATGCTGTTTTTTGGGCCCTAGTGCTGGGCGCCATCCCTGAAATGTTGTAGTGCTGTTTTTGGCTCCCTGTGCCTGGGCGCCGTGCCAGGTCCTGTTGCCTTGGTGTTCTGTACTGTTTTTGGCGCCCTGTGCATGGACGCCATGTCTGGGCGTGTTCCCTGTTTGTGTTGTTGTTTTTGGCGCCCTGTGCATGGGCGCCGTGTCTGGTGTGTGTCTGTGTGTGCCAATGTGTGTGTGTTGCTGTGTCTTAGCGCAGGGGCGCCATGAGCGTCTGTTCCTGAGTTGTGTTGCGCGCTGTATTGGCGCAGGGGCGCCATGGGCGCCATGGGCACCGTGTCTGGGTGTGTTCCTGATTGTGTTCTGTTGTGTTCCTTGCTGTCTGGGCGCCATGGGCGCCATTTCCTACAGTGTTGCTAGGCGCCCTGCTCCTAGGCGCCAGGTTCAGTTGTGTTGCCTGTTGCTGGGCGCCTTTCTCCTAGATGCCAGTTTGCTGTGTTGCGTTTTCCTGCTAGGCGCCCTGTGCCTGGGCGCCGTTTTCAGCACGTGTCTCAGTTTTGTTCCTATTTTGTTTTTGCGATATCTTTTGACTCGGGAGTCCGATTGAGACGTTTCAAAATGTTTTGGAAAGCTTATTCAGAGGCCTAGCTGAATATTCTATTTTAAGGCAAAGTGATCTATTTTTCTGGAAATTGTTAGCCGTTGGCTTAGCCGTTGGCTTAGCCGTTAAATGTTGCCGTTTTTGGGAAAAGAAAAATTGTCGCATCTCGAATATTTTAGAAAATGGTTGTCATCTTGGTGTCTTGGTGCTGTTTGAGCTAGGTGTGAAGGCTCAAACCTTGGTGTTGTTGGAGCTAGGTGTGAAGGCTCCAAATCTTAGTGTTCCGTTGTTTCGGGTAGTTTGGTGTTTCGGTGTCATTGGGCTAGGTGTGAAAGCTCAATTTGGGTGATATTTGGTGATTGACTTTTGGTGTGTCACATTGTGACTAATTTTTGGTGATTGTCTGTGTGCATTCATGGTGTCGCATACAGCATACGCATTTATTTTGGTGAAGGCCTTTGGTCTTGGAGCTGGGTGTGAAAGCTCAATTTTTCTAAAACTGGTGAGCCGGGTGTGAAAGCTCAATTTTTCTAAATTGGTGAGCCGGGTGTGAAAGCTCTCAATCTTGGTGACGCCTCTATTTACAGGCAACAATTTTGGTGATTTGGTACCACATGCATATGCCCGTTGGTGTGGGTTGCATCCATGCATTATCATGACATTTGGTGACTGATTGTGGTGCTTATAATTTGACGTGCGTTTATAATTCGATGTGTGTAGTGGAGTGGTAGATATAGTGTCATATTCTAGCATATTTCCTATCATTTACCCTATTATATTGAAGATATCTCACCCCTTATGTTTGAATGTTACCCCTATGCGGTAACGTGCAGGTGATTGCGAGTGAAGGCTTAGCTACCTTCACTAGTCTGAGTCGGTGTCCTTTGCTTTGATATGTAACACTCAGGGGAGGGACGAACCTAGACTTTGGCTGTTGCATTTTATTTATTTGGAGTCCATTCAGGACGTTATGATTTTATGATTTGAAAACTTATTTCTATTCCGCTGCGTGGTGATGTATTTTTGGCGATGTGGTTAACTAAACCGGTGTTATGGGCTTCGACCCTTCTTGACAAGTGTTATATATCGTATGTGATGTTTTGAACTATCGATGAGATGTGTGACATCTCTTTTCGAAGTATGAAAAAATTTTATAACTCTGATTTTATTAAATAATTATCGGGTAGAAAAGGGGTGTTACACAACGTCTCACACAAAATACAAAAAGGTTCTGACAGCCAGCTGTCGAAGTCCCTAGCTGACTCAATCTAACTAATCTTTTGACCGTTAGGTCTCTAAGTCCTACAAGGTCGAACTACTCTGAATCCAACTGTAACACCCCGGTATTTCTAACGATTAGAAATACCCAAGTGTACCATCCCTAAAACTTCAGAGATATAAAAATTTTGCATAGATACTGAACACTGCAATATAGTTCTCGCTGAATAACAACAAAACAGTCTTAAATACAAATAGACCAAAAAGGTTTCCTGACCATAACCTTCAGCAAACTATAGTACTAAACATCATACAAGAAAGCAGAATAAAGTCATAACTCAACCATCCGGTAACGACATAAAGTTGTGATACAAAGATAACCAGGGAAACATAAACTTAAGCATAAAAGCTAAGTCATCAGCAACCATGCGAACACCACCTACTCGTGGCTGTTGGATCTCCACTTTTCCTGTTTCTCTGTAAAACAACCACATATAAACAATGAGATACAATCTCCGTGTGTTCTACCGAGACCCCTACTAACCCTCTCAGTCCAATTATGAATCCTGGTTTTAACTTAACACGGCACCGACTGCGCGAACGCTACAAACCCGATGAACCGCATTATTTAACTTTTAACAGATTACCGACTGCGTGAACGCTACAAACCTGGCGAACCCCTTTACCAATAGTACTTTCCCTAATGGTATACGGGCCTAGGGTAAGGGATCATGACTACCCCGCCTAGTAGGTTAACATGGGTCGTCACCCAACTCGATATATATTAAATATATCTACACTCGATGACCTGTTAGTTCACCTACACTCAATGAACATTTAGTCCATCTACATTTGACCGTTAATCGAACATAATACATTGGGCCGTTTCCTATAATCGATATAATATATATATATATATATATATATATATATATATATATATATATATATATATATATATATCGTGAATCGTAGTCTGGTTTAGACGAATAAATAATAATCATCCCGCATCAGTTATACAATACCACGTAGAACTCATAGTCCGGTTTATTATTAATAAAACGTCCTCACACGTATTCTATTGTTCGGTTTCTCGAGACAATTTATAACTTCAAAAACAGTCCATTTTACAATTCAAATTATATATATGATTAGGCCTTTCAATAGGCTTTCAATCGCATCTGAGAACCCCTCAATCGGGTTCCCGCATCAAAAGTTATCGTAAAAACAAAATCAGTGACTTTTGCTGAAAAACTGCAAAACGTCGCGACGGAACAGGTGCCGTCGCGGCGCGAACAGGTGCCGTCGCGGCGCGAAAAGTGACAGAAGTTTTCCGTTTCAAAAATTATGAAGGGTCGCGACGCGATGGGAGATGGTCGCGACGCGATGGGCACTGGAATTGTAGAAAAACAGATTTTCAAAACTCGGTTTTGTGCCGTTTCGCTTTCTAAACGTTTCCGATACGTACCTAACGGAAAAACAGTTCATAACAACACCAAAACCAGTCCAATCAACATTAATTCATTCCTCAATCAATGAAACATATCAATCCATAACAATCAAACATCAATTTCCCCAAAATCCGTTAATTGTCGGTTTAACGATATTTCGACTAAAACGACGTTTCTCACGCAATTCAAACCGAAACAATCACATCAAGCAATCAATCAAATCAATCAACATAAAATTCATTTCAATCAATCAGTTCAAAACATAACATCCTAAACGTGAGTAGAACTCACCTATCGTGATGAAAATCACGAAACACCGCGACTTTCCGCTACTCGAACATCCGACTCGCGAGACTCGAGAAATCCGAATTGCACCTAGACACCAACGTAAGCTCCTAAGGCTTCACAACTCATCTCACAAACCCAAACTTGCTTCCTATGTTTTAAATTCCCAATCAACCATCAAGCTTCCAAGAAATCACTATTCATCATCTTCAACCTCTCATTTGCTCCTATTCACATAAATCCCAAATTTTGAGCTCCAAACCCTAACTCAATCAAACCTTGATTCTCTCACTCCAAGATTACAATCAAACCTCTCCATGGTATTTTCCTAAGATTTCAAGACAAGAAATGAAACAAGGAACTCAACATCCCTCATTTTCTTCACAATTTCGAAAATGGTGGATTGGAGGATAGTGAATGGATGATGTTCTTTTTGGTGTCAAAATGAAGAGGAAGATGTGGGGATCATTTTTAGTGTAGGAAGGTTGGTGTTTTCATGAATGATCATCACTCTCACTCCTCTTCTCACCTACGACTCTCACTCTCCTTTCCCTTCCATTCTTCTTCTTTTCTTTCTTTTCCCTCACGGTTCTGTATCTCTTTTTTTTTATTCCTATTCTTTCTTTCATAATATATATATATATATATATATATATATATATATATATATATTATTATAAATAACATTTGGGTAAAATGGGGATTTTACCCTGTTCTAAACATTTTCTTCCCGAATCGTCCCTATTCCGTACTATTTGGTTAACGATCCTATAACCATTAATAATTAATTTGGTTATATCAAAATAATTTGATTAATTATTTTGGGGATGTTACAGTTTTTGGGGTTCAATGGTATTGAGGAGAGATACTGGAAATGGAGTTTTATTTTAAATTTTTTTGGGTTATCACCAGTTGTTGTGTGCTCGTTTTTTAGAAATAGAGAAGAAAACATCCTTTTGTCATGTGTTGTTTACTCATGTTACAATTGGTGAATTGTTGACATTTGGATTTCCTTTTCTTTTTCTCCATTTCACTGAGCACAGATTGTAATGGTCAGTCAAATTGCTGGACTGAGGTGAAGAAGGCCAAAGGACAGAAGCTGAGGTTAATTCACTGAGGGCAGCTTTTATACAGGAAGTTGCTGTTTTGCACAAACTTCATCATCCCAATGTCACAAAGGTTAATTTCAATTTATTTTCTTCTGTTTCTGATGCTTTTATTATTGCATGTTGGGTTTGTGGTTTCAATGTAGCAAATGCTGATGTTATTTGTATACTATCTTTCTTTTATATGAGGCGGGATCCATCGGAACATACATATTCCTTCCTCCTGAGGTCCTATGAACTTAATTATCTGTTGAGAGTGTCATTTTGCAAGTCATTATGAATATCTTTGTATTCATCTCTTTGAATACGTACTTTCAATTATAAACTTTGAATGGCATTTTTAGCATTTATATCATTGTACAAATAGGTTCTATGTTGATTATGGTTATTTACTTTATTTATTTAATTTTATACCATAGGTCAATTGAAATTGGATCTGACAGATTTAAGATTCCAGATGTTCTTTTTAATCCTTCCCTGGCTCAGGTATGTAGCCTGCATTATCCATTCCCATCCCTACATTAAATCATCTTTCTACCCCCTTCCTCTCCTGTGTGTGGCTAAGTTTTCTTGGAGTTTGGCTGGGTGTTATTTGTAGAGGTTGCAATGCACAACTTTGTTGGTTCAATTTTTTCTTGAGCTTCTATTTTTTTCTGCAGTTCTGTATACTTGCTCTTTTGTTCTGTTGTATACCAATGTTCTTATATTGTGTCATTGTAAATTACAGTCAATTCCAGGCATGGAGAGCTTTGCAGAAATTTCTCCTTCAGTTCGTGGCCTGCCACAAATGGTAATCTAATTTGATGTTGATATTTCTTTAAAGCATCTCAAGCCCCAGATACTGGAGAAAGCATTCAGTTGTTGGTTTAATTTTTAAGTATCTCATATGGTAGTCATGATTGTCTGTTGATTTGTAGTATGAGATTATGGCGTCGTTTGTTCTTGTTGGAAAACTGAAAAGGCTATGATTGTTATTGATATTGTTGATTTTTCATTGTTCTATGTATCTAATTTGTTTTGACTTCATGTTGCTGAAATTTGTTGTTACATTCCTTTGAATATTTCCAGGAAAGTATCTAATTTTTGATATAAAGATATCAATTTGGTGATGAAAATATAAAAACAAATGACTTTCAAATTGATTTACCATAGAGTCTCTTTAATTTTTCTGCATGCATATTTTTTTCATTTGTTTCTTAAACATAGCTATTGTTGGATTTGATTCTCTATTCTTTGCACAGATTGACTACCAAGACAGAGCCAAAAGAAAAGATGAAAAAAGTCTTGAAGTTCCCTAGGTTCATCTGCACAGGTGTGTTACATCTAATATTAACAGCTTAACTAACATGCTAACAGATCCATAACTATAGTTAGTTGTTAGAGTTAGTTAGTCAGCTATTACTTGTAACCAGGTGAGTGATCCAAAGTGGTTTATGTAAATTATCTTTAGGTTGATACTGCATACAAAAAATGTCACTTTTGTTTTTGGTTTTTGCTTCTGTTAGTTTAATTTCCTCATCTAGGTATTCTTACCAATCAATCCTTACAATTGTTCATTGATATAGATATTTTCTGGTGCGTTCCCTGAGAATTATGAATCTCCCAGCAATTTCTACTATGAAGTAAATGGCGATGAAGATTCCTCATCTAAAATCTGAAATTCATATACTGTTTTGTCTTTCTCTGTTCCACTTCCGCTCCCTCTCAACTCTCGCATCTCTCTCTCCCCACTCAAGTCTCGCATCTCTCTCTCTCTCTCTCTCTGTTCGCTATCTCTTCCCTTTCCTTTCATCATCTTTGTTCACTCAGATGAAAGTCACAGACCAGAAAATCAAAACCCTAAACCCCTCTCTCTCTCTCTCTCTCTGTCTCTCTTAACCATCTCTCTTCCTTCTCAGTTCACCATCTATCTAAATTCAACTCACCATCAAAACCCTAAATCCATCTTCTTCCACTTTCCTTTCCTCTCCTTTCTCTCTCCACGTTTCTCTCTCACTTTCACCTTTGTTCCGTTGATTCAAAGAATTTGGATCTCCCTCAAATAAATTATTTTCTGATCTGTGTTAGTTGTGTGTGTGATATCAGATTGATGAGAATGTCCAGAGGGAGATAATTAATCACCGATCATTAAGGCAGGCATCCAAATATTATCAGGTTCAAAGAGGTATGAGTTTGTTTTTCTTTCTTTAACTGTTCATTAGTTAAATTTGAAGGGGAATTAGGGATTTTGAATTTAGTATTTGGTTATCTGCATTATTTTCTTGCCTGCAGCTCTAATTTCATATACCGCTTGAAACTTGTCTAAAGAAATTTGACTTTGCTCTAAGTTATTGTAGCTGACATAATGTGCAAAAACTTATATCATGTTTTGCATCATTACTAAAAGAAGTAAGGTCACGATCATTTGCATTGAGACAATTACTGTTTATATAATATGCAAAAGTTTTTATGTTACATACCATTAAATCTTCTGTACTATTTCTTTGAGAAATCAGCAGGCCAATATCAATACTTTGAAAATATATGCGGAAATCACATAGATTAGTACCTTTCACAGAAGCTAGCAGCAAGTCAACTACCCAGCCCCATTCCACTAACATAAACTGTGAATTTAATTCCCTGAATTTAATATAGTGATTTGTTCATCGATCATTTTCCATGGACTAGGATATGATTGTACGTCGTGTAATTTTTTATTATTTCCAAGTAATTACAACAAAGAGTATCCGAATATCAGCATATATAAGAAATAGATCAGACTGTCAAAAAAAAAGAAATAGATCAGGTGCAATCGTATGTACTCATGAAACCTCCTCTCATCCATTAAGTTAACAATATGCATGTCGTATAATTTGAATTTTTTGTTATTTTAATCAGCATTTCCCACGGAGAATAGGAAACATTATTCCAGATTCAAAGACGCATATTCCAGTGATTTTCAGTCCAACACAAGAGTCATATTTTTGTGTTATACGCACTGCCGCACGATGTCAATCTGAGAAGTTTTTAACTGGAGATGGTTGGATTGAGTTTATAAACGAAAACAAAATTCAGGTGGGCGATGTCCTGAAGTTTTCCATCACTAGCCTTCCACCAATGATCATCCATGCTGACTTTTCGTGAGGATATTGATGCAGAATAAAATGTCTCGCTTTCTTCTTCTTTTTTTGTGTTGTTTGCTGTGTTATCTTGATTTGTGAAGATACCTCTTGTTTTAGTATTTGAATTCAACTAAATTATGAAATTGATCCACTTTATTGTTTTTTTGTTGATTGTTACTATAGCGTAAAATAATATACCAACACAGGTATACTTAGTCGTTCTGCCAGATTTTGACATTAAATCATAAAATAACATCAAACTTTAGAACTCCAGTTCATTTTTACGAGTTTTTTTTTCTTTATCATCAATAAATTCATATGATTTCTTCCCACTAGAATGCAACTTCAACAAATGAAGCAGAAGAATCATGTTTTGCAAACTCTTTTTTGTTCACCTAAAAAACAGAAGACCTCCTTCTCACTTTTTTACACCCTCCTTCATTCTCTTCACTCTCTTTCTTTTCTCTCTTTCCAAATGAATAAAGAAGTGACTAATAAGAAATGCAATTGTAACAAAAATGAAAGATGGTCGTTCTAACATGAGATTTACTGTTTCACCCTTACTTTAAGTACACCCCACTCCTTATTTATACACTTACCATAACAATATTCACTTAGATATTTATAAAATAACTTAAATAATCAACTACACCTTAATTGGAAATAAAATTAACTACTTTGAATGTAACTAATACTATTGGAAGATAATTGTCAAATTTATATTAAAAACAATTTATTTTAAGTTCTTGGTGTTGAACGACCTTTTTCCATTAAATAACACTATGTGTTTATAATTTGGAATATGGGGCCATCAAGATAGGCAATTCAACTTATTATTTTTGAGTCCATAGGGTAATTGTTTGCATTATCGATGACTCGATATACGTGTTCAAAAGTAAGATTCCAACAAATAGGATTCTCTCCTTTGGATTGCAACGAGATATTCATATCCAGCAAGCAACGAAACACTAGTTTTGCGCCAACCCTGTGCGAAACTATTTTGCGAAATAATATTCTTCGAATTAATTTATTCATCTGAATGTATTCCTTTCAACGAATATATTCTAGCAAATAAATTCCAGTAATTAGTATGGCGTAAGATTAATGTCTTAGCATGTGCCATGGGATTTCAACGAATATATTCTGATACCAAATAAGAACATGCATTTCATTTAGCTCATCAAAAAATCATTGACATGATTACAACAATTATGTTCTTAGCATGTGCCTAGAAAATAAAAACCGGTTAGAAGAATACTTCTCAACAAAAAGTGTCCAGCATACACTGATATATCATAATAAATATCATTCAAAAAACATCTTAAGACTCTAAACTTAATCTACTCTTCCTCCCCTTTTGGAACACATAATAAAAGGGTGAGGAAGACATAGACCATGCTCTAAATTAATAGCAGCTAACAGTTGATCAAGATTATGGGAAGTGCTACGTTAAAAACACACTTAGAGCAAGTGTACTCTCTCACAAAGGTAGTATAAAAGATATCGTCTCCAAAGGGATTAATTAACAAGTACCAAACTACTTAAGATTAATTATTATTTAGACGAACGAATGTTTGGTGGTTATAGAAACTAAAATAAAAAGAAATAAACAGCAAGAATTAAAATGTAAAGTTTAACCAATGGAGAGAAGCCTAGGGTCACGGTTTCACTTGCAAGCTTCGATTTCCCTATGTCTAATTCTACCTGAATTCCTTTATTTTATTCAATTACAATCCCTTTACTAAAACTATTAATCCGTTTGGTCATTCGCGATTAATATTCTTTTTCCTAAATTAACCATTGTTTGGTCATGCAAGAATTTAAATTCAAGAAAAGCATAAAGAGCAAAAAGGTTGAATGATTGGAAGACTAAATTAAAGTTTGGTCATGCATTAATTATAGCCCCAAATATCCTATAGGTCCACCAACTATTTGCCGTAAGGTCGTTGATCAAATAATTGATTATGAACATGCAAAGGGTTGTCAATCCAAATTATGTGATAAAAGCAATAGGATAATATTAATTGAGATAAAAATCGGGAATTCAAAGCATCAATTAAAACATAGAAATGTCTCTAGTCTTGCAAGATCCACATAAGACTCTAGAAGAGGATTTAGATATCCATAATAATCAAGAACAATAAAAGAAAAATAAGGTTCATGAATTACAGATTTAAGAATAACCCGGAAATAGAGAAAGTCTTAATCTTTGTCTTCAATCTCATTCTCCTGCTCCAAAGCTCTCTCACTGTGTCAAGAACGGTACCTTACTTTTTATTCCTCCCTCTTCATTGTTGCCGTCACTACCGTTTTTCCTAATTTTTTGTTAGTGTATCCGACTCTTTTGGTTATGTACGACTTGGGTAAGTCTTCAATTGACAGGCTGCACTCCTTTTATTTTGCAAAAAATCTACCTAGGGTTCCCCTCCTTTTAAATCAAGCGCTGCAATCCCCTCCTTTCTTTTGTTGCTCTACGTTGCTTTCATATTGCAAAAAATCTCCATTCTTTCTTTTAAATGGGCTTGGTTGTATGCCTTTTGCGGCCCAATGGTGTTATCTTTGATGAGGTGCTAGACTTAACCCTCATTGATCTCCTTGGATTCCCACTTGGTGCGTGTTTGAGCTTTGCTGGTCGTGTTTTAAGTGGAGTTGCAGAAATAGGGATTTGATTTGGAGATGGTGAAACTAAAACAAAGTTTGGAGTTGATGTTTCTGGTCGCAAAGGATTTGTTTTTGGTTCGAGATCAGTAGGAACAAAACCAAGCTTTTTTGTTCTTGACATTTGTGGACTTGGGATTTTGCGAGAGAGAGAGAGAGAGAGAGAGAGATAGAATACGGTTGTTTGAGGAGTTTCAAAGTGAGAGAGAGAATGCGAAAGTGATGTCTTAATCACTTTGGAGCAGTTATTAACCAACGGTTAATGGTGTTACTTTCTATGTAGTAACCGTTGAGAAGTGATTGATTGAGATGAGAGAGAGAGTCGTTTGGGGCTAACGGCTAGGCGCCTATTTTTTGTTTTTCGAAAAAGAAAAAGAAACTACCTAGGCAATAATAATAAATAACAACTGATAAACACACAAACACAACACATGCCAAAAACACTTAAAATTTTTTTGGAATGCTGAATGGGATTTTTAGACAAATTATTAGCACTTGTATTGTCACAAAATATTGGAATACCTGCGAAACTTAAAGAAAAATCTTCAAGTTGGTTTTTGATCCATTGGATTTGAGAGCAACACCCAGCAGCAGACCATGAAAAGGGTAGTTGTACTTTGTTTTCTGCATGAAATCAGTAACTCCCTAAGTAGTTGACATGAACCACTTGTGCTTTTTCTTTCCATTTTGTCTCTAGCATAGTCAGCATCACAATGTGTTTTCTTTTTGTACTAAAGACCAATGTTAGGTGTTCCAACTCGATATCTACAAATCCTTTTGACAGCAGTAAGGTGAGACTCTTTCGGAGCAGTTAGAAATCTAGTACACAGTCCCACAAAGAAGATTATGTCTGGTCTGCTTGCAGTGAGGTATAATAGGGAACCTACACTACAAGAATAATGGGATTTTCCGGCCAGGACTTTCCGGCGGATTTTATCCGCCGGAAAGATTCCGGAGGATTTTAGGACTTTCCGGCGGATTTTATTCGCCGCAAACTTTTCCGGCGGATTTTCAGGCATTTGCGGCGGATTTTTTAAAAAAAAAATATCTTCTTTTTTTTAAAAAAATTTTAAAAAATCCGCCGCAAATACCAAAAAATCCGCCGCAAAAGTCAAAAATAATTTTTTTTTAAAAAAATCCGCCGCAAATGCCAAAAAATCCGCCGCAAAAGCCAAAAAAAATTTCAAAAAATCCGCCGGTAATTTCGAAATTCCACCGGAAAATTCGGAGGGAAAAAATTCGCCTATAAATAAAAATTTCTCCTACACTCCTCTCATTCTCTCATTTCACTCTTTATTTCATTCTCATTCTCTTCTATATTTCTCTACATATCTCTCTTCTATATTTCTTATACTCTCATCTCCATAAATTTCTCTACATATCTCTCTTCTATATTTCTCCTTTCTTCTTCATTCTTTTTCATTCGCTCCTTAATTCTTATTTCTTCTTATTTATTTATTCACATTCTCTCCTATATCATTCTCTTCTAATATTCTCTTTCATTCTTATTCCTTCCTACTTCTACATTCTCATTCATTTATTTATTTTCATTCTTTTCTATATCATTTTTTCTCATATTCTACTTTATTTTCATTTTTTCTTACTTTTTATTAAAATACAAATTAAACATTAAAATTTGAAAAAATTGAAAAAAAAATTCAAAAATTCCAATTTTTTACCGCCAGATTTTTTAAATTTTTTTTGGATTTTGCGGCGGATTTTAGGCATTTCCGGCGGTTTTTAAATTTTTTTTTTTTGGCTTTTGCGGCTGATTTTTTAAAATTTTTTTTTTTTTTAAAATCCGCCGCAAATGCCTTTAGAATCCGCCAGAAAATTCCAAATTTTTTTTTTTTAAAAAATCCGCCGCAAAATGCTTTTCCGACGGATTTTCCGCCGGAAAGCGTTTGCTGCGAGCTGGCTACCGGCGGGCAAAAATCCGCCGCAAAGTCCAATTTTGCGGTGGAACTATGGCTTTTCCGGCGGATTTTGCCCGCCGGAAAATCCTGTTTTTCTTGTAGTGCTATCATGCCTCTATACTGCTTTTCAGAAATAGGCTTACCCTTCTCATCTTTTTCAATGCTTGAAGAAGGGTGCATTGGAGTGGCCATAAGCTTGGCATCACTCATCTTATACTTCTTAAGAAGGTCTCTGATATATTTCTCATGTGAGATAAAAATACCCTTCTTAAGTTGCTTAATTTGTAAACTAAGGAAATACCTTAATTCACCCTAAGACTCATTTCAAACTCACTTTTCATAAATTTTCCAAAGTCATTGCAAAGCTTTTCATTTGTAGCACCAAGGATGATGTCATCAACATATATTTGAACAATTAATAATTCATCTTTGAGGGTTTTTCTAAAAAGAGTGACATCAATTTTTCCTCTTGAAAAACCATTTTTGATCAAGAAGGTACTAAGCCTCTCATACCATGCTCTAAGCTTGTTTAAGACCATAGAGAGCTTTAGTTGGTTTGAAAACATGGTTAGGATATTTTTGATCAATGAATCCATGAGGTTGGTGTGCATACACCTCCTCATTTAGAAATCCCTTTAGAAAAGAACTTTTGACATCCATTTGAAAGAGTTTGAAATCTTTATGAGCAGCATAAGCAAGAAGTATTCTAATGGTTTCTAACCTTGCAATAGGAGTAAATGTTTCATCATAGTCAATACCTTCCCGTTGATTGTAGCCTTGATCAAACTACCTTTGCCTTGTTTCTGATAACCTTACAATTTTCATCCATTTTGTTTCTAAAGACCCATTTTGTGCCAATAACAAATTGGTGCTTTGTACATGGAGCCAAGTTCCATACCATATTCTTCTCAAACTGGTTCATCAACAATTTCTTCATTTAACTTTTTTTGTCTCTATTGCTGAAATCAGAGCAGTGTGAGAAGCTTATCTTCTGAATGAACTTCTGGTTCTAACTGGTTCAGAAGTTTCTCCAACTATTTGCTCTTGAGGATGGTTAGTCACCAATCTCCAACTTCTTGGTAGCTCAGAGGCTTGAGTTGGTTGATTTTGGGGGCTCTTTGGATGTTGAGAAGGGTCAAGTATAGAATCAGATTCTGCCTTGTCATGAGGTTCGTCACCCTTCTCATTTGTCTTATCTGCATCTATCTCACCATCTTCATTTCTATCTGTTGAACTGTTAGTTTCAATAAACATAACACGCATGCTTTCTTCAATATCCTTAGTCCTAAGATTATAAATTTAACACCCCGGTAATTTTATCGACTAAAAATACCCAAGTGCACATTAGTAACACATCAGAGATATAATTCCTGCTTAGACACTGAATATCACTATAAATTTTTCGCTGAATATAACCCAAACAGTCTTATTTACAACAAGACAATATGGTTCTCAGACCATATACCATCAGCATCTATAGTATTCAGTATCATACAAGAAAGCGGAAGAAAGATATACATTAAATACATAATGTTTTAGTATACAGACAACAAAAGGGAAATATAAACTTAAACATAAAGCTAAGTCTTCAGTAGCCAGTCCGAGGGCAACCTGCCCGTGCCTCTGTGGATCTCCTCTTTCCCTGTTTCTCTGTAAAACAACAACAATGGACTGGGTGAGACAACTTGTCTCAGTGAGTTCTACCGAGACCCCTACTCGCACTCTCGGTTCAATTATAAAATCCGGTTTTAAGTCAATACGGCATCGGCCGCGCGAACGCTCCATCCGATGAACCGCATAAAACAATCACACAAAAACAGATTACCGCTGACGCGAACGCTGCAAGCCGGTAACCTGTTAACTCAGTACGACACCGCTGACGCGAACGCTGCAAGCCGGTATCGCACTACAAACAACATAACACCGCTGACGCGAACGCTGCAAGCCGGTGAACCCCCCTACCAATAGTACATTCTCCTATTGGCATGGAGCCTAGGTAAGAGGATCATGGCTCCCTCCCCCTAGTATGTTACAACATAGGGTCGTCACCCAACTCGATATATAAACATATATCTACAGTACTATGAACCCACGGTCCATCAAATTAGACAATCAATGAAACACTTAATCCACATTTTCTTTTTATAAAAACCAAGTTCACACTCGCACTCTAGTTGACCACTTTTCGACATAATTTTTAATATCAAAAACAGTTCATTTTGCCTTAAAAATAGAATATTCAGTTAGGCCTCTGAATAAGCTTTCCAACGCATCTTAGAACACCTCAATCGGGTTCCCGGATCAAAAGTTATCGCGAAACGAAAACTAGTGTTTGGTTGCTGAAATTCTGCCAAATGGCGCTGGAGTCGCGCCTGGCGCGCGAGTTGCGCGCGAACTGGCAGCAGGTTCTGCCAAATGGCGCTGGAGTCGCGCCTGGGGCGCAAGTGGAGCGCGAAATGGCAGCAAGGGGTCTGTTATGGGCAGATTTTGGCGGTTTCGCGCGAAAATCGCGATTCCGCTTAATTCCGATTTTAATTCCGATCGAAAACAGTTTTCACACACACATAATCAAACCCAATCAACATCAAACAATCAATCAAAATCTAAATCAAATCGAAGTTTATCAAATTACGGCGATTTTCCAAATAACGGTTTTAAATCAAAATCCCTCGATTCAAATCACCAAAAATTCCATTTTTTTAACACGACGCAACTCGAGACTCGCTCCGATCGATTCCTAATCCGAAACAGACAATATCCAGAAATATTCCAGTCCAGCGAAAGCGATAAAACAGTTAATTAATAATTTGAAACATAAAATCCTAAACGTGAGTAGAACTCACCCTTGAAGCGTGAACCACGATCGAGCCGAATTCGCCGAGTAACCACACGAACATTCCCCGCATAAACTTTCCGTTCCGACGTCGCTCCAATCCGCTTCCAAAACTTTCCGCTCGATCACGAAACCTCTTTTTGACCGAAATGCCGAATTCCACGAAATCTTCCACGAACACTATTCATCATCCCTAACCTCCAAAAGCTACTATTCACCAAAAACCCCAATTTGATCCCTAACCTTCAATTCTTCAAAAACTCAAAATCGGACTTCAATATTCGCGTATTCGACCTTGAGCAAGCTCCTCACCACCATTCTAGGCTTTCCTTTGAGCTTGAACCACAAAACCTCTATTTTTTCCTCTCAAATCGAAAATGGTAAAATGAGAGAGAGTGAGTTGATGATGAAGTTCTTGGTACCATATCGAAGAGAAAGTAACGCTGAGCATTTTTCATGTTGGACGAAAGTCGTTTTGATGAGCGGAATTGCCCCCTTTTTCCTCTTCTTCTTCCTCCCCCTTCTTTCTCTTCTCCTTTCTTTTCTCTCCTTCTCTCTGTTTCTCTCTTCTGTTTCTCGCGTGCAATCCTTTCTTAATTCTTTCTTTTCTTTCCTTTTAACACACACACACACACACACTTATTTATTTATTTAAATTAATTAATTCTTTCTCTCTTCACTCACACACACCCACGTATACATATATATATTTATTTAATATATTTGTTGTAACGCGGTCAAATTACCATATTGATCGAAATCTCCTATTTCGATTCCAAAACTTCCTTGGTCCGTATTATCCGGTTAACGATTCGATGACAACAATTAAATAATTTTAGCACTCGATAAATTTACCAGTTAAGTACTAAATTGGTTTAATTGGGTTAACACCCAAATAATTCTATTAATTATTTTGAGGATGTTACATTCTCCCCAACTTGAAAGAATTTTGTCCTCAAAATTTCGCTAAGTCTTTCATCCGACTAACCGAGGATCGACATTCTCAGAAGGGTCCAAATTTGCTGGAAAACAATCTTGAATTAACGAAATGTGTGTAGAAAATCTTTCCAATCCAGCACACCAATCGTCAAGTATGAACCACTACTACCTTGATATGAACTCTCTCGTTACGAATCAATACGAGAAACTCCTCTTTCGCCTACATAGGCTCGGCACCGCGTTCAAAAACACTTCCGAAGCTTCATTCCAGTTATCCTCGCTTACTCCCCAACTTTGATTAATCTAAATCAAAGGGTTTAATACAAGACACTTGATAGAGATACAGGTCGAAGATGAGATCCACAAATTGGTACTCCACGGTAGAGATAAGTACAAACATGATTTTTCTCGAAGGGTGTAAACACGTTCTCCGCAAATTCTCTAAAAATCCATAACAGTTCCCACACACATAGAAAAAGCGTGACGGAAAGGTCATCTGTGAAACTTCCTGACTCACTCTTGGGATTTCGAGATAGAACTCTTCAAAAAGATGGAATGAGGATTTACCAGAAACGTTTATCTTAAACGTAGAAGTAAACCGCGGGGACATCAAATAAACTTGAAAACAATGAAAATCACCTCTGTTGTTCTCAAAACAACTATCAAACAGAACTCAGAGCTCCTTTCCGAATTAGTCAATGGCGTTGAGAGCTTCCCCTCAACCTAAGTAATCCTCCTAGGATTTCTCCTCCTCAATCATATTCTATTAGCCTCTTAATTCGTTCCAAAAATTAACTTTAGCATGCGGGTTTTCACAAAAACGATTTTTCAAAATTATTACACCGCACGCCAAGCTTCACTTCGGAAATTCCAGTCCCTTGCAGCAGATCCATCAATTAATCCTTTGGTGCTTTTTCGCAATGTGAAAACAGTCAGCAGTTACCTCACTTACATATTCGTATTCACGTTCATTTTGTCAAACGGAATCTCGTAAGACAATCTCGTTGTCAACCTTCACCAAGGAGAGGTTAATAAACTAATACCTCGCCACCAAAGTGGAAACTTATGGATGTACTCCAACTTAGATCTAAAAGACTCTAACAATCCCATTTCTTGAGTCCTCAACTCTTTCATATGAATGGATTTCCTACTTAGCGCATCAGCTACAACATTGGCCTCTCTTGAATGTTACATCAACACGAATTTATAATCCTCCAGAAATTCAACACACTTCTCTGCCTGCTATTCAGTTCTTTCTGATCAAACCGATACCTTCAAACTATTGCGATCACTAAAGACATCAAAACGAGACCCATACAGGTAACGTCTCCAAATCTTCAGTGCATATAAAATAGCTGCCAACTCATAATCGTGAGTCGGATAACTCTTCTCATGAGACCTTAATTGTCTGGACGCCTAAGTCACCACTTGTTGATCCTTGCATTAGAATACATCCTAAACCCTTCCCCGAAGCGTCATCGAAAATTTAAAATTCCAATGACGGATCCGGAAGAATCAGGATTGGAGCAGAAGTCAAAATCTTCGACTCTTGAAAACGTTCTTCACAATCGGCATCTCACGTAACGGATGACCCTTACGAGTTAACCGAGTAAGTGGAAAACTAACTGTGAGAACCCTTGAGCAAACCTCTTACAGTAACCGGCTAGATCCAGAAACTTTTGATCTCTGCGACTGATGTGGGTCACTCCATTCAACACCGCTTCCTTCTTACTGGGATCTACAGAAACTCCCGACTTGGGAAATCACATGTCCCAAAGACTTTACCTCGGACACCCAAAAATCACACTCCGAAGGTTTCAAGTACAACTTCTTTTCTCGGAGTACTTTCAAAACAATGCAGAGATGTTGGACATGCTCCTCAATGGTCTTCGAGCACATCGAGATACCATCAACGAAAACGACTACAAATTGATCCAGCAATTCGTGTATCCTTGGCAAAGGATACTTGTTCTTGATCTTCACTTTGTTGAGTTGTCGATAATCGATGTACAATCTCATGCTACTAACTTTTCTTTCGACTGATCACATCAGAGCACTCCTTAGAGAAGCACTCAGTCGAATAAATTTCTTTAACATCGACTCTTCAAGTTGAGACTCCATTTCCTTTACTCTAAAGAAACAAACAATAGATATTGATCCCGTGCCAGGAACCAATTCTACCGTAAACTCTACCTCTCGCCCTGGAGGTTCAGAAGAACTTCATCGTGAACATATCCAGAAAGTCATTCACGACCTGAACGTTCGCCAAATCTAAACTAGTTTCAGAATTTGTCCTAGACAATTCAACTGATTCTGAAGCGAAGCTGATAGTTGATTAACACAGTCGATCGCAACATGATTTGCAGTCATCCAATTCATACCCCTCAGTAACTTGTCAGCAGTTGTAACTGTCTGAGCATCCCAAGTGTTGACGCATCCTTGCCTTGGAGCTGCTTGTAACTCCTTGGAACTCTTCCTTGCAGGGCACTCTTTTGCATAGTGACCATCTTCATTACAATAATAGTACCGATTAATCTTTGCTGAAGATCACCATTGTGATGCCTTCCGCATCTCCTACGATTTCTAGATTGTGTTGCTTTCCACAATTAGGACATCTCGACTTTTTGAAGAATTAGAGAGTTGCACCTGCTTCTCCTTATGAAAATATCTTAGGACTTTGCGTTTGGAGTTGATAAATCAACTACCTTATTTCCGTTCTAATATTCTCTTTAAGATCATCCTCGGCGACATAGGCTGGTTTCTCTAAGGCGACATAATTGGTAACAGTATAAGAACTGAGACCATAAATCATAAAAGCACTTATGCCCGTCTTCTACTGTTGCATTCTCCATTCATCATCCGGAGCTTACTTTACCACTTGGTAAAACTGAGACAACTTTTCAAACTTAGCGGTGTATTCTTCCACCGTCATGCCACCTTTCCTGAGGATGCACCGGTTGGAGACTCCGGTCTTGGTCGAGGATTGCGTCTTGATCATCCAGTCATAATTCCGCTTATGATGCACTAAGTATTAAGTTGATCAGGCTCAATGTCTCTTAGCATCACAAGTGTAATTACAAAAGGGACTAGCAAGGAATCGACTCAACCCTAAACTAAGTCCGACTAGGTCGAACTGCTCTGATACCAACTGTAACACCCCGGTAATTTTATCGACTAAAAATACCCAAGTGCACATTAGTAACACATCAGAGATATAATTCCTGCTTAGACACTGAATATCACTATAAATTTTTCGCTGAATATAACCCAAACAGTCTTATTTACAACAAGACAATATGGTTCTCAGACCATATACCATCAGCATCTATAGTATTCAGTATCATACAAGAAAGCGGAAGAAAGATATACATTAAATACATAATGTTTTAGTATACAGACAACAAAAGGGAAATATAAACTTAAACATAAAGCTAAGTCTTCAGTAGCCAGTCCGAGGGCAACCTGCCCGTGGCTCTGTGGATCTCCTCTTTCCCTGTTTCTCTGTAAAACAACAACAATGGATTGGGTGAGACAACTTGTCTCAGTGAGTTCTACCGAGACCCCTACTCGCACTCTCGGTTCAATTATAAAATCCGGTTTTAAGTCAATACGGCATCGGCCGCGCGAACGCTCCATCCGATGAACCGCATAAAACAATCACACAAAAACAGATTACCGCTGACGCGAACGCTGCAAGCCGGTAACCTGTTAACTCAGTACGACACCGCTGACGCGAACGCTGCAAGCCGGTATCGCACTACAAACAACATAACACCGCTGACGCGAACGCTGCAAGCCGGTGAACCCCCCTACCAATAGTACATTCTCCTATTGGCATGGAGCCTAGGTAAGAGGATCATGACTCCCTCCCCCTAGTATGTTACAACATAGGGTCGTCACCCAACTCGATATATAAACATATATCTACAGTACTATGAACCCACGGTCCATCAAATTAGACAATCAATGAAACACTTAATCCACATTTTCTTTTTATAAAAACCAAGTTCACACTCGCACTCTAGTTGACCACTTTTCGACATAATTTTTAATATCAAAAACAGTTCATTTTGCCTTAAAAATAGAATATTCAGTTAGGCCTCTGAATAAGCTTTCCAACGCATCTTAGAACACCTCAATCGGGTTCCCGGATCAAAAGTTATCGCGAAACGAAAACTAGTGTTTGGTTGCTGAAATTCTGCCAAATGGCGCTGGAGTCGCGCCTGGCGCGCGAGTTGCGCGCGAACTGGCAGCAGGTTCTGCCAAATGGCGCCGGAGTCGCGCCTGGGGCGCAAGTGGAGCGCGAAATGGCAGCAAGGGGTCTGTTATGGGCAGATTTTGGCGGTTTCGCGCGAAAATCGCGATTCCGCTTAATTCCGATTTTAATTCCGATCGAAAACAGTTTTCACACACACATAATCAAACCCAATCAACATCAAACAATCAATCAAAATCTAAATCAAATCGAAGTTTATCAAATTACGGCGATTTTCCAAATAACGGTTTTAAATCAAAATCCCTCGAATCAAATCACCAAAAATTCCATTTTTTTAACACGACGCAACTCGAGACTCGCTCCGATCGATTCCTAATCCGAAACAGACAATATCCAGAAATATTCCAGTCCAGCGAAAGCGATAAAACAGTTAATTAATAATTCGAAACATAAAATCCTAAACGTGAGTAGAACTCACCCTTGAAGCGTGAACCACGATCGAGCCGAATTCGCCGAGTAACCACACGAACATTCCCCGCATAAACTTTCCGTTCCGACGTCGCTCCAATCCGCTTCCAAAACTTTCCGCTCGATCACGAAACCTCTTTTTGACCGAAATGCCGAATTCCACGAAATCTTCCACGAACACTATTCATCATCCCTAACCTCCAAAAGCTACTATTCACCAAAAACCCTAATTTGATCCCTAACCTTCAATTCTTCAAAAACTCAAAATCGGACTTCAATATTCGCGTATTCGACCTTGAGCAAGCTCCTCACCACCATTCTAGGCTTTCCTTTGAGCTTGAACCACAAAACCTCTATTTTTTCCTCTCAAATCGAAAATGGTAAAATGAGAGAGAGTGAGTTGATGATGAAGTTCTTGGTACCATATCGAAGAGAAAGTAACGCTGAGCATTTTTCATGTTGGACGAAAGTCGTTTTGATGAGCGGAATTGCCCCCTTTTTCCTCTTCTTCTTCCTCCCCCTTCTTTCTCTTCTCCTTTCTTTTCTCTCCTTCTCTCTGTTTCTCTCTTCTGTTTCTCGCGTGCAATCCTTTCTTAATTCTTTCTTTTCTTTCCTTTTAACACACACACACACACTTATTTATTTATTTAAATTAATTAATTCTTTCTCTCTTCACTCACACACACCCACGTATACATATATATATTTATTTAATATATTTGTTGTAACGCGGTCAAATTACCATATTGATCGAAATCTCCTATTTCGATTCCAAAACTTCCTTGGTCCGTATTATCCGGTTAACGATTCGATGACAACAATTAAATAATTTTAGCACTCGATAAATTTACCAGTTAAGTACTAAATTGGTTTAATTGGGTTAACACCCAAATAATTCTATTAATTATTTTGAGGATGTTACAATAAACTCTATATTCTTTTGATGTGAGAGAATATCCAAAAAATAGTGCAGGATCAGGCTTAACATCAAACTTTCCCAAATTTTCTTTGTTATTTAAAACATAGCTATCACATCCAAATACTTGGAAATAAGATATAATAGGCTTCTTTCCTTTCCAGAGTTCATATGGGGTTTTGTTCAAAATCTTTCTAATGGTTGCTCTATTTAAAATATAGCATGCAGTATTTACTGCTTCTGCCCAGAAGTACTTTTCAATTTCTAAATCATTGAGCAAACTTCTAGCCATTTCTTGCAATGTCCTATTTTTTCTTTCAACTACACCATTTTGTTGAGGAGTTCTTAGACAAGAAAAGTTGTGTGACACACCATTCTCTTCAAGAAAGGTTTTAAACATGATATTTTCAAATTCTCCTCCATGGTCACTTCTAATTGCAACAATGTTAGAATCCTTCGCATTTTCAACTTTATTAAAGAATGTTTTGAAGCTTTCAAAAGCTTCTTCATCTTTATGTTTCAGAAAAATGACCCATGTGAATCTTGAGTAATCATCAACTATAACAAAGCCATATCTTTTTCTACTTAGGCTAGCATGCTTAGTAGGACCAAATAAGTCCATATGCAGAAGTTCCAAAGGTTTCTAAATGGAGCTCATGTTAATAGGTTTAAAAGAAGATTTTACATGCCTTCCTTGAATGCATGCTTCACATGATTTATCCTTCTCATACTTAATCTTTGGAATACATCTAACTAAATCAAGTTTGGACAATTTTGAAAGGGTTTTCATGCTAACATGAGCAAATCTCCTATGCCACATCCATTTGTCATCTTCTTTTGAGATAAGACACATTTGATTAGGTAGATCATCAAGACAAATGCTATAGAGATTGTTTGTTCTATGACACGTAAAAATTGTTTTTCCAGACTCTAAGCTATTTGTAACATCCTAAATCTTAGACGTCATAAAATCCAGAATGTTAATCATTTCAATAAAAATCAGAGTTGTAAACCTACCTAAGGAATTGAACATACATAACTTGGCGGAATAAACCATCCATAACATACTCCAGTAGGTATAAATACCAAATAGAAACTTAATGACATAATTGATAATCAGCTCAACCTAAGTCATTCTTAAAAACTTGTTCAAATCCGAAAGTAAGGTTTACACAAACTACAACTTAAATTACAATAATCATAAGTTAAAGTCTCACAATGATACATAACATAAACCTAGGGTAGACTAAGATAATACAAACTTGATCCCTAAGGATCCATTAAACTTTAGTAACCCAGTTCAGCAGCTACTACCTCTTCTCTATTTGCTTTGCCTTGCCTTGTCCATCTGAAAAACACCACATAATAAACAATGACATACAATCTCAATGAGTTCCTTCGTGACCCCTTGCTTTATCCTCTCAGTGTTTTCGTTTAATTTATGTTTTCCTCTTATCCTCTTAGCACAACCCCAGGCAATTACTACACAATTCCCCTGGAGAACCCACTCGACAATATTTAATTCCCTTCACCAAGTATCTGGGCCTTGGCCGAGTCAACTTATTCTGGGCCTTGGCTTAGGGCTCAGGACTTCCCTTCACCAAGTATCCTCTTAACTTGGGATCGTCATCCCCTTGGTATCTTAGAAATATCTTAGACTCATTAGTGTTTCTCACTCGATAGACATATCGTTCAACTACTTTTATAACATTGTCAATCTTTAGACAAATTGATACAAATGTTCAAACCATTTCAACATTAGTGAAAATCTTAAACAATCTCAATGATCATTACAAATCATGGGAATTAGGTTAGGATAATTGTACAAGCTAATTGAGGGTTGAATAGTGGAAAAAGGGTGGAAAAACCTGATGCTGACACGGGTACCCGTGTTGGGTAACACGGGCCATGTCAGCAGTTTTAAAGTTTTTTGCTGCAACCAGACTCTGCCACGGGCCGTGGCAGACTATCAGATGTGAAATTTCTTTGTTGTTTTGTGTCTTAAACCTCAATCAACTTGTACTCAATTCCTTCCAATTCGAAACAACAACCATTACCACACATATATACATCAAATCAAGCTTTAATTGAAGCATTTTAATGTACCAAAACTTCAATCTAAGCACACATTCACTTACTCATACAATTCATCAAAACATAAGATCAAACATGTTTCAAATTCAACTTTAGGCCAAACTAGGGAGCCAAATCAGTTCAATCACACATGCAACATAATATTCATGACATTAGGTTCTCAAAAATAGTAACAACATTTTGAAAACCTAAAAAGGAAAGGAACTCACTTGTAAAAGCTGAAATTCCAAATGCAAGTTGGAATGATGTTCTCTCTTCACCAAACACTCCCAAAACCGAAATGCTAGGAACCCAACCAAAACCTCCATTGCTCCTACTCAAACCCCAGCTCCCAAATCTTCCCTTTGAGAACTCCAATCTACAATGTAGCTTCCAAATCACTCATCTAAGCTCTCGACACCAACATGCATTAACTATAAGCTCTCATTTTAGTGTTTCCACACACATGCAAATTGAAATGGAGGATGATGAATATTGTATGAAGTGAACTCTAGTGAGAATAGTGAAGAGAAGGATGGTTATTCAGCAAGGATTTGAGATGAGGTGAGGTTGGTGTGTGGCTTCCACTTTTGGTCTCACTCTTACTCTCTTCCTTCTCTTCGCAACTCTCTCCCTTTTCTCTCCTTTCTCAATGTGTTTTTAAAACTGAAAATGGTGGAGTGTGTGTTTGTGTTGGAGTGAGCAATGTTTTAGTGGGAATGAGTGAATGTTAGGGTAAATCCTCAGCTGAGTGGTAAATTGGATCAAAGGGTTTATGTGGATTGACTCTCGCAAATCGGCTGGGTTTCGCCCCAAGCCCACTATTGATGACACCAATTTTTTCTAGATGCAACCCCTTTCTCTATTTTACATAATACCACTACTAAATTAATTTAGCAACTAGCACACAATGCACACCAATTTCATATTTGATCAAACAATTACTCAATTATCAAACCAAATCATTTAATAACATTTAATCATCAAAGTAATCAAATTAATCACTTTGGGGTGTTACATTCACTCCAACTTGAAAATTTTTGTCCTCAAAAATTGTTCAAGCCCTATTTGTCTTACAATTGAATCTTTCAGCCACAAAGTCTCATGAAACCTTTAACGAAAGAATTTATCAAAAAGCTAAATACATAGTACTCTTAAAAACATTGGTATTACAACTTAAACTTTATACATAAGATTGGTCAAGTCATGGCATATGGTTTAAACAATCTTTACGTTAGAAGACAAGAAGTAAAACTTCATTGTAAGCATGTACATGATAAAGAACTTGTTTCAAGCACACATTCAATTGTAATTACTTCCCTAGGACAACTTAGGCTCCACCAACGCATTCTCAAAATCAAAACAAAGTGAAGGACTTACTATATGCCTAGTTAAGCTTAGTACTATAATTGAAAATACTTTCAAGGGTGAGAAAACTTCACAAATAAAGAATGATTTGTAAAAGGGAGGATCCTCTTATCCTTCTGACACATCACAAACATCTAACTAGTAGTTTTGGGTTCATAATCAATAGTTTTTAAACAATCGTAAGGTTAAGACAGAAATTCGTTAATTTGGAAAAGAAATTTTCTGTTTGTGTCTCAAAGGTGTCTCCAGAATATTATTCCAAATAGTTTAGTCCCCACCCCAACTTTCATTAATCTTATTCAAATAACAAATCAAGAGGTACATGGTGGGAATGTAAACAAAATATAAGATTTCGAGATAATACCGGAACGCATTCGTAGTTGAGGAGTGAAAGTATTCAGTTAAACACATTTACTCTTCAACCAATTCTCTAGAACCCAAAACTTCGAAATAGATTCTTTTAAAAAGATGAGGTGATGATTTACTAAAAACCTTTATATTAAGGATAGAAGTGGGTCATGATTGCACCAAAGAAGTTTAAAGAATATTCAAATTTGTAGTAAGGTTATTTTCAAAATAAAATTTTCTATTTGTAGTGCAATCAATACTCACTTCTAAGCTTAATTGAACTTAGGAACACTCCTGCTTCATGCAATCTCAGCTCATGACATTATAGTCGGATAAGGTTTCACTATACAAACTCTACCTACCCATATAATGTACTACAAGGGTTATGCATTTCATTACTATAACTCATCCACACATTATAAGCACTTGCTTCTATTTAGCTTTACCAATTATAAATGAGAACATGTTATTTAACCAAGCAATGCACATACTTCCACTTAAATACATTCTCATATAAACACATGTATAAATTCACATACAATGCCACTTATCAACTTTCCATGAAATCATTCACTTATACTGTATCAGGCAATGTGTGACAAAACAAATTCAGCAGATACTCATTCTATTAACAACACAATCAATAGAACATTATAAGATAAGGACCACGCTTTGACTTGTCAAACTGAGTTAAACCAATACAAACTAATTGTTAACCTTCACAAACAAGAGGTCAACAAACTTAATCATTGCCAACATAGTGGAGACTTATGTAGGTATCATGACTGATGGACTATTGCCCAATCAATGCTTAATATCTCTGGTTTTCCTTACTAGTCAATGCACTAGCACATACGCCCAAATTTCATCCTTAATGGATAGAAAAATTTGGAGTATTACCTTTCCGTCATTTCGGAGATACACTCTAGTACTTTGGATTAGACTAAGGAACAATCATTGTTCTCAAATGACTCACATAAAGATAGAATTTTTATAAAACTTTAATTGAGTTAGAGAGTTAGAGAGTTCTTTTGTGTTCCTCTTTGAGAGAAAGAGAGAGTTCTATAGAGAGAGAGTTTTGTATACCATCCGAGAGGGTGAGATTCATAGAGAGATACTCAGAGATTGATGGAAACACTTTGTAATCCTACTTTTATAGTGGAGATCTTTTAACTGGACTAGGTATCGTGGTTTTTCCCGAGAGGGTTTTCCACGTAAAAACTTCTGGTTTCATTCTTCTTCTCTTCTCTTTTATTTTACGCTTCCGCATAGTGCCCATTTTGCGTTCACAGAGGAGGGAATAGGTACTGTTGTTTCCCAACAATGGTATCAAAGTTGTTGGTTCGAAAAGTCACTATCCTGTGCAACTCAAGATGGAAGGAACATTCAGTCACGACGCAGACATGTTCAAGCTAACTGTAGATAACTACTCCTATTGGAAGCCGGTGATGGAAGACCATCTATACTACAAGGATTTGTATGAGCCAATCACAAATGAGGACATGCGAGAAGGGAAGACTAAAAAAGAATAGGAGGTTTTGATTCGGAAAGTTGTTGCTATGATTCGGAAGTACATTGACAAAAGCTTTTTTGAGCATGTATGAGTTATGGACGAAGCTTGAATCTATTATTCAAAAGAAAACTCCCAGGAACAAAGCTCATCTTGTAAGACAGTTGGTGAAATTGGCGTACACTGACGGCCATAATATGATCGAGCATTTGAACACCTTCAAAGGTATTGTAAATTAATTAACGAAGGCAGATATGAAGATTGATGACGAGTTGCCAACTCTTCTACTCCTTAGTTCTCTACTTGAGAGCTGGGACACATTAGTTGTCACTCTCAGCAACTCAACGCCAGATGGAAAGCTTAGCCTGGATACTATTACTGATAGTTTTCTAAATGAAGAGTCTACAAGGAAGGAAAGAGGAACGAGTAGTCACTCAAAAGCTAATGTTGTTGAGAATAGAGGAAGGAGTGAGCATAGAGGCAAAGGAAGCCGTGGGAAATCACAAGGAAGATCCAAGTCTCACCCCAGAGGTGTGACCTGCTTCTATTGTGGAAAAGATGTCATAAGAAGCCAGAGTGCAGATTCTTGAAGAGAGATCAGAAGGCCAGAATAGTTCATCTTGATCTGATAGATCCCAAAAAGAAGTTGGAAGATAAACCCACAACAACAGTGGCCTCAGAGGACGAGAATGTGTTCCTTGTTAGTGAGGTAAATTATCTAAATGCTGCTTTTGATGATTAAACTTGGATAGTTGATACCAGAGCATATTTCCATGTTACTCCTCATGAAGGATTCTTCTCATCTTATCAAAAAGGAGATTTTGGAACAGTGAAGATGGGAAATCATGTCACAAGCCAGATTGTGGGCATAGAAGAAGTGATTCTAATGATAGAAAATGGAAACAAGCTTGTGCTGAAGAAGGTAAGACATGTACCTGAGATGCGTCTAAACCTTATCTCGGCGGGTAAGCTAGATGATGCTGGAATGAATAATCAGTTTGGTGGTGGAAAATGGAAGCTTAGCCGAGGAAGTATGATTTTTGCTCGTGGTAGAAAAAACGGCTCTCTGTACATCACACATGGAAAGATATGCAAAGGGGAGACCATTGTTGCTCAAGAAGAAAGTAAGGAGCGGTGGCATACAAGATTCGGCCACATTAGTGAGAAGGGTCTAGAGATCCTTGTGAAAAATCATCTCCAAAGCATAAAGGGACAACCACTTGAATCATATGAAGATTTCCTAGCAGGTAAGCAGTGCAGAGTATCCTTCCAAAGGCCAGACAATGGAAGAAGAAGAAAAAATATTTTAGATCTTGTGCATTCATATGTATGTTCAACGTCTGAAAGATCCCATGGCGGTGCTCAATACTTTATTACCTTCATTGATGACCACTCTAGAAAGTTGTGGGTGTATCCATTTAAGAGAAAGGATGAAGTCCTTCGAGCCTTCAAGGAGTTTCATGCATCAGTAGAACGAGAAACAGGTAAAAAGTTGAAATGTCTGAGAAATGATCATGGTGGAGAGTATAGAGGTCCGTTCGAACACTATTGCAAGACTCACGGGATTAGACACGAGAAGGTACCTCCTAAAACACCTCAGATGAATGGTATAGCTGAAAGGTTCAACAGAACCATTGTTAAGAAGGTCAGAAGCATGTTGTCTCATGCAAAACTTCCTAAGTCATTCTAGGGTGAGGTAGTGGCTACTGCAGTTGATTTGATCAACTTATCGCCCACAAGACCTTTGAATGCAAAGATACCAGAAGAAGTATGGACTGGTAAGAAAGCATTTGTCCACATTCCGAAAGATGAAAGAGGAAAGCTTGACGCTAAGGCAAAAGAATGCGTATACATTGGTTCACCAAGGGATGAACTTGGTTTCAAATTATGGGATCCTGCAAATAGGAAGATTGTTCGAAGCAGAGATGTAGTGTTCTTTGAAGACCAGGCAATTCAAGACATCAAGAAAATACACTACAAAAAAATTGCCCATTAGCGAGGGATTTTTCCCTCGCTAAATGCCCCAAATCCGTCGCTAATTCCCATTAGCGAGGGAATTAGCGACCCAATCTATCCCTCGCCAAATTGCTCCTCGCTAGTGGGAATTAGCGAGGCAATTTGAATCCCTCACTAATTAGCGAGGGAATATTCCGTCGCTAATATTCCGTCGCTACGTCTAACAACCACGTTTTTTTATATCAGCCTATTTTTTATATAGTTATTATTATTATTATTATTATTATTATTATTATTATTATTATTATTATTATTATTATTATTGTTATTATTATGGTGTGGTGGTGGTGGTGGTGTGATGGTGGTGGTGGTGGGGAAGGGTATTAGGGTAGAGAGAGAAGGAGAGAGAGAGAGAGAGAGAGAAATGAGCTATGTGGTGGTGTGGTGGTGGTGGTGGTGGTGAAGGGTATTATGGTAGAGAGAAGGAGAATAGTAAGGGAGAAGGAGAGAAAGAGAGAGAGAGAAACGAGTGGTGGTGGTGGTGGTGATGAAGGGTATTAGGGTAGAGAGAGAAGATAGAGTGAGAGAAGAGTGTGAGGAGGTGGTGGTGTTGGTGTGGTGGTGGAAGAGTGAAGAGAGAAGAAGAGTGTGAGGAGAGAAGAAGAGAGAACAGTGTGAGGAGAGTAGGAGAGAAGACTGTGTGTGAGAGGATAGATAAGCTGAAAAGTTAAAAATTTAGCGAGGGAATTAGCGAGGGACTGACAATTCCGTCGCTAAACACCTGCACGAAGTCCTATCATCTGAAAACTGTCAGAAATTAGCGAGGGACTAACAATTCCATCGCTAAACACCTGCACGAAGTCCTATCATCTGAAAACTGTCAGAAATTAGCGAGGGAATTAGCGAGGGACTGAAAAATCCGCCGCTAATTAGCGAGGGACCTAAAAATCTGTCGCTAATGACAGAATTAGCGAGGGACTAAAAATTCTCTCGCTAATTCCCTCACTAATAAGCTTTTTTTGTAGTGATAGGGAAACCAAAAATCAAGGTGAGTTATGATCAGAGTCCTCTTGTGGTGAACAATTCGGGGGGAGAGACTCCTCAGACAGAGCCAGATCAGGATATACATCAAGATGAGACAATTGAAGAACCTACTCAAGGAGAACAACCTGACCAGGTGATTGAAGATCAAGTAAGGGAGGATGTTCAACAGGAACCCCAACTAAGACGATCAACAAGAGAGAGGAAACCATCAAGAGATGAATATGTTAACCTTACAGATGAAGATGAACCTCAAAGCTTTGTGTGACACCCACTACCCGGTTTGGAAAACGTGACGTAAAAAAAGGAATTTATAAAAATTTTGATACAAACAAAACAACAAGTATCACCAACAAATGCGGAACAAATGCAGAAATACAAATCAACCAAATAACAAAAGTAAAGTAAAAACCCCATGGAACCCATGTGTCACATGTCTCAGAGCTTTTACCACTTATTACAACTTTTGACGCACAAACAAATAACCAATACATAATAACAAAAGTCTTCATCTCGTGTGAACTACTTCTCGGCGTCCACGTCGACAAATTCATCACGTTCTTCTTGCTCATCACCTAAACGTGTACAATGGCACACGAGTAGCCATAAAGAAGAGCGGGGAAATCACACAACATTGGAACAATAAACGGTAGTGGATACAACATACATAACACGCATACACAAACAATCATCAACTAATCGTCATATAATCCTCAATGTCGCGATCTCACATAGGGTCCTAGGCCCACAACGTCAACACAATCTAATTACCCACTATTCCAACATCACGCTCAAAACGTCAAATACTCTGTCAATACATATGGATCCATCTAACTTTGGGTAAGCGGATGCAAGTGCCCCCACATCCCAAGAAATAGATAGAGTCTAGTCAGGGTATCCCAGTGTTTTGTGGAACGCCCCAGCAGTGCCCCACTTAGGACCCCCCCACTGGGCCTACCCGCAAGGTCGGGTCGTGGCCGTCTCTTTTACTACTCCCATAATCGTTTGCTTACCAGCCTGTAACACCCCGAAAAATAATTTAATTAATTTAATTAATTTGATAAGTTGAATTATTAATTTTTAGTTGAAGCGTGATTAAATTAATTAAAATGATGGGCGTGGTTCAAGAAGTGGAACGAGTATTGGGGGTGATGTTGGCAACTCAGGGGTGGTGAAGAATGGCCCAGGAAGCCAAGCCCAATAGCTTAGGCGCTCCTGAGGCTCCTGAAGCTAAGGGATTAGGGTTTTGCGCCTCACTCCTTGCATCAGAGAAAGAAAACGAAAATTGAAAGAGTGAGAAGAGAGAGCATCGTACGGCGCTGAGGAGAAGAGGAAGGAAGGGAATTTTCTCGAGTTTTGTTAGGTAAGAGTTCTTAATCCTTCCACGTCGTTTTTCTTCCTTTCCTAACGTTGTAGCCTTCGAACCCTAATCTCCGTTGTGTTGATTCCTCATTGATCAAGGAAGTGGGCGTGGCTACGGTTTCGAAGGAAGAAGGATCGCGAGCTGATCGTTGTGTTGTTGTGATTTTGTTCGTGCTTCCACTCGCCTTCTTCAGATCATTCATATTCGAGGAAAGGGTGAGCGTTTCGGTTTAACATGATTGGGTGTATAGTGGGGTTTTGTGGGGTTTGTGGGAATTGATATTGTTGATGAAATTGATGATGTTTTGATGAAATGATATTGTTGATGAAATTGATGATGTTTGATGAAATGATATTGTTGAAGAGTTCTGATGCTGTTTTGATGAAATTGATGTTATTTGAAGGATTTGATGATTTGTTGGAATGAAAATTCGATGGTATCCTTGATTAAATTTGATGAGTGATTTGGTGAATAAAACGTGTTTTTGGTGTTGGTGATGTGCGGAAAAGAATTGTGATGTGATCGGGTTGGGGTGAAAAAAATTAAGTTTTTCTGAATTTCTGCACGTTACGCTGTTGCTGCCCATTCGCTCGTCGCTCGCGCTGCAGTCGCGCTCCAGGCGCAAGTGCGCTGCGCTGTGGCACGCTGTTGCTGCCCATTCGCGCGTCGCTCGCGCTGCAGTCGCGCTCCAGGCGCAAGCGCGCTGCGCTGTGGCACGCTGTTGCTGCCCAATCGCGCCTCAGTCGCGCCCAGCTCGCGCTTCAAGCGCGAGTCACTGTTTCCCACTGTTTTCTTGCTGTTTTCACACTGTTTTTCTCAGTTTTTAAAGGTGATGTTTTCTCCACAAAAATATGGTGTTTCCTCCATAAAAATGTGATGTTTCCACTAGTAAAAATGTGACGCTTCCCAATTCAAATGTAGTATTTTCCCAAGCTTGAAAATGTGGTGTTTTCCCGAATTTAAAATGTCATGTCCTTCAAATTAAGATGTGATGTTTTATAAATTAAAACAGGATGTTTTTCTAAACTCTAAACGTGTTGTTACCCAAAATTCAAAGGTGATATGTATGATGATGATGTAACATGAATTATGGTGATTTGTGACGAATATACTCTAGGGGTATGATTATAATGATGCTGTAATGTGAATGTGATGAATTACGACGAATACACTCTATGAGTGTTTCATGACGATGATGATGAGTACTCCAGGTGAGTATCTTTTCTTTTGATGAAATTGCACATGTGTCCATAGAGTCTCATAGCATGTGCACATTGTGGCGAATAGGCTTCGGCCTCTTAATGATGACGGTGTGCCCTAGTGGCTTATTATGACGAGTATGGTATCATCATGCACATACCCAGGTGTGGGTTGCATTATCATGCATATTCATTACTGTGACCTGTTGGCAAATGGTGGTTGAGTTGGTGTTTGGCGATGATGATGTGGTGTTGATAATGATGTTGTGTGATTGTTTGTCTGCATTACTCTACTATGTGCTTGATTATGTTTTGTTGAAATTCTCACCCCTTCTGCTTGGAATGTTGCTCTATCGTGGCAACGCTGCAGGTGACCGCGAGTGAAGGTCCTGCTGCCTTCCTTATTAACTGATGGGATGTTGTCGAGTCGCTCTCTGATACTGTAGCACCTAGGGGGTGTGGTTGGTTTTGGTTAATCAATTAATTAACTGTAAAATGTTTATGTTGATGACTGTGAGACGTGTTTGTGTGGTACCAGTGAGTTACTGATTATTTCCGCTGTGATGAGATTATTTTGAAGTTTAAATTTCATCACGATTGCGTTGCTGTACAAACTTTGATGGCGCAGATGATGAGTTTTTATTAATAAAAATGTGACATGTCTTTTCTACTGATTAAATAATATTTTTGAAAGAGAGATTACTCTGATAATGACGTGTAAATTAAGGGGTAGAAAAGGGGTGTTACATTAGTGGTATCAGAGCAGTTCGGTCTGTCCGGCCGGTGGTTGAGTAGTCTAGTTGAGTAACATTTTGGTTTGTTACTCGTTTCTGAATTCTGTTTTCTGTTGTAGTGCTAGAATGGCAGGACGGAACGATGCTGCACTTGCTGCTGCTTTGCAGGCTTTAGCTGGGGTTATGGGAAACATAACCGGTGCTGTTAATGATGGGACGCGCAGTTTGACTACGTTCCAGCGTGAGAACCCTCCTACTTTTGAAGGCGGGTATAACCCTGATAGTGCCCTTGAGTGGCTGAGAGAGATGGAGCGGATCTTCCACGTTATGGATTGTACCGATGCCCAAAAGGTTCTTTATGGTACGCACATGTTAAAGAGAGAGGCTGATGACTGGTGGATGACGGCTAGGCAGAGATTGATAATCGCCAGTGAGGAGATTACTTGGGCGGTGTTCGAAAGAGAGTTCAGGAGGAAATACTATCCGGAAGATGTCCGCGGAAAGAAAGAGGTTGAGTTTCTGAGGCTTGAACAAGGTAGCATGTCTGTAACTGAATATGCTGCAAAATTTACTGAGCTGTCCAAGTTTTATCCGCACTATGATGGAGAGGGTGCTGAGTTCTCCAAATGCATCAAGTTTGAAAATGGGTTGCGTGCTGATATTAAGAGAGCCATAGGATATCAGCAAATTCGTGTGTTTTCCTTGTTAGTTGATAGCGCCAGGATTTTTGAGGAGGACAATAATGCCTTCTCCAGAGTTATGAAAGAAAAGCAAAAGAACTTCTCGAGTCGTGGTAAGCCATATGAGGTGCCCGCTGGTAAGGGCAAAGGGAAGTTTGTTGGTGGGTCTAAGCGAAGTGGAGAAGATGCTGCGGCCAGTATTACTTGTTACACGTGTGGGAGAGCAGGTCATAAGAGTCCAGATTGCCCAAGCGGGGATAAGAAGAGATGTTATCGGTGTGGGAAAGAGGGACACATATCTTTCAGCTGTGATAAGAAAGAGGTGGTATGCTTTAATTGTGGGGAGAGTGGTCACATCAGTACACAGTGCTCAAAACCCAAGAAGGAGAAGTCTTTTGGAAAAGTGTTCGCTTTGGCCGAGTCTGACGTGGTGAATGAAATTCGAGGTACGTGCTATATCAATAATTTTCCTCTTATTGCTATTGTTGATACTGGTGCTACCCATAGTTTTATTGCTGCCGCATGTGTTGAGAAACTAAGTCTTGTCTTATCTGATATGTTGAGAGAGATGGTTATCGATACTCCAGCTAAGGGTTCGGTAACTAGCTCCGTTGTTTGTGCCAAATGTCCTGTATCTATATATGGTAGAGAATTTTTAGTTGATTTGATCTGTTTGCCGCTGAGTGGAATGGATGTCATTCTGGGTATGGACTGGTTAGTTGATAATCATGTTCATATCAACTGTCGCGAAAGGTCCGTGAGTTTCGCTTCGCCTGAAGAGAGGTCTGGTTTGTTATTTGCGGGTCAACTGCAAAGGGTGATGAGAGAAGAGGTTCAGCTGTTTTCTCTGTTAGCCTCGTTGTCTGCCGAGAGCCAAGCAAAGATCGATGAGTTGCGGGTAGTGTGTGAGTTTTCCGAGGTGTTTCCCGACGAGATTCCCGATATACCACCAGAGAGAGAGGTGGAGTTTACTATTGATCTGGTCCCTGGCACTAAGCCTGTGTCTATGGCACCATATAGAATGTCTGCGTCTGAGTTGGCAGAATTGAAGAAGCAACTTGAAGATTTGTTAGAGAAGAAGTTTGTAAGACCGAGTGTGTCGCCGTGGGGAGCTCCAGTGTTGCTAGTGAAAAAGAAAGATGGTAGTATGAGGTTGTGTGTGGACTATCGTCAATTAAATAAAGTTACAATCAAGAACAAGTATCAGTTACCGAGAATTGACGATTTGATGGATCAGTTGGTGGGTGCTAAAGTATTTAGCAAGATTGACTTAAGGTCTGGTTATCATCAGATCAAGGTAAAGGATGAAGATATCCAGAAGACAGCATTTAGGACAAGATATGGGCACTAGCAAGATATCCAGAAGACAGCATTTAGGACAAGATATGGGCACTATGAGTATTCCGTTATGCCTTTCGGTGTGACTAATGCGCCGGGGGTATTCATGGGGTACATGAACCAAATCTTTCGCGAGTATTTGGATAAGTTTGTGGTGGTTTTCATTGATGATATTCTAATTTATTCTAAGTCTGAAGAGGAGCATGCGAGACATCTGAGGTTGGTGTTGGAAATTCTGAGGGATCGAAAGTTATATGCGAAGTTATCCAAGTGTGAGTTTTGGTTGAAAGAAGTCAGTTTTCTCGGTCATGTGATCTCTAGTGAGGGAATTGCGGTGGATCCTTCTAAGGTTGATGCGGTGTTGCAGTGGGAATCCCCGAAGTCCGTTACTGAGATAAGGAGTTTTCTGGGACTAGCAGGCTATTATAGAAGATTCATTGAGGGGTTCTCGAAGTTGGCTCTGCCGTTGACCCAATTGACTTGCAAGGGCAAGGCTTTTGTGTGGGATGACCGATGTGAAGAAAGTTTCAGTGAATTGAAAAGGAGGTTGACTACGTCCCTAGTGTTGACCCTACCTAATCCGGTTAAGCCGTTTGTGGTTTATTGCGATGCTTCCAAGATGGGTTTGGGTGGTGTGCTTATGCAGGATGGGAAGGTGATCGCTTATGCGTCGAGGCAATTGAGAATTCATGAAAAGAATTACCCTACTCACGACTTAGAACTTGCTGCTGTGGTATTCGCATTGAAAATTTGGAGACATTACTTGTATGGATCGAGATTTGAGGTGTTCAGTGATCACAAGAGTCTACGGTATCTGTTCGATCAGAAAGAATTGAATATGAGGCAGCGCCGGTGGTTAGAACTATTGAAAGATTATGATTTTGAATTGAGTTATCACCCGGGAAAAGCTAATGTGGTTGTGGATGCGTTGAGTCGGAAGACTTTGCACATGTCGGCATTGATGGCTAGAGAACTTGAGTTAATTGAGCAATTCAGGGACATGAGTTTAGTTTGTGAGGTCACACCTCGAAGTATCAGGTTGGGTATGTTGAAAATTGGTAACGATTTTATAACTAGTATCCGGGAAGCGCAGAAGTTAGACGTGAAATTGGTTGATCTGATGGGTGGGATTGGTCAGTCTGAGGATAAGGACTTCGAGATAGATGCGCAGAATGTATTGAGGTATCGTGGAAGAATTTGTGTTCCCGAAGATGAGGAAATGAGAAAGGCAATTCTCGAGGAAGGCCACCGAAGTAAGTTGAGTATCCATCCGGGAGCGACAAAGATGTATCAAGATCTGAAAAAGATGTTCTGGTGGCCTGGGTTGAAGCGCGACGTGGCGCAGTTTGTGTATTCGTGTTTGACCTGTCAGAAATCGAAAGTCGAGCATCAGAAGCCTGCAGGGATGATGCAACCGTTGAATGTTCCAGAGTGGAAGTGGGATAGTATTTCCATGGATTTCGTGACTGGGTTACCCAATACGGTGAGAGGACATGATTCGATTTGGGTGGTTGTGGACAGATTGACGAAGTCTGCTCATTTCATTCCTATCGGCATTAAGTATCTGGTGTCGAGATTGGCAGAGATCTATATTCAGGTAATTGTGAAGCTGCATGGCGTTCCTTTGTGCATTGTGTCGGATAGAGACCCAAGGTTCACTTCGGACTTTTGGAGTAGTTTGCAAAAGGAGTTGGGTTCGAAATTGAGGTTGAGTTCAGCTTATCATCCTCAAACTGATGGGCAGACAGAGAGGACGATTCAATCGTTGGAGGATTTGTTGAGGTCATGTGTTCTAGAGTAGGGAGGTGCGTGGGATACCCATCTTCCATTGATCGAGTTTACCTACAACAACAGTTATCATTCCAGTATCGGGATGGCGCCATTTGAGGCGTTGTATGGTCGGAGGTGCAGGACTCCGGTGTGTTGGTATGAAACTGGGGAAAGTTTAGTACTTGGACCTGAGCTAGTCAGAGAGACTACTGAGAAAGTAAAGGCGATCCGGGAGAAAATGAAAGCGTCGCAGAGTAGACAGAAGAGCTACCATGATAAGAGAAGGAAAGATTTAGAATTTGAAGCTGGTGACCACGTGTTCCTGAGGGTCACACCTATGACTGGTGTTGGGCGTGCGCTGAAATCGAAGAAGTTGACCCCTCGATTCATCGGGCCGTATCAGATTACTGAGAGAGTTGGAAATGTTGCATATCGGGTGGCCTTGCCACCTAATCTTTCGAACTTGCACGACGTGTTTCACGTGTCGCAGCTTCGGAAGTATGTTGCGGATCCGTCTCATGTGATTCAACTAGATGATGTGGAGGTGCGGGACAATCTCACTGTCGAGACCATGCCTGTACGAATTGAGGATCGTGAAGTGAAGACCTTACGAGGTAAGGAGATCAATCTGGTGAAGGTCGTTTGGTTTGGAGCGGCTGGCGAAAGCCTGACTTGGGAGCTGGAGGACAGGATGCGAGAGTCGTATCCGGAGTTGTTTGAATCAGGTATGTTTTCGAGGACGAAAAATCCTAAGTAGGGGAGAGTTGTAACACCCCGAAAAATAATTTAATTAATTTAATTAATTTGATAAGTTGAATTATTAATTTTTAGTTGAAGCGTGATTAAATTAATTAAAATGATGGGCGTGGTTCAGGAAGTGGAACGAGTATTGGGGGTTATGTTGGCAACTCAGGGGTGGTGAAGAATGGCCCAGGAAGCCAAGCCCAATAGCTTAGGCGCTCCTGAGGCTCCTGAAGCTCCTGAAGCTAAGGGATTAGGGTTTTGCGCCTCACTCCTTGCATCAGAGAAAGAAAACGAAAATTGAAAGAGTGAGAAGAGAGAGCATCGTACGGCGCTGAAGAGAAGAGGAAGGAAGGGAATTTTCTCGAGTTTTGTTAGGTAAGAGTTCTTAATCCTTCCACGTCGTTTTTCTTCCTTTCCTAACGTTGTAGCCTTCGAACCCTAATCTCCGTTGTGTTGATTCCTCATTGATAAAGGAAGTGGGCGTGGCTACGGTTTCGAAGGAAGAAGGATCGCGAGCTGATCGTTGTGTTGTTGTGATTTTGTTCGTGCTTCCACTCGCCTTCTTCAGATCATTCATATTCGAGGTAAGGGTGAGCGTTTCGGTTTAACATGATTGGGTGTATAGTGGGGTTTTGTGGGGTTTGTGGGAATTGATATTGTTGATGAAATTGATGATGTTTTGATGAAATGATATTGTTGATGAAATTGATGATGTTTGATGAAATGATATTGTTGAAGAGTTCTGATGCTGTTTTGATGAAATTGATGTTATTTGAAGGATTTGATGATTTGTTGGAATGAAAATTCGATGGTATCCTTGATTAAATTTGATGAGTGATTTGGTGAATAAAACGTGTTTTTGGTGTTGGTGATGTGCGGAAAAGAATTGTGATGTGATCGGGTTGGGGTGAAAAAAATTAAGTTTTTCTGAATTTCTGCACGTTACGCTGTTGCTGCCCATTCGCGCGTCGCTCGCGCTGCAGTCGCGCTCCAGGCGCAAGTGCGCTGCGCTGTGGCACGCTGTTGCTGCCCATTCGGGCGTCGCTCGCGCTGCAGTCGCGCTCCAGGCGCAAGCGCGCTGCGCTGTGGCACGCTGTTGCTGCCCAATCGCGCCTCAGTCGCGCCCAGCTCGCGCTTCAAGCGCGAGTCACTGTTTCCCACTGTTTTCTTGCTGTTTTCACTGTTTTTCTCAGTTTTTAAAGGTGATGTTTTCTCCACAAAAATATGGTGTTTCCTCCATAAAAATGTGATGTTTCCACTAGTAAAAATGTGACGCTTCCCAATTCAAATGTAGTATTTTCCGAAGCTTGAAAATGTGGTGTTTTCCCGAATTTAAAATGTGATGTCCTTCAAATTAAGATGTGATGTTTTATAAATTAAAACGGGATGTTTTTCTAAACTCTAAACGTGTTGTTACCCAAAATTCAAAGGTGATATGTATGATGATGATGTAACATGAATTATGGTGATTTGTGACGAATATACTCTAGGGGTATGATTATAATGATGCTGTAATGTGAATGTGATGAATTACGACGAATACACTCTATGAGTGTTTCATGACGATGATGATGAGTACTCCAGGTGAGTATCTTTTCTTTTGGTGAAATTGCACATGTGTCCATAGAGTCTCATAGCATGTGCACATTGTGACGAATAGGCTTCGGCCTCTTAATGATGACGGTGTTCCCTAGTGGCTTATTATGACGAGTATGGTACCATCATGCATATACCCAGGTGTGGGTTGCATTATCATGCATATTCATTACTGTGACCTGTTGGCAAATGGTGGTTGAGTTGGTGTTTGGCGATGATGATGTGGTGTTGATAATGATGTTGTGTGATTGTTTGTCTGCATTACTCTACTATGTGCTTGATTATGTTTTGTTGAAATTCTCACCCCTTCTGCTTGGAATGTTGCTCTATCGTGGCAACGCTGCAGGTGACCGCGAGTGAAGGTCCTGCTGCCTTCCTTATTAACTGATGGGATGTTGTCGAGTCGCTCTCTGATACTGTAGCACCTAGGGGGTGTGGTTGGTTTTGGTTAATCAATTAATTAACTGTAAAATGTTTATGTTGATGACTGTGAGACGTGTTTGTGTGGTACCAGTGAGTTACTGATTATTTCCGCTGTGATGAGATTATTTTGAAGTTTAAATTTCATCACGATTGCGTTGCTGTACAAACTTTGATGGCGCAGATGATGAGTTTTTATTAATAAAAATGTGACATGTCTTTTCTACTGATTAAATAATATTTTTGAAAGAGATTACTCTGATAATGACGTGTAAATTAAGGGGTAGAAAAGGGGTGTTACACAGCCCACCTATCATCATCACCATCCTTTGAGGTACGACTCGCCCATACTGCGACGAGTCCTTGCCCATACTGCGACGAGTCCTTGCCCATACTGCGACAATGTTCCTTAAACGAGTAAACCCATTGAACATCATCATCATCAGCGTCCCTAAGGATTCCTAAGTCCAAGGTATCATCATCAACTAGGGGGCCGCTTATCTTAGAATCATCAGGCAAATAGGGGGTCATTTGTCCTATACTCATCATCTCTAGTCAAAACCATTACCAACGTCCCCGCTAATCCTAGATTATAGTGTCAACCTTATATTCATAGGTAGTCATCTTGATTCAATGCCTCTTATCCCAACTTCATCTATTACTTGATATTTCCCAAGGCTTTCTATAGTTTTAATTCCTTTGAACATCTTGTATGGTTTAAGGTCACTTAAAGCTATTTTAAGAACGGACAATCATCATCCAAAACACACCTAGAATAGTCCTAATCCGTGAACAGCTTAGTCTTATTCAACGAACAGGCTCCAAATGGTCCCTTAGGTAATTTTTAATATCCAACACACCAAGAATAGTTCTAATCCACTAATAGCTTGGTCTTAATCAATTAAGGGGATCTAAATTGTCTCTTAGGTGACTTTCACTACTCTAATCAACTAACAATACCAACCAAATCAATCATCATCGTCATTCATGCCTATAAATCATTATAACTCATTCTTGATCTAAATTTAACCATTAAAATGCTTGGGAATCTCGATATCATAAATCCAGTCTTCTATACTAAAGTTTAAGCTTGTTACATCATCAATTTCAATTTATGGGCTATCTAACCATATAATTTCATCATCAACTTATTTAAAGGTCCAATAATCATAACAACAATGGCAAGCACCTGAACAACAACATATAGGCATCATATATAACTACTCAATTATATATAACTACTCAATTGCACCAACACTAACAATCATATATCCTCTAGGGAGGTAGGCCTTAGGCCTTAACAAGGAGACTCAATCACACCGAATTGGTCTCTTATCATCATCAACAACAATCATAATAACAATGGCAAGCACAAGAACAACAACATATAGGCATAGCATTTACATATATCTACTTCATCACATTATAATATGGTCCTTGCTCCTACAAGGACATAATCAAATTATAGAATAAAACATATAAAACTCAATGCTCATACGATGGTTTACACACAAATATATTGTCAGCATAAGACATAGGGATCATGGGACATCCCAGTTATGTCAATTGCATCCTAACAAACTACCATGTTCTCAAGTTATCACCCCCCTCTTCTTACCTCGAGTTCGAGCGATCACGAACGACGGCCCAAAGAGAAAACAGCAACTCAAGGCCTCCAAACAAAATTATATCACTCTTATATTAGTTCCTTGATGTTCCCAGAAGTCAATATAACAAAGGAAAAAGGCATGGTATTAGATATTTGCCCGTAGGGACTAAAATGACCAAAAACTAGGGCTTTGGGACCTACCAAAAAATCCTGACCCGAAACACTGAAATATTATTTTTATAGTGTTAAGGATGTCTTCGAGACCGTGTAGCTTCAAACGGTGTGCAAATCTGATATCAGTGGGAGAAGTTATGCCAAAAACAAGTTCTTACGGTTTATAAAACTAAAAGAAAGGACTTGAATATGAATAACATGTGCTTACCACGAAAGGCTTAGAAAGAGAAAAGGAGAGGATCCTAGATTATTTGACTGTCATTCAAGGTCAAAGGAATGAATGAATTATGAATCCTCTTGAGTAGTGCTCAACGGTAAAGATGAATAAAGGACCCGTTTTTTTTTGGTACAAGAAAATTTAGGGTGAGGGGATGGTGCCCCAGTCCAAGGTAGGGAAGACCTTCGGGCTCTTTGAGCACTTACGAAGGTAATTACATTTACCTCACCCCAAGGGGACTAGTGGGGAGTTGAACCCGGGACCTCAACAGGACCCATTTTTGAAACGACTCAGTTTGTGAATCTAATATGATGGAATGAAAGCACTCTTTTCGGTGAGTCTAAAGAAAGTCTCTGATCTTCAAGATGATCACCTATGTAGCCATAAATGAGACCGGAAGTTGCAATCACGGGTAAAATAGGTTGTTTTTCAACTTCATCAAAATAATAAAAGCAGTACATTTTCTTGAAGGTTTCGATGAGGGGAATCCAAATACGATGTCTGTTTTTCCAAACGATGATCGTAGTATCCAAAATCACAGATATAGAGTACAAAATATAGTATAATTTTTATCTTTGATGACACAAATAACGCCATAAACGAATTCAGTAAGTGATTATGTATTGGATTGTGGAGTTTGGTAATTTTTGGTGATCAACTAAGGGAGAACAAGAATTGAGAAAAAAAAAGATAGACAAAGTTCTTGCAAGAAGAAGAATAGGGGAAGGCGGCGCATACAAACAATAGGGGTGTAAATATGACAAGAAAGGGTGTAATGAGTAAATCCATTGGAAAAGGAAATGCCTCATCAAAAACGGCCGAACTTGTTTCTAATTATATTCTAAAGCCCAATTCTCTTACAACACCTACTTTGACACATTTCTTTAACTCAAAATATTTTAACTAAATAAATAATAATAATAATAATAAAATTCATAATAATAATAATAATAATTAGAACAACAACAACAACAAAGTAATTCACATTACCAAAATGCACGAAACAATAACAACAATATACTATTAATAACATATCATATAACAATACAATTACATATCATTAAAATATATTTTAATACATCAAAGATACATAATGCCTTAAAGTCATTAAATTTATAATTTAAAATAATAATATTAACTCATGACTAGTATTTAAAAATAAAATAATACAATAATAAAATACTATTAAAATATGTCAATTATTAACATAAGCACACACAAGACTAATAATATATCCACACATATTAATAAGAAAATCTGGGTATTACACTTTGCAGAAGCCATTGAGATGGAAGAAAAAGAGAAATGGTTGCAAGCCATGTCCTTAAAGGAGAAAGGCGTTGCGAAATAAATGGGTGTTCAAGCTCAAGAATGAAGAGAACAACCCAAACCCAAGGTATAAGGCACGAATTGTCGTGAAGGGATGTAACAAAAAGAAAGGAATAGACTTTGATGAAATATTCTCACCAATGGTGAAGATGACATCTATTAGAGCAATTCTCGGTCTGGCTGCAAACCTAGACTTGGAGATTGAACAAGTGGATGTCAAAACATCTTTCTTATTACATGGAGACCTAGAGGAAGAAATTTACATGGAGCAACCAGAGGGTTTTGAAGAACCAGGTAAAGAGCACTTGGTGTGCCGTTTGAAGAAAAGTCTTTATGGTCCGAAGCAGGCTCCTAGACAATGGTACAAGAAGTTTGATTTCTTTATGACCCAAATAATTTTAAGAAGACCGCCGCAGACCATTGTGTGTTTGTGAAGAACTATGAAAATGGTGAGTCTATCATACTTCTCTTATATGTGGATGATATGTTAATTGTGGCGAAAGATAAGACAAAAATAGCCTCTCTCAAGAAGGCATTGAGAAAGTCCTTTGGCATGAAAGATCTGGTGCAGTGAAGAGGATTCTTGGAATGAAAATTTCTAGAGATCATTCCAAAAGAATGTTGTGGGTATCACAAGAAGACTCACATTGAGAAGGTTCTTAAAAGGTTCAACATGCACAATGCCAAACCATCCCGTGTTCCACTAGCTGGACACTTCAAACTTAGCAAGTCTCAAAGTCCAAAGAATGAAGAAGAAAAAGAAGAAATGAACAAGGTGCCCTATTCTTTTGCCGTAGGTAACCTTATGTATGCAATGGTCTGTACAGGACCAGATATTGGTTATGATGTAGGAGTTGTGAGAAGATTTCTATCAAACCCAGGAAAGGAGCATTGGGAAGCTATTAAATGGATACTAAGGTATCTAAGAGGAACTGCCAAAATAAGCTTGTGTTTTGGCAATGGAAATACAATGCTCATTGGATATTCAAACTCAAATATGGCCGGAAATGTGGATTCTAGGAAGTCAACATCAGGTTATCTGATTACTTTTGCAGGGAGGTTGTTTCTTGGCAGTCAAAGCTTCAAAAGTGTGTGACATTGTCTACCGCTGAATCAGAGTATGTAGCAGCCACTAAAGCTTCCAAGTTCCAAGGAGATGTTATGGATGAAGAACTTTCTAAGAGAGTTGGGACATGATCAAGATGATTATGTGGTAAATTGTGATAATCAAAGTACCATCCATCTAGACATGAACCCCATGTTCCATTCACGCTCAAAACATATTGACATCCGATATCATTGGATACGAGAAGCTTTGGATGAGAAGAGATTGAAGATAAAGAAAATCCACACAGATTTGAATTGGTCTGATATGATGACTAAGTCACTGCCAACCAAGAAGGATGAAGATTGTTGTCAAGGTGCTGGTATAGTGGTGCTCCCCAATTAAGTCAGAAAGGGGGAGATTTGTTGGAATTCCCTCCTTAATTGTGGTTCACAAGTCACAATGCATGGGAAAGGGGGATGAATATTCCAAGGTCTTGGAATTCAATTCTTTGACCTTGAGACATGCACATTCAACTTTGAAGAATGCATTGGGAGTTTCTAGACCCCATTAGAATTGTGAAATTTAATTAGCCTCCATTAATTACTCATTTAGGAGAAGCCACATTCTTATCCTATAAATAGGAGAACTTGTGAAGAGTTTCAGATCACATTTAAGTAAAGAAATCCTAAGAGAGTTAGAGAGTTATTTTGTATTTCTCTTTGAGAGAGAGTTCCATAGAGAGAAAACTTTGTATACCATCTGAGAGGACAGAGTTCTTTTGTATTTCTTTTGTATTCCTACTTTTATAGTGGAGATCTTTTAACTAGACTAGGTCCCGTGGTTTTTCCCGAGAGGGTTTTCCACGTAAAAATATCTGATGTCATTCTTCTTCTCTTCCCTTTTATTTTACGCTTACGCATAGTGCCCATTTTGTGTTCATAGAGGAGGGAATAGGTACTGCTGTTTCCCAATACATAGACACACACTCTCTCTCTTTTCTCCTTGGAAGATATTTTCTCCATTGTTGGTAGGAGAAGGTTTGGAAGAAAAAGTCCCACTTTCACCAAGTTTGATTAAAATTTTGAGGAAGTGTTGAGAAGGGAAAAGGCACCCCTTTCCCTTGTCTTGCTATTGAAATTAGAAAGGTATCAAATTTTTCCCTCCTTCCCTTTAGTGCTGGCTGTGGCCGTTGTTATGGTTGGTAATTGTTGGGTATTCTCTTTTATTTTGTGTTCTTGTTTTAGGAGCAAACTTGTTGGTAACAAAATGTGTAATGTGATTTATTTTGGAAAAAAATCTTCTCTCCCATTGGAAGTGGGTTGTAGTGTTTTCCTTTGTTTTATTCTTGTCATGATATGATGATGTTGTTGATGGTGAATTAAATTAGTGTGAGCGGGTGTTAAAGAAAATGGTTTTCCATGAGTTATGGTTTTGAAAAAAAATTACATTTTAAAAACTGAAGTTGAAGGGCTGTTTTGAGGAAAAAGAGGGAAGATCAAAAACATGTGGAACTTCTTTGAATGTTATATATAGTTGTAAAATGACAACTTACTCCGATGTTATTTGAAAGCTTGAATGATAATTTTTTTAGTTCCTTATACTCTTGAATGAAACTTTGAGTTGAACTACTAGAATGAATTTCACTTGAAGAGTTTAAAACTTGCAAAGTTTGAGTGACTTTAATTTGAAGAAAAAAACATAGAGCTTAGGAGTTTGAATTAACAAAGTGTTGACATTTTAAGTCTCTTTGGTTGCACTTTGCTTGATGGAAATGTGGTATAATACTATCAAGTCCTTATATGTTAAAGTGTGATTTTTATGAGATTCAAGAATGACATTTGTGAAGAAGGTTTGTGGAAAAAGGGTTTAAAATTTGTTGAAGTCAAACGAGTTGGAATTGTATATAGTGGCGTACTTTTGAGGAAAAACTATTTTGTTCAAGTGGTGAGATTTTCGATGTAGAAATTTTAAAACATTGAATTTTGACAAATGTTTGAAATCGAATCTAACCTATATACTCTATAAGTTGAGTACCTAGTTTTCCACCAAAAAAGAAAAAGAAGTTGAGTGCCTAGTTGTTTGGGGGAAAAGAAAACTCTATGGGTAGAATATAAATTCGTTGAATGGTAGTAGACATAGATTCTAAAGATTTCTCTGACTAAGAGTTAAATGTTTGTGATTTAAAGGTCTGGAGAGGGGTGATACTTTCAACTAGGACAGGAAAGGTCTATAAGAACCGACAAACTGAATTCGTGAAATCATTGTATGGATTGATGTGTAAGTGAATGTTGATGAGTATGTCATTATTCTTGATTGTAAGTGATGCTTGGTTGAATAATGCATGGTGTGTGGTGGAAATATGCATGAGTTTTGATGTATATTCATGCATACATAGGCGATGGATTAGTATGTCATTTTTATTGATTGCAGGTGATGCTTCATTGAATAATGCATGGTGTGGTGGAAATATGCATAATTTTTTATGTATATTCATGTTATTGGTTTTTTTGAAATGTTTCCTTTTCAAACGAACAACATTTTTTTCTATGTGCTACTAGCGAAATAGAGACCATTACCTTGTGGTAACGTTAATCTCCTTTATAATGCGTAGTAGCCATAGTGAAGGAATTCGTTTTGAATTTCCTTCCCTTTGGAATGTATGAAGAGTGTTTCACATGGGACTTTCTCTTGTACTCTTGCAAACTCTATGTCCTTCTATAGTGCTTCAGAATGTGTTGATAACTAAAATCTCTGAACATTGGGAGATATTTCTTCCTTTCTTTATGTTCTTATTTTGATTCAAGAAGTTTCTTTTATTTTCTCTTTTGAGCTCTGAAACTTCTTTTCTTACTCACTTTATGGTGTTTCCTCATATTTGTTCCTCTCTTGTATGCAAAGAGTCATCTCTTGTATGCAAAGAGGCTGTTTAGCTCTTATTTTATAGTGAGTAATAGTTTTGACGTTGAGAAATAAGGTCATAAATTTCTATGTGTTGATACAAGAGATAGTGTGGGAGGACATTTCATTGTATCCACTCTGACACTACTTGGTACAAAAAGATTCTTCTTTCTGAAATATTTATGCAATATTGACGTTGCTCCTTTGTTGTATTCTCCATTTGTTTTTACTTCCGATGATTGGAGAAACCTCGTTGAGTTTACCTTATGTTCTTTCTAGTGAAAGCATTTACAAATCCTATTAAAAATTCTAGCGGATGCTAGTTCTTCACACTACGCCAAAAGCTAAAAAAAAGAGCGCACCCTTTAGTAGCGCTTCTAAAAAAATGCTACTTATCTAGCAACATCAGTAGCGCTTTTCAGAAAAGCGCTCCTTATTCTTGATCACGCTAAAACATCAGTAGCGCTTTCCAAAAAAGCGCTCCTAATTGAAAACTCTCGCATACCCATCAGGAGCGCTTTCCTTTTGAGCGCTACTTATTTTAAAAACACGCTACCCCATCAGGAGCGCTTTCTAAAAAGCGCTCCTGATGGGGTAGCGCTTTCTAAAAAGCGCTCCTCATTCAAAATCTCGCATACCCCATCAGGGGCACTTTTTAGAAAGCGCTACCTATGCTCAATTTTCTAAAATATTATTTCCTCGCGCGTTGTATCTCCTTCCCGTTGCAGAAACCCAAAAACCCTCTCACGCATCCTTCCCGTACAGAAACGCCAAAACGCAGAAACGCCTCCACCCTCGCCTCCTCCACCCTGCGCCACCGCCTTAGAGCTTCGTACGCTCTCCTTCGACCACGCCGTCTCTCATTCGACCACGCTCTCCTTCGTACGCTCTCCTTCGACCACGCCTCCACCCTCGCCTCTCCTCCCTCTGCCGCGTACGCTCTCAACCCTGCGACGTCCTTCCGCGTTTGCTGCGACCACGCCGTCCTCCCTGTTGGTTATTGGTACGCACTCCCTGTGGGTTAGCTTTTTTCTTCCTCTTCTTTTTCTTCATTTTTTAAGGAGATAATTGAATTTGGTGATATAAAATAAAAAGGTTAGTGCCGATACCTCTTCATCGTCAAAAAACCTCAACCTAACCTCAAAATTCAGTAAGTCTTAGGAGTAAGCCAAAATGCGTGTAAGAATCTCATTTTCTCCCTGAGATAGAACCTATCTTTCTTATATTTTAAGTTAGTTTAGTTAACTTTCTACTTGAAATCAAAGTAGTTTAAATTTTAATTTCATTGGGTATGGTGTCTTTACATGTGATAAACTCTAGTATGGACTGTTTTCCTTTTTGGAAATTCACTTTGAGTCCTTACATTTTGGCTGCTCATTTTCTTTTGCATTGCTAACCAGTACACTTCAGTTGGATAATTTTTATTCTTGTTGTCAAATGTGAACTTTATTTGCATAAGGCCAACTAATATAATGGAAAAGGAAAATAGAGAATTATGCAAATGACAGTATTTATTTGCATACATGATTTCCTGTTCAATACTTCTAGTTTATCTAGTTATCTGTAACAGGAAGAAGCTGTACATAGATTGACAGAGTTTTTAAGAGAGGAAATAAAGACTGCACGCCTTGTCGCAAACCCTGGTTGTTATCCAACTTCCATTCATCTTCCTCTTGTCCCACTTATAAAGGTTAGCAATCACTATGCTTTATAAAATACAAATTTAGAATAACTCAATTTTGTTGGCTGGCTAGTTATGATGCATTAGTATTATACATTGATGTTGTGGGTCTTTTGCATAAATATAACAATAACACAGATTATGTTTTATCGCAGGTCAGATGACATCGCATAGCCATGATAGTGGGCATGATAGTGATCATGAGCCCCCAAAAAAGGCCTCTTGTCGTGGAATGACCGTTAAAAAGAATATCATCAATCGGCCGAGTAAAGGACTTCCTAAACTTCCAGTAAGATACTTACTAATTAACTAAATTTATTACTTAGTTTAAACTGTTTGTTATCTAATTTACATAAGTAATAATGCAGGTCCAATGGAATGTTAAAGGCCAGCCATTTGGTCCAAATGGTAAACAGCTGACTAGCTTCATTGGTACTAAAGTGAAGCAAATGGTACCGAGTACAATCAATAGATGGCATGATAAACGTAATCTCGCTTTGCAAAGACTCAAAGAAGAGCTATGGTGTTTGATCTAGGTATATAAACGTAATCTATATAGTTATCTTCTTTTATAATTATGTAACCATATATTTATAATCTTTTCATTGTTTGTGTGTAAGCAGGCTTATTTTGATGTGGATGAGTCTCGAAAAGAATTCTGCCTTATGAAAGCCGGAAGGTTACATAGGAAGTTCAGAACTACCCTAAAAAATAGATGGATGACAGATGATGAAAGGAACCTCATACACCATCCCCCACCACTATATAGTGGGATTATAACACAGGAGGATTGGAATGTCTTTATAACCAAAGGCACCGAAGATGATGACTTCTTGGTTTGTACAATTTCCTTTTAACTTAACTATATTTGACAATTATTATGCATTAATGTATATTTATGTGTCTATATAGACATTATGCAATGAAAATCGAGAGAGAGCAAGAAGTCCTGATTACCCTTATAGAGGCGGTGTTAAGGGTTATTCAGACTATGAAGAAAAAATGGTAGGCACAACATCCTTTATTTCAACTTTCACTGGTATAAATGAATCTTTTGATATATTTATTAACAATTGGTAAATTTTAACAGCTAGTGGAGGCCGAGAAAGACCCAACTCAAGAATCCATTGACCGGCATGTTTTGTGGCTAGAAGCCCGGGCAAACAAAGATGGTGTGATTAGCGATCCGAAAACGAAAGAGGTGTCTCAAAGAATTGTAAGTATGATGAAATTAAAATTGTTTTGTAAACAAAGATGGTGTGATTAACTTACTTTATCATACTTATAATTTTTGTGAATCAGGAGTCTATATCGCAATCAATAGAACAAGGAGAGATAATTGATTGTGATGCTGAGAATGACATCCTTGGCCGTTCTTTGGAACGTGAAGAGTATTCGGGCCGTCTGAGAGGTTTGGGATTTGGTGTTACCCCGACCTCTTTATGGGGTCCAAATAAGCATAAAAAAAAGGAAAGTAGAGAAAGCCGGCTGGAACAAATGGTGTTCAAGCTAATGGATGAAGTTGTGGAATTAAAAATAGGGTTGGACCAAGGGCTGATCTACCATCCCCTAAGCTTGATAGCTTCAGAGGTAGTTGTACCATTGCGTCCAATGAGGTATTAATCATTAGATCATTTTTTCTCCTACATATTACATCAATTTATACATATTCTAATTTTTGTTTATCATTGATTTAGGGTAACAATAGTGATTGTGAACTATATATATCAAACCAGCTTAAATTGGTCGCAAGAGGATTAATTTGTAAGGAACTGGGCACCTTACTGCATAATCTACCCATACCCGAAAATCATTTGAGGGCCAGAGTTGACGTTGCAATTGTAGGGGATGCAAACTTGCATGTACCAGTAAACAGTATAGAGATCATGATTGTGGATGATGCAATTGGTACCTTTGTTGCATGGCCAGTAAACCTTATCAATGTAAGTGACAGTATATTTGTTAGTAATTTATTATAACATTGTCATATATTATCTTTCCAACTATATTTGTTACTAACTAATTATCTTTCCGAATATATAGGTATCCCAAAGGGCAAAATCGAAAGTTAGTGGGAGTGTTGGCAAAGGAAAATCTCAACATTTCTCTTCTACTGCTGGAAAGGGTGACAAAGTTACTGGGAATGTTGGCGAATCCCCTTTTATTGCTGACACTACAAAAGTGTCTCGGCAAATAGCTAGCGGGAATGAGATTGAATCCCAACATTCCCCTTTTATTGCTGGCAAGACAAGAGTGTCTCGGCAAATAGCTAGTGGGAATAGGATTGAATCCCGACATTCCCCGTCTATTCCTGGCAGATCTTCTAATAATCTCATGGAGTTCATCAGTTATTTAAAAATCCATGCGTCAAACCACATGGCTAGTGCAACCATAATAGAGTTATTGATGGATAAAGAAATTTTTGGAGAGGAGCAAGCATTGACTTTGAATCAAGAGGAGCTCGCAGTGGTATATGATCACGAGTGGGCAAGTGCGGGTACTATTAGAGCATATATCAGGTACGTATCTATCTTATTATTTCACCTATTGATGTTATTATTATTATTATTATTATTATTATTATTATTATTATTTTAGTTTGTATACATTTTAATTAAAGGTATTTGTACCATGAGATATTGGTCCCAAGGGAACAAACACAAAGATTTATGTTCTTATGCCCCGAAACTACTTTTCTACTTAATATCCCCCTGGATAAAACAATGTCAAAAGAACATATAGAAAAATGCAAGGCACAAATGGAAAGAAACAAGGCAGAGGTTAAAGCCAATATCGATCGGCGCTTGACGCCATCACATCAATTAAGCTGTGATACTTTGTTTTTGCCACCCATCAACTTAGGGTAAGTAATTTAATCTATATATATATATATATATATATATATATATATATATATAAATCTGGGAGGGTTGATCATGTCTTCAATAGAAGTAACTCCTTCACCATCCCCAGATCCCTCAAATCTGAAGAGGACTTCAGAACTGCTATCACCAGAGGAAGCTTCTCCAGGGATGTGATATTTCATGAAACTTCATTTCCTTATCCCACTTTGTTTTCCCCTCCCACATCCAATTCTTTCATCTTGCCAAAATCTTCAAACACATCCCTTCCAATAGCAGCAGCTCATACACAAAATGTCTCATCACCAGACACTATCCTAGCCCTCCCACTAAGTCCATTCTTCAACCAGAAATACCTCCTGTATCTGCCACAGAACCTGTCCCCTCTAGTCCTCAGTCTCTTCCAAATTTTGTACCTTCAAATTCTAATGAATCTAGTTCACCTCATCCTCAAACAGATCATGTATCACTCAGAGTCTGCTTCCTCCACTCCTGCTGAGTCTAGCCCACCCTCTCCACCCAATTTTCATCTTGTGCTTACTAGATCTAAAACTGGGAATCTCAAACCTAGATTGTTTGTTGCTCATCTTGAACCAACCTCTGTGAAACAAGTCCTCTCTCAACCCCTGATAAGTTCCAATTTAGTGCATTTTTTAGAGACATTTTTAAGTTATTTTTAGAGCAATTAATAGTAATAACATAAATTGCTAATCTAATTTGTTCTATATTTTGCAGAAATGAAAAAAGATAAAAAAAGAATAAGAACTCAATTTGGATGCTAGTTTTATATATATATATATAAACTCGGTGGATGAATTTTGGATTCAAGGAAAATAAAGGCTGTCAATTGAAAAAGGGCATACGGCCTTATTAGAAAGAAAAGCCCAAGAAGAATTGAAAAAAGCAAAATTAGAAGGGACAGAACCCTAGGTGCTTGGCTATAAAAAGGAGGTAGCATTCCAATTAGAGGGGGCCGTAATTGACACAAATACAGAGCCACAATTAGGAAATAGGAGCCACAGTGCACATTACCGCGGAAGAGAGAGAGATTGAAGAATTGGGTACTGTTCTTGACACTGAGAGAGAGCTTTGGAGCAGAAAAATGAGACTGAAGACTCAGAATAAGAATTTCTCTATTTTTTGGGTTATTTTTATTTCTGTAATTCATGACTCAAATTTCTATTTTATTGTTCTTTATGACTTTGGATACCTAAATCCAGTTTTAGGGTCTTAGCTGGATCTTGCATGATTAGAAATCTTTTATATTCTAGTTTAATATTTGAATTCTTATTTTTATTTTAATTAATATTGTCCTACTAATTTAACCACATACTTAGGATTGATCACCCTTTGTATGTTCATAATCAATTAGTTGATCAGTGACCGTTCTGCAATTAGTTGGTAGACCTATAGGAAAATTGGGGCTATTCACGACCAAACTTCAATTTAGTTTTCCAATCATTCAACCTTATTGTACTTTATGCTTTTCTTGAATTTATATTCTTCCAAACAATGCTTAATTTAGGAAAAAGATTAATCGCGAATGACCAAATGGATTAATAGCTTTAGTAAAGGGATTGGTAATCGAATAAAATAAGGGAATTCATGTAGAATTAAACACTGGAGAATTGACGCTTGCAAGTGAAACCGTGACCCTAGACCTCTCTCCATTAATTCAATCTTGCATTATATTATTTGTTATTTATTTCTTTTTATTTTGTTTTCATTAAAACTCAATTATTGGTTAGTTTAAACAATATATAATCTTGACTACTTTGTTACTTGTTAATTAATCCTTGTGGAGATGATAATATTTTATACTACTTTTGCGAAAGAGTACACTTGCTCTAAGTGTGTTTTTAATTAATCCCTGATAAATATTTAGTTTGCAAGTTAAACAGGTCCTTATATGGATTGAAGCAGACACCTAGAGCCTGGTATGAAACTCTGCACAGGTCTCTCATACAGTTTGGTTTCAAGCACAGTCAGTGTGATCACTCCTTATTTATGTTTATTTTCAAGGGAATTCACTTGTATGCACTTGTATATGTGGATGATATTCTGATTACAGGCTCTTTTCCAACCCTTATACATAATCTGATCTCCAAATTACACCAGCAGTTTTCTTTAAAACATCTAGGTAGGCCTGAATACGTCCTAGGATTGGAAGTCAGGTACTTATCTGATGGTTCTATGCTACTCACTCAAGAAAAATACATTCCGGACCTATTGTCTCGTGCTAACATGCTTAATTGCAGTGCCATCTCCACACCTATGGTTGCTAACAACAAACTCAGTCGCCATGGAGCAGACAAACTCTCTGATCCAACACAGTATCGTTCTATAGTTGGAGCACTTCAGTATATTACTCTCACTAGACCTGAACTTGCATATAGTGTTAATAAAGTGTGTCAGTTTCTCTCTCAACCTCTTGACAACCACTAGAGAGCAGTTAAGCGCATTCTCAAATACTTTAGTGGCACTTCTAGGTATGGCTTACTGCTTCAATCAGCTCCTCCTAATACACCATTTTTCCTCAGAGTATATAGTGATTCTGATTGGGCTACTGATCTGGACGACAGGCATTCTACACCAGGTTCTTGTTTCCTTTTTGGACCAAATATGGTCTCTTGGAGCTCCAAGAAACAATCTCTTGTACCTCAGTCAAGTGCTGAAGCAGAATACAGAAGTATGGCTATTGCTACAGCAGATCTACTTTGTAGTGCATCTCTCACACGATCCGGTCCTTCATGCAAGGACCAAACACTTGGAACATGATATTCATTTTGTGAGAGAGAAGATGGCAGCAAAGGAACTCTCTCTCCAGCATGTACCCAGTCACTTACTGCTAGCATATGCTTTGACTAAGCCACTACATGCAGCTACTTTTACTGATTTACGATTCAAACTCACCCTTTGACCTTCATCTTTGACCTTCACCAACATGCAATCCTCTGAATGATAAGCTCAAAAGATACAAATCATCTTCTGACTATGCTTCCAAAATTTTTATAAGTGTATAAGATTATTATCACTTACAGATATTGGTTGATCAATATTAAAAGTTTTAAAAGGGTCACAATTCAATCCCCCCCTTTTTGTTAGATATTCCGAAGACAGCTTTCCGTACTAAGTATGGACATAACGAGTTCGTAGTGATACCCTTCGGTTTGACTAATGCTCCAGCGGTATTCATGGATTACATGAACCGAGTCTTCCACACGTACCTGGATCAGTTTGTAGTCGTTCTAATGCAAAATCAACAAGTGGTAGCGTATGCATCTAGGCAACTAAAGTCTCACGAGGAGAATTATCTGACTCACGATTTGGAGTTGGCAGCTATTGTGTATGCACTGAAGATTTGGAGACATTACCTGTTGGGGTCTTGTTTCGAAGTCTTTAGTGATCACAAAAGTTTAAAATATCTGTTTGATCAGAAAGAACTGAGTAGCAGGAAAAGGAGATGAGTAGAATTTCTGAAGGATTATGACTTCGAGTTGAAGTATCATCCAGGAAAGGCCAATGTTGTAGCTGATGCGCTGAGTAGGAAATCCATTCACATGGCAGAGTTAATGATGCATGAAATGGAATGAATTGTTAGAGTCTTTTAGAGACTTGAATTTGAAGGCAAAGCAAAGAAGGAACCGATTAGTGTTGAGCCAAATAAGGATCTCTAGTTCCTTAAGAGATTCTATTCGCTTAGCATGGGAGATTGATGTGAAGCTTGTTAGCCTACATTTTCGACAGGCTCAATTAAATGCAGTCAATGAGGTTTGACTTGTCATTTTAAAGAGGAAAAGCTGGCCTTTGACACTGAGAAGGTATTCCAAGGGAGATCTTCGACCACTCCTAGAACTTAACGAAATTGAGAGCTTGAAGGCGACATTTCAACAAGAAAGAAAGTAAGAGATTGGTAACAGATCAAAGCCAAGGAAGTGCTGTCGAAGAGCGTAGCAGTAGCATTGTCGAAGAACATAGCAGTTGTTGTCGAAGGATGCAGCAGTTACGTCGTCGAAAATATGGCAGTTGTTGTTTTGATTTCCTTTGCACGGACATATATAACCGTTATAAGCAGTTACAGTTTCTGCACAGTATATATAGTAGTTTCTCATAGAGAAAAGAGGTCGCAAAACTCTCATACATATTTCTCACGCTCAGAATTCCAAGTTACAGAGAAACATGAGTTACAGAAACCAGATGTATGACATTGTGTACCAATTTCTTTTATTTCAAAGCAATTCAGTTATGTTTTCTTAAATATTTCTGCAATTTACTTGTTTTCTGCATTTGATCGAATTCGAACATACATACACAAATTCCACAGTTTCAACAATTGTGAAATTGTCAGTTATTACAAATAGCATCAAGAACATTCATAACTTTTCTGGAAAAACCTATAGCACAAATGTCCTAAGATTTACTGGTTGATCTTGCAAGTAACAAATTTTAAACCAGCAGTTGTTTACCAAAATCCATGGTAAACAAATTGGCACGCCCAGTGGGACCCTGTGTGCTAAGTTTCAGAATAATTTGAAACAATTTCCAAATTGGTTCTTAAAAGATAAACTTGTGATCTGTTGTGTGTATGCATTTAAGGAGTGGAAAACATCTTTCAGAGATGACACGTTCTGGTTCAAACAACGCTTCGATGTCTAATGCACAGAACCCACAAAATTCACAAGAACAAGCGTCAATGGGTGACGCTAGTGTTGCAAATGTCACAGGAGCAACTGCTCCTACGCCCTCTTCGACAATAGCAGGGGTAACTGCTCCTGTAACAGTGTCGACTACAACGGCGTTAACACAGCCATTGATATTAGGGTCTTTGACCAACCCTCTAATGGCTAATCCCTTAGTTGGAAATACTTTCGATACAAGGTTTCCAAATATCTCCCAATTTAGGGGTTACCCATATGGTATGCCAACAGCCATGATGGCAAGCCTTCAAACAAATATGTCTACTTATGCAGACCCTGCAGTCACAGCGCTTTCCCCTCTCCATGGTTCACCAAAGAGCACTTTTGGTCGAAACGCTCAACCTGCCTTAACCACATCATCGTTGCTGGCCTTAAGGCAACAAATGGATGAGAGTAACCATGATATGGTCAATATGCTGACCCAACAAATTGGTACGGTGTTTAACCCTTTACTGCAAAACACGAACCATAGTTACCAGATGTTGGCTAATCAAATGGGGAGAATAGCATATTTTTTTGGCACACCACCATTGCAAAACCAGCAAGTTCCTCAAATTCAGAATATAAGGCCTGTCGAAAACCTTGTGGGTCAAGGACAGCAAATTGCTGTCGAACCACCTCCAAGAAGGGAAGTCGAAGTAAACCCTGAGGTTGTGTTGGTCAACAGAGGCCAGAATGCTGATGAAATGGTTAGACAAGTTCAGCAAAACAATTTTGGGCTCCAAAATAACTTGGGTAATCTCGTCGAAACCATTTTAGCCCAGAATGGCCTCAATGTGGGCCTGCATAGGCCAAATTTTGTTTCACCCTTGTCAGATTATGTGTTACAAACTGAGTTGCCCAGGGGTTGGAAAATTCCCAAGTTCACAAACTTCGCAGGGGAAACCAGCGAATCCACTGTCGAACACGTTGCTCGTTATATAACTGAGGCTGGTGACATAGCACATAATGAGAATTTGAGGTTAAAATACTTCCCAAATTCCCTTACAAAAAATGCTTTCACTTGGTTTACAACTTTACCCCCACGTTCCATATTTAACGGGGGGCAATTAGAGAAAGCATTTCATGAACAGTTCTACATGGGCCAGTCGAAGATTAGTCTTAAAGAATTGGCTAGTGTTGGACGCCAAGTGGCAGAGTCTATTGATGACTATCTCAATAGATTCAGACTTCTCAAGGCAAGGTGCTTTACACAAGTGCCTGAACATGAGCTAGTCGAAATGGCTGCTAGTGGCCTCGACTATTCTATCAGAAAGAAGTTAGACACATCGCACTTAGGAGATATTGCCCAATTGGCTGATAGGTTCGACAAGTCGAAACGCTAAAAGCTGAAAAGGCTAGAACCAGTAGATTTAATAAAAAAGAAAAGGTTGCATACGTCGAAAATAATGACAGCGACCAAGAATTTGATGTCTCTTATGAGGATGTCGAAGAAGAGGTAAATATGGCTGAACTAAAACCTGGACCCCCTTATACTTGTAAATTATTGAAGCCTTCAGATGGGAAAAAAGAAACAAAAGAAAATTTGATCTTTTAGTTAATGATGGTCAAATTATAGTGCCTAAGGGCCTAAAGATACCACCATTAGAGCAACAAAAGAAAAGAGGTTATTGCAAGTATCATAATTTTTTAGGCCATAATACATCTCGTTGTGTTCTTTTCAGGGATTTGGTCCAAAAGGCACTCAATGAAGGAAGGCTGAAATTTGGAGACAGGTCCAAGCCTCTAATGAAGATTGAAACTGATCCTCTGCCAGTAGCAGATGCTATGTATGCTGAACCAGTCGAAATCAATGTGGTGGAAGCCACTGAGTTTGCTGCTGCAGATGTTGACAAGAAAGGAACAATTGAATGTTCAAAGGACAACGTCAAAGTGGTCACTGAGGACCAGTACAACGAGAAGATGCAAGTGGTTTACCCCAAAGCTGAAGAAGAATTGATCGGCTTCCTTAACCGTTGCAAAATTAACAACACTGAGGTCATGTTATGTCCAAGGTGTAGTTCTGTTTTCGACAAGAAGGCTGCAGAGAACCTAGAAGGATTCAAGCCTCAATGGAAGAGGAAAGCCAAGTGGGTCGACAAGAGGCCAGAATTAAGCTTCAACAACAGAGGAATACCATATAAGGTAACTTCGACCAAGAACCCTCAGAAGGCGCAAATCAAGACCTTTGTGCCACCAGCTAAGTCACCTGTCGAGAAGTGGGTGTATTCAGGTGGCAAAGACACAAGTCATCATTCAACTACGGTCAAAGGAAGTACAAGCACTGCAAAACAGAGCAAGGCAACTAGTTCGAATAAGTATGCCTACAACAATAACTACAAGGGAAAGAATCCGATGACAAGAACACAATGGCGTAGGTATCAACGCCAAAAGAAAGTTGTTGCTGCTGCAGGAAAGGGTGAGAACTCCAACAAAAGCAAGGGAAAACAAGCCTCTTTTGTCGAAATTCCCAGGAAGCCTGCAACGGAGAGAATATTCCCTCCACTGTCTGTTATTAAAGAAGGTCTTGACCCAAAAGAGAACCTCAATATTGATGAGGAAATGGGTTCTGGTTTCACTGATTCAGAACCTGACTTCGACGTGATATGCAACGTAGTCTCCATTCTTCCAATAGAGTTCGACGTCGTTTTAGAAGTAAACGAAGTCGAAGAAGACTTCGATGAAGACATGGCTAAATATAAGCCAATATGCTACTATGTTCTGAACAATGGCTGCATTGAAGAGCAGAGTGCTGTCTTTGAAAGACCAGATGGGGGGATGAAATACCACCTTAAACCATTGTTCATTCAAGCCAGGGTCAACAATGTGGGTGTCAACAAGGTGCTAGTCGATGGGGGTGCTGCAGTTAACTTAATGCCCCAAGGTATGCTCACGAAGATTGGCAAGTCTGACACAGATTTAAGGCCACACAATGTAGTGCTCACTAACTACGAGGGCAAATCTGGCTATTCACTAGGAGCAATTGAGGTCGAACTTGTTGTTGGCAGCGTTAAGAGGTTAACATTGTTCATGGTTATTCCAACCAGGGCAAACTTCAACTTGCTGCTTGGAAGGGAATGGATACATGGAGTAGGAGCTGTCCCTTCGACCCTACACCAGAGAATCTCCATTTGGAGAGAAGATGGACTGGTAGAAAATGTGGAAGGTGATCAAAGCTACTTTCTAGCAGAAGTAGATCACATCACAAAGAAGACCTTCGATAAGCAACTGGCAAACATTGCGCCATGCACACCTTCTGACAGTGCCTATATACCCCAAGACAATGTCTATGCTTCACTAGACCTTCACCCTACTCATGGATTTATTTGGGAAAGGGAGGTAATTAGTGAAGCAAGCTACCCAAAAGGTTACAGCAAACCTACTGGGTGGGATGGACCCTAAAAAAAAAATTAGTAATGTCTCAACCCAGTGCATGGGAATGGATTACGGCCTATGTGGCCGAGAACAAGTAAAATGCGGCTTTAGAAGCCGAAATGCAACAAAAAATGGTAGGTGAAACCATTAGACATGACAATAAAGAAAATATGGTCGAATACCAAAGGCTAGACTGTATCTATGATGACGAACCTTTGGGATTTGAAAAAGACCCAATGTGTTCGACCAAGAGAATTCAAGCGCAAGATCCCTTGGAAGAAATTGACTTGGGAGATGGCTCTATAAAGAGGCCAACGTTTATTAGTGCTAAAATCGACAAAAGTTTGAGAGATAGAACAATCGGGCTCTTGAAGGAGTACAAAGATTTCTTCGCATGGGATTATAATGAAATGCCTGGTCTGAGTCGAGAAGTGGTGGAATTGAAGCTACCAATTCGACTAGATAAGAAACCTGTGAAGCAAACACCAAGAAGGTTTGCACCACAAATCTTATCGAAGATCAAAGAAGAGATCGAAAGGCTACGCAGGAGCAGGTTCATCAGGACTGCAAGGTATGTTGACTGGTTAGCTAATATAGTTCCTGTATTAAGAAAAATGGCACTCTTAGAGTCTGCATAGAATTTAGGGACTTAAACAATGCTACGCCAAAGGATGAATATTCCATGCCAGTGGAAGAAATGTTGGTCGACTCAGCAGCAGGGTTTGATTATCTAAGTATGCTTGATGGGTACTCAGGTTATAATCAAATCTATATTGCTGAAGAAGATGTGTCGAAAACAGCATTTCGCTGCCCTGGGCTTTACGCGTTTATGAATGGGTGGTAATGCCTTTTGGCCTAAAAAATGCTGGTGCAACATACCAAAGGGCAATGAATTCTATGTTTCATGATTTGTTAGAAGAGTTTATGCAAGTATACATAGACAACATTGTTGTTAAGTCTTCATCCGAAAGTGGTCATTTCGACCACCTTCGACAATCATTCGAAAGAATGAGAAAATATGGATTGAAAATGAATCCAATCAAATGTGCCTTTTGTGTTCGTGCAGGTGATTTCTTGGGTTTTGTTGTGCACAAAAAAGGCATTGAGATCCATCAAAACAAGACGAAAGAGATCTTGGAAACGAAGGCCCCTTCGACAAAGAAAGAGTTACAGTCTTTACTAGGAAAGATTAACTTCCTAAGAAGGTTTATTTCAAACTTAAGTGGCAAGACACAAGTATTTTCGCCATTACTTCGACTGAAAAAGGAGGATGTGTTCAGATGGGATCCAGAACATCAGAAAGCCTTCGACGAGATCAAGTCTTACTTGATTAAACCACCTATGTTGCTTCCCCCTATTAGGAATAGGGTAATGAATTGTACATAGCAGCGTCAGAAATGACAATAGGTAGTATGTTAGCACAAGAGGATGAAAATGGTGTCGAAAGAGCCATTTATTATCTTAGTAGACTATTGAATGATGCAGAAACGAGATATCAACCAATTGAGAAACTATGCCTATGTTTGTATTTTTCATGTACAAAATTGAAGCAATACATAAAGCCCGTTGATGTGTGTGTTTATTCGCATTATGATATAATTAAACATATGCTGTCAAAACCAATTTTACATAGTCGAATTGGAAAATGGGCTTTAGCCTTATCTGCATATTCGCGCACATACCAGCCATTGAAAGCTGTTAAAGGCCAAGTTGTTGCTGACTTCATTGTAGACCATTCTTTGGTCGAAGCAACGTTAAGTGTAACGCCCAAATATTTAATTAAATTATTTAATTAAATATTTAGGTATTCAATTATTTATTTTATTTATTTTAGTTGGTGTAATTATATTAACGATGGATTGAGAGGTGTGTAATTGGATTTTAGGTGATGGCGTTAGTGATCGGGCTTAAGCTGGAGGAAAGCCCGTGATCCAAGTCCACTAGCTAGGCGCATAGGAGAAGCGCCTAGGCTAGGGTTTGGTGTCATATGCGAATTGTTGAGAAAGAAAGAAAGGAGAGTTGCGAAATAGAGAGAGGAGAAGAGAGAAGGGTAAGGCGCGCATACAAGGGAGAAGAGGAAGAGGAGAATTTTGCAAATTCAAAGGAGCAAAGAGGAGCTGTGTTGCTGAGGTTCTGTTGGTGACTTGATCAAGAGAATTGGTGCTCTCCTAATATAAGGTAAGGGTGGGGTTCTTCCTTATAATAGGGTTTTATGATGGGGTTATGTGGGAGTAGATCCTATGATGCCTAGGGTTTGACTTTGATGCGTAGATTGATGGTAGGTGAATCGTAACTAGGTTGATTGAAAATACTTGCTTGTTGGTGATTGTTGTGACCCTAAACATTGGTGATTCGTTGTTGTTATAACTAATTGCATGTTAGGTGTTCGATAAAATGTTGTTTGATGTTGTAATTCCCAAATTATGGTGATTGGCATCGGTGATTAAAAATTGATGAGCTAAATTGGTGATATGATGTGCATATGTGGTGTTTTGGTGAATTTGGTGTGTTGCTGAAATTTTGGGTCCCTAGGGCGCCATGGGCGCCAAGTGTTGTTGCTGTCCCTATTGCTGGAAGCGGTGCCCTGTGCCTAGGCGCCATCCTTGGTCTTGTTGCTTTGGTGTCTGTTACTGATTTTGGCGCCCTGTGCATGGGCGCCGTGTCTGGTGGGTGCGTGCCAGTGTGTTTTGTGTTGTGTTGTGCGCTGCTGGCGCAGGGGGCGCCATGGGCGCCTGTGTCTGGGTGTGTCTGGGTGTGATGCGCGTTGTGTCTTGGCGCAGGGGCGCCAAGGGCGCCAAATCCTGTCGTGTTGCCTGCTGGGCGCCTCCCTGGGCGCCATATCCTGCCATGTTGCGTTTTTGTGTTTCCTGGGCGCCAAGGGCGCCAGTTTCTATTGCTGGCCAGTTTCCAGCGTGTTCCCTGCTAGGCGCCCAGGCACTGGGCGCCATTTTCAGGATGTTGCTCAATTTTTCCCGGTTTTGTTTTTGACATATCTTTTGACTCGGGAGTCCGATTTAGACGTTTCAAAATGTTTTGGGAAGCTTATTCAGAGGCCTAACTGAATATTCTAATTTGAGGCAAAGTGTCCCATTTTTCTGGAAAAGTTGTTTACCGTTGGTGTAGTCGTTAAATGGTGATGTTTTAAAAAAAAAAAGAAATTGTCGTGTCCCAAATACTTTGGAAAATTGTCGTTGTCTCCGGTGTTGTGAAAAACCCTCGTGTCTCAAATATTTTAGAAATTTGTCGTCATCTTGGTGTATTGGTATTGTCTTTGGAAAATTGTTGTCTTCTTGGTGTCTTGGTGTTGTTTTGGAAGATTGTTGTCCTCTAGGTGTCTTGGTGCGGTTTGATGCTAGGTGTGAAGGCTCAAGCCTTGGTGTTGTTGGAACTAGGTGTGAAGGTTCCAAGTCTTGTTGTTTCCGTTGTGTCAGGTGGGTGGTGTTTTCGGTGTCGTTGTGGCTAGGTGTGAAAGCCCAACCTTGGTGATATTTGGTGATTGTTGTTGGTGTGTCACATTGTGACTAATTTGGTGATTGTCTGTGTGCATTCATGGTGTCGCATACAGCATATGCATTATTTTGGTGAAGACCTTTGGTCTTGGAGCTAGGTGTGAAAGCTCAAATTTTTCTAAAATTGGTGAGCCTGGTGTGAAAGCTCGATTTTTGGTGAATTGGTGAGCCTGGTGTGAAAGCTCTCAATTTTGGTGACGCCCCTATTTACGGGCAAGACTTTTGGTGATTTTGGTACCACATGCATGTGCCCGTTGGTGTGGGTTGCATTCATGCATCGTCATGACATTTGGTGACTGAGTGTGGTGTTTATAATTGATGTGTGTTTACGATTTGGTGTGCGTAGTGAGGTAGTAGACATAGTTGTCGTATTCTAGCATATTTCCTATCATTTTATGCTATTATATTGGAGATATCTCACCCCTTCTGTTTGAATGTTACCCCTATGCGGTAACGTGCAGGTGATTGCGAGTGAAGGCTTAGGTACCTTCGCTATTCTGAGTCGGTGTCGTCGGTGTCCTTTACTTTGATGTGTAACACTCAAGGGGGGGATAAACGCTAAACTTTGGATTATTATATTTTGTTATTTGGAGTCCATTCAGGACGTTGTTATTTCATGTTTTAAAACTTATATTATATTCCGCTGCGTGGTGATGTATTTTTGACAGGTGTTATTTATGTCGTATGAGACGTTTTGTTTAATGATGAATGTGTGACATCCCTTTCGAAGTATGAAATAAATTTCTGAACTCTGATTTTATTAGATAATTACTGGGTAAAAAATGGGTGTTACATTAAGCTTTGTGGATTTTCAACCCGGGAAGTTGTACTTCGATGGGTCAAGCCATAAAAATGGTACAGGAATTGGAGTACTCATAATATCTCCAACAAAGATACCAACAAAAGTTAAGTCTAAAATCGAAGGAAATTGCTCCAATAATGAGGCTGAATATGAAGCCTTGATATTAGTTGGCATAGATTACTTTACCAAATGGGTCGAAGCTATCCCCTTAGCCAATGTTGACCAAGATGCAGTTATGAATTTTATTCAAAACCATATTCTACCATGTTGCGTTTTTGTGTTGCCTGGGCGCCAAGGGCGCCAGTTTCTATTGCTGGCCAGTTTCCAGCGTGTTCCCTGCTAGGCGCCCAGTGCCTGGGCGCCATTTTCAGGATGTTGCTCAATTTTTCTCGGTTTTGTTTTTGACATATCTTTTGACTCGGGAGTCCGATTTAGACGTTTCAAAATGTTTTGGGAAGCTTATTTAGAGGCCTAACTGAATATTCTAATTTGAGGCAAAGTGGGCCATTTTTCTGGAAAAGTTGTTTACCGTTGGTGTAGTCGTTAAATGGTGATGTTTTAAAAAAAAAAAAGAAATTGTCGTGTCCCAAATACTTTGGAAAATTGTCGATGTCTCCGGTGTTGTGAAAAACCCTCTTGTCTCAAATATTTTAGAAAATTGTCGTCATCTTGGTGTACTGGTATTGTCTTTGGAAAATTGTTGTCTTCTTGGTGTCTTGGTGTTGTTTTGGAAGATTGTTGTCCTCTAGGTGTCTTGGTGCGGTTTGATGCTAGGTGTGAAGGCTCAAGCCTTGGTGTTGTTGGAACGAGGTGTGAAGGTTCCAAGTCTTGTTGTTTCCGTTGTGTCAAGTGGGTGGTGTTTTCGGTGTCGTTGTGGCTAGGTGTGAAAGCCCAACCTTGGTAATATTTGGTGATTGTTGTTGGTGTGTCACATTGTGACTAATTTGGTGATTGTCTGTGTGCATTCATGGTGTCGCATACAGCATATGCATTATTTTGGTGAAGACCTTTGGTCTTGGAGCTAGGTGTGAAAGCTCAAATTTTTCTAAAACTGGTGAGCCTGGTGTGAAAGCTCGATTTTTGGTGAATTGGTGAGCGTGGTGTGAAAGCTCTCAATTTTGGTGACGCCCCAATTTACGGGCAAGGCTTTTGGTGATTTGGTACCACATGCATGTGCCCGTTGGTGTGGGTTGCATTCATGCATCGTCATGACATTTGGTGACTGAGTGTGGTGTTTATAATTGACGTATAATTATAATTGATGTGTGTTTACGATTTGGTGTGCGTAGTGAGGTAGTAGACATAGTTGTCGTATTCTAGCATATTTCCTATCATTTTATGCTATTATATTGGAGATATCTCACCCCTTCTGTTTGAATGTTACCCCTATGCGGTAACGTGCACGTGATTGCGAGTGAAGGCTTAGGTACCTTCACTATTCTGAGTCGGTGTCGTCGGTGTCCTTTTCTTTGATGTGTAACACTCAAGGGGGGGATAAACGCTAAACTTTGGATTATTATATTTTGTTATTTGGAGTCCATTCAGGACATTGTTATTTCATGTTTTAAAACTTATATTATATTCCGCTGTGTGGTGATGTATTTTTGACAGGTGTTATTTATGTCGTATGAGACGTTTTGTTTAATGATGAATGTGTGACATCCCTTTCGAAGTATGAAATAAATTTTTGAACTCTGATTTTATTAGATAAATACTGGGTAAAAAAGGGGTGTTACGTTAAGCTTTGTGGATTTTCAACCCTGGAAGTTGTACTTCGATGGGTCAAGCCATAAAAATGGTACAGGAATTGGAGTACTCATAATATCTCCAACAAAGATACCAACAAAAGTTAAGTTTAAAATCGAAGGAAATTGCTCCAATAATGAGGCTGAATATGAAGCATTGATATTAGTTGGCATAGATTACTTTACCAAATGGGTCGAAGCTATCCCCTTAGCCAATGTTGACCAAGATGCAGTTATGAATTTTATTCAAAACCATATTCTATATAGGTTTGAAGTTCCAGAAACTATTACCACAGATCAAGGCTCAGTTTTTACTGGTCGAAAGATCTTGGAATTTGCCTCTGAAACAGGTTTTAACTTGATAAAAAAGCATATTGGACAAAAACCAAGAAGTTGGCACAAGACTCTTGACCAAGCTTAATGGGCTTGTCGAAATTCCCCTAGAGAGTCTATTAATGCTACTCCATTTAGACTTACGTTTGGACATGATGCAGTGTTGCCAGTTGAAATTCATCTACAATCAGCTAGGATTCAAAGGCAATATGAGATTTCATCAGATTATTATTGGAATATGATGTTAGATGAATTAATTGATTGAGGTGAAGAAAGCTTAGCTGCGTTAAATGTCCTTACAAGGCAAAAAGAGAGAATAGCCAAAACCTACAATAGAAGGGTTAAGTTGAAAACGTTTGCCTTGGGAGACGTAGTTTGGAAAGTTATTTTGCCTATGGACAAAAAAGATAGAGTCTTAGGCAAATAGTCACCAAATTGGGAAGGACCATTTCGAATTACGCAGGTTTTTTCTAATGGTCCCTGTGAAATCGAGGAATTAGGCGCTGATAGTCGAATTTTGCGAATAAATGGCGAGTATTTAAAAAAATATAAGCCAATGTTGCAAGAAGTTAAAATAGCGCAAGAGTAAAACAGTGAAGTTAAACCAAACATGGCATTGGTGCCAGAATACATTGTAGAATACATTGTCAAATACATTGTCGAAACTACAGGAACCAAGATAAAAAAGAGCTAAAACGCCAATATAAAAAAAAGAGCAATGATGGCAGTTACTTGGGGAACGTGTGTAGCAGTTACAAAAGCGATGGAAGTGATGGAGTGTGGCAGTTTCCAAAGCAAAATGTGGCCATTAATATGACAGCGCACTCAAGTGCTAACATTACGAGAAAGAAAACGTCTCTTCAACGCTGAAGAGTGACGTTGATGACGTTAGAATGCTTGACATAGGGTTGTCGATAGACAATTCAAAAACGTCAATTTTCTACCTTCGTTTAAACCTCAATCGAAGATGACATTTTTGGGGGGAAATTTGTTAGCCTACATTTTCGACAGGCTCAATTAAATGCAGTCAATGAGGTTTGACTTGTCATTTTAAAGAGGAAATGCTGGCCTTCGACACTGAGAAGGTATTCCAAGGGAGATCTTCGACCACTCCTAGACCTTAACGAAATTGAGAGCTTGAAGGTGACATTTCGACAAGAAAGAAAGTAAGAGATTGGTAACAGATCAAAGCCAAGGAAGTGTTGTCGAAGAGTGTAGCAGTAGCATTGTCGAAGAACATAGCAGTTGTTGTCGAAGGATGCAGCAGTTACGTCGTCGAAAAATATGGCAGTTGTTGTTTTAATTTCCTTTGCACGGTTATATATAACCGTTGTAAGCAGTTACAGTTTCTGCACAGTATATATAGTAGTTTCTCATAGAGAAAAGAGGTCGCAAAACTTTCATACATATTTCTCACGCTCAGAATTCCAAGTTACAGAGAAACATGAGTTACAGAAACCAGATGTATGGCATTGTGTACCAATTTCTTTTATTTCAAAGCAATCCAGTTATGTTTTCTTAAATATTTCTGCAATTTACTTGTTTTCTGCATTTGATCGAATTCGAACATACATAAACAAATTCCACAGTTTCAACAATTGTGAAATTGTCAGTTCTTACAAATAGCATCAAGAACATTCATAACTTTTCTGGAAAAACCTATAGCACAAATGTCCTAAGATTTACTAGTTGATCTTGCAAGTAACAAATTTTAAACCAGCGGTTGTTTACCAAAATCCACGGTAAACAAAGCTGCAATCACAAAAAGTGTTGCCAAATTTTACCGAAGATAGTGATGGAGTTATTTGCTTCAACGGTAGATTTTGTGTGCCCGATGATGAAGATATTAAAAGGCAAGTGTTAGAGGAAGCACACCGAAGTCTATATTCTGTACATCCTAGATCTACCAAGATGTATAGGGATTTAAAACAGATGTATTGGTGGCATGGAATGAAATTAGAGATTGCAGAATTTGTGTCTCGATGCTTAACTTGTCAAAGAGTTAAGGTAGAGAATCAAAAGCCTACTAGTCTGTTGCAGCCACTTGACGTGTCAGTGTGGAAATGGGAAGACATTTCTATAGATTTTGTCATGGCATTGCCAAGGTCCCAAGCCGGTAACGACTCCATTTGGGTAGTTGTGGATCGATTAACCAAGTTAGCTGAGAAATACCTGAAAAATATAGTAAGGTTACATGGGGTTCCTACCAGTATTCTGTAGGATCGAGATCCGAAGTTCACTTCTCGATTTTGGAAATCTTTGAATGAAGCCTTGGGGACTAAAGTATTTGTTAGTACCGCTTATCACCCGCAGACAGACGGTCAGACAGAGAGAACTATCCAAACTTTAGAGGATATGCTTCAGGCTTCTGTGCTGGATTACGGAAGAAAATGAGAGGACCATCTTCCATTAGGGGAGTTCTCCTACAACAACAGTTATCATTCCAGTATCGGAATGGCCCCATTTGAAGCATTGTATGGAAGGAAATGTAGAACTCTGTTATGTTGGTGGGACGTCGACGAGAACCGATTGTTAGGACCTGAATTGGTTCACGAAACTACTGAAAATATTCGGCAAATCAGAGAAAGAATGAAAGCTTCCCAGAGTAGGCAAAAGAGCTATGCTGATAAAAGAAGAAGGCCGTTAGAGTTTGAGCCTGGTGATTGTAACACCCCGTTTCTACCCGGTAATTTAATTACTAAAAATCAGAGTTTCTTTTTTTTTTCTTTAAAAAGTCATATTTCACCACATGGGATGTCACACATAAATCCACACTTAATCATGCATCGATATAAAATATTCCTCATCGTCAATAGTAATGAGATACATAGCACATCGCAACTGAGGTGAGCTCAAAACGCTCAATTCAACCAATATAATAAAAACTCAGCAACTACGCAGCGGAAAGTCATAAAACAGCAAATACAACAATCGAATGATTATAAAAACTAAGGTTCATTCCCTCCCCACTGAGTGCTACGTATCAGAGCCGACGACCAGACTCAGCTAGCAAAGGTACCTAAGCCTTCACTCGAGATCACCTGCACGTTACCGCATAGGGGTAACATTCAAACAGAATGGGTGAGTTCATCTAACAATATAATAGTGCATATGATAAGTATTATGATAGAGCTACAACGCTATATAAACCACATCGCACATCAAATCAGTCATCACAATAAGTCGTCACAATATCATGAACATGTATGAAATGCAACCCATCGCAACGGGCGTATGCATGAGGTACCTGTCATCATCGTCAATAAATAGCCTTTATGGCATCATCGTCGCTAAATAGCCTTTATGGCATCATCGTCACTTGTTTATGCACATGAGATGTATGAGACACCATGACATGCACCAGAGACAGTCCCATACAAGCACAGTCAACTTACAACCCATCACTTACCAATTTGCCAATGAAAGGCACATCACCTGTCAAGTTATCGTCACACATACATTTGCCACTAACATTCATCGTCATTAACATCATCGTCACTAATAGCCTTTATGGCATCATCGTCACTTATAAAACCACAGCTTTTATTCATTATCAATACCATCGTCAATCAAAGTAATAGCCACTAGGGTATTATCGTCAAAAACATCAACACGTCATTATTGACACCGGGACACTAATATTACGGATTACATCAAAAGGCTTTACTTCAGCTCACGGCACCAAATAGGACACCAAAAAGGGTTTTAAACACCGTAATAGTTTTACAACGCCAACAACAACGACCAACGGGAACAGCCACTTGAGGCGCCCAGAAACTGTCAGAAAAATAATAATTTTTACCTTAAACACGGGTAGAAAACTGAATAAGCTTCGCAACGCACTTTGAAACACTTAAAACGGACACCCGAGTCTAAAGATATGTCAAAAACAAAACCGGGAAAAATTTGGGGAACATCCTGAAAATAGCGCCCAGGCGCTGGGCGCCTAGCAGGGAACACGCTGGAAACTGGCCAGCAACGGGAAACTGGCGCAGGAAGGGATCCTGGTGCCTAGCAACACAGCAACACAGAAAACTGGCGCAGGAAAAGGATCCTGGCGCCCATAGGGGATCCTGGCGCCCTGGGCAGCAACACTGGCGCCCAGCATAGACACAAACAGCAACACAGAAACTGGCGCAGGCAGCAACATTGGCGCCCGGGGGAGGGGATCCCAGTGACATTTCAGAATACGCAACTTAGCAACCAAAACTCAGTACCAATGACATCCAGGCAATATAACTACATGGAAACACAACCTAGGAACGCAACACGGGCAGCCAAAATTAGGCGCCCTTGGCGCCCAGGCACAGGGAACCTGGCGCCCAGCACAGACACAAACAGCAACACAGAAAGCAAAAACTGGCGCTGGGCAGCAACACTGGCGCCCAGGCGCCCCCCTGCGCCAACACCCAGCGCAACACAGCAGGCAACAGGCGCCCATGGCGCCCAGACAGCAACAACAACGCGTGACAATGGCAACAACAATGGCGCCTAGGGCGCCTAGGACTTGAACATCAACATCACAAAATTCACCAACACCTCATATACGACCATGACAACATCAAAACACCAATTTCATAACAACCATCATCAAAACACCAATTTCATAATAATCATCATCAAAACATCAATTTCGTAATAACCATCAATCAAAACATCAATTTCGTAGTAACCATCGTCAAAACATCAATTTCGTAATGACCCTCAATCAAGGATTTCAATCAACTACAACTCAAACAATCACACAAGATCATGGCAACATAGGTCTAAGCCCCCACCCTAATACCCATCATACCCACCATTATAGTGAAAGAGAGGTCTCACCCTTACCTTAACTATTTGGAGAGCACCGAATCCCTTGAATCAAGTCACCTACATAAACCTCAGCAACACAGCTCCTCTATTCCCTTGGGTAATGCGAACCCCTCTTCTCCTCTCCTCTCTCTATTTTCGCGACTTCTCTATTTTCTCTCTTCTTCGCAAATCTTCCTTTCTTTTTCCTCTCAAAAATGCGCAATGCTTCAACCCTCACCACACTCCCCTCATGCGCATACACCTTGGGCTTGGATCGCGGGCTTCCTCCAGCTTAAGCCCGATCACTAACTCCATCCCCTAATATTCATTTACACACCCCTAATTAATTAAAACACCCAATTATTATTTTATATAACTAAACTAATAAATACCTAAATAATTCAATTAAATAAATTAATTAAATTATTTTGAACGTTACAGTGATCATGTATTTTTAAGATTATCACCAACGATTGGTACAGGTAGGGTATTGCGGGCGAAGAAGCTCAGTCCTCGATATATTGGACCCTTTTAAATTAGCGAGAGAGTTGGGCCAGTAGCATACCGTATTGCTTTGCCTCCACCATTGTCCAATCTCCATGATGTATTCCATGTGTCTCAATTACGAAAGTAGATTACCGATCAGGGTCAGCCGTTAAATTTTGAGACGATTGACCTTCGACCGGACCTCTTTCCAACCTCATCCTAGTTACATCATGAAACGTGGCGAGAAGGCGCTTCGGACGAAAACAATTCCCATTGTCAAAGTGGTCTGGGATGGTTTTTCCACCGAGGAAGCTACTTGGGAATTGGAGGACGATATGCAGACTCGTTATCCGTATTTATTCTCTAAAGGTATGTTTTGTTCAATTTTGAGGACAAAATTCTTTCAAGATGGGGTTTGGATGTTACCCCCAATTGAATTATTTTAGTGCTTGATTGGTAAATTTATTGAGTGCTAAATTTAATTGTCGGTTGTCTTAGGATCGTTAACCGGACGATAAGGGATTAAGGGAAATATGGTCTTTGACCATATTACCACTTAAATATATATATATATATATATATATATATATATATATATATATATATATATATATATATATATATATATATATATGAAAGAAAGAAAGAAAAGAGAATTAAGAAAGAAAGAAAGGAATCGAAGAAGAGAAGAAACTAAGGAGAGAAAAGGAGAAAAGAAGAGAAAAGAAGGAAAGGAAGAAAGAAGAAGAAAAAGGGAAGAAGATCCCCACCCATCACCCCTAAGTTTCATCATCATCATCCTTGCTTCTCCTTCCATCCCTCCAAGCTAGGTGAGTTATAATTTCCATTTTTCATCCCCCTTTGACTTTCGAATTTGAAGTGTTAGGGTGAGGTGATTTCGAATTTGAGTTGATTTTGATGGTTTAGCTGTGATTAGAAGCGAACCTAAGGCGGATTGAACGCGGATTGAAGCTCGATTCGGAGTTGGAAGCGAAATGGTGATTCTAGGGTTCTTTTGGGAGTTTTTGAGGAGTTTGGGATTTCGGTCCAACCGTTATTCTCGCGTCAAGGGTGAGTTTTACTCACGTTTAGGTTTTGATTAAGGATTTCGAAGTGTCGAATTTGAGTTTTGAAAACCGTTATTTGAAAACTAACGTATTTTGACATAAACGATAAATTTTTTACGTTTGTGTTTGTGATTGATGATTTGATGATGATCATTGTTGTTAAAATATATTTTTGGACTGTTTTTATGTTGGGACTGGACTGGAACAGGTATCGGAATTGACCGGAACGATGAAAAATGCGAAAACGGGACTAAAACTCAGTGCTGTCAAAAGCGCACGACCTGTGTGTCCCAGGTGCACGGATCGTTCTGTTTCTGTTTTTCAAAAATGACTTACAGGGCGCACGACCCGTGCGTATGGGAGCACGGACCGTGCGGAGTGTTCTGTCAAAATTTTACAATGTTGCCCGGAATGATTCCGTTCGATTCCAATCCTCTTCTAATCCTTTCCCAATCCTTTTCCAATGATATTAGGCTTATAATGCCATGATTTTGAATATGTTTTTAAAGGTTTTAATAATGGTTTGCAAAGCTATGTTTAATTCGAAAAACCGTAAAAATAGTATACGGGAGCGAACACGTGATACGCTTGTTATGTGGAACTAAATGTTCAATTAACGGTTTAATGTCGAGGAACTAAATTTTCAAGTGATAGTTACGATATATAAACTATATCGAGTTTAGGAGACGGCCCAATGCGGGTGGATATATATTATATCAAGTGTGGGTGACGACCCATGAGGTTAACATACTAGGCGGTGAAGTCATGATCCTTAAACCTAGGCCCGTATACCATTAGGGAAAGTACTATTGGTAAGGGGGTTCACCGGGATTTAGCGTTCGCGCAGGCGGTGTTATGTTAAAAAGTTTGTTGTGCGATACACCCGGGTTAGCGTTCGCGCAGTCGGTGTCGTACTCAATTATAACACGTTCACCGGGGTTTAGCAGTAATGCAATCGTTGTCGTGTTGAATGGAAATGCACGTGGTTATGAATCTAGCCACGAATGAATGAAAGTCCTATAATACGGTCAACCGGGGTTTAGCAGCAATGCAGTCGATGCCGTGTTAAGTTAAATAGGATTCTTAATTGAACCGAGAGCGTTGTTAGGGGTGTCGGTAGAACTCACTGAGATTGTATCTCATTGTTTATATGTGGTTGTTTTACAGAGAAACAGGGAAAGAGGAGATCAAAGAGGCATGAGTAGGTTTATGCTCGGGAAGTCGCCGAAGACTTAGCTGTTATATTTAAGCTTATGTTTCCCTTGTTGTCTTGTATCACGACATTACGACTTTAACTGTTGTAAAAGTTATGTATTTATTTCCGCGCTTTCTCGTATGACATTGAACACTAAATCTAGCTGATGAACAATGGTTAGGGAACTGTTGTGGTTTTAATTATGTTTAAAACTATTTTGGTATAATTCAGCAAAAAATTTATAGTGGTGTTCAATATGGTACAGGAAATAATCACTAGTGGAAAAAAGACATTTAGCGTCGGTTAAGTTGGACATTTAGCGTCGGTTATCGCCCGACGCTAAATCGACCGATCCTAAATGTCATACATTTAGCATCGGTTATTTAACCGACGCTATATGTCACTTTTAGCATCGGGTTCTCAGATAACCAATGCTAAATGTCACATTAAAAACCATTTCAAAGGTCTAAAAATGACATTTAGCGTCGGTTGTTTCAAACAACCGATGCTAAATGTCCATCAGTGAGACATTTAGCGTCGGTTGTTTGAAACAACCGATACTAAATGTCCATCAGTGAGACATTTAGCGTCGGTTGTTTCAAACAACCGACGCTAAATGTCTCAAAGGGGACTTTTAGCATCGGTTGTTTCAAACAACCGACGCTAAATGTCTCACTGATGGACATTTAGCATCGGTTGTTTGAAACAACCGACGCTAAATGTCTCACTGATGGACATTTAGCATCGGTTGTTTCAAACAACCGACGCTAAATGTCTCTAAACGTCATTAAAAATGATATTTAGCATCGGTAATTCAAACAACCGATGCTAAATGTCATTTTACACATTTTAGTTTCCTTCGTTTTTGATCATACCGTTACTATTCACGTTAAAAGAAAACCTGCAGATTACACAAAACCAGCTTCACATTTCTAATACCTCAGTGCAGTTCTAAACCTGGAGATTGCATCACAGACATACACAAAACCAGCTTCACATTTCTAATACCTCATTTTACACAAAACCAGCTCACATACAGTTCTAATACAATATGCAGTCACAATTCTAATACATTACACAAAACCAGCTTCACATTTCATCTTGTACAATTCTAATACCACAGTGTTTACATTAACAGAAGACCAGACCATATAAAAAATTTGTTCACATTTCATCTAAACTAGAAATAGAAATAGAAAACCAGACCAAATAAAAAATTTGTTCACAATTCTAATACTATCAATTCACAAATACTAGAAATAGAGAATAAATTGAACAAGTTTAAACAATGCTAAACAATGTATCTTTTTGCTCCGTACGAATCTTCATATAGAATTCTGCCCAAAGCTGACGAACCTTAAGAAGCTCCTCTTCGGTGTATGCCTTTGAGTCATCAAATACCTACAAGTTTAAAAATTACTCAAACAAATTATATTCAATCATTCTATAATTCTAAATAGATGTGTAAAGTATAATTTTAACCAAAAATTTATACCTGCTCCCAATTATCAACAACACTAGCATTCACAATGGTCAGCATAAAGTTCATCACATAATATCCACAATGAAAACCATTCCGTTGTGTTGGCATCTACACACAAATGAATTAACAAAGTTAACCATATATATATATATATATATATATATATATATATATATATATATATATATATATATCATATATGAATTCACTCCAAAATAAATCAACTCCATATTTTAAATTACTTACTTTAGGGTACAACCACGTGGGGGCAGATGTAGAATAACCTTTGACAGCTCTAATAACATAATATAAAAGTATTTATAAATTTCAACCCAACTTAAGTTCAAATACTATAATCTAAACCAAGATAAAAAATACAAACTTACTTGCTAAACATTTCTTTGATTGTTTTGTTTGGTTTGCGGCATAAGGAACACATCCAGACCACAGTATTTTGAGATGGGATTAAGACAACTAGTTGCCAATGTCCGCTGCAACATCGATAAACTTAAAATTAAGCAACACACAAAGAAATGCATGTTACACACAATAAACTCAGAATGAGACAAGAAAATCAGAATCAGAAGACTAACATGCATTTCACCATTCACCAACAAAACAACTAGTAATCAAAACAAGGAACTATGTTGCTGTTACCTATGGCAAAATGGAGCAATATATACTCCCTTATTGGTGGTCATCAATTTGTCTTGAAGGTTTTGAAGGACAACATTCATGGGTATATCCTTCACGTTAAGCTTGTAAGGACACACAAATCCATATAAGTCATCAGTCCACCCATTTATCGCCTTCAGATTGATCAATTTTAACGACGCAGACAACCGGGTGTATTTTGTGCAACCCAAATACAAAGGTTGATCTTTGTCTTTGCACAAATTATCATATTCATGCGCTCGCTTAAAAGATTCAGGACCAATGTCACGTATCATATCCTCCATTCGATCATCCATATCTTCACCGACTTTCTCACTTTTGGACACACTTGGGTTGCCGGTTGATTCACCATGCCACATCCATGTGGTATAACTCGGACAGATCCCATAAACAAAGAGATGGTCCCGTATTACACTTGGTCGTTGTGGGGCCCGATTCACACAATTACAACAAGGGCAGGAATAAGTTACATCAGTTTCAGGAACATCAGTTTTGGCAACATCATTTTTGCGAAAATTTGCTTGAGCAAAACTTATAAATTCTTCGACTCCTTTCGCATACTCATCACTCAGACGATTACTTTGCATCCAACTACGATTCATGACTACGCTCCACAAAAAAATAGACCAAGTATTAATAAAATGGACTAAGATCAGCAATGTGATAGTTTAAGGCAACTAATAATTCAGTCATTCAGTAATTCAGCAATGTGATAGTTTATAGATTGTGTGTCTTCAGTATTGCTATTGATATTTCTAAATATTTGGTACATGATAATTACTTTCAACTGATGGTTCACAGAAATTCAATTGTGAGCCTTCTTTGCAGATTTTCAATTGAGTATTGCAGATTTATGGTAAGATATTGCCTTTAATAATCTCCTCCTTAAATCAAGTGGTCAGGCATTTCAGATATTCTTTCCGTGACACTAGTCCTTAAATCAACTATCGACAGTAGCATTAAAAGCAACATTGGATCATCATACAATGCTTTTGCAAAATGATTTTAGTGTTTTTCTAACTTGGTGATTATTGATGCTCCCTCCCTCCCTAATCCTGATTGTGAAATAAGGTAATGCAGGCTAAGGTAATGCAAATTATGATCAATATAACGTAATGCAGGTTCTTTACCTTAAGCAACTTATGGTTGTGATCACTCAATTGGCATTTTTCCAATAGCAGACCTAATCAAATTTCCTACTTTTAACTTTAATAGAACATGTTTTAACAAATTTGAGGAAATATGCCTGTGAAAATTTCTTCACTCAAAATTGAGTCCAAATTTCTTCACTTTAATGTGAGTATTCATAGGCTATTAGTCTTCATTGTTATAGGCCATTAGTTTTCTTTACAATCTTCATTTAATTATATTTTTAACATCTTTTTACTACATTGAATTTTCAGACTTTGAATTTAAAATTGAGTCCAAATTGTAACACGCAACGTGGTCGACCCGTGCGGATGCACGGGTATGTTACTAGTCTTAGCTAAGCTGAAACAACAAACAGTAATTTTCACTACAAACAGCAATGTGATAGTTTAAGGCAACTAATAATTCAGTCATTCAGTAATTCAACAATTTTTAGTAATTCAGTAATTCAGTAACAAACAATAATTCAGTAATGAATAATAAACAATGAATAACAAACAGTAATTCAGTAACAAACAGTAATTTTCAGTAATCTTAGCTAAGCTGAAACAGTAAACAGCAAGATCTGGATCAAACAAACAACAATTCAGGAATCTTAGCTAAGCTGAAACAACAAACAGTAATTTTCACTACAAACAGCAAACAGCAAACAAACCTCATACAACAAACAGAAAATAGTAATTTGCTCTTACTCGTATTCTGAATGACGATCAGACCTTCTTGTTTGGAAAAGCAATCTCCTGCACCAACAGTTGCGCCAATATAGTCAGCAACAAATCCCACTGGAAGCCCAAAAAGATAACCACCACCAAGCTGAAAAAGAAGTATCAAGTAAAGAGACTTGTTATAGAGAAGGAAAACAAAGGCATGAAACTATTAGAAGTGTGTAAGAAACAATCACAACAAACAAACAAAACATTTTGTGGTAACTAATATTTAATGACTAGTACTACTACAACTTACTATTCTAGATTAGGCAGAGCATCCAGTATGGGCTCAACTTCTTCTGCCTCTCTCCCTGAAACATATGCCAAAATCAACAACAAATATGTGATGAGAATCAACAACAACTTAGGTGAACATCTCTATCTTTACCATCAACAACAAAATCAATGATGAGAATCCAGGGTTGATCCACCAAATTAGAAGACTGAATAACAAACAATGAATCAATCAACTGAACACATTTTAAGAGATTATATTCTTCTTAAAAGAGTTGCTGCCTAAAATCATTTTGAAAGAACTAACTTCTGTCAAGGTAAGGCAATTTGAACAATGTCAAAAACGTAAAATAGTCACTACGATTTGTTGCTATAATTCTTAATTACACTAACTTCTGTCAAGGCAAGGCAATAATTTACAAATGCAGAAAGACTACCTTACAGCATGTTTACTCTAGAACCACAACTCCCAAAACACATCAAAAGGGACAATAGTTAAAGGAAAACAATTTCCAAGGTTATGACTTCAATTAATAGTGATTCTAATACTTATGATGTTAAGACTATAGTAAGTTGTAAGAAGGATCAAGTGGTTACTCGCATTTTAGCAAAACATGTTTTTCCTACTGTGATAAACACAGTCAAGCATATCCTTTCAACTCATATATGGAAAACGCAACATGTAATTTAGGAACCATTTTCAATATATAATTTCATAGCATCTGATTCAATATATTCATATCATAAGGACCGTGATATTTATTATCCCAACCTTTTCCAAAACAATGGACATCCATAGTAAAGTACTTCACACATCAATATAAGAGTATTTCAAACATGCATTTCAGAAATCAACAAACTTACGTTTTAAATCAGCATATCCTGAGACAAAAGAGGAGTGAAGAATTCCCTTCCAATACTATACCACCTCAATCACCAGTCGTCCATACACACAGTTCCAACAAAACATGCTGAAGTACATTTAAGAAGAACCAGAGAGTATTGGGGCTTAGGGTTCGGATTGAAGCTGTAAATTTAGGAAGAGGATGTTAGGGTTTTCAGTAAGTCAAAAATTAGGGTTTTGATTAGGATACAGTAAAATAGAAGTACAATACTTACCACAGATGAAGAAGAAGTAGTAGAACTCTTGGCCAGCAGTGGAAGAGGAGCGACGGCAGCAGTGGAAGAGGAGCGATGGGTTATGGGTTTTTGGCTCGGTGGGTCGCACGAAGGGGTTGAAGTGAGGAGGAGAGGGAGCGGTTCTGGCCGGCGACAAGGAGGCGAGAGTGGCGGTAGTGGGTGGTGGTTGTGGAAGAGAGTGGAGAGTGTTGACGGCGAGGGGATGAGGAAGAGGGTTCAGCGAAGTTTGCGAGAATGGAAGAGGTTGAGAAAGAGCTAGGTTCGCGAGAGATGAATGTATGCGATGGAAAATGGAAAAATAAAAAGGGACTTTTAGCATCGGTTGTTTTAACAACCGATGCTAAAGGTGTTAAGATACACACATTTAGCGTCGGTTGTTTCAACACCCGATGCTAAATGTATTTGCTTTAGACATTTAGCATCGGTTGTTTAAACACCCGATGCTAAATGTCTAAAGCAAACACATTTAGCATCGGTTGTTTAAACATCCGACGCTAAATGTAGGCGCGAAAACTAAAAACTTCAGTTTAATTGCAAAATTGCCACCGCGCCTACTTTTAGCATCGGTTGTTCAAACAACCGATGCTAAATGATGCTTTTTAATGTCAAATTTCCACTAGTGAATATCTCTGATATATTAGGGATGGTGCACTTAGGCATTTCTACTGGTTAGAAATACCGGGGTGTTACATTGGCCCTATCTTCATTAATATCTAAGATGACAGCAAGACTATCTCCATTAACCTCGTACACCTCTCCTCTTTGACCATTTGCTAAAGGCCTGCAATATATCCAAAGTTGGATAAAATTGCAAGCCATGACTTTAACCATGTCATAACATATACAATAGACATAAAATAAAATCCGTTCCCGAAATTGCCAAAAGATGAGAGGCATTTGAAGTTTGTCTCCTACACATTCCATGTAAAATAGTATAAGCATTAATTGGACCGTCAGATGTCGGTATCTTTCCAGTTTAATCCTGTGATAAATTATTGGCTAAATTATAGTTTTGGTCCATCTATTTTTAAAAATTCAGACATTTGGTCCTCTTATTTTAAAACTCAGACATTTGGTCCCCCAATTTTAAAAAATCAAAGACATTTAATCCCAAGAGGAATTTTCAGTTTTTAATGGCTAATAATCAAAGACATTTGGTCCATCAATTTTAAAAAATCAAAGACATTTGGTCCCCCAATTTTAAAAAATCAAAGACAATTGGTCCCTCTTTGGACTAAATGTATTTGATTTTTTAAAATAGGGGGACCAAATATCTGAGTTTTAAAATAGGGGGACCAAATATCTGAATTTTTGAAAATAGAGAGACCAAAACTATAATTTAGCCTAAATTATATATGCCAATGTCAGGTGAGTGTGGTTGCTAAAAAGCTATGGACATTGGTTTTACAAGAAACAGCAATGCAGCTTTCCAGTAAACCACAACTTCAGTTCTCAAAATAGTCTAAAGCTTGCTCGTTATTGTCTTATACTACCTTCTTCAATGCATCAAAGATACAATTCCATGGGAGACGATGGACCGCAAAAGAAATATCTCCTATCATAGGGGAAGAAGAAAAGAAGAGTGATGATTTTATTACCTATCATCGGCTGTAACTTGAACTGACGGACCAATGTCCTTCACACGGTCACCTAGAAATCGTAACAAAGCACTAATGTAGACATTTACATGAATATTAATACAAATGATAAAATGAAACAAAATGCTTAGAAGAAGTTCAACAATCAAAAATATCATTATCTTCCAGTAAAAATACAAAATAGAGCTGCAATATATATTTAATGCATATGTATGGTCAAAGTTCTACCAAGTTGAATATGTTACCTTTTCTTAGCTCACATCCAGATTTATCAGATGACTCGAAACTCTCAGATTCTCCAGTCACAATCTGTCATAAAATGGCACAAAAATTGAATTACTGCTTAGTAGGTGGAATAAAACTAAACATTGTGTTAATTTTAAAAGCAACTAAATAAATATGCATAAACACTAGCACCAGAATACCACTTTTTTAAACATCCATTAACGTACGCTAAATCCTATGTGCTAAAAGTTTCCAAGGTTGCAGATACTTCATCTTAACCCGCAAATAGTTAACTGCATATTTACCTTCTCTATATCATTTGTCTGCTTTAGCTACAGATTTGTTCCTGAATAGCAAACATTAAACAAAAACCAGAATAGCAAAAAACAATTAGCAAACAACTATATACAGATTTGTCCCAAAACAAAAACCCTAGAAAGAGACATAGAGAGAGCGACAGAGAACAACAAATAAAGAGAGAGATAGAGAGACACGCACACACAGAGAAAGGGCGAGGTTGAGGGACGGAGAGAGAGCGATAGAGAGAGCGATAGAGAGAGAGAGAGAGGGAGAGAGAGAGAGAGCGACAGAGAGAGAGAGATAGAGTGATAGAGTGATAGAGAGAGTGATGGAGAGAGAGAGAGAGCCACAGGGAAAGAGATAGAGCGATAGAGAGAAAGACATATATATATATATATATATATATATATATATATATATATATATATATAGAGAGAGAGAGAGAGAGAGAGAGAGAGAGAGAGAGAGAGAGAGAGAGAGAGAGATAACTTGCCTTGGTGAAGGGGAGTTGAGTGATGTTGAGGTAGAGAAGAGAGTTCAGAGTTTGGAAGATAGAAGCTAGGTTGAGCGCGACATTCTGAATGATATCAGGGAGAGAGAGATTAAGTTTTTTATTATTAAGTACTTTTGAAGTCAGACTATATACCGGTCTGTCTTAAAATGTTAAAAAGCTTTCACTTTTGTGGTCAGGCGTGTTTACGCCTGACTTAAAAACACGAGTGTCAGATAAAGTTTTTCATCTTAATTACAAGTTTGCCACCGCGTCAACGTATCAAGTTAGGCATCTAAGCGCCTGACTTTAAATGTCTAATTCTTTTCCTAATTTTGCACTAGTGAGTCAATTCTCAAATTAAAACTAGGGTTCTATTTCACCCCTCTCTCTTCAATGGTCACTCCCATGGTGCGTTCTTCTTCAGTTCCTTCCCTTCCTCCACCTTCCCCTAAGTCCCCTTCTGAATTAGCTAGGGGTGTGCAAAAAATGTGGTTAACCAGCCCAAATTTACTAACCGGACCACACCACAATAAAAAATCCAGAACCGTTTTAAATGGTTTATAACCCAACCCATATTTTAACACATAATCGGTGGCCCAAAACCATAATTCAGAACCAGATTATAAAATTGAACTTCATTTACCCCTAAACCCCCAAATCTTCGCAACTCCCATCTCTGAAGCCTTTATATAACGATCTCAAAAAATCCACCACTCTTATAAATACATACATTTATATATATATATATATATAACCTAGATTCAAAAAAGAGCTTCGAGGTCCAATACAAGCCCAAGTTCATTGATTGGGCCCTTTTCAATTTTATTGGTGAAATATGAAAATACTGTATGGTTTGGATGATGATGGGAAGCCGGCAGAGTAAAACAGAAAAACATATCAAATAAATTACAATGGCCATTGTCGTTGCTGGATTGTAGGGGTCTGATGTGGTGGTGATTTATCTCCTTTTCAATATTCGCTTTCAGGTAGGTGGGAGCTAACAATAGAAAGAAAAAACGGCAACTCCACAACTAGCTAGCTTTGACATAAATTATTGACTTGACAGACCATTCAGAATTGTGTAATTCTACTCTTAACATGCTTTCTGTTGCTAATTTAATGAAGCCAAATTAACAAAGAAAGACAACCTCTTGTAATTCAAAAAACAAGTTTTTCAATCTCTAGTATGGTTAGGTTCTTTTGTAAAGTGATAAAACCAGGTTTTTATGCAATTGTTAATAGTTTTATTCTAAAATTGATAAAAAAAAGTTGTATTCTAAAAATATAGTATTATAAAAAACCAGTTCTCTTGTCAAAACCGGTTCAATCAAGTAAAACCGGTTTTCAAACAATTCGGACACAGAAATCAGTTCACAAAATGGAAACTAGTTGAAGTCAGTTCAAAATCAAACCTAATCCGGTTTGAGGAAAAACCGGTTTTTTTACAACAACGATTTTGTGAACCGAACCGCACTACAAATGTGGTTCAATTTGGTGCAGTTCTTGCGCCATGCACACTCATGCTCTTTCTTAATTTCTTGAACCTTCCTCTTTTGTAAACCAATAATTGATATCATATATAACTATACCACTTTTCCCCCACAAACAACAAATCAATCAAATAACAAGATGCTTCCATCGTTTATGAGCTCCACCTTCTTATATAGCGGCTACCTCTGTCGCTGTTACGCAGGAGCAAGTCTCTCTTCAGGAGCCATCAACATAGACAATTAAACCACTTAGAGAAAATTCTTAAGTTTTGTGCCTTAAAAGGTTTTTGAAATCCTTCCAAGCATGGGGCAATTTGTCAATTAAAAAAGCTACTTGAAATCGCTCATCTAAGGCATGCCTTCAAATATAATTTCATGAGCTATTTTCTGAATCTCATGGCATTGAGCCTCAACGAATTTGTCATTAGGCATCTTATAACTGAGGTAGCAGCTCACAATGTATTTTTTAGCCGCTGCTTCCTTGATATTATATTTCTTTTTCAGAGCATCTTAGACATATCTGGGGAACTATTACGGTCACGATTAATTTCAACCTAATTTAGTGTTCAGCTCCCTCGGATGTCCAAGGAGTAAGCTACGACCAACCACTGTATGCAGGTGGTGCAGGAACAACCTCTCACAAGGAAATCCGAGCCACAGCTGTAACATTCCTAAAATTTAAAGGTTCGATCTAATTATTGGAGTGAAATAATTAATCGCAACTCGAGAGGGGGGTAGCCGAGAAATCCATGCCGAGCGGAAAACCATAGGATCTTAAGGGTTTTAGCACCAAAAGCCTTGGATTTATGAGCCAAGGGAAAATTGGTCATTTCATCACCATTTAACCCTCAGCCCCTATTCTTATACCCAGCTGAACTTCTCCCTTAACACCTTTACCACTTTCAGAAAATCCAAAAGAAAAAGAGAAAAGAGGGGGGAGAGGGAAGAGAGAGTTGCGAACTAGAGAGGGAGGGAGAGCTTGAACAAGTTTTGATGCATGTGCTTACTTCTTTCTTCATTAAGATCAGAATTTCATCCTCTTTCTACACACACAACTTCAGCTTCAGATTCCCAGTAAATCAGCCCCATTTCCTCACAACTCCATTCAAGCTTTAGGTGAAGAAAAAGGGAGTTTTTGCTAAGTTTGATTTGACTCTTCTCTTGGGAGCTTAGGAGAGAACCTTGGAAACCTTGAAGCATTTTGGAAGGTATTTTGAAGGTTGTAAAGTTGCTGGTACAGAAGAGTGAAGCTCTAATTCGTGATTACAAGTGATTGAGGTTGATGATTCAAGTTCATCAGAATTCTGCAGAAAGTCTGTATGAACGACCTTTTGTAATTACCTTGTATCTCCCTGTACACAACTCCTATGAACGTGATTTTTGTTCCTCTGGAAACTAGACACAAAATGCTTCAATATGGGCACAAGAAACATCTGATTTCATTAGGAATGGAGGGAGATATTGTGTCCACAAGTTTCGGTTATGAATTAGCCACTGTGTTGAACCAGTCCCCTTGTTTTTGCGATAACTCCTAGAATCATGGTTGCATGCGTTTGACGTTTCCTCCATCAGAAAATAGACAAAATTCTCTACGCAATGGGCACTAATTTGAAGGGTTTTGGTTACGAATTGACCTAGTTATGCTCGTTGCAAATCTGTACTTTTGCACTGGGAAAACTGAAGTAGAGCGGGGGAACATCGGTTCGTCGAATTTGGGTTTTGAGTCATCAAGGTCGCATGAGACATTAATTCCATACGCCAGAAAGGAAGTCAGTAGCAAGAGTAGTGGAGGCTGCTGTTTAGAAGCCCGATCAAGTTCGATGCTAGTTCGTGATTACGGGGATTGTTCGAGAGGTTACCGTTCGACCGTTTCGTGCTCCGACGTGAATTCTCGCAAGTTCGTCAAGCCGGTGAGTTTTACTCACGATTAGGGATTCATTTTTATCGACTTAAATGCTCTGGAATTCTGGTTATGAAACTATTTTGCTTTCGAAAGATTTTCGAGTTGAAAACCATTTATTTTGGAAAATAACGCTTTAACGGTTTTTATAAAAATGTGTGCGTTCTATGTGGTTTTTGATTGAATGTGTGAACTGGAATATTGTCTGGAATGCCTGGTATTGTATCTGTTTTCAGGTTGGAATTAGATCGGAAATCGAATTGGGCGCGAACGGAGAAACGAATCGAGAAATTGGAATTTGGAAATCTGTGACAGAACAGGACGCACGGGTCGTGCGCCCCTGGGCACGAACCGTGTTCCCACTTCGCAAAAGTGGAAATTGTTTTAGTACATCACGCACGGGTCGTGCGCCCCTGGGCACGGACCGTGCATGAGGTTCTGTTACCGGACTCCGATTTTTCGTTTTGTCGCTCCTTTCGATCCCAAACCACTTCTAATCTTCTTTCCAACCAATTGCGATGGAATTGCCCAAATAAAATCAATGTTTTGAGTATGTTCAACTTGAGTTTTGGAAAAGGAGTTTTGAAAGTTTAATCGCTCGAAAAACCGAAACTTAGCACGCGTGTGGGTTCATGTACTGTATAGACCAACTGAATATATATATCAAATGGTAATGTGATTATAATGTCGGATGTCTAACTTTGAATTCATCAAAACGGATTATAGATCGAAAATAGATATTGATTATCTAGAATTTAAGTGACGGTCCAATGCGGACACGATATATATTTTATTATGTATCGCGTTGGGTGACGACCCGACAAGTAGCATACTAGGGAGGGAAGTCATGATCCCTTTCCTAGGCCCTGTATACGTCTTGGCGTGGTCAAACGTGGGTTACCGGGATTAGTGGTTCTTGCACGACCAGTTTATGCTAAGTACACGATTCGCCGGGAGTAGTGGTTCTTGCACGGTCGGCGTTTCGGTTTAATCACTGGACATTGTTTGTCAACTTATGTAGTAGAGGTTTAATAATTGAACCGATTCGCCGGGAGTAGTGGTTCTTGCACGGTCGGCGTTTCGATTAATCACTGGACATTGTTTGTCAACTTATGTTGTAAAGGTTTAATAATTGAACCGAGTGTTAGTGAGGGGGCACGGTAGAACTCACTGAGACAAGTTGTCTCACCCAATCATTGTTGTTGTTTTTACAGAGAACAGGATATAAGGATAGCAGACGGCACGGTTAGTTGTCAGGCTCGAGAAGAAGTTGGAGGTCGAGTCAGCTAGGGACTTAGACAATTACATGTTAGATCTTTTTAGTATATTATGTGACGTATTGAGTGAGGATCCACTCAATGTTTCATGTAAATTACTAAAAATTATGACCTTTAGTTGCCTCAGCCCCGAAAATGTCCGAAACCCTACACCATAGGATTCTCAGCCTTCTCGTTCCATCAGAGTGCGCAGCAGGAGCAGAGGGCTACATATGACAATTGGGAACAACGATGGGCATCCACAATGGTTCAAGGAAACTGTGGGTGGCTGTTCAGTCAATGAATCTGATCCAACTAGTGAGTCGCGGCGTAAGACGTCGTAGGTCTTGCCGAGAGTACCAGCTAAGAGAAGCCATTGGACAATAGCAATGTCAGTGTACTGAAATCTATCAGATTAGTTAACACCCAAAACCCTGACCATTGATTAGTCAGCCTATTAGTTATCGAAATATTGTTTCACAGTAAATCTTACCTTCTGGTGTGAGTTCACTTCAGTTTAGGTATCAGTTGAGGAAGTCCTTCGGATAATCCCAAGCATAGATCCCGATTCTTCTTCTTTCCACACACACACACACACACACACACACACACACATATTGGCCACGATCCTAGCCTACAGCTGATTGCCGATTCATATATATATATATATATATATATATATATATATATATATATAAGGGTCCCTATATGCCACGATCCTAGCCTACAGCTGATTACCGTTGGATCGACTAAGATCAGCGTACAGTATTGGGAAATGCGCCCTAGACTCTAGGAACTCTGCCCCACAACGTCCACTCGCACAGAGCGTGGGGTTAAATGACTCCATTCCTATTTCACCGGCACCTATCCAAGCTGCTCTTGACCGTTTCAACGCTGCAAAGTGTCCACGTGCATTGAATACTTTCTCCCTACGCAACCTCTTCGCCTCAGCTATTCGTCTATTCCTTCCTTAACATCTAGCTCCTCAGCTGAGTCAATCCGCGATCGAGACTCCCCTTGGTCGAGTTGCTGCTTTGTTATTTTTGGCACCATAGTATCGCCATAGTTTTGGCACCTTAGCCCAAATTTTCCCCTTAAGCGCGTTCTCCTAGATTCCCTTGCCAAATTCCCCGTTCTTAGTTATTTCTGGCCTTCCTCAGCAAGCTTCTTCCACTGATGTCCCTAGCTAGTGTTAACATAACTTAGATTCCCCATCATTGATGGCTTCTTCTTGTGGGGAAACATTTGTGCAATGCATATCACTCACCCCCTTTTTACTATATTTCATCAAGGCTACCACCCTATTATAAGTGGTTGCTCTTACTAGAAACGACAAGGAAAATTAAGGGAATGAGATGAGTTTTAGCTCCAGTAGGCACGCTGCCTCCCCTCTTGTTCACTGTATAAGGGCCTCAACTCGCTATTCCTCGGAGGGACCTATCCTCGGTTGGGTTCTTCTTCAGCCAACACCTTAGCAGATATTAGGTGTTAACACTATCTTTTCAAATACTACATCAAATACAAATTAACTTCCAGAAAAATAGAATAGATAGCTCAAAAGACAATATGTAAAAAAGGTGGAATGATTTATAGAAATGTTAATTATTATCATGTCTAACATATTTTCAAGTTATCCAATAAATATATATTCTTTGAACAATTATTATCTGACTAAATTTTAAGGTGCATAACGCGCATATAACCGAGATTTTATTCTTATCGGAAAAAAAATCGAGATTTTATAAATATGTAAATTTTATTGTTTATTTGTCTAAGTGGAAATTAAGTTAAGGATATCATGAATATACAAGTGACTTATATACCTCCAAAAGGGTTTTAAATTCTCATTATTTATCAAGAGAATTATGTCTAGAACACTAAATATGTAGTGTAATTATCATGAGATATGTAATTTACTTCCTCAATGTAATTATGTTAGAGATAAAATAATTATTGAAAAATAAAAGTTGTTGAAAACATGTGTATCTGTAATGAGTCCCACATCGGGTGGACCAAGCCCGGTGTGAGAGCTTATAAAGGTTGGGTAAACCTCCACTTATAGCCATGGTTTTAGGTGGAGTTAGGCTTAACTGGCGTGAGTCAGTTACATTGGTGCTTTCATCGATGAATTCCCCCTCTCGCAAAGAATGTAAACGACGCGTGGCGGAAAGCCACCGAGAGATTCAACGTATATTGGCACACATGCTCACCTTATTGGAAGAGGAGATTGCTGAATCTGAATCAGCGCAAGATGCTCTACCTGTTTCGATCACTGAAGAGATCTCATTGGGGGACGCTGCAGACGCTGGCGAAAGTCTTTCGTCCATGGAACCGGATGATTGTGATGCTAGCATTGACTCAATGGTGGATGAAATTCTTCCTCCCTCAGGACAAACAAATTCACTCAGTGCGATGACATTTTTGGTGGACGCGGTGACGCCGACAAATGACGTCGACGACAAAGCGCTTACACCGATGATGATGAATCCACCATATCAGGATATCAGCACTGCACATCCATCTCCTTCCCATTCCATTTACTTGCACGAATCCTCTAGGCCAAGCTCATTTCCACTCCAATTTCCTCTGCAAATCACAGTTTCTGTTGCCAACCGCCGTGTGTTCGATGAAATGCCTCCTAGAAACAGAGTGCCAAAAACCGATCTCCCACACCAGTTTCGAGATTTGGTGACAAGGTCGGAGGTCTTCAACACTCCAGACAGGCTTCCTCCACCAAAACCACCGGACCGACTGACAGTTTCAATGCCATCACTCGCACGGCCTATACTCATGCTTCTCCGTCGGCCATCCGCGAAACCACCGAATCAGGTACGTCACGCAGCTGATGATAATAGTTGTTTCTGCACGTTGAATTTTCGGCGTTCTTGCTTGCTATCAGTGAGGTATCAGATTAATTTTGAATATCGCGCCGCAATCTCTTTCATCGTGAGTTGTGGATTTGGAAAGCCCGAAGATCTTATATATCTCATTGATAGGGCCCATAATTTCGGTTTATATGCTCTCAAATCCTGTGCTGTTTTTCATGATGAACTGAGTATTTCAATCCATGAGGAAAGGCAACTAAATGCACTACTTAATTCAAAGTTTGACATTGTTTTTATGACCCTTCTTGTTCAACATGGTGAAAATGGCAACATGAGCTTGCTTAGACCTGATATAGATGGAGCAAGTATAGTATATATCAGGAAGTTGTTTCCTCTTAATGCTCCCAAAGCCTTGTTTAAGGGATTTGGAGGACTTGTTGATATTACAACCAGTGGCCAAGCAGTGCAGAACATAGTGGACTTAGCATGTCTGGTAAGCATTGCTAATACATATACTGGTGGAAATAATTGGGAACAAGATGTTGAACCTGATCTTGGTACAGTGCCAGACGCAAATCATGAAGCAGAAGGTATTGCTGTTTTAATGAGCTTATTTTTGGTATTGTCGCGCCACCACTTTCAGCACAGTATCAATTTAAATTTGGATCTGATGTCACATATTTTTCGGGGTAGATGTGGAAACCTTGGAGATCATATACCTTTAATAAATAGGACTTATAGTTTTGGTGCATATGTTTTCAAGTCCTCTTTTGCATTTCATGATGAGTTGGCTGGTGTATTAATTCATGGGGAAATAAAGCTAGCGAAGCTAATGAATTCAAAGCTTGATACTAATATTCTGCACCTCCTTGCTCATATTGCTACTGGATGCTTACCTTTTAGCATTAGTGATGAGGTTGCTATTATTGCTTTGGCTTCAAACACAAAGGTGCTTAAGGGACAGATTCTCCTTGATAGTATATCTTCATTGAAAGGTTTAACTAATTTTATGCCGCAACAGACTCAATTTGCTTTGTATGCTCTGAGGGATACTCAACCTTCAACTACTTTTGATATGTTCAACTCATTGTTAATGGAGTGGTTATTCAACCCAAGTTTCACCAAAGATTGTGTAGTAGCATTTGTTCCCATCTCCTTTGCACCGGTTTTGGAGAATACTCTTAGTATCACAATGCTTAAATTCAATTTTTATGTCCAAACACTTATTGTTGTGGTTACCGTTGCTGTTGGTCCTATTAAAAACAATGTTGATGCTGCTATAAATGGGTTTAGTACATTCAAGAATGCTCATTACATTTTTCAGCCAATAGGAGACATTTTGGTACTTAGTCAACAGGCTGCAACTTGGTTTCCTATGGTTCAAGGTGACTCTTATCTGCATGTTGGGATTGTAGCTTTGGAGACAATTGGTTTGTTTGAGTTATTGTTGGCTGCAGGTTGTGTTCCTTTTAATGCTGCTGATGCTAAAAATGTCTCTCTAGCTCAACAATTTTCAAAGGAGATTTTGGTTATTTTCCCTATTGTTTTGGAACTGTTGGTTCATACATGTTGTGTTTGTTCTAGTCCCATCAAGGAGGTTTGGATAATGTCCTCAGTTTGGAAGAAGTTGGCTGGCGCTTCCCTTTCCATCCCCAAAGATACAGTCTCCAAGCATCACAGTTATGGGATACATGATAACTGCAAATTGAAAGTGGTAAATCCATCCAGCTACTCACAAGCATTTGGTGCCAATGTACACAAGGTTACTCATGGAAAGCATGCTAGCTTTAAGGGGTGTGATGCATCAGTGTTGTTGAACAACACAGCTACAATTATCTCCTCTGTTCTGTCACCAGGCCCTGATTGGAAAGTTCCCTTGGGAAGAAGGGATGGCTTAACTGCCAACCAAAGTCGTGCTAATCAAAACCTTCCAGCTCCTTTCAACTCACTTGATCAAAGTAAAGCTGTTTTTGCTGCTCAAGGCCTCACCACGACTGATCTAGTTGCACTCTCAGATTGCAATAATGTGCCCGGAAAACATATAGTAGCATGGGCCGTGAGTTTTGAGAATTCAAAGCCTCTTATTAGTCAGCCTTTAGAGGACACTTCACTTGGGGATGCACCTCTTGTGGGAGCTAGTCGTAACAATAAGGAAGTATTGCAATGGGATCCGGGCGGAAGTTCTCACATTCGTTGGGATGGTCTTTTTGTCTTGCAAGCTAATTGGAAGGTTGCTATTGTCATTCAACACTGTTATTTTAGCTTCAACCTTGAGGACAAGGTTGCTTTTAAAGGGGAAGGTATTGTAATGAACCCAAAGGCTAAGGGAATGCAAGTGAAGGCACAAGGGAGGCTTGGGAATTATGGCACAACTATAAATAGACACTTACGCATGGAGAGGAGGTTGTCAAGTGAATTGTATTAGAACCATTTCTCTTCTAACTGAATATTTCTGCTCCTTCTCTCTGTACTCCTTCGGGACTTGCTTTCTTCTTCTTCCATTGGCTTGTAATCACTTCTATTTTCTGTGCTTGCTCCATATTGCTTGATCGTCCATTACATTGGTGCTTTCATTGAGAGGCTGACGGCTCTCGGACACGGAGGGTTCTGACCGATGGAGGGTTCTGACCGGCGGCGTAACCCGTCGAGTGAAGTGCCATCGAGTGAAGTGTCGTGGGTCACCGAGGACGTTGGCCTTGAAGGAGGGTGCTATGTAATGAGTCCCACATCGGGTGGACCTAGCCCGGTGTGAGAGCTTATAAAGGTTGGGTAAATCTCCACTTATAGCCATGGTTTTAGGTGTAGTTAGGCTTAACTGGCGTGAGTCAGTTACAGTATCTTACTCTATCTAGCATTATTATCAACAAAAACATGTCTATTGTCTAGAACTTCCATTTTGGCCGAAGACTTTAACAACTTTTTTTATCTAAGCTCTTATAAAGGCATATACCACATTCTTATTAATATTTTAATTTTCACATTGTTATTAATATTTTATATATTTAAGGTCTTGTAAAAAAGTATATATTTAAGGTAAATTTTAATGAGCATATAAGTAAAAATTGTGTTAAAGAAAAAATTCATTGATAATGCTCACATACGGTGTCGTATAAATGACCTTATGACTTAAGCCACTATGAATGAGATGAAAAAAAAAAGAGTTAAGAAAATAAATAAAAATATTCACAATGAATAGCCTAGACATGTGTTATAATTACAAATATCGTTATTTTTTGGGCTAAAAGGAACATTATAAAAACGTATTTTAATCAAACCCGTATGCAACACACGGGTAGTATCTCCAGTGGGGACTAAAAGCAAAAAAATGCATATTTGCAGAACTAAAACCATATCCAACAAATATTAAATCATTTTATTACACACCAAAATCATATTAAATCACAGCTAGTTGAACCTAGAGAGGCTTGTTCAATGGCAGTCACAGTTGGTTCTGCTACTGCTGTAGCGGCAGGCGCTGTATGGTTGGAGGTGTTCATGTTTTTAATCAAGTTGGTGAGAGAGGTCACTTGTGCTGATAGAGCTGACACTTCACTGTAAAAGATTAAGAATAGATAAAGAATAGGTAAAGAATAAGCTAGGAATGGGTAGCCACTTCCTAATTCATTGTAAGTGATAAAGAATAGATAAAGAATAGGCTAGGAATGAGTAGCCACTTCCTAATTCATGCTAGCCACTTCCTATTTCATTGTAAGAGATTAAGAAAATATTAGGAAAAGGATAGGACTGGCTAGCCACTAGGAATGGCTAGCCACTTCCTTGTTCATGCTAGGCACTTCCTAGTTCATTGTAAGTGATTAAGAATAGATAAGGAATAGGCTAGGATTGGCTAGCCACTTCCTAGTTCATTGTAAGAGATTAAGTATAGATAAGGAATAGGCTAGGACCGGCTAGCCACTTTCTATTCATGCTAGCCACTTCCTAATTCATTGTAAGTGATTAAGAATAGATAAGGAATTAATAGACTATGATTGGCTAGCCACTTCCTAATTCATTGTAAGTGATTAAGAATAGATTTGGAATAGGCTAGGATTAGCTAGTAACTAGGAATAGCTAGCCACTTCCTTTTGCATGCTAGTTACATCCAAGTTCATTGTAAGAGATTAAGAATATACTTGGAAAAGGCTAGGACTGGCTAACCACAAGGAATGGCTAGCCACTTCCTAGTTAATGCTAGCCACTTCCTAGTTCATTATATGTGATTAAGAATAGATAAGGAATAGGTTAGGACCGGCTAGCCACTTCCTATTCATGCTACCCTCGTCCTAATTCATTGTAAGTGATTAAGAATTTATTAGGAATAGGCTAGGATTGGCTAGCCACTTCCTAGTTCCTTGTAAGTGATTAAGAATAGATAAGGAATAGGCTATGATTGGCTTGCCGCCTCCTACTACATTCTAGCCACTTCCAAATTCATTGTAAGTGATTAAGAATAGAGATAAAGAATAGGCTAGGATTGGGTAGCCATTTGCTATTTCATTGTAAGAGATTAAGAATAGATTAGCAAAAGGTTAGGACTGGCTAGCCACTTCCTACTTCGTTGTAAGTGATTAAGAATAGATAAGGAAGTGACTAATAATAGATAAGGAATAGGCTAGCACTGGCTAGCCACTTCCTATTCATGCTAACCACTTCATAGTTCATTATAAGTGATTAACAATTGATTAGGAATAGGCTAGGATTGGCTAGCCACTAGGAATGGTTAGCCACTTCCTAGTTCCTTGTTAGTGATTAAGAATAGATAAGGAATAGGCTAGGAATGGCTAGCCACCTCCTACTTCATGCTAGCCACTTCCAAATTCATTGTAAGTGATTAAGAATAGACAAGAATAGGCTAGGATTGGGAAGCCACTTCTTATTTCATTGTAAGAGATTAAGAATAGATTAGGAAAAGGCTTGGACTGGCAATCCACTAGGAATGGCTAGCCTCTTCCTAATTCATTGTAAGTGATTATGAATGGATAAGGAATTGTCTTGGATTGGCTAGCCACTTCCTAGTTCATGCTAGCCATTCCTAATTCTTTGAGTGATTAAGAATAGATTAGGATTAGACTAAGACTGGCTAGCCACTTCCTAATTCATGCTAGCCACTTCCTGGTTCATTGTAATTGATTAAGAATCGATAACAAATAGGCTAGGATTAGCTAGCCACTAGGAATATCTAGACACTTCCTATTTCCTTGTAAGTGATTAAGAATAGATAACGAATAGGCTAGGATTCCAAATTCTTTGTAAGTGATTAAGAATTGGTTAGGAATAGGCTATGATTAGTTAGCCACTAGAAATAGTTAGCCACTTCCTAGTTCATTGTAAGTGTTAAAGAATAGATAAGGAATTGGCTAGGATTGTCTGGCCAGTTCCTAATTCTTTATATGTGATTAAGAATAGACTAGAAATAGGCTAAGATTGGCTAGCCACTAGGAATGGCTAGCCATTTCCTAATTCATTGTATGTGATTAAGAATAGATAAGTAATGGGCTAGGTCTGGCTAGCCACATCCTAGTTTATGCTAGCCATTTCTTAGTTCATTGTAAGTGATTAAGAATAGATAAGGAATAGGCCTGGACTGGCTAGCCACTTCCTATTCATGCTAGCCACTCCCTAATTCATTGTAAATGATTAAGAATTGATTAGGAATAGGCTAGGATCGGCTGGCTACTTCCTATTTCCTTGTAAGTGATTAAGAATAGATAAGGAATAGGCTAGGATTGGCTAGCCACCACCTACTTCATGCTAGCCACTTCCAAATTCATTGTTAGTTATTAAGAAGAGACAAAGAATAGGCTAGGATTGGGTAGCCACTTCCTAATTCATGCTAGCCACTTCCTATTTCATTGTAAGAAATTAAGAATAGATTAGGAAAAGGCTAGGACTGGCAAGTCACTAGGAATCGCTAGTGTAACACCCATTTTCTAATAACTTTACTATTTAATAAAAATCAGAGTTTCTTTTTTTTTTTTGAAAACAATCTAAGCGAGTGCTACACTTACTCCATTAAATTAACAACTTCAAAATTTCATGCTTCGGCTAAAAGCCACAGGATACATAGCACCATAAAATACCGGTTCGGTTCGCATCAACTAAATACAGTCACTACCACAGCGGAAAAATATTAAGTTCGAAAACAAATCCAATACATCACCGATAACAGTCTAAACAGTATAATTAAAATAACACATAAACATAAGACGCCCCCCGGTGCTACGTATCAGAGCATGACACTTCCTACCAAACGAAGGTATAAGGTAACCTTCACTCGTTATTACCTGCACGTTGCCGACATAAGAAGCAACATAAAAGCAGTAGGGTGAGTCTCTTTTCATAATTAATAACATATGGGAATAAGCATTGCATAGGAAAAGGGAACCAGACACACCAATTCACAACAAAGGCAATAACCATATCACAATTACATTCGCCAAACAACAATGCAAAAAGGTATGGTTATGCATGAAATGCAACCCAAACTCCACGGGCACATGCATGTCGGATCCATCACCAAATACAAATAGGCCGTAGCCTCTGCTCGCCAAATAAAACTAGGCCGAAGCCTCTGCTCACCAATAATGCACATGTTTCATGAGATGCTATGGGAATGCATCACAACACGCCACCATTCAATCAAATTCACCATTTTAATTCATATACTCAACATAGTGCATTAATCAGCTCACCAAATTAAAATTAGGCCGAAGCCTCTGCTCACCAATCTCACCATAGCACACTCACCAATTCAGCTCACCACTCACACCAACACCAATTTCAATTAGGCAAACTTAGGATATTGACACGACATAGGGAAAGTAGATAGAAATTGTCATTTGGACCCTTGAACACCTCAGCGCAGAAACACCAGTTAAATAATTTATTTTTGTATAAAATTGGAACATTTGGATAGGCATCGAAATTAGCTTCGAAACGCATTTTCAACCGTTAAATTTGGATAACCGAGTCAAAAGATATGTCAAAAACAAGTTTGGAACAAAACCGAGACACGTGCTGAAAACGACTCGAAAACAGCAGAAATTTCTAGCGCTTCGCGCGTGGAGCGCGACTTCACCGCAAGTGAGGCGCGAATGGGCAGAAATGCCCAGTAACAGTCGCGCGTGGTGCGCGACTTAGGCGCAAGTGAGGCGCGATTTGGCAGAAATGCCCAGACAGCAGCAGAACACAGTATACTTTGGCCCAAACACTTGGCACCTATCACTAATGCACATAGGGACCATTTTCCATCAACATTATGTGACACAATGGGACAATTTTCTGAAGCAACACACAAGACACAATGGGACAATTTTTCCAGCAACAACACAAGACACAATGGAACAATTTTTTCCAGCAACAACACAAGACACAATGGGACAAAATTTCCAGCAACAAGGCATATGGCACCCAAGGCGCCTAGGAACTCCCAAAATCAAAATTTTTCTGATTCAAATGCCAAATTAAACTCACCAAACACCCAATCATATATATATAATTCAATCATCATCATGATCCTCAAATTTCACCAAACAAACACCACAAGTCATATACTCAAACATGTGACATGCAATTCACCTTAGCAACAATCAAAACACCAATTATGCGATTTTAACATAGGGAATTCCTAATCACATATCACAAAACTACGATTAAATCAACAACACAACAATTCATTCATAGAAATCATCCTAGAACCCTAACCCTAAGCATCACTAATTCGCATAAGGTATTAAAGATAAAAAGAGGACCCCCTAACCTTATGGAAGTCGAAATTACTAGGCAAGGCACCCCTCCAAGAAATCACCAACAATTCTTCCTCTTGCTTGAGTGCTCAAGGTTTTTCCTCCTCCTTTCCTTGCTGTTTCACGAGCTCCTCTTCTCACTCTCTCCTCAATTCGCCACTTTCTTTTCTTTTTTGCACAAAATGAGCTAAACCTAATTTTTTTTAGCTTAAGTATGCGCCTATCATAATGGGCCCTTGGATCACGGGCCTTCTTCCACCGCTTAAGCCCAAATACTACACCCCACCCCTTAAATTAATTATTTCTAACCCAACCAAGGCCCACATATAATAACACCTATATAATTATTTTATTTTCCTCATGACTTAATTAAATCAATTAATAGAATAATTAAATCAATTATTTGGGCTCTTCCTAGTTCATTGTAAGTGATTAAGAATGGATAAGGAATTGGCTTGGACTGGCTAGCCACTTCCTAGTTCATGCTAGCCACTTCCTTGTTCATTGTAAGTGATTAAGAATCGATAACGAATAGGCTAGGATTAGCTAGCCACTAGGAATATCTAGACACTTCCTATTTCCTTGTAAGTGAATATCTAGCAACCTCCAACTTCATGCTAGCCACTTTCAAATTGCTTGTAAGTGATTAAGAATAGATAAAGAGTAGGATAGGATCGGGTAGCCACTTCCTATTTCATTGTAAGAGATTAAGAATAGACTATGAAAAGGCTAGGACTGGCTAGCCACTAGGAATGGCTAACCACTTCCTAGTTCATTGTAAGTGATTAAGAATAGATAAGGATTAGGCTAGGATTGGCAAGCCACTTCCTAGTTTGTGCTAACCACTTCCTAGTTCATTGTAAGTGATTAATAGTAGATAAGGCACAGGCTAGGACTGGCAAGCCACTTCCTATTCATGCTAACCACTTCCTAATTCATTATAAGTGATTAATAATTTATTAGGAATAGGCTAGGATTGGCTAGCCACTAGTAATGGCAAGCCACTTCATAGTTCCTTGTAAGTGTTTAAGAATAGATAAGGAATAGGCTAGCATTGGCTAGCCACCTACTACTTCATGCTAGCCGCTTCCAAATTCGTTGTAAGTGATTAAGAATAGATAAAGAATAGGCTTGGATTGGGTAGCCACTTCCTAATTCATGCTAGCCACTTCCTAATTCTTTGTAAGTGATTAAGAATAGGTTAGGAATAGGCTAAGATTAGTCAGCCACTGGAAATAGCTAGCCACTTCCTAGTTCATTGTAAGTGTTAAAGAATAGATAAGGAATTGGCTAGGATTGTCTGGCCACTTCCTAATTCTTTATATGTGATTAAGAATAGACTAGGAATAGGCTAAGAATGGCTAGTCACTAGGAATGGCTAGCCACTTCCTTGTTCATTGTAAGTGATTAAGAATAGATAAGTAATGGGCTAGGTCTGGCTAGCCACATCCTAGTTTATGCTAGCCATTTCCTAGTTCATTGTAAGTGATTAAGAATAGATAAGGAATAGGCTAGGACTGGCTAGCCACTTCCTATTCATGCTAGCCTCTTCCTAATTCATTGTAAATGATTAAGAATTGATTAGGAATACGCTCGGATTGGCTAGCCACTTCCTATTTCCTTGTAAGTGATTAAGAATAGATAAGGAATAGGCTAGGATTGGCTAGCCACCACCTACTTCATGCTAGCCACTTCCAAATTCGTTGTAAGTTATTAAGAAGAGACAAAGAATAGGCTAGGACTGGCAAGTCACTAGGAATCGCTAGCCACTTCCTATTTCATTGTAAGAAATTGAGAATATATTAGGAAAAGGCTAGGATTGGCAAGTCACTAGGAATCGCTAACCACTTCCAAGTTCATTGTAAGTGAATAGGAATAGATAAGGAATAGGCTAGGATTGACTAGCCACTTCCTAGTTTGTGCTAACCACTTCCTAGTTCATTGTAAGTGATTAAGAATAAATAAGGAATATTCTAGGAGTGGCTAGCCACTTCCTAATTGTGATTAAGAATTGATTAAGAGTAGGCTAGGATTGGCTAGCCACTTGAAATGACTAGCCACTTCTTAGTTCCTTGTAAATGATCAATAATAGTTAAGGAATAGGCTAGGATTGGCTAGCCACCGCCTACTTCATGCTAGCCATTTCTAAATTCATTATAACTGATTAAGAATAGATATAGTATAGGCTAGGACTGGGTAGCCACTTCCTAAGTCATGTTAGCCACTTCCTATTTCATTGAAAGATATTAAGAATAGATTAGGAAAAGGCTAGGACTGGGTAGCCACTAGGAATAGCTAGCCACTTCCTAGTTCATTCTAGCCACTTCCTAATTCATTGTAAGTGATTAAGAATAGATAAGTAATAGGCTAGGACTGGCTAGCCACTTCCTTATTCATGCTAGCCACTTCCTAATTCATTGTAAGTGACAAAGAATTGATTAGGAAATAGGCTAGCATTGGCTAGCTACTTCTTAGTTCCATGTTAGTGATTAAGAATAGATAAGGAATAGGCTAGGTTTGGTTAGCCACTTCCAAATTCATGTTAGCCACTTCCTAATTCTTTGTAAGTGACTATGAATAGATTAGGAATAGGCTAATATTGGCTAGCCACTAGGAATGGTTAGCCACTTCCTAATTCATGCTAGCCACTTCCTAGTTCATTGTAAGTGAATAAGAATAGATAAGGAATAGGCTAGGATTGGCCAGCCACTTCCTAATTCATGCTAGCCACTTCCTAGTTCCTTGTAAGTGATTAAGAATAGATAATGAATAGGCTAGGAATGGCTAGCCACTTCCTAATTCATGCTAATTACTTCCTAGTTCATTGTAAGGGAACAAGAATAGACGAGGAATAGGCTAAGATTGGCAAACCACTTCCTATTTCCTTGTAAGTGATTAAGAAAAGATAAGGAATAGGCTTGGATTGGCTAGCCTCCTCCTACTTCATGCTAGCCACTTCCAAATTCATTGTATGTGATTAAGAATAGATAAAGAATAGGCAAGGATTGGGTAGTCACTTCCTAATTCAAGCTAGCCACTTCCTATTTCATTGTATGGGATTAAGAATAGATTAGGACTTGCTAGCCACTAGGAATGGCTAGCAACTTCCTTGTTCATGCTAGGCACTTCCTAGTTCATTGTAAGTGATTAAGAATATATAAGGAATAGGCTAGGATTGGCTAGCCACTTCCTAATTCTATGTAAGTGATTAAGAATGGATTAGGAATAGGCTAAGATTGGCTAGCCACTAGGAATGGCTAGCCACTTCCTATTTCATTCTTGCCGCTTCCTAGTTCATTGTAAGTGATTAAGAATAGATAAGGAATAGGCTAGGACCGGCTAGCCACTTCCTAGTTTATGCTAGCAACTTCCTAGTTCATTGTAAGTGATTAAGAATATATAATGAATAGGCTAGGACCGGCTAGCCACTTCCTATTCATGCTAGCCACTTCCTAATACATTGTAAATGATTAAGAATTGATTAGGAATAGGCTAGGATTTGCTAGCCACTAGGAATGGCTAGCCACTTCCTAGTTCATTGTAAGTGATTAGGAAAAGATAAGGAATAGGCTAGGATTGTCTAGCAACCTCCAACTTCATGCTAGCCACTTTCAAATTGCTTGTAAGTGATTAAGAATAGATAAAGAATAGGATTGGATCGGGTAGCCACTTCCTAATTCGTGCTAGCCACTTCCTATTTCATTGTAAGAGATTAAGAATAGATTATGAAAAGGGTAGGACTGGCTAGCCACTAGGAATGGCTAACCACTTCCTAGTTCATTGTAAGTGATTAAGAATAGATAAGGATTAGGCTAGCATTGGCTAGCCACTTCCTAGTTTATGCTAACCACTTCCTAGTTCATTGTAAGATATTAATAGTAGATAAGGGATAGGCTAGGACTGGCAAGCCACTTCCTATTCATGCTAACCACTTCCTAATTCATTATAAGTGATTAATATTTTAGTAGGAAAAGGCTAGGATTGGCTAGCCACTAGGAATGGCAAGCCACTTCATAGTTCCTTGTAAGTGTTTAAGAATAGATAAGGAATAGGCTAGGATTGGCTAGCCACCTACTACTTCATGCTAGCCGCTTCCAGATTCGTTGTAAGTGATTAAGAATAGATAAAGAATAGGCTAGAATTTGGTAGCCACTTCCTAATTCATGCTAGCCACTTCCTAATTCTTTGTATGTGATAAAGAATAGAATAGGAATAGGCTTAGATTGGCTAGCCACTAGGAATGGCTAGCCACTTCCTAGTTCATTGTAAGTGATTAAGAAAAAGATAAGGAATAGGCTAGGATTGGCTACCCACTTCCTTGTTTATGCTAGCCACTTCCAAGTTCATTGTAAGTGATTTAGAGTAGATAAGGAATAGGCTAGGACTGGCTAGCCACATCCTATTTCATTGTAAGAGATTAAGAATATGTTTGGAAAAGGCTAGGACTGGCTAGCCACTTCCTACTTCATCCTAGCCACTTCCTACTTCATTGTAAGTGATTAAGAATAGAAAAGAAATAGGCTAGGATTGGCTAGCCACTTCCTAGTTTATGCTAGCTACTTCCTAGTTCATTATAAGTGATTAAGAATATATAAGGAATAGGATATGACCGACTAGCCACTCCCTAATTCATTGTAAGTGATTAAGAATTGATTAGGAATAGGCTAGGATTTGCTAGCCATTAGGAATGGCTAGCCACTTCCTAGTTCCTTGTAAGTGATTAAGAAAAGATAAGGAATAGGTTAGGATTGGCTAGCCACTTCCTAATTCTTTGTAAGTGATAAAGAATAGATTAGGAATAGGCTTAGATTGGCTAGCCACTAGGAATGGGTTGCCACTTCCTAGTTCACGGTAAGTGATTAAGAATAAGATAAGGAATAGGCTTGGATTGGCTACCGACTTCCTAGTTTATGCTAGCCACTTCCAAGTTCATTGTAAGTGATTAAGAGTTGATAAGGAATGGGCTAGGACTGGCTAGCCAGTTCCTATTCATGCTAGCCACTTCCTATTTCATTGTAAGAGATTAAGAATGTATTTGGAAAAGGTTAGGACTGGCTAGCCACTTCCTTCTTCATCCTAGCCACTTCCTAGTTTATTGTAAGTGATTAAAAATAGAAAAGGAGTAGCATAGAATTGGCTAGCCACTTCCTAGTTCATTGTAAGTGATTAAAAATATTTAAGGAATAGGATAGGACCGACTAACCACTTCCTATTCATGGTAGTCACTTCCTAATTCATTGTAAGTGATTAAGAATTGATGAGGAATAGGCTAGGATTGGCTAGCCACTTGGAATGGCTAGCCACTTTCTAGTTCCTTGTAAGTGAGTAAGAAAAGATAAGGAATAGGTTAGGATTGGCTAGCCACTTGCTAATTCCTTGTAAGTAATAAAGAATAGATTAGGAATAGGCTTAGATTGGCTAGCCACAAGGAATGGCTAGCCACTTCCTAGTTCATTGTAAGTGATTAAGAATAAGATAAGGAATAGGCTAGGATTGGCTAGCCACTTCAAATTTCATTGTTAGTGATTAAGAATAGACAAGGAATAGGCTAGGACTGGCTAGCCACTTCCTAATTCGTGCTAGCCACTTCCTAATTCATTGTAAGTGATTAAGAATAGATAGAATAGGCTAGGCTTCGGTAGCCACTTCCTATTTCATTGTATGACATTAAGAATATATTAGGAAAAGGCTAGGACTGGCTAGCTGATAACTCATATTTATATGAGTTATTTATACTCATTCAAAGTAAATCATGCATGTTCTCTGGCAATAGTAGGTTGTTTCTATTAAGTTTCTGTTAGCTTATTGCTTTTTAGTTAGAAAGGGGCTAAATTACAAATTCTAGGCATTTTGGCGCCAATTGGCGCCTTTGTGAACATTTTGATGCTTCTTGTGTTTGTACGGTGAGCTGAACGTGGCAACGTCCCTCATCACGTCTGAAGAAGGGCAGCAGAGCAAGAAAGTAATATCTCATTTTGGCGCGCATGTAATGATGGTGAAAGATCTGGAAATGAGGAAGATCTTCTCTCTCCTCAGCGCTGACGCGGCTGACGCACTGTAGCAGTGCGGTGTCACTTCAGATGCAGAGTCAACTCGCAAGCAAGCTTGGAAGGTGGGGAATGACATCAGCAAGCATGTGACCCCTTTGTTCCTTGGCTATAAGAAAGGCATCACTGGGCATCACGAACAGGATCATCGACCCATCCACTCATCATCTACCTTCCTCCATTTTCAGAGATAGTTTTTCTAAAAGAAGTTCTGGACACAGACTTCTTCATTTTAAATTTTCTCAAAGCTCCAATTTTTCATCTTCAATCGCAACCATTACGGTGAAGCTCAGACGTTGTAACGTCTTTACAGCGTGCATGAAGGAAGGACACTTAGGCGTATCTTTTGCGTTTAGTCTCCTTTTCTCTATGTACGGTACTTGGATTTTAACTCCTCTTATTTCTGTAAGGATGCTCAGTATGAGCTAAACATTTGTAGTTGGGTTGTTGTTTTGCATGTAATGAACCTCTAGTTTAATGCTATGAAGTATTGATGTTTATGCGTTTTAAATCTTTGCATGTTAATATATCCAAACTTGTTTTAAACTGGCCACTTAAAATAAGTACATTCATAGGTACAGACATGGTCTATGAAAAGAACTCAAAGATTTATGTGAATGAAAAGGTGCACTAAAGACATTTAGGCATTTTTATCTAAGTCTAGACATAGAATGGATAATAGTTCATAGGACATTGCTGTGGGTACTTAAAATACAGGAGTAGGCCTACTTAGAACCTAGACATAGGAATTCTAGTACTTGAAGCTCTGACGTTTTGTGACTGAAAAGCACAGCTCTTTTGCAACAGCGTTCAAACGTTATAACGTCTATACAACATAGCATTTGTACGTAATAACGTGTAAACGTTATAACGTCTGACTAGAGGAGATTTACTTGCATGCAGCAATCCAACTCATACTCTTCCATATTCACAACCACTTCTTATTTACTTGCTTTATCTACGCTTTTAGTCTTAATACCAACTTTTAGTGTCGACTTATCACTTGTTTCACTTGTGTTTTGAAGACTTGAACTTTGAAAGTTAATCAATCCTCGTGGGAACGATCTCTTACTTTTTATCCACTTTATTACTTGTACGACGTGTATACTTGCACTGACATTGCGATTATAAAACACACGGACGCAACAAGTTTTTGGCGCCGTTGCCGGGGAATGTATTTAACTTTTATTGCTCAACAAGAATTAAAACACTAGGTGAAAGAATTCTGCTGTGTTGTTTGTTGTTTTTGTGAGTGAACAGGTAAACGTTACAGCGTATGCTTAGTTCCAGCTCAAGCTCTAGTTCAACTGAACCAAGGAGTGGATCTGAGCCTGAATTCTATCCAGAACCTGAAAGAACCTTCAGGCGACTAAGGAGACAACTGTAACATCCTCAAAATAATTAATCGAATTATTTGGATGTTAACCCAATTAAATCAATTTAGTACATAACTGGTAAATTTATTGAGTGCTAAAATTATTTATGGGATAACATTAGATCGTTAACCGGATAATATGGGTCAATGAAGTTTTGGAATCGAAATAAGGGATTAAAATCAATACGGTAATTGGACCACGCTACCACTTATTTATTAATTAAATATGTGTTGTGTGTGTGTGATTAAAGAAAAGAAAGAATAAAGAGAGGAAAGAAGGAAAGAATTCACGCAGAGAAGAAAAGAGGAGAAAAGAAGAGGAAAAGAAGAAGAGAAAGAAGAAGAGGAAAAGAAGAAGAGAAAGGAAGAAGAGGAGTTAAGCCCACCTCCCCAAAATTCATCATCTTCATCATCTCACTCTCCTCATCATAACCCAAGAGCTAGGTAAGATTCCATCCGGTTTTCTCCCCCTTTTGTAACCTACGAATTTTAGGGGTTTTGAGGGAGGAAATTGTTGAAAAATTGGATTCAATGATGAAATTGATGGTTGGGTTATGTCTAGAAACAAAGCTAGGAGCGGATTGAACGCGATTGGAAGCTCGAAACGAAGTTAGGAGCGGTTCGGTGTTGATTGGGTTCGATTCGGTGATTTTGACACATCGGTCATCTCGGCTCGGCAACGTCTCTCGCTTCAAGGGTGAGTTTTACTCACGTTTAGGCTTATTCCGTTTTGAAGTTAATTGTATGACGGAGTTTCGAAAGATTTTTAGTCGAAAACGTTATTTTGAAATATATCGCGTTTTAATGAAATTCGTAATCGTTGAGTTTTTGATTGAATTGCTTGATTGTTTAATGTTGATTGGACTGGTATATTGTCTGGTACTGTCTGTTTTTGAGTTAGGAATCGATCGGGGAAAGTTTCGGATCAATCGGAAACCAAAATTTCATGAAACAGGGCATTTTTGGCAATGCTGTCAAATGCGCACGACCCGTGCGCCTGGTTCGGGTCCAGTGTTCAAAAATTTTCTAACAGGGCGCACGACCCGTGCGTCCAGAGGCACGACCCGTGCGCCAAGTTCTGCCCAAAATTTTCAAAGTGCCCAAAATGATTCCGTTTCGATTCCGATCTTCTCCTAACCCTTTTCTAACCCTTCTAAAATGAAATTAGGCTTATAATGCCATGAATTTAAATATGTTTCAAAAAAGTTTTACAAAATACTTTTGATGTCCAAATCTTCTCAATAAACCGAATAATAGCATACGTGTGCGGATATGTTTTACTGATAACAAACGGACTGTGAGTCCTATGTGGTAAAGTATAAATTGATGAACTAAAGGTTCACACGACTGTAGATATATGTATATATTATATCGAGTATGGGTGACGACCCATGTTGACATACTAGGCGGGGTAGTCATGAACCCTTACCCTAGGCTCTGAGGCCAATAGCGGAACTGTTATTGGATAGGGGTTCGCCGGGAGACGCAAGTGGATTGCAGCCGGTGTTATGTTAAAAGTATTGTACTATGTTCGCCGGGAGACGCAAGTGGATTGCAGCCGGTGTTACGTAGAAGGGCCTAGGATGCTAGTTCATCGGGAGACGCAAGTGGATTGCAGCCGGTGTCTTACTAGGTCGAAGCCTTATTGTATGGTCCACCGAGATTAGCAAGTGGATTGCGGTCGGTGTCGTGTCAAACCTTAAAAATGTTTTAAACGGACCGAGAGTGTTAGTAGGGGTTCCGGTAGAACTCACTGAGATTGTATCTCACTGTTTAAATGTTGTTGTTTTACAGATAAACAGGGACAGAAGAAACCTCAGAGGCACGAGTAGGTGGCCCCGGGAGAAGAATGATGACTTAGTCTATGTTTAAGTTTAATTTCCTTCCGTTGTCCATGTATCACAACACTATGGCATTAGTGTTTCGTTTATCTTTCTTTCCGCTTTCTTGTATGACCCTGATTACCACAGTTGCTGACAGTTATGGTCTGAGTACCGTATGATCTTATTTGTGTATAAGATGGTTATGTTGTATTTCAGCAAAATTTTATAGTGGTATTCAGTGTCTGAACAGAAATTATTATCTCTGATGTTTTTACATTTGTTGCACTTTGGTATTTTTACATGTTGAATTTATCGGGGTGTTACAGTTGGTATCAGAGCGGTTCGACCTAGTCGGACTTAGCTTTTAAGGTCTTTACTTTCTCCAGTCGTGATTTTCTTAGTATGCTATTAGACATTGAACTTGATCAACTTAATACTTTGTGCATATTTCGCAGAATCATGGCCAGAAGAGGTAGAGGCGTTCCTCCTCCTGTTGATCCAAACTTTGAATGGATGCAGAATGTCATTGAGAATCAGCAAAAGATGATGCAGGATATGTTGCAAATGCAGCATGACCAAATAGCTCTGCAGCAGCCCAATGTTCAACCTCATCAGGAAGATCCTAACCGGACATATTTCCAATTTCAAAAGATGAAGCCCCCGACTTACAAGGGTGGACTGGATCCAATGACTGCTTATTATTGGATTGATTCAATGGAGAAAATTTTTCAAACCTTGCAATGCGGGGAAGAAGAGAAAGTAATATGTGCGGCAAATGTGCTCGATGAAGATGCCCACACCTGGTGGTGTAATGCAAGACAGATGATGGAACTCCAAGGAACTCCTCTCACTTGGGACAACTTCAAGGAATTGTTTCTGAAGCAATATTTCCCTTCAGTGAAGAAACTAAGCAAGCAAGCGGAGTTTGTGAATCTCAAACAAGGTGATTTGTCAGTTGGGGAATATGCTGCGAAATTTGAAAGACTGTCTCAGTTCTATGAGTTGGGGAGGTATGCCCCAAATGATATGTGGAAGATGCAAATGTTCAAAGAAGGTCTCCGAGCTGATGTGAGCCAAGGACTCAGTTCTTACACTTTGGTTAACTATCCTGCCTTAGTGCAACAAGCATATGTTGCTGAGGAGGATCTGAGGAAAATGTATGCTGAAAAGAAAGACTACTGGAAGGGTAAGAAGAAGGTTGCTGAATCTTCTACTCCATCCAGGCAATTCAAGGGAAGTAATTATAAAGGGAAGCAGGTGCAATCCCATGACCCAACCAAGCCCCACAAGTGTGGGAATTGTGGAAAGTATCATTTCGGTGATTGTTGGCAGAAATCTAATAGGTGCTACCATTGTAATGAAGAGGGCCACTATGCTGATAAGTGTCCATCAAGGAGGAACTTCCAAGGAGCACCAAATGCTCCTAAGCAGGGGCGAATCAATACATTGGATGCTCGAACCATCACACCTACTGATAATCTCCTGAGGGGTACGGGATCTCTTTTTAATAACTCAGTCAATATTTTATATGATTCCGGTGCAACTCATTGTTTTATATCACAAGCATGTGTCGATCGGTTGGGTTTAGCATTGTCTGAGCTATCCGAACCGATAACTATTTTAACTGCTGCCAAGGGTCGTGTCCAGACCCAATCGTTGTGTGAAAATTGCCTACTTGTCATAGGGGACAGACAATTTGTTGTGAAATTTATTTGCTTGCCTATGAGAAGTATGGACATTGTTCTGGGTATGAATTGGATGGCTGAAAATCATGTGATTATCAACTGTGCTGATCGAACCATTAGCTTCGCCTCCGAATCCGTAGGCTTGACACAGACAGATTCTGAAGTGATACTCTCTTACACCGAAGCAAGCCAGTCACTATTCCAAGGTGCGGAAGCTATTCTTATTATGTTGTCTGCATCTACTGAAACGGGGTTAGACTTGTCATCTGTGCAAGTGGTAAATGAATTTCTAGATGTCTTTCCAGAAGAGGTTTCATCCTTACCTCCTGAGCGAGAGGTAGAATTTTCTATAGAATTGGTTCCTGGTACAGGATCAATATCTATTGCTCCTTATAGAATGTCTCCTTTAGAATTGAAGGAATTGAAGTCCCAGCTTGAAGAATTAATATCAAAAAGGTTCATCCGACCGAGTGCCTCTCCATGGGGTGCTCCGGTTTTGCTAGTCAAGAAGAAGGATGGTAGCATGAGGCTGTGCATAGATTATCGACAACTAAATAAAGTGACGATCAAGAATAAATATCCCTTGCCGAGGATAGACGATTTGCTGGACCAACTTCGAGGTGCCGTGGTATTTTCAAAAATTGATCTGAGATCGGGCTATCATCAAATAAAGGTACGAGTCTTAGATATTCCGAAGACAGCTTTCCGTACGAGGTATGGACATTACGAGTTCGTAGTAATGCCTTTCGGTTTGACTAATGCTCCAGCGGTATTCATGGATTACATGAACCGAGTATTCCATACTTATCTCGATCAGTTTGTAGTAGTTTTTATTGATGATATCTTGGTGTACTCTAAGACCATTGAGGACCATGTTCAACATCTCCGCATTGTTCTGAACGTACTCCGAGAAAAGAAATTGTATGCTAAGCCGTCGAAGTGTGACTTCTGGATGCCGGAAGTAAAGTTTTTGGGACACGTGATTTCCCAATCGGGAGTTGCGGTGGATCCCAGTAAGGTGGAAGCTGTATTGAACTGGGAACGACCAACATCTGTTACTGAGATAAGAAGTTTCTTGGGTCTAGCTGGTTACTATAGGAGGTTTATTCAAGGTTTTTCACAATTGGTTCTCCAACTTACTCGGTTAACTCGTAAGGGCCAACCGTTTACCTGGGACACCGATTGTGAGGAATGTTTTCAAGAGTTGAAAGTTAGGTTAACTTCTGCTCCAATCCTAATTCTTCCAGATCCGTCTTTGGATTTTCAAATTTTCAGCGATGCTTCTGGGAAGGGTTTGGGATGTGTTCTCATGCAGAACCATCAAGTTGTAGCTTATGCCTCCAGACAGTTGAAGACTCATGAAGAGAACTATCCGACTCATGATTTGGAGTTGGCAGCTATTGTGTACGCACTGAAGATTTGGAGACATTACCTATATGGGTCTCGTTTCGAAGTCTTCAGTGATCATAAAAGCTTGAAGTATTTGTTTGATCAGAAGGAGTTGAATAACAGGCAGAGAAGGTGGGTGGAATTTCTGAAGGATTATGACTTCGAATTGAAGTATCATCCGGGAAAGGCTAATGTTGTAGCTGATGCACTAAGTAGGAAATCCATCCACATAGCAAAGTTTATGATGCATGAACTGAAATTGTTGGAATCCTTTAGGGACTTGCATTTGAATGCAAGATCAAGGAAGGACCGGTTAGTGCTGAGCCACATGAGGATCTCTAGCTCATTAAGGGATTCTATTCGCTTAGCACAGGAAAATGATGTGAAGCTGCAATGGCAGAAATTGTTGCCAGATTTTACTGAAGATAGGGATGGAGTGATTTGTTTCAACGGTAGAATCTGTGTGCCCGATAATGAAGATATTAAAAATCAGGTGCTAGAAGAAGCACACCGAAGTCTATTTTCTGTACATCCTGGATCCACCAAGATGTATAGAGATTTAAAGCAGATGTATTGGTGGCAAGGAATGAAGTTAGAGATTGCTGAATTTGTATCAAAGTGCTTAACTTGCCAAAGAGTTAAGATAGAACATCAGAAGCCTGCTGGTCTGCTACGGCCACTAGACGTGCCAATGTGGAAATGGGAAGACATTTCCATGGATTTTGTAATGGCGTTGCCAAAGTCTCAAGCCGGTAACGACTCCATTTGGGTAGTTGTAGATCGGTTAACCAAATCAGCTCATTTTATTCCAGTTCGTTCTAGCAGTAAAGTATCCAAGTTAGCTGAGGTGTATTTGAAGAACATAGTAAGGTTACATGGGGTTCCTACCAGTATAGTGTCGGATCGAGATCCGAAATTCACTTCTCGATTTTGGAAAGCTCTGAATGAAGCATTGGGGACCAAAGTACTTCTTAGTACCGCTTATCACCCGCAGACAGATGGGCAGACCGAGAGAACTATCCAGACATTAGAGGATATGCTTAGGGCTTCGGTACTTGACAACGGGAAGAAATGGGAGGATCATCTTCCACTGGTTGAATTCTCATATAACAACAGTTATCATTCCAGTATCGGAATGGCGCCTTTTGAGGCCTTGTATGGAAGGAAATGTAGAACTCCATTGTGTTGGTGGGAAGTCGGTGAGAATCGATTGTTAGGACCCGAGATGATTCAAGACACTACTGAAAAGATCCGCCAAATCAGGGAAAGAATGAAAGCTGCTCAAAGTAGGCAAAAGAGTTATGCCGACAAAAGAAGAAGGCCGTTAGAGTTTGAGTCGGGTGATCATGTGTTTTTGAGATTGTCACCAACAATTGGCACAGGTAGGGCATTACGGGTGAAGAAACTCAGTCCTCGGTATATTGGACCCTTCCAAATTATCGAGCGAGTTGGGCCTCTTGCATACCGTATTGCCTTGCCTCCACCATTGTCGAATCTACATGATGTATTCCATGTGTCTCAGTTGCGAAAGTACATTCCTGATCCAAGTCAACCGTTAGATTTTGAAACGATTGACCTCCGACCGGACTTATCTTTCCAACCTCATCCACATTACATCATGGAACGTGGCGAGAGGACGCTACGGACGAAGTCAATTCCCATTGTCAAGGTGGTTTGGGATGGTTTTTCCCTCGAAGAAGCTACTTGGGAGTTGGAGGATGATATGCGGACTCAGTATCCGTATTTGTTCTCTTGAGGTATGTTGTGTCTAATTTTGAGGACAAAATTCTTTCGAGTTGGGGAGAATGTAACATCCTCAAAATAATTAATCGAATTATTTGGATGTTAACCCAATTAAATCAATTTAGTACATAACTGGTAAATTTATTGAGTGCTAAAATTATTTATGGGATAACATTAGATCGTTAACCGGATAATACGGGATCAATGAAGTTTTGGAATCGAAATAAGGGATTAAAATCAATACGGTAATTGGACCACGCTACCACTTATTTATTAATTAAATATGTGTTGTGTGTGTGTGATTAAAGAAAAGAAAGAATAAAGAGAGGAAAGAAGGAAAGAATTCACGCAGAGAAGAAAAGAGGAGAAAAGAAGAGGAAAAGAAGAAGAGAAAGAAGAAGAGGAAAAGAAGAAGAGAAAGGAAGAAGAGGAGTTAAGCCCACCTCCCCAAAATTCATCATCTTCATCATCTCACTCTCCTCATCATAACCCAAGAGCTAGGTAAGATTCCATCCGGTTTTCTCCCCCTTTTGTAACCTACGAATTTTAGGGGTTTTGAGGGAGGAAATTGTTGAAAAATTGGATTCAATGATGAAATTGATGGTTGGGTTATGTCTAGGAACAAAGCTAGGAGCGGATTGAACGCGATTGGAAGCTCGAAACGAAGTTAGGAGCGGTTCGGTGTTGATTGGGTTCGATTCGGTGATTTTGACACATCGGTCATCTCGGCTCGGCAACGGCTCTCGCTTCAAGGGTGAGTTTTACTCACGTTTAGGCTTATTCCGTTTTGAAGTTAATTGTATGACGGAGTTTCGAAAGATTTTGAGTCGAAAACGTTATTTTGAAATATATCGCGTTTTAATGAAATTCGTAATCGTTGAGTTTTTGATTGAATTGCTTGATTGTTTAATGTTGATTGGACTGGTATATTGTCTGGTACTGTCTGTTTTTGAGTTAGGAATCGATCGGGGAAAGTTTCGGATCAATCGGAAACCAAAATTTCATGAAACAGGGCATTTTTGGCAATGCTGTCAAATGCGCACGACCCGTGCGCCTGGTTCGGGTCCAGTGTTCAAAAATTTTCTAACAGGGCGCACGACCCGTGCGTCCAGAGGCACGACCCGTGCGCCAAGTTCTGCCCAAAATTTTCAAAGTGCCCAAAATGATTCCGTTTCGATTCCGATCTTCTCCTAACCCTTTTCTAACCCTTCTAAAATGAAATTAGGCTTATAATGCCATGAATTTAAATATGTTTCAAAAAAGTTTTACAAAATACTTTTGATGTCCAAATCTTCTTAATAAACCGAATAATAGCATACGTGTGCGGATATGTTTTACTGATAACAAACGGACTGTGAGTCCTATGTGGTAAAGTATAAATTGATGAACTAAAGGTTCATACGACTGTAGATATATGTATATATTATATCGAGTATGGGTGACGACCCATGTTGACATACTAGGCAGGGTAGTCATGAACCCTTACCCTAGGCTCTGAGGCCAATAGCGGAACTGTTATTGGATAGGGGTTCGCCGAGAGACGCAAGTGGATTGCAGCCGGTGTTATGTTAAAAGTATTGTACTATGTTCGCCGGGAGACGCAAGTGGATTGCAGCCGGTGTTACGTAGAAGGGCCTAGGATGCTAGTTCATCGGGAGACGCCAGTGGATTGCAGCCGGTGTCTTACTAGGTCGAAGCCTTATTGTATGGTCCACCGAGATTAGCAAGTGGATTGCGGTCGGTGTCGTGTCAAACCTTAAAAATGTTTTAAACGGACCGAGAGTGTTAGTAGGGGTTCCGGTAGAACTCACTGAGATTGTATCTCACTGTTTAAATGTTGTTGTTTTACAGATAAACAGGGACAGAAGAAACCTCAGAGGCACGAGTAGGTGGCCCCGGGAGAAGAATGATGACTTAGTCTATGTTTAAGTTTAATTTCCTTCTGTTGTCCATGTACCACAACACTATGGCATTAGTGTTTCGTTTATCTTTCTTTCCGCTTTCTTGTATGACCCTGATTACCACAGTTGCTGACAGTTATGGTCTGAGTACCGTATGATCTTATTTGTGTATAAGATGGTTATGTTGTATTTCAGCAAAATTTTATAGTGGTATTCAGTGTCTGAACAGGAATTATTATCTCTGATGTTTTTACATTTGTTGCACTTTGGTATTTTTACATGTTGAATTTACCGGGGTGTTACAACAACAAAGGTTAAGAAGGCAGCAACAACACCAGCAATTTCAGCCACCAATCATGTCTGAACATGGTACTGGTGGTAGAAGCTCTAGAGGTGGACGCACTCCAAGAGGAGGAAGGCACTCTGATGCTGGAGGTAGAGAACGTGGTCGTGGACCACAAACTCATACAGAAACCTATGTTGATGATGAACACTGGCAGAGACAGCAACTCATCAATGCAGGGCCACAAGACATGGTCATTGACAGAGACAGGCCTATGCGTGATTATGCCGTGCTCAATCCTGCCCATTTACAAACAGGCATTGCAAGACCACCTATTCATACTGGTCACTTTGAATTCAAGCCAATGATGTTCCAAATGCTGCAGACTGCGGGGCAATTTGGGGGTTTTCCTCAAGAAGATCCTTATGCACATCTAAGGCAATTTTTGGATGTGTGTAGCAACTTTGTCATCCCTGGAGTCTCAGAAGATTCCTTCCGATTGAAGCTATTTCCATATTCTCTCAAGGATAAAGCCAAGAATTGGTTGAACTCCTTAGAGCCAAATTCAATTCACACTTGGGATGAGCTAGCTGAGAAATTTCTTGGAAAATACTTCCCTTCCAACAAAAATGCCAAGTTAAGAAATGACATCACTTCCTTCAAACAAAGGGAAGGCGAATCATTGTTTGAGGCTTGGGAGAGATGGAAGGAATTACTAAGAATTTGCCCACACCATGGTATACCCGTGGTTATTCAAATGGAGACTTTCTATAATGGTTTAGATCAGCCTACCAGGCTTATACTTGATGCTTCATCCGGTGGTGTCATATTGAACATGTCTTTCTCTGAGGCATGCAGGCTTATTGAAGACATAGCCACTCATAATGCCCATTGGCCTTCTGACAGATTCACTCCCGGAAAGAAGGTTGGTGTCCATGAGATAAGTGAAGTAACTGCCCTTTCTGCTCAGGTTGCTTCCCTGACCAACATGATTAAAAACCCGAGTACTCCAAACGTGGCAACGTCTGAAAAACAGACTGCTGCAGCTGTTGAACCAACACCATCTGGGGGAGTAGTGTGTGTCTATTGTGAAGGAGGGCATATCTACGAAGAATGTCCCCATAACCCTCAGTCTGTAAACTTTGTATCCCATAACAAAGGTAACAGTCCTTACTCCAACTCCTACAATTCAAACTGGAGAAATCACCCAAACTTTGGTTGGAAAAACAACAATTCTTTGAATGCTAGCGAAGCTGCTCCAGCGATACCCCCAGGATTTCCCCCTCAACAACAAAAGCAGTATACGCAGAATAACAACAACAGCAATTTGGAAGCCTTGATGAAAACTTTCATAAGTGATTGTAGGGAAACCTTACAGACCCATGAGTCTTCAATCAAAACTTTGGAGAACCAAATTGGACAGATAGCCTCAGCTCTTACTCAAAGGCAGAATGGATCTCTTCCATCCACAACTGAAACACCATCCTCATCTAAGTCAAACGGTAAAGATGTGGTGAATGCACAGGTAAATGCTATCTCATTAAGAAGTGGCACTGAGTATCCAGAACCAGCTATGCCTAAGGAATCTGAGGTGCCAGACAAGGGAATGGAGAAAAACAAAGGTGGAGAAAAAGAGAAGAATATTCCAGATATTGTGATGTCTAAACCAGACGCTACAACGTCTAGTTCTGAACCAGGAATCAAGACTGTTCCTAAGCTTGTACCTGAATATCCTCCTCCACCCTACCCTCAAAGACTAAAGAAAGCTCATGAGGACAAGCAATTCAGCAAGTTCATGGAGATGCTCAAACAGCTACACATAAACCTTCCCTTGGTTGAAGCTCTACAGCAGATGCCAAACTATGCCAAGTTCCTAAAGGATATCATCACCAAAAGAAGAAGGCTAGTGGAGTTTGAAACTATTGCTTTAACTGAAGAATGTAGCTTAATTATGCAGAATAAACTCCCTAGAAAACTGAAGGATCCTGGCAGTATTACTATACCATGCTCCATTGGAGATTTTTACCTTGGCAAAGCTTTATGTGACTTGGGAGCAAGTATTAACTTGATGCCCAAGTCCATTTATGATAAACTTGGTATAGGAACTGCCAGACCTACTTCTTTAAGCCTTACCTTAGCTGATAAAAGTAGAGTTTATCCTGAGGGCATATTAGAAGATGTTTTGATCAAAGTTGACAAATTTGTTTTTCCAGTGGACTTTGTTATTTTAGATTTTGATGCAGATAAGGAAGTTCCTATCATCTTGGGGCGACCATTTCTGGCCACTGGAAGGACACTCATTGATGTGCAGAAAGGAGAATTAATCATGAGGGTCAATGACCAAGAAGTCAAGTTCAACGTCCTCAACGCACTCAAGTATCCAGAACCTAACACAGAGGAATGTTCCTTTGTGGTTGCCCTTGACCATGTGGTTCAAAAACAATTCAATAAAGATAATGACCACTTGGAGAAGATTTTGGGCGAAGATGAGATTCAAGAGTTGTTAATAGAAGAAGCTGCTCCGTTAAACGTTACAACGTCAACTACAGACGTTGTCACGTCTGACTCCCCTGTACCCAAGGCGTGGACAAAGAAGTATGAATCTTTGGGGCAAGAAGACTCCAATCTCAAGAAGATAGTTCCTTCCATTGAAGAACCACCCACACTAGAGCTGAAGGTGTTACCTGATCACCTGAAGTATGCCTTCTTAGGGGAAAATGATTCTTTACCTGTAATCATTTCTTCTAATCTCTCACAAGAGCAGGAAAGTGATCTCATTAGCACCTTGAAAAGGCACAAGAAAGCCATTAGTTGGCAAATGACAGATATCAAGGGTATCAGTCCCACAATCTGTATGCACAGAATTGTCTTAGAAGAGAATGCAAAGAACAGCATTGAAGGACAAAGGCGATTGAACCCGATAATGAAAGAGGTGGTCAAGAAGGAAATCATCAAATGGTTAGACGCAGGAATCATCTACCCAATCAGTGACAGCTCATGGGTGAGCCCAGTTCAATGTGTACCAAAAAAGGGTGGAGTTACTGTGGTGACCAATGACAAAAATGAATTGATTCCAACAAGGACAGTGACTGGATAGAGGATATGTATGAACTACAGGAAGCTGAACAAAGCAACCAAGAAGGACCATTTTCCTTTGCCATTTATTGACCAGATGTTGGATAGACTTGCAGGCAAAGAATTCTATTGTTTCCTTGATGGTTACTCAGGATATAACCAGATAGCTATTGTGCCTGAGGACCAAGAGAAGACCACATTCACTTGCCCTTATGGTACCTTTGCCTTCAGAAGGATGCCGTTTGGGCTGTGTAATGCACCTGCAACATTCCAGAGGTGTATGATGGCTTTATTCTCAGATTTTATTCAAAATCCATGGAAGTTTTCATGGATGACTTTTCAGTCTATGGAGACTCATACAAGGCATGCTTGAGTAACTTAGAAGGAGTTTTAATAAGATGTGAAGAGACCAACTTAGTACTCAACTTGGAGAAATGCCACTTTATGGTTCAAGAGGGAATTGTTTTGGGGCATAAGATTTCAAAGAATGGGTTGGAGGTTGATAAAGCAAAAATTGATGTTATTGACAAATTACCTCCACCTACCACTGTCAAAGGTATTAGAAGTTTCTTAGGGCATGCTGGTTTTTACAGAAGGTTTATCAAGGATTTCTCAAAAATTTCCAAACCTTTGTGTCTGCTGCTGCAACGTGATAACGTCTTCAACTTTGATGAGCATTGTCATGAAGCCTTCCAGAAATTGAAGACTGCCCTTGTAACATCTCCTGTGATAGTCACTCCTGACTGGTCCAAACCATTTGAATTAATGTGTGATGCGAGTGACTACGCCGTGGGGGCTGTATTGGGTCAAAGGTATGGCAAAATTTTTCACTCTATCTATTATGCTAGTAAAACCTTAGATGATGCCCAATTAAATTATACTGTAACTGAGAAAGAGTTACTGGCTGTTGTATTTGCTTTTGACAAATTTCGATCATACTTGGTGGGTGCAAAAGTTATTGTTTTTACTGATCACTCAGCCATCAAGTATTTGATCACAAAAAAGGATGCAAAGCCAAGACTCATCAGATGGGTTCTCCTCCTTCAAGAATTTGACTTGGAAATTCATGATAAAAAGGGGGTGGAGAACCAAGTTGCTGATCACCTTTCTAGACTTGAGAATATTGATGTAGGTTCAGGTGCAGAAGAGATAAAAGAAAATTTCCCTGATGAGAAACTGCTGACAGTAGCCACAGTAGCTGAAGACGTTACCATGTCTATGGCAATTTCTGCAAACGTTATAACGTCTGATGCTACTGCACCCTGGTATGCTGATATAGTCAACTTCCTAGTCAGCAAGATTGTGCCTATAGATTTCAACCATCAGCAAAGAAAAAAGTTCTTCCACACTGTGAAGCACTATTTATGGGATGAGCCCTATCTGTATAAGATGTGTCAAGATCAGTTGCTTAGGAGATGCCTTGCTGAAGAGGAACAACTCCATGTATTACAACAATGTCATGCATCACCTTATGGTGGACATTTTGGAGGAACCAGAACTGCAGCAAAGGTGTTACAGTCAGGATATTATTGGCCAACACTCTTCAAAGATGCTCATGAATTGGTGAAGAACTGTGATAAATGCCAAAGAGCTGGAAACATCTCCAACAAGCAAGAGATGTCATTGACAAATATCCTTGAAGTGGAACTGTTTGATGTTTGGGGAATGGACTTCATGGGGCCATTTCCTATGTCTCATGGAAACTTATACATTTTGGTAGCTGTGGATTATGTATCCAAATGGGTCGAAGCTGTTGCATTGCCCAATAATGAAGCTAAATCAGTTAGCAAATTCCTTAAGCAAAACATCTTCACAAGATTTGATACTCCAAGAGCTATAATCAGTGATGAAGGCTCTCACTTCTGTAATAAGCTAATTGAGAACTTATTGGCTAAGTACGGAGTGAAGCACAAGATTGCTACAGCTTATCACCCACAGACAAGTGGTCAAGCAGAAATTTCCAACAGAGAAATTAAAAGGATACTTGAGAAGATGGTTGGTCCAAACAGGAAAGAATGGTCCATGCACCTTGATGATGCACTGTGGGCGTACAGAACAGCATTTAAGACACCACTGGGCTTGTCGCCATACAAGCTAGTCTTCGGAAAAGCTTGTCATCTGCCTATTGAACTCCAACACAAAGCTCACTGGGAACTGAAGCAACTGAACTTAGATCATTCAAAGGCTGGAGAAGCAAGACTCCTTCAACTAAATGAGCTAGATGAATTCAGGCACACTGCCTATGAGAATTCAGCAATGTATAAGGAGAAAACCAAGAAGTGGCACGATCAGAAAATTCAAAGAAGGGAGCTAGTAGAGGGACAATCAGTTTTGCTGTTTAATTCAAGATTAAAGTTGTTCCCTGGGAAGCTAAAATCAAGATGGTCAGGACCTTTCAAGCTGGTAAAAGTCTATCCTCATGGTGCTGTGGACCTGTTTGATGAGAAAACTAATTCCATTTTCAAAGTCAATGGCCAAAGAGTGAAGCATTACCATGGAGAACATGTGGTTAGGGACAAGACCACAGTGGCTCTCAACAACCCCTGAATTCAAAAAGGGAATAGTCTGGCTGAAGACTCTTAAAGCAAGCGCTCTTGGGAGGCAACCCAATGGTTTTAACTAACCAGCAATTTTGTGTCTTTAAATTTTTGTTTTGTGCAGGAATGGGAGCTGAAGTATGGTAAACGTTATAACGTCTTACGTGTCTGGGACGTTGTCACGTTTTCTGACTGGGTAAAATTTTAAATGAGAAAGAAAAGAAAAATGAGTCAAGCAGTTTTCAAATTTTAAATGGAAATATTTCTTTTTTTTCGAAGACGTGACTGCCAAAGTGACCATGACGTCACTTCCAACGGTTACCCCTTTTTCCCAAACCCACGCCACCACCTACTTCTCAACTCCCCATAAAACCTCCCCAATAAACACACACCAGTTACAATCATCAAAACCACCTTCATACACTTTCAGAAACCGCAATCTTATCCCAAATCCCAAATCTCAAATCTCAAATCTTCCACTCTCCAGAAAAATTCATTCAATCACCATGACAAAAACCAAGCAAGCTGCAGTAAAATCATCTGGGAAAGGAAAGAATGTTAACCCAAGTTCGTCCTCTGTTCCAATTCCAGAAATCCCTATTCCTTCAAAGAAGAAAGCTTTGCTACCAGAAAGAGGTTTCAGCTTGGAAAACCCAAACCCTGATTTTCTCGCAACAGTGGCAGCATTAGGATGGCAAAAATTTGTAGTTCACAGAAAGGAATACATTGCAACTCTGGTGCATGACTTCTACAAGGGAATCGTTGAAAGAACCGATGGAGAGCCTTCAAGCACCTCCATTGTTCGCGGTGAAGAAGTCAAATTTGGTGTAAGAGTCATAAATGACTACTTTGGGCTGGGTTACTATGGCAAGGCAGTTGAGGTGAAGCAAAAGACTTACGGAGTGGCAGAGATGACTGAAATCAAAGAAAGGATATGTGTTGAAGGAGCTGTTTGGGAGCGAAGAGGCGACCATGGGAACGAATTCAAAATTTTGAAGAGATACCTTTGTGATGAGGCCAGTGCTTGGTTTCATTTCATTAGGCATTGCTTGATACCCACTTCTCACACTCTCTGGGTTGATACAGAGAGGCTGATTGCTATTGATGCCATTATGTCAAGAGATAAGATTGAGGTGGGTAAGCTCATCAACAGGGAGATAAACAAATGGCAGAACAGGAAGGATGGATACCTATACTTCCCTTGTTTAATCACTGATCTCTGCATGGAGGCTGGAGTGGAGATTGAAGCATCTGAGCTAAGAGAGGAACCCCAAGGGGCATTCTCTACAAAGTTCAAAGCTAGGCAGAGAGCTGCAGATGCTACCACGTCAGTTGATGCACAGACGTTACAACGTCTGGTGGACCAGCAAAACAGCCTAGCCAAGTTTGTCAAGGAGCAATTTGAGTGGCAAAAGAAGGTGAATGCACAGACAACAAAAGGCAAGATGGTGATTGAAGAACCAGTACTTCCAGATTGGATGCAAGAGGAAGATGAAGACAACATACCCTTATCAACAATGAACCTCAGGGCATTGAAGAAGGAAAAAGTCAAGAAAACAAGAAAACCAGCCACAAAAAGAAAGAGCCCAGCAAAGAAAAAGTAGAAGAAGGTAAGTAGTGAGGAAGAAGAGCTTAAATCAGCTGATATGGATAGCATCAGTGAGAGTGATGCAGAGGAATCAATGAAGGTGAGTAGGGAAATCCTAAGTGATGATGAGGAAGAAACACATTCAGAAGAGAAAGGAAGCTCCAGTGATAAGACTGATATTGAGGCTGACTCTCCACCGACCCAAACACTCAAAGAACCAGCCCAGCCCACACCTCCATCACCAAAAGCCAAACAACCCCAACCCTCAGCTAAAGAACAATCTGAACCTCAAGATCAACCCATTTCAAAACCCACCCCCACTCAACCTGAACCAGCTAAAGAGCCATCACAACCATCCATTCCAGAAGTAACCAGTGCAGACGTGACTACGTCTGAACCAACTGCTGTTGAAACTAACCCAGACCCACAACTCATTCCCCCACCCAAAAGGCAAAGATTCAAGACTGTACCCACCCAGAGTCCATTTGGGAAGAAGAAAAGGCGTGAATTAGCCGCTGCAAGTGAAGAAGCAAGACATGGTGAAGAAGAAGAGCAACTAGTTGATGCTCCTGCAACCAAAAGGCAAAAGTTGCAGGTAAGAAAAAAATCAGAAGCTGCTAAAGACAAGCCAGCAACAGCTACCAGTGCAGCATTTGTTGCTGCTAGTGGTTCAGAGAATGCTCCTGCTGTTGTTGCTGAAGAAAAAGCTGCAGACGTTACAACGTCTCAAGAGCCAGAGGTTGAAAAAGCCCAGGGGAACCCCAAAGAGCAGCAGCAGATTCATCCTGCAGAGCTGGAAAAGCAGAAAGCATGGGAGGAAGCAAAGAAAAGAGTTGTTGAGAGCAGTGCAAAGATGCCCCAAGAAACTGAAGTCTCAGTTGATGCTGGTGATGGTGAAGGAGAGAAGAAGAAGAAGGAAAAGAAAAAGAAGACTGTGCAAGCAAGCATCCCAGCCAGACAGAGTGGAAGGCTCAGGTCTGGTGCTCTGAACAAGTAAGTTAGCCCTCTTTTTAGCAGTAGTATAGTTATAGTTTATAATTTCAGTACAAATAAATAGCTGTCCAGACGTTACAACGTCTAGAGAGTTAGTAGTCAGTAGTTGTTTTGTTTCTGTTGTGTGTGAATGTTCCTCTCCCATTTTTCAAATTCAGTGAGCAGTAGGGACACTGCTCATCTTTCTGTTTGGGGGGGGGGGGGGATCATTTTTATGTTTTGTGTATGCATAAAATCAAATGCAAAATCAGTTCACTTCCCTACTCGAGTAATCATCAAAAATGTTTCTCTTTGGGCTAAATCTAGGAATGACTGTGTGTGAATTTGTGTGAATAGCTGATGCATGCTTAGATGAATAGAATTGATTACTGCTTCCACACAAACTCTGTTTTGAGGAAAACCTGGCTAGCTAGGGACTATGTGATGCAAAGCTAGTTTTGGTTGACTATGGTGATGGTAAAACTTGATTAAAAACTTAGAGTAGCAGTAGAAGCTAAGTTTGGGGGTATATCAGGTTGTACTAAGGCTGGGTGCAAAGACTGTAGGATGATTAGTGCTTGTGTAGTGTGTGTGCAACGTTGTAGCGTCTACCCGTAACGTTATAACGTATGCCGTGTGTGTTTTCGTGTTGTGTTCTATGTTATCAAACGTTGTAGCGTCTCACCTATAAACGTTATAACGTCTACTCCAAAAAGACCAAAAAGTGTGTGTTGTTTCAAATAAGTTGAAAAATCCACATGTTCTCTGTGTTTGCTGAAATTCCCCAAAAACAAATACTGGGCACCTGTTTAAAAAAAAAAAAAAAGAAAGTGAAATGAATCAAATGAAAGTTGCTCAGTAATAAGGGGGTTGCAGTCCTGTGTGTGTGAGTTAGAAAAGTAGTTTGCACAAATCTAGTCCTAGCACCCAAGTTAAGACCCTTTGTCGTGCTTCAAATAACCCTCATGTCTTATGTGGAAATGTTAGCCTACTCTCTGTTTTGAAAGATGTTATACTCTCACCATATGGAAACCACTCTTTCATAGGCTAGGGTAGCTTCTGAACCTAGCTAGGAATAGAATTGATACAGATATCACACACTCACTTTGGGCAGTAATGAATCTAGAATTTAATTGTGCATTGGTGCGTGAGTGTGTAGTGAAAGTCTGAAGGAATTAGCCCCTTGAGGAAAAAATTTTGATCAAAAATGGATGAGCAGGGTGTAAACTGCTGGTGTATTTAATTTCTTGCATCTTTTCATATGTTGTATTTCAATTGCTTGAGGACAAGCTATGGTTTAAGTTTGGGGGTGTGATAACTCATATTTATATGAGTTATTTATACTCATTCAAAGTAAATCATGCAAGTTCTCTGGCAATAGTAGGTTGTTTCTATTAAGTTTCTGTTAGTTTATTGCTTTTTAGTTAGAAAGGGGCTAAATTACAAATTCTAGGCATTTTGGCCCCAATTGGCGCCTTTGTGAACATTTTGATGCTTCTTGTGTTTGTACAGTGAGCTGAACGTGGCAACGTCCCTCATCACGTCTGAAGAAGGGCAGCAGAGCAAGAAAGTAATATCTCATTTTGGCGCGCATGTAATGATGGTCAAAGATCTGGAAATGAGGAAGATCTTCTCTCTCCTCAGCGCTGACGCGGCTGACGCACTGTAGCAGTGCGGTGTCACTTCAGATGCAGAGTCAACTCGCAAGCAAGCTTGGAAGGTGGGGAATGACATCGGCAAGCATGTGACCCCTTTGTTCCTTGGCTATAAGAAAGGCATCAATGGGCATCACGAACAGGATCATCGACCCATCCACTCATCATCTACCTTCCTCCATTTTCAGAGATAGTTTTTCTAAAAGAAGTTCTGGACACAGACTTCTTCATTTTAAATTTTCTCAAAGCTCCAATTTTTCATCTTCATTCGCAACCATTACGGTGAAGCTCAGACGTTGTAACGTCTTTACAGCGTGCATGAAGGAAGGACACTTAGGCGTATCTTTTGCGTTTAGTCTCCTTTTCTCTATGTACGGTACTTGGATTTTAACTCCTCTTATTTCTGTAAGGATGCTCAGTATGAGCTAAACATTTGTAGTTGGGTTGTTGTTTTGCATGTAATGAACCTCTAGTTTAATGCTATGAAGTATTGATGTTTATGCGTTTTAAATCTTTGCATGTTAATATTTCCAAACTTGTTTTGAACTGGCCACTTAAAATAAGTAGATTCATAGGTACAGACATGGTCTATGAAAAGAACTCAAAGATTTATGTGAATGAAAAGCTGCACTAAAGACATTTAGGCATTTTTATCTAAGTCTAGACATAGAATGGATAATAGTTCATAGGACATTGCTGTGGGTACTTAAAATACAGGAGTAGGCCTACATAGAACCTAGACATAGGAATTCTAGTACTTGAAGCTCTGACGTTTTGTGACTGAAAAGCACAGCTCTTTTGCAACAGCGTTCAAACGTTATAACGTCTATACAACATAGCATTTGTACGTAATAACGTGTAAACGTTATAACGTCTGACTAGAGGAGATTTACTTGCATGCAGCAATCCAACTCATACTCTTCCATATTCACAACCACTTCTTATTTACTTGCTTTATCTACGCTTTTAGTCTTAATACCAACTTTTAGTGTCGACTTATCACTTGTTTCACTTGTGTTTTGAAGACTTGAAGTTTGAAAGTTAATCAATCCTCGTGGGAACGATCTCTTACTTTTTATCCACTTTATTACTTGTACGACGTGTATACTTGCACTGACATTGCGATTATAAAACACACGGACGCAACACTAGCCACTTCCTAGTTCGTTGTAAGTGATTAAGATTAGATAAGGAATAGGCTAGGATTGGCTAGCCACTTCCTAGTTTATGCTAGCCACTTCCTAGTTCATTGTAAGTGATTAAGAATAGATAAGGAATAGGCTAGGATTTGGAAGCCACTTTCTAATTATTGCTAGCCACTTCCTATTTCATTCTAAGAGATTAAGAATAGATTAGGAAAAGGCTTGGACTGGCTAGCCACTAGGAATGGCTAGCTGTAACACCCATTTCTACCCGGCAATTTAAAAATAAAAATCAGAGTTTTCGAAAACAAATGGATGTACATTTTCCGACTAAAACCACAAAATGAACATAGTTAAGTCATTGGTAAAAACAGATACATAGCACTTTAAAAATAAGCCAACTTCCATTACTACGCAGCGGATTTTCAAAAAGGTTTTAACTCAAGATAATCACGGCCTCTTTATCCAACTTAAGACAACTCATAAAACAGCGACAACCAACATTAAAATTCATACAATAGGATAACAAAATAAAATAGTAATAATATGCGTTCATCCCCCCGAGTGCTACGTATCGGAGCGACGACACTGACTCGAACAAACGAAGGTATACAGCCTTCATTCGTGGTTACCTGCACGTTACCAACGGAAGGGTAACATTCAAACAGAAGGGGTGAGATATCAAACCATATAATAGAATGTATGAAAAACAATATATATCGGAATCAGGACATCTCAATTCATCACTTCACAACAATCAAATAACTGCAATAATCACGAATCATCAACATAACCACTCATCAAAATGCAAATGGGCCATCAGCGGTACCCTCAACAAAATACAATGGGCCATCAGCGGTACCCTCAACAAAATACAAATGGGCCATCAGCGGTACCCTCATCAAAATACAAATGGGCCATCAGTGGTACCATCATCAAACTACAGTTGGGCCATCAGCGGTACCCTCAACAAAATACAATTGGGCCATCAGCGGTACCCTCAACAAAATACAAATCAACGACTTAACCAACAATTATCAACTGACCAATTTAACCACTTAACCAACAATTAATCTTTTCAACAATTTTACAATTAATAATTGACAACGTAATCAACAATTAGCCAACCGGGGGCCTAATGAGCCTAAAGCGCCCAACAACAGCAAACATGGCGCCCTATGCGCCCGGCAACAGCAAACATGCAAACAACAACAGCAAACAGCAACAGCAAACAGCAAGCAGCAACAGCAAACAACAAGAGCAAACAGCAAGCATGGCGCCCATGGCGCCCAGCAACCAACGGACAACAAGCACAGGCAGCCACACATGGCGCTCATGGCGCTCAGTGCGCCTAGCAACATCAGCAACACAAGCAACGGGCAGCCAGACTTCGCGCCCTTGGCGCCTAGCAACATCAGCAACACAAGCAACGGGCAGCCAGACTTGGCGGCCTTGGCGCCCATGGCGCCCAGCAAAATCAGAAACACAAGCAATGGGCAGCCAGACTTGGCGCCCGGTGTAACGCCCTAAAATAATTTAATTTATTAATTAAATTATGTTATTGGAGGGATTACAATATTTGTTTAAGTAGAATAATTTAAGTATAATTGTTTTATTGTAGGAGGTGAAAAGAATTAAAAAGGTGGTGTAAAAATGGGCCCAAGCCACTTAAGTGACCCAAGCCCATTCCAATTATCCTAAAACCTAAGAATTATGGTCATTCCACCAAAGAAAGAGATTCAGCGCAACTGAGAGAGTGAGAAGGAAGTGAGGCGCGATTTCAAGCATAGAGGAGGAGAGGAACTTGTCTTCATCTTGGCTTAGGTAAGCCTTCATCAATCCTTTTCCCTTCCATTTATTTTCCTCTTCCATGTGGTGGTCTAAAACCCTTCCTTGATCCATGTTGCGTTTTTTTTTCCCCTAAATTTGTGCTGGATGCGAATTGCGTAGAAGAGGAGGGAGGGGGCTGCTGCGAATTCTTGGTGACTTTGGCTCGTCGTGTTGCGGAGTTTTGCACGTGACGCATTCATCGTGGTTTCGGGCATATAAACATTCGAGGTAAGGGTGAGCGTTTCCAATTTAATGTAGTTGAGTATACGGAGGGTTTGTGGGTTTTTGGGAGTAGTTGAATTCGCAATTTATATATATATCAAGAGGAGTAATGGATCGAATTGTTGTGTTAATATGCGAAATTTCTTATGATGTGAGGAGATGAAATGCGAATTGCCCCTATGATAGGAAAAAGATGAAATTCGAATTATGTTGCTGATAATCAAATAGTGTTGCTGCTGTGTGCAGATTTTTATATTGCTGTTGCTGTTAATTTTTATATTGCTGTTGCTGTAATTTTTTATATTGATGTTGCTGTTAATTTATTTTTATATTGCTGTTGCTGTTAATTTTTATATTGCTGTTGCTGTTAATTTATTTTTATATTGCTGTTGCTGTTAATTTATTTTTATATTGCTGTTGCTGTTAATTTTTATATTGCTGTTGCTGTAATTTTTTATATTGCTGTTGCTGTTAATTTATTTTTATATTGCTGTTGCTGTTAATTTTTATATGGCTGTTGCTGTCACTTATATACGCTGTTGCTGTCCATGAAATGTGCTGTTTGCACCAATGAAATGTCGCTGTTTTTACCAATAAAATTCTGCTGTTTTGGCAATTTAAAGTTGCTGTTGTTGCCGCTGTTTCAGCCTATAAAAACCACTGTTTTTGCGCAAATGATGGCCACTGTTTCAGTTTCGATTTAGTGTAAAATTGCTACTGTTTTGCGCAAATAATGGCCACTGTTTTCAGTTTCGATTTGATGTAAAATTTCTACTGCTTTTGCGCAATAATGTCCACTGTTTTCAGTTTTGATTTGATGTCAAAGTGCTACTGTTTTTGCGCATAAATGGCCACTGTTTTTCAGCTTCGATTTGTTGCGTTTATTAACCGAATTTCTGTATTTTGTAAAAGAGAAGAGCGTGTAAATGTGACTTTGATGCTATTACTATTTTTCCGGTTAAAAATGTGAGGTTTTCTTCTACTTGGAAAATGAGATGCCCTTCCCAAATTTAATTGTGGCGCTTCCTAAGTATGAAAGGGAAATGTTTATTCCATAATTTTAAAGATGTTGTTACATTATTTTTGAATGTGATTGTTTGTGAAGAGTGGTGATATTAATATGATGACTATGACGAATACACTCTATGAGTGTCTTATGGTGGTGATGATGAGTACTCCGGGTGAGCAAATTTTGGTGATTGCACATGTGTCCATAGTGTCTCATAGCATGTGCATCTTATGACGAATAGGCTTCGGCCTCTTAGTGACGGTGTGCCCATAGTGGCTTATTATGACGAGTATGGTACCATCATGCATATGCCCAGGTGTGGGTTGCATCTTCATGCGCATTCATTTTTTTTTATGACGGGTGACGTGAATTGTGAGTTTGTTTGGTGTTGTGTGTAACGACGATGAAGTTGACATTAGTGACGATGTTGTGTGATAGTTACTCACTTTACTCTGCTGTATGCTTAATTATATTTTGTTGAAAATTCTCACCCCTTCTGCTTGGAATGTTGCTCTATTGTGGCAACGCTGCAGGTGACTCCGATTGAAGGACATGCTGCCTTCCTTTATAGCGGTTGAGATGTTTTGAGTCGCTCTCTGATATTGTAACACCTAGGGGGCGGGGTTGAAGTTGATGACTTATTTAATTAACTGTTTTAATAATTTTATTGATGTGTGAGACGTGTTTGAGCGATTTTTGGTGAGTTGTCGCTATTTCCGCTGTGATGAGATATTTTGAAGTTCGACTTTTGGTGACGAATGCGTTTTTACCCAAATGTTAAAGGCGTAGTCGATGAGTTTTATAAATGAAGAATGTGACATTCCTTTTCTACTAATTAGATTATTTTTTTTTGAAAACGAAAGTACTCTGATAATGACGTATAATTTAAGGAATAGAAACGGGGTGTTACATTAGTGGTATCAGAGCAGTTCGGTCTGTCCGGCCGGTGGTCAAGTTGTCGAGTCGAGTAACATTCGAGTCTGGTTACTCGTATCTAAATTTTGTTTTCTGTTGCAGTACTAGAATGGCAGGACGGAACGATGCTGCACTTGCTGCTGCTTTGCAGGCTATAGCTGGAGTTGTGGGTAACATACCCAATGCTATTGTTGATGGGACGCGTAGTTTGGCTACGTTTCAGCGTGAGAGCCCTCCTGCTTTTGAAGGCGGGTATAATCCTGATGGTGCCCTTGAGTGGCTTAGTGAGATGGAGCGGATCTTCCGCGTTATGGATTGCACCGATGCTCAGAAGGTTCGCTATGGCACACATATGTTGAAGAAAGAGGCTTATGATTGGTGGAGGACTACTAGTCAAGGGTTGACGGCTGCCAATGAGGGGATTACCTGGGCTGTGTTTGAGAGAGAATTCAAGAGAAAGTACTACCCGGAGGATGTCCGCGGGAAGAAGGAGGTTGAGTTCCTGAGGCTTGAGCAAGGCAACATGACTGTAACCGAGTATGCTGCAAAATTCACTGAGCTGTCTAAGTTTTACCCTCATTATGATAGAGAGGGTGCGGAGTTCTCCAAATGCATCAAATTTGAAAATGGATTGCGTGCTGACATTAAGAGGGCCATAGGGTACCAGCAGATTCGTGTGTTTCCATTGTTGGTTAATAGCGCCAGAATTTTTGAGAAGGACAATAATGCTTTCTCCAGAGTCATGAAAGAAAAACAAAAGAATTTCTCAAGTCGTGGTAAGCCATATGAGGCGCCTGCTGGTAAGGGCAAGGGTAAGTTTGTCGGTGGGCCTAAGCGAAGTGGGGGAGATGCTGCGGCCAGTGTTACTTGTTACTCGTGTGGGAAAGTGGGTCATAAAAGTCCAGATTGCCCAAGCGGGGATAAGAAGAGATGTTATCGGTGTGGACAAGAGGGGCATATATCTTCCGGATGTGATAAGAAAGAAGTGGTATGTTTCAACTGCGGGGAGAGTGGTCATGTTAGTACACAGTGTTCGAAACCCAAGAAGGAGAAGTCCTTTGGAAAAGTGTTCGCTCTGGCTGAGTCTGATGTAGTGAACGAGATTCGAGGTACGTGCTATATCAATAATTTTCCTCTTGTTGTTATTGTTGATACTGGTGCTACCCATAGTTTTATTGCTGCTGCATGTGTTGAGAAGTTAAGCCTTGTTTTATCTGATATGTTGAGGGAGATGGTCATCGACACTCCAGCTAAGGGTTCGGTGACTACCTCCGTTGTTTGTGCCAAATGTCCTGTATTTGTATATGGTAGAGAATTCTTAATTGATTTGATCTGTTTGCCGCTGAGTGGAATGGATGTCATTCTGGGTATGGACTGGTTAGTTGATAACCATGTCCATATCAACTGTCGAGAGAGGTCCGTGAGTTTTGAGTCGCCTGACGGGGAGTCTGGTCTGTTATCTGCGGGTCAGCTGCATAGGGTGATGAGAGAAGAGGTTCAGCTGTTTTCTTTGTTGGCGTCGTTGTCTGCTGAAAGCCAAGCGAAGATTGATGTGTTGCCGGTAGTGCGTGAGTTTTCTGAGGTGTTCCCTGACGAGATTCCGGATGTACCACCAGAGAGAGAGCTGGAGTTTGCTATTGACCTGGTTCCCGGCACTAAGCCTGTGTCTATGGCGCCATATAGGATGTCGGCATCTGAGTTGGCAGAATTGAAAAAGCTACTTGAAGATTTATTAGAAAAGAAGTTTGTAAGACCGAGTGTGTCACCTTGGGGAGCTCCAGTGTTGCTAGTGAAAAAGAAAGACGGTAGTATGAGGTTGTGCGTAGACTATCGGCAGTTAAATAAAGTTACGATCAAGAACAAGTACCCGTTGCCAAGAATTGACGACTTGATGGATCAGTTAGTGGGTGCTAAAGTATTTAGCAAGATTGACTTAAGGTCTGGTTATCATCAGATCAAGGTCAAGGATGAAGATGTCCAGAAGACGGCATTTAGGACAAGATATGGGCACTATGAGTATTCCGTTATGCCTTTCGGTGTGACTAATGCGCCGGGGGTATTTATGGGGTACATGAACCAAATCTTCCGTGAGTACTTGGATAAGTTTGTCGTAGTTTTCATTGATGACATTCTGATTTACTCTAGGTCAGAAGAGGAGCATGCGGAACATCTGAGGCTGGTGTTAGAAATTCTGAAGGATCGAAAGTTGTATGTGAAGCTGTCCAAGTGTGAGTTTTGGTTGAAAGAAGTCAGTTTCCTCGGTCACGTGATTTCTAGTGAGGGAATTGCGGTGGATCCTTCCAAAGTTGACGCAGTGTTACAATGGGAGTCTCCAAAGTCAGTTACAGAGATAAGGAGTTTTCTGGGGTTGGCAGGTTATTATAGAAGGTTTATTGAGGGGTTCTCGAAGTTGGCTCTGCCATTGACTCAATTGACCTGCAAGGGTAGGGCTTTTGTTTGGAATGACCGATGTGAAGAAAGTTTCAACGAGCTGAAGAAGAAGTTGACTACGTCTCCGGTGTTGACCCTGCCTAATCCGGTTGAACCGTTTGTGGTTTATTGTGATGCGTCTAAGATGGGATTGGGTGGTGTACTTATGCAGAATGGGAAGGTGATCGCTTATGCGTCGAGGCAATTGAGAATTCATGAAAAGAATTACCCTACTCACGACTTAGAACTTGCTGCTGTGGTATTCGCATTAAAAATTTGGAGGCATTACTTGTATGGATCGAGATTTGAGGTGTTCAGTGATCACAAGAGTCTACGGTATCTGTTCGACCAGAAAGAATTGAATATGAGACAGCGCCGGTGGTTAGAGCTATTGAAGGATTATGATTTTGAATTGAGTTATCACCCGGGAAAAGCGAATGTGGTTGCGGATGCGCTGAGTCGGAAGACCTTGCACATGTCGGCATTGATGGCCAGAGAGCTTGAGTTAATTGAGCAGTTCAGGGACATGAGTTTAGTGTGTGAAGTTACGTCTCAGAGTGTCAGGTTAGGTATGTTGAAAATTGGCAATGACTTTATGACGAGTATCCGAGAGGCGCAGAAATTAGATGTGAAATTAGTTGATCTGATGAGTGGGATCGGTCAGTCTGAGAATGAAGACTTCGTGATAGATACGCAAAATGTATTGAGGTATCGTGGGAGAATTTGTGTTCCCGAAGATGAGGAGATGAGAAAGGCAATTCTCGAGGAAGGGCATAAGAGTAAGTTGAGTATCCACCCTGGAGCGACGAAGATGTACCAAGATCTGAAGAAGATGTTCTGGTGGCCTGGGTTGAAGCGCGACGTGGCGCAGTTTGTGTATTCGTGTTTGACCTGTCAGAAATCGAAAGTCGAGCATCAGAAGCCTGCGGGAATGATGCAACCGTTGAATGTTCCAGAATGGAAGTGGGATAGTATCTCCATGGATTTTGTGACCGGGTTACCCAATACGGTGAGAGGGCATGATTCAATTTGGGTGGTTGTGGATAGATTGACGAAGTCGGCTCATTTTATTCCTATCGGTATTAAGTATCCAGTGTCGAGATTGGCTGAAATCTACATTCAGGTGATTGTGAAGCTGCATGGGGTTCCTTTGTGCATTGTGTCTGATAGGGACCCAAGGTTCACTTCGGAATTTTGGAGTAGTTTGCAGAAGGAGTTGGGTTCGAAATTGAGGTTAAGTTCAGCTTATCATCCTCAGACTGATGGGCAGACAGAAAGGACAATCCAATCATTGGAAGACCTGTTGAGGTCATGTGTTCTAGAGCAGGGAGGTGCGTGGGATACTCATCTCCCGTTAATTGAGTTCACCTACAACAACAGCTATCATTCCAGTATCGGGATGGCGCCGTTTGAGGCGTTGTATGGCCGGAGGTGTAGGACTCCGGTGTGTTGGTACGAAACTGGGGAAAGTTTAGTACTTGGACCTGAGCTAGTCAGAGAGACTACTGAGAAGGTAAAGATGATCAGAGAGAAAATGAAAGCGTCGCAGAGTCGGCAGAAGAGCTACCATGATAAGAGAAGGAAAGATTTAGAATTTGAAGCTGGTGACCACGTGTTCTTGAGGGTCACGCCGATGACTGGTGTTGGTCGAGCGCTGAAATCTAAAAAGTTAACTCCTCGATTCATCGGGCCGTATCAGATTACAGAGAGAGTTGGAAATGTTGCATATCGGGTGGCCTTACCACCTAACCTTTCAAACTTGCACGACGTGTTTCACGTGTCGCAGCTTCGGAAGTATGTTGCGGATCCGTCTCATGTGATTCAACTAGATGATGTAGAAGTGCGGGACAACCTCACCGTGGAGACTATGCCAGTTAGAATTGACGACCGTGAAGTAAAAGTGTTAAGGGGCAAGGAGATTAATTTAGTGAAAGTGGTTTGGTTGGGAGCCGTGGGCGAGAGCATGACGTGGGAATTGGAAAGTAAGATGAAAGAAGCCTATCCAGAGTTATTTGATTCAGGTAATTTCGAGGACGAAATTCTCTAAGTGGGGGAGAGTTGTAACGCCCTAAAATAATTTAATTTATTAATTAAATTAAGTTATTGGAGGGATTACAATATTTGTTTAAGTAGAATAATTTAAGTATAATTGTTTTATTGTAGGAGGTGAAAAGAATTAAAAAGGTGGTGTAAAAATGGGCCCAAGCCACTTAAGTGACCCAAGCCCATTTCAATTATCCTAAAACCTAAGAATTATGGTCATTCCACCAAAGAAAGAGATTCAGCGCAACTGAGAGAGTGAGAAGGAAGTGAGGCGCGATTTCAAGCATAGAGGAGGAGAGGAACTTGTCTTCATCTTGGCTTAGGTAAGCCTTCATCAATCCTTTTCCCTTCCATTTAGTTTCCTCTTCCATGTGGTGGTCTAAAACCCTTCCTTGATCCATGTTGCGTTTTTTTTTCCCCTAAATTTGTGCTGGATGCGAATTGTGTAGAAGAGGAGGGAGGGGGCTGCTGCGAATTCTTGGTGACTTTGGCTCGTCGTGTTGCGGAGTTTTGCACGTGACGCATTCATCGTGGTTTCGGGCATATAAACATTCGAGGTAAGGGTGAGCGTTTCCAATTTAATGTAGTTGAGTATACGGAGGGTTTGTGGGTTTTTGGGAGTAGTTGAATTCGCAATTTATATATATATATATATATCAAGAGGAGTAATGGATCGAATTGTTGTGTTAATATGCGAAATTTCTTATGATGTGAGGAGATGAAATGCGAATTGCCCCTATGATAAGAAAAAGATGAAATTCGAATTATGTTGCTGATAATCAAATAGTGTTGCTGCTGTGTGCAGATTTTTATATTGCTGTTGCTGTTAATTTTTATATTGCTGTTGCTGTAATTTTTTATATTGCTGTTGCTGTTAATTTATTTTTATATTGCTGTTGCTGTTAATTTTTATATTGCTGTTGCTGTTAATTTATTTTTATATTGCTGTTGCTGTTAATTTATTTTTATATTGCTGTTGCTGTTAATTTTTATATTGCTGTTGCTGTAATTTTTTATATTGCTGTTGCTGTTAATTTATTTTTATATTGTTGTTGCTGTTAATTTTTATATGGCTGTTGCTGTCAGTTATATACGCTGTTGCTGTCCATGAAATGTGCTGTTTGCACCAATGAAATGTCGCTGTTTTTACCAATAAAATTCTGCTGTTTTGGCAATTTAAAGTTGCTGTTGTTGCCGCTGTTTCAGCCTATAAAAACCACTGTTTTTGCGCAAATGATGGCCACTGTTTCAGTTTCGATTTAGTGTAAAATTGCTACTGTTTTGCGCAAATAATGGCCACTGTTTTCAGTTTCGATTTGATGTAAAATTTCTACTGCTTTTGCGCAATAATGTCCACTGTTTTCAGTTTTGATTTGATGTCAAAGTGCTACTGTTTTTGCGCATAAATGGCCACTGTTTTTCAGCTTCGATTTGTTGCGTTTATTAACCGAATTTCTGTATTTTGTAAAAGAGAAGAGCGTGTAAATGTGACTTTGATGCTATTACTATTTTTCCGGTTAAAAATGTGAGGTTTTCTTCTACTTGGAAAATGAGATGCCCTTCCCAAATTTAATTGTGGCGCTTCCTAAGTATGAAAGGGAAATGTTTATTCCATAATTTTAAAGATGTTGTTACATTATTTTTGAATGTGATTGTTTGTGAAGAGTGGTGATATTAATATGATGACTATGACGAATACACTCTATGAGTGTCTTATGGTGGTGATGATGAGTACTCCGGGTGAGCAAATTTTGGTGATTGCACATGTGTCCATAGTGTCTCATAGCATGTGCATCTTATGACGAATAGGCTTCGGCCTCTTAGTGACGGTGTGCCCATAGTGGCTTATTATGACGAGTATGGTACCATCATGCATATGCCCAGGTGTGGGTTGCATCTTCATGCGCATTCATTTTTTTTATGACGGGTGACGTGAATTGTGAGTTTGTTTGGTGTTGTGTGTAACGACGATGAAGTTGACATTAGTGACGATGTTGTGTGATAGTTACTCACTTTACTCTGCTGTATGCTTAATTATATTTTGTTGAAAATTCTCACCCCTTCTGCTTGGAATGTTGCTCTATTGTGGCAACGCTGCAGGTGACTCCGATTGAAGGACATGCTGCCTTCCTTTATAGCGGTTGAGATGTTTTGAGTCGCTCTCTGATATTGTAACACCTAGGGGGCGGGGTTGAAGTTGATGACTTATTTAATTAACTGTTTTAATAATTTTATTGATGTGTGAGACGTGTTTGAGCGATTTTTGGTGAGTTGTCGCTATTTCCGCTGTGATGAGATATTTTGAAGTTCGACTTTTGGTGACGAATGCGTTTTTACCCAAATGTTAAAGGCGTAGTCGATGAGTTTTATAAATGAAGAATGTGACATTCCTTTTCTACTAATTAGATTATTTTTTTTTGAAAACGAAAGTACTCTGATAATGACGTATAATTTAAGGAATAGAAACGGGGTGTTACACCCGGCAACATCAGCAACGGGCAGCCAGACTTGGCGCCCTTGGCGCCCAGCAACATCAGCAACGTAAGCAACGGACAGCTAGACTTGGCGCCCTTGGCGCCCATGGCGCCCTGGCAACATCAGCAACACAAGCAACGGGCAGCCAGACTTGGCGCCCTTGGCGCCCATGGCGCCCGGCAACATCAGCAACACAAGCAACAGGCAGCCAAAGAACATTAGCAACACAAGCAAGGGGCAGCCAGACTTGGCGCCCATGGCGCCCGGCAACATCCGCAACACAAGCAACGGGAAGCCAGACTTGGCGCCCAGCAACATCAGCAACACAAGCAACGGGCAGCCAGACTTGGCGCCCTTGGCGCCCAGGAACAACAGGGGCAGCCACACCTGGTGCCCAGCAACAACAACAAACAAATTTCCATCAAACATACCTCTACTTCGGTGAATTAATTAACCTATCAAACGGTATCGAAACTTAGCAAAGGACCCCTCCAAGGAAAGCTAAGAATGTCTAGTTCCTCACTATAATTGTTATTTTGCAAAATAATGGTCCAATTCGTACAGTTTCAGTAAATAAGCAACAAGGTTCAGAAAACAGGACAGCCACCATGACCTAGCTTGTGACACCTCTAAAATTATCCAAAATCAGTCAAATGACATGGGACTTGAGCCTAACCCGAAACTAATTGAGTGTAGTTTTCAATGAATCAAGAATCATTCAAAAAGGAGTTCAAACGAAAACGTTATACACGAAATACCGAACCTATGTCCAGATTGTTTCCAAAATTTTAACCTAACTTGTGACACCTATAACTCGAGCTATACAACTCCAAATGCAACGAAACTAGTGCCAAATTAACAAGCATTAAGTCTAGTTTTTGAAAAGGTAAACCACAAAATTTTTGGACCACTAGATTGTTCCCAATTACTGTACGACCAAACCTATATCCAGATTGTTTCAAGAATTTTAACCTAACTTGTGACACCTATAACTCGAGCTATACAACTCCAAATGAAACCAAACTAGTGCCAGATTAACAAGCTTTAAGTATAGTTTCTGAAAAGGTAAACCACATAATTTTTGGACCACTAGATTGTTCCCAATTACTGTACGACCGAACCTATATCTAGATTGTTTCCAACACCAACACATAGATTCAAACATTAACCATAGTTTTCAAGAGATAAACATGGATGCAATAGTCTAAACAAGAGATTCAATCATCAATAATAGTTCAAACAATAGATCCAATCAACAATAATAGTTTAGACAATAGCACCAATCATCAAAAATAGATCAACATATAGGATCATTCACCAACAATAATTTCGAATATCATCAATAGATTTTCAAAGATTAAACAAATAGAATCACTTATTAAACAAACATAGGATCCCCTAATTCCCAACATAAAGCCCTTCATATACCCTATTATAGAGTTAGAACCCCACCCTTACCTGGGTTTTGAAGATTTCGCAGTCACCTTCCTTCTTGGATGAAGAATGCGCAGCCCCCTCTCTATTTCTCACCAAGAATGCGTAGCCTCCTTCTCCCTTGCTTCTAGGTTTTCTCTAATCCTTATTCTTTTTCTCAGCTTATGACAACTTAACCTAATTTTTTTACTTACTTATACTTCTCTTTATTTTTCTGATTAGTCTCATGGGCCACTCCTCACACCCCTCATATTACTACTTCCAACATAAAAATAAGCCCAAACAACATAATAATATTATTACTACTCTAATATTATTTTCCACACTTAATTAACCTATTAATTAAATAAAAGTCAACGTAGCAACTATACTAATAATTCCCAACTTCAACAATTCTCACACTTAATTATTGAATAAATTAATTAAATAATTAATTAAATATTTGGGGCGTTACACTAGCCACTTCCGAGATCATTGTTTGTGAGTAAGAATAGATTATGAATAGGCTAGGATTGGCTAGTCACCTCCTACTTCATGCTAGCCACTTCCAAATTCATTGTAACTGATTATGAATAGATAAAGAATAGACTAGGATTGGGAAGCCACTTCCTAAATCAGGCTAGCCACTTCCTATTTCATTGTAAGAGATTAAGAATAGAATAGGAAAAGGCTTGGATTGGCTAGCCACTAGGAATGGCTAGCCACTTCCTAGTTCATTGTATGTGATTAAAAATAGATAAGGAATAGGCTAGGATTGGCTAGCGACTTCCTAGTTCATGCTAGCCACTTTCCAATTCTTTATAAGTGATTAAGAATAGATTAGGAATAGGCTTAGATTTGCTAGCCACTAGGAATGGCTAGCGACTTCCTAGTTCATGCTAGCCACTTCCTAGTTCATTGTAAGTGAGTAAGAATAGATAAGGAATAGGCTAGGATTGGCTAGCCACTTCGTAGTTTATGCTAGCCCCTTCCTAGTTCTTTGTAAATGATTAAGAATAGATAAGGATTGGGCTAGGACTGGCTAGCCAATATGTACTTGAGATTATGATTTTTAATCTTTTAATTATTTGAGTAATTGAGTATCATACGGTAAATAGTCCAATCTCATGTTACTATATGTTGTTCAAAAACCACTCTTTTTTGAAAAAAAAAAAACTTGAGTTTTAACATCGGTTCTCAAAACACCTGATATTAAAAATTAATATTTAATACCGGTTCCACTCGACAACTCATGCCAAAAGTACTTTTTAATATCGGTTCCCACAAAAACCGATGCCAAAACTACACTTATATTTGATAAAACCTGACTCTTGATATCGGTTCGACATGAAACCGATATTAAAAACACTTTTGGCATCGGTTCAGTACCCGATGGTAAAAGTGTCTTTTTTTAATATCGCCTTTTTCTACATCAGTTCAGTAACCGATATGAAATGTCAATTTTAACCGATGTTATTTAAGCTTAATAAGTGCTTAGTTTGGCTAACAAATTAGTGATACAAAACAAAATAAAGTCAACAAGTTTTGTGACCATCATTACAATTAACAACAATAAAAGTAAAGGGTTGTGGAAACTCAGATTTGAGAATAAGTTGGAATGCCTTTTTACTATGTAATTCCAACAAAGTGTATTAATGTTATCTTGTATCTGATGTTGCAACATTGGGTGCTGTAGCAACCACTGTGTTCTTTTTAGATACTTTCTACAGGGGTTCGCTACAATGGATTATGTCTAAGCTCTAAATAGGTCCACCATTGGATATTACGCACCCACAGTGTTTCACCCTATGGAATTTGCCCTCCTATGTCTAGGGTTTAAGCAAGTAGTGTTAAAGTGTCCTTTAACACCCACTATCCATATTATCATTTGAGAATAATTTATAAACCTTTTCAGAATTCATAAATGCTACTTATATTAAGCTAACCATTTCCAAATCAAGTTGGAAATATTATTACGGAAAGGATAAAATGCTAAAACATCAAATACACTTCATTAAAAACACTGAGACTCATTACATAGATTAAAGCATTCCAACTAAGAGTGATTCGCTCATAATGAGCAAACAACACAAGAACACACAAGGAATGGCTAGCCACTTCCATTTCATGGTAGCCATTTCCAAATTCATTGTGAGCGATTAAGAATTGATTAGGAATAGGCTAGTATTGGCTAGCCACTTCCTAGTACCTTGTAAGTGATTAAGAATAGATAAGTAATTGGCTAGCCAGTTCCTACTTCATGCTAGCCACTTCCAAATTCATTGTAAGTAACTAAGAATAGATAAAGAATATGCTAGGATTGCGTAGCCACTTCCTAGGATTGCGTAGCCACTTCCTATTTCATTGTAAGAGATTAAGAATAGAATAGGAAAAGGCTTGGATTGGCTTGCCACTAGGAATGGCTAGCTACTTCCTAGTTCATTGTATGTGATTTAAAATAGATAAGGAATAGGCTAGGATTGGCTAGCCACTTCCTAGTTCATGCTAGCCACTTCTTGTCATACCCCAATTTTGTCCGGCTTAGGTCAAAACCCTAATTTTCCACACAAAAAAAAATATATAATAAATTATGCCTTGCATTTTGGGTCCTAGAAACCATTCCAAAGTTTTTGAAATCATTTTTAGGGTTAGAATGCACGTTATGGGAAATTAGGGTCAAAAAGGGGCATTTTGGTCATTTCTCACAAAAGGGTCTATAAAAATAATTTTTGCAATAAGCCTCATGCATCAAATTAGGGTTTTTGAAAATGTGTTACGTATGCATGGCAAGTTTTGAAAAATATGTTATGCATGCATGGCAAGCTTTGGAAAATATTTTATGCATGCATGGCAAAGACCTAAAAACAATTTTAGGCAAAGCAAAAATCAATTTCTATTTTGTTCTTATGGCCAAGAATCGATTTATACCTTTTTCCTAAGCCATGAAAATCGATTCTTTATCTCACCTATAGGCCGATAATCGATTTCCCTTGCCTATGCTTAAAGCATGAAATTGATTTCTACACATACTCATGCAAAAGCTAAGAATCGATTTCCTTAAATTTTAAAAGACTATGAAATCGATTTTCAGGATCTCCAAATGTCCTGAAAATCGATTCCTACCTTTTTCCATAGGCCATATAATCGATTCTTATCATTTCCAAAAATAAAGAATCGATTCCTACATATTTCCAAAGGCCACATAATCGATTTCCAGGATCTCCTAAAGGCCATGAATCGATTCCTCCCTATTTCAACTAAGCAAACAATCGATTCTTTTAATTTCTAAAGGCAATGAATCGATTATACACTTGTTACACTTCATACAATAATCGATTCTTCACTTACATTAATTGTCTTTTCAAAAATTCTACTGTTGCCTAAGCCTATAAATACGTAGGTGTGATTTTCATTTTTCACACACACATCTCACAAGATCAGAGAAGAATTGCTCCAGAGACATTTTCACAAGATCAGAGAAGAATTGCTCCAGAGACATTCTTTCACGAGATCAGAGGCAGTTTCCGCAAATCTCATCTTTTCAGAAAAACTCTCCTATTTTTTATTGGTGCTCTCTTCGTCCCGTTGGTCCGTCAGAGCTGATCTACTGCAAGAGTTAGTTGGAGTTGCGTTCTTCAAAGTTGTAGTATCTGCCTTCATCAGAGGTATTTCTGTCTTTATATTTATTAATCATTGTGATCCATGCCAAAATTGCCCTATGTGATTTGACTTAGCTATAGTGCCATTGTTGATGATGAACCACATGATTCCCACTTATTCCTAGTGCATCATGTTCTAAGTGGTGAAGATGGTCTCAGATGATTCAACCTCCCCCTTTCAAACCCTTTTAGTTTATATGTTGTCTAAGTTGATGATTGGCAATGTGATTCACACTTGTGCACTTGTGCACTTAATCTTAAGTGTGAGGATTGACCAAAGTGGTTCAACATTCTTTGATACTTTGGTTGCTAAATAATTTGCTTGCTTATGCTGGCCAATGATCATGATTGAGGCAACTCTTTTGCTTGAGCTTACAGTGTCATCGTCTACTCTCATATAGAATATCATCAATACTTAGATAGGTCCATCGCTTACATTGCATCTTCCACTAGATGTGCATTTAGATTCCCTTGCGTTTTGTAGAAATATTTGAGTATGGTTCTCGCCTAGCATCTTCCACTAGATGTGCATTTAGGTTCAATCTTGCCTACTCTTGTATTTTTGCTTGATGCCCAATTCAAGTTCCTTCCTTGCCTATCTATGCGTTGTGATCTACTATGTGTAGTTTAGACTTGATTTTTGTTTGCGAATTCAAATATTGTTGCGTAATGATTTGATTCCACTGATTGTGTTATGCTTAAATCCACCAATTCTTTCTTGCATTCATTGTTTTCATTTCTAAACGACCTGGCACAAAAACGGTTACTAGTGGCAATCCATCACAACCTTTGTTGGTTTGATTGTCATGAAAGCCTCAATTTCAAAAGAATTTTCGTAAGCATAAAGCAAGCTACTAGTGATAATTCATCACAACCTTTGTTGGTTTGATTATCATGAACGCGTCCAATTTCAAAAAGCATTTTTCTAAGTATCAAAGAATCAAAAACAAGTTATTAGCGGTGGTCCATCATGACCATTGTTAGTTTAATCATCAAAGCAAAAATACTTTCATTCTTAAGGCTCGTTAGAACTACGTCGCTTTGACTCCCATTTGGGATACGTAGGAGCGAGTCACGTTCTCGTCAAGCGCAACGAATAAAAATCCTTTTCGCAACCATAAAAAGTTTAGCATCTGCATAACAAAAAGAAAAGAGTTATTTTCCTAACAAAAAGAATCACTTTCGCAAACCTTTTCCTTTCTAAAATCATTTTCAACCCATCGTCGCTAGTGGTTAATCAGAACCTTTGTTCGTCTAGCCATTGGTGGCGATGTCTTTTTCCCCAAAGAACAACCAGCGATGATCACTCATAACCTTTGTTAGTTTGATCATTTGTGCCAATCAATCCCTTTCGAAGACCACTTTCAAAAGAGCAAATAAAAATGGGTTGCTACTAATAGTCAATCAGAACCTTTGTTCGTCTGACTAGTGGTATTGACTCTCATTTTCTAGAGTACTTAGCGGTGATTACCCATAACCTTGGTTAGTTTAATCATTCACTAAATGCTCGTCCTATTTCGAAAACTCACTAAAAAAAAAGATAAAAAACAAAAACTTTTCAAAAAGACACAGAAGAACTACGTAGCTTTGAATTCTCCATCGCACCAGGAGATACGTAGGAGCGGGTCACATCCCGTCAAGCATAACAAATAAAAATCATTTTCACAATAAGTTTTCAACAATTATTTTCAAAATAACTTAGAACTATGTCGCCTTTGATTCTCCACCCGGAGATACGTAGGAGCAGGGCCACGCCCCTGTCAAGCGCAAAAATAAACAATTTCTAAAATTAAAGAATATACAAACAGATCTCCTTCATTTCAAAAGCAAAAATCTTATTTTCAAAGTAGGGGATTAAGTAGGTCGTACGGCCGGGTTAATCATCGTTTTAAGATAAGTGACTGTGGTCCCTCAGAGCCCCAGCGCTCCTTCAGCCCTCAGTGGCCCTTCAGAGCCCCAGTGCTCCTTCAGACCCCCAGTGCTCCTTCAGACCCCCAGTGGTCCTCCAACACAGATCACACAGTCCTAAAACCCCTACATTAAAAAACACCAACCCACAAACATTTTCTACACAGAAGAACTACGTAGCTTTGAGTTCTCCATCGCACCTGGAGATACGTAGGAGGGGGCCATGTCCCGTCAAGCACGTTTTTTCTAAAAAACCATTTTTCCCCCCTTTTCATAATAAATAAAGATTTTCAATAAGAAGTAGAGAGGCAAAATTAAGTATTTTCAAATCAACACACTAAAACCACACATTTAATTAAAGGTTCCCTCTCAGTAGAGAGGACGTGTGGGGTGCTAACACCTTCCCTGCGCGTAACCGACCCCGAACCCCAAAAAAGGTTTTCCTAATATTTTCCTTAATAAATATTGGTGGCGGCTTCATTGTTAGAGGAAAAGTTGTGAACGAGGAAGGTTCTCCCTCGGGGACTTTTTCGGGCGCAACAGCTGGCGACTCCACTGGGGACTAAAAAAAAAGAAAAATATTTTTTTTAAAAAAAGTGGGTCAAGCCTAATTATTTAAGTGTGTTGGTTTGTGGGATTGATTTGAACATCTTGCTTTGCCTCTATTCTTCCTCTTTTTCATAAGCATGTTGCATCCATATGCATTCTTCTTCTATGTTTGCTCTTGTTTAAATATAATAGATAGTTACTGCTATTGTTGTCGGCACCCTAGATTAGTTGTATTTGATTGGTTCTGAACCCTAGGGTAGACGACATGTTATTGCTTTCTATTGTCTGGACTGTTCTGGGTTTTTCATTTGCAGGTGGGGTAGCTTTTAAGGAAATGCCCTTCGCACACACACACTTGTACCTTGAGATTATATGATTAGGGAAAGAGACCATAACCCAGGTCTGTTAGGGTACCGTAGGATGAGTGGATTCGAGTAGTGGGAGCCCATCAGGACCTTTGTCCGTTTGGCTACTCGCGAAAGTTTCAATCAGAGTTGTGCTCTTTTATGATGCTTCGTATCTAGCAGTTTGCTGCATTTACGGGGATTTTCATAAGAGGGACTGTGGCTCTGATGGCCTTTGTGAGGGTGTGAATAGAGCTACATGAGAAGATTATCCCTAAAGTGCCTTAGATCATAGGTTCTACCCCCTTTTAGGTCACAAGGGCTTCCCAAATTGTGTGCTGCATTGTTGCATTTCGTCCAGTTAATTTTTCCCTCAAAGATTTTCAAAAATAAAAAAAAAGATATGATTTCCCCTTAAACACCTATATGAGGTGGCATATAGTGTGAAAGTCTTCTAAATTCCGCCTGTGAATACCCTCCTTATGCAGAAACCTCAAAAAGAAGTATCTTGCATCCTGCATCATTGCATCATTGCATCATTACATCATTCAGTCATTTGCATTAAATAAAGTTCCAATTTTGAAAAAAAAAATCATTCATCTTGCATTCCCTTTCATTACATAAAGATAAAACAAAAAAACAATTATCATCTGTATAGCATAAGCATTTCATTTATAATCATGCAAAAAAAAATCCTCGTCAAGTTCATCCAAGATGAGACATTCATGCATAAGCATTATTTCAAAAAAGACACAGTAGAACTACGCAAGCTTTGATTCCTCATTTACGATGGGGATACGTAGGAGCGGGTCATACCCCGTCAAGCACATTTTTCTAAAACCTTTTTTCCAATAAATCATTTGCATCTCCAAATAATTTTCAAAATCATGTTCCAAAACTAAAAAAACAAAAAAAGAAAATCATTGTGAGTATCATGCATTTCATTGCACAAAAAAAAATGAAAACAAGAAAGCATCTCATTCATAATCATGAATAAAAATCATCATCAAATTTATTCAAAGTGTAGCATTCATGCACCATTTCATTAACCTCATCACTTTGGTTCAAATACATCATTCCTCCATACATGCATCTTTCAAAAAAAGGAAGGGGCATTGGCATTTCATACTTTGCCTTGCCTCTAAAATATATATATATATATATATAAAATCATCATTTAGAAAAAAGCATCATTCCTGCATCTTTCATCATTCAAAAGAAAAAGGGGGCATCGGCATTTCATATCTTGCCTCTATAAAAATCATTTTGAGAAGAAGCATCATTCTTGCATCATTCGCATTGGCATTCCATATTTTGTCTTGCATTAAAAATAACAAAATTATTTAGAATAAGCCACACTCTTCGAGTGGTCATTCTCCACGCATTTGCATCATACTTGCATTCATTCATTGCATAAAATAAGAGTTGTGATGAGAAGCGAGACGTTCTTGCGAAACAATCATCCTTTTTGAAAAAGTTTATCCTTACATGGTTGCAAACTCAAGGTGCTCCAAGGCACTCAGTTTTTCAAATCAATAGCTCATTTGCATTTCTTTCAAAAGCACTGCATCCCATCCATTCTATGACAAAAGACTGAAATAGTGTATCAAAGAAAAAACAAATTTTTAACTGATGTTAACTCTCTGTGAAGCATTCTTCTAATGAGCGTGCATGCTATGAGTACATTCTCTTGTTTGAGTCCGTTGGTTTTCCTCCCTTACCACAGTTTCCCATCCAAGTCTAGTCCCGCCCCGTCCACCCATAAAGTGCATATTCTCCCCATCAGTGCGTATTTGACTTTTGGTTCAAAGTCCTCTATGCTGGGGCAAGTCTGTGATCATTAATTCCCCTTGATTAATATCATATTCCTTCAGTGCAAGTCTCTCAAATAATAATAATAATAATAATAATATAATAAACAAAGAAAACAAGCTCGCTAGGTTGAAAACCCGCAAAGGGCGGCCTAGGCAAAAAGGAGCGCCCGGTGGACTGAAAACTCGCAAAGAGCGGTCCAGGCAAAAATTAGGGCACAAAAAAGGAAAAAAGAGCAAACACATGAAGATAGATAAATTATTGTTCTAAAGTTAAGTCTTATAGAAATAAGCAATCGGGATTTGAAATGAAGTTTGGCCATCTCCTCAAAAACCCGAGAAAGTCCCTTTCCTACCCATCTTGAGCCAAGAAAAACCAAAATCCAAAAATCACCCTAGACAAGGATCACCCCAAATAAAAAAAAACAGTGCATCACTTTTTATCAGCTCACCCGAGTCAAAAAAAAAAAGGGGGAAAAGAGAAAATAAAAAAAAAAGGGGGATTCAAAAATTAATTAATCCCAAAACAACTGAAAATACAAAAGAAATGTAAGTGGTGAGCTGGTACATGTTACCACAAAATACAAGAGATCATTGTCTAAATAACCCTTCAAACACTTCATCATTCCAACACCTGATTCCATAAACCTTCAAACACTTCCTGTGGCCTCAACATCAAACCCCTTAGTCATTCTACCATGAGACACGAATTTGCTTTAACAGAGCCCAAACAAGCCCAATAACCATCTTCCTCATAGACCATTAACCGTCAATCAACGCCAAACAAAACTCATCCTCCCATTAGCCTCAAACACTTCATTAAGCCTAACCCTCCTTCCTCCACAAAACACCACAATCCCGAAAAGTCCATTCCGATCAATGACCGGTTGCTTTTATTCACTCAAATTCTAATCTTAGGACGAACAAGCTTATCTATGTACAATGTGTTTGCTCAAAAGAAAAACAAACGATCAGAAAAAAGAAAGATGATCAAGAAAGAATAAACCCTAAAAAAAAAGAACTGAGGAAACAAAAACGAACAGTCAGAAAAAAGAAAGCTGACAAAATAAAAAAGAGGGACTTGCACTCCAAAACACATTCAAGATGCATTAAAACAAGGTTTAGTGATCACCAGGTAAAGATTCTTTCGCACAAAAAGTCAAGACATCAGTCGAGAACCAAAGATTTGCACTAAGAATACCACTCGGACCCAAAAGTTGGGGCATTCTCTTCACCACCCACACACCCTAGTCTTGGGAAAGTCTGTTCAATGCCCATCCCATGTCACTCCAGTTGTCAATTTCATTCCAAAGTGGGGCGAGTGCATTCCCATTCCTTCACCTCATTCGTTTCCATAAAAACCTCACCGGGGCAATCTCTCAACTCACTATCCTAAACAAGACCTTGTCATTCTGATTGGGGCAGCTTTGTCCTCGTTATGACTGGGGCAACATCAAATTCTGTGGGTTGAAGCAAAACCCCTTTCATTCCAGCTTTCATCCCAAGAGCCGAAGCGTTCCCAATTCATCATCTTCTACGCCCCTAGTTGTTGTCACCACAAGACAGGGGCAAACTATTCACTCATCAAAGACCTGAATTGGGGCAATCTTGTATCTCTTGATCCCTCACAAGCTTCGGCAATAGCCATGTCGGTCATTTCTTCACTTGCCATAAAAGTCCATGCCCTAAACCAATTCCAAGTTAACTGACTCATTCATTCGCATTTGCACTCCTATGCATGCTTACTAGACAATGCTTCAAAAGAGAGAGCACATGTTGTTTACGTGATATCTAAAATTCAGTCATCATGGAAAGAAAGAGAAAACAAGTGAGGTTGTTTGTAAATAAAAACCTTGAGAACACCGGAGTTTGAATCAAATTCAATTTTTCAACAGAATGGGCAATAATCATCTCAATTCCTTGCATTCAAAGTCTCGCATCTCATCATCACAAAAATGTTTACCTCATGCATCTAGGCATTATAGCATATGCATCAAAGCATTACATTTGCATCTTCACATTTTGTGCATTCATCACATAGCAAAAAGAAAAAAAACATTCCACGTCAGTTACACAGAAAAAGCAGAAATCTTTTCATTGCATTGGCATCATATTAATGTTCGCACTTCATAAAAAAAAAAGAACAAATCATTGCATGTCATTCATCACTAGAGCATTACATCTAGCATCAGATATTTCACAGAAAAAACAAACAAAGCAAAAAGAAAACAAAGAAAAGAAACCACAAAAGCAACACAAAAGCATTCCATGTCATTCATCGTTTCACAAAGCATTCCTTTGTCATTCAAACATCAAACATTAAAGCAGTGCATATGCATCATATTAACGTTAGCATTTCCATAAAAGAAAAAAGAACAAGAATCATTGCATCAAGCATCAGAGCATTGCATCATATTAATGTTTGCATTTCATAGAAGAAGCAAAAAGAAACAAACAGAAGTTAGAACAGGAGCATTTCATTCATCAAAGCATCAACCACCGCATGTCATTCATCATTTCATGTCATTCATCATTTCCTTTGCATGTCATTAAAATACATGAGCATGCATCAAACACCAAAGCTTTGCATTCACATACCCATGATTCTTAAAAGAGCAAAAAGAGAAGCCAAAAGAGAGAAAAGAGAAGAGCCAAGAGAGCAACAAAAAAAGAAAAGAAAAGAAAGAAAAAGAAAGAAGAGAAGCTAGAGAAAGAGAAAAAGACATATAAGAACAGGAGAAAATCATGCATTCATCAGACATAAGCAAAAGAAAAAGAAAATCATGCATTGCGTACAGACAAGAGAAGAAAAGGAAAATCATTGCATTCATCAAGCATATAAGAACAGTAGAAGATCGTGCATTCATCAGACATAAGCAAAAGAAAAAGAAAATCATGCATTGCGTACAGACAAGAGAAGAAAAGGAAAATCATTGCATTCATCAAGCATATAGGAACAGTAGAAGATCATGCATTCATCCGACATAGACAAAGGAAATAAGAAACTCATCATTCATCATAAGAAAAAAGAAAACATCAATCATGGCATTTGCATTGCATGCATTTGTTCATTTTCAGCTACAGGCACAAAGAGAGGGTGAGCACTTCGGTGTTAGCCCTCACCCCAGATTCCAGAAAATGTTCCCCCAAGTTGGGAGTTCAGAAAGAAAAAAGAAAAGAGAGAAAGAGAAAAGAAAGAGAGAAAAGAAAAGAGAGCGCTCAAGCGCGCATTGCGGTTCGGAGCACAGAGATCATCGCTCCCTTCTGCCCAGGTCTCACATCGTGTACGAGCAACGCGATGGACCGCAGCCCCATGTGAGGTTCAACGGAATAGTTGTATCAAGCCTAAGATACAGTGGACGCCGTGCATTGATCAGTATATCAGTTCCGGAGCTGATAACGATCCCCCGGTCGCTCGAAAAGGCCAACAGGAAGAGCGTACTCCTCAAAGCCACGTGCAAACTCGGATTCGTCAAGAGTTCGTTTAAGGATTACAGGTTTTAGGCAGCCTGGGCAATTTACTGCTTTTTGCACGCCAAGTGCCCATTTTACTTTTCCGTCTGCACGCCAAGTGCCCATTTTACTTTGCTGTTTGCACGCCAAGTGCCCATTTACTTTTCTGTTTGCACGCCAATTGCCCATTTACCTTTCTGTTTGCACGCCAAGTGCCCATTTTACTTTCCTGTCTGCACGCCAAGTGCCCATTTTACTTTCATGTCTGCACGCCAAGTGCCCGTTTTACTTTTCCTTTTGCACGCCAAGTGCCCGTTTACTTTTCTGTCTGCACGCCAAGTGCCCATTTTACTTTTCTGTCTGCACGCCAAGTGCCCATTTACTTTTCTGTTTGCACGCCAAGTGCCCATTTACTTTTCTGTTTGCACGCCAAGTGCCCATTTTACCTTTCAGTTTGCACGTCAGTGTTCATTTACTGTTTTCGCATCAACACGAAAGTGTCTATCTTTCCAAAAACAAAAAAAAATGAGAAAAGAAAAAAAATGGAAAATTCGGGTTTTCCCCAAGTAGACAAAATCGGTATAATTTCTGAATTCTTTATCTTCATTTTGCCTTGGAATATGTTTCGGCCAATTCATATTCCTCGTTAAAATTCAGATAAAGAGGGGCAGCTGTCATACCCCAATTTTGTCCGGCTTAGGTCAAAACCCTAATTTTCCACACAAAAAAAAAAATATATAATAAATTATGCCTTGCATTTTGGCTCCTAGAAACCATTCCAAAGTTTTTGAAATCATTTTTAGGGTTAGAATGCACGTTATGGGAAATTAGGGTCAAAAAGGGGCATTTTGGTCATTTCTCACAAAAGGGTCTATAAAAATAATTTTTGCAATAAGCCTCATGCATCAAATTAGGGTTTTTGAAAATGTGTTACGTATGCATGGCAAGTTTTGAAAAATATGTTATGCATGCATGGCAAGCTTTGGAAAATATTTTATGCATGCATGGCAAAGACCTAAAAACAATTTTAGGCAAAGCAAAAATCAATTTCTATTTTGTTCTTATGGCCAAGAATCGATTTATACCTTTTTCCTAAGCCATGAGAATCGATTCTTTATCTCACCTATAGGCCGATAATCGATTTCCCTTGCCTATGCTTAAAGCATGAAATCGATTTCTACACATACTCATGCAAAAGCTAAGAATCGATTTCCTTAAATTTTAAAAGACTATGAAATCGATTTTCAGGATCTCCAAATGTCCTGAAAATCGATTCCTACCTTTTTCCATAGGCCATATAATCGATTCTTATCATTTCCAAAAATAAAGAATCGATTCCTACATATTTCCAAAGGCCACATAATCGATTTCCAGGATCTCCTAAAGGCCATGAATCGATTCCTCCCTATTTCAACTAAGCAAACAATCGATTCTTTTAATTTCTAAAGGCAATGAATCGATTATACACTTGTTACACTTCATACAATAATCGATTCTTCACTTACATTAATTGTCTTTTCAAAAATTCTACTGTTGCCTAAGCCTATAAATACGTAGGTGTGATTTTCATTTTTCACACACACATCTCATAAGATCAGAGAAGAATTGCTCCAGAGACATTTTCACAAGATCAGAGAAGAATTGCTCCAGAGACATTCTTTCACGAGATCAGAGGCAGTTTCCGCAAATCTCATCTTTTCAGAAAAACTCTCCTATTTTTTATTGGTGCTCTCTTCGTCCCGTTGGTCCGTCAGAGCTGATCTACTGCAAGAGTTAGTTGGAGTTGCGTTCTTCAAAGTTGTAGTATCTGCCTTCATCAGAGGTATTTCTGTCTTTATATTTATTAATCATTGTGATCCATGCCAAATTTGCCCTATGTGATTTGACTTAGCTATAGTGCCATTGTTGATGATGAACCACATGATTCCCACTTATGCCTAGTGCATCATGTTCTAAGTGGTGAAGATGGTCTCAGATGATTCAACCTCCCCCTTTCAAACCCTTTTAGTTTATATGTTGTCTAAGTTGATGATTGGCAATGTGATTCACACTTGTGCACTTGTGCACTTAATCTTAAGTGTGAGGATTGACCAAAGTGGTTCAACATTCTTTGATACTTTGGTCGCTAAATAATTTGCTTGCTTATGCTGGCCAATGATCATGATTGAGGCAACTCTTTTTCTTGAGCTTACAGTGTCATCGTCTACTCTCATATAGAATATCATCAATACTTAGATAGGTCCATCGCTTACATTGCATCTTCCACTAGATGTGCATTTAGATTCCCTTGCGTTTTGTAGAAATATTTGAGTATGGTTCTCGCCTAGCATCTTCCACTAGATGTGCATTTAGGTTCAATCTTGCCTACTCTTGTATTTTTGCTTGATGCCCAATTCAAGTTCCCTCCTTGCCTATCTATGCGTTGTGATCTACTATGTGTAGTTTAGACTTGATTTTTGTTTGCGAATTCAAATATTGTTGCTTAATGATTTGATTCCACTGATTGTGTTATGCTTGAATCCACCAATTCTTTCTTGCATTCATTGTTTTCATTTCTAAACGACCTGGCACAAAAACGGTTACTAGTGGCAATCCATCACAACCTTTGTTGGTTTGATTGTCATGAAAGCCTCAATTTCAAAAGAATTTTCGTAAGCATAAAGCAAGCTACTAGTGATAATTCATCACAACCTTTGTTGGTTTGATTATCATGAACGCGTCCAATTTCAAAAAGCATTTTTCTAAGTATCAAAGAATCAAAAACAAGTTATTAGCGGTGTTCCATCATGACCATTGTTAGTTTAATCATCAAAGCAAAAAGACTTTCATTCTTAAGGCTCGTTAGAACTACGTCGCTTTGACTCCCATTTGGGATACGTAGGAGCGAGTCACGTTCTCGTCAAGTGCAACGAATAAAAATCTTTTTCGCAACCATAAAAAGTTTAGCATCTGCATAACAAAAAGAAAAGAGTTATTTTCCTAACAAAAAGAATCACTTTCGCAAACCTTTTCCTTTCTAAAATCATTTTCAACCCATCGTCGCTAGTGGTTAATCAGAACCTTTGTTCGTCTAGCCATTGGTGGCGATGTCTTTTTCCCCAAAGATCAACAAGCGATGATCACTCATAACCTTTGTTAGCTTGATCATTCGTGCCAATCAATCCCTTTCGAAGACCACTTTCAAAAGAGCAAATAAAAACGGGTTGCTACTAATAGTCAATCAGAACCTTTGTTCGTCTGACTAGTGGTATTGACTCTCATTTTCTAGAGTACTTAGCGGTGATTACCCATAACCTTGGTTAGTTTAATCATTCACTAAATGCTCGTCCTATTTCGAAAACTCACTAAAAAAAAAGATAAAAAACAAAAACTTTCCAAAAAGACACAGAAGAACTACGTAGCTTTGAATTCTCCATCGCACCGGGAGATACGTAGGAGCGGGTCACATCCCGTCAAGCATAACAAATAAAAATCATTTTCACAATAAGTTTTCAACAATTATTTTCAAAAGAACTTAGAACTACGTCGCCTTTGATTCTCCACCCGGAGATACGTAGGAGCAGGGCCACGCCCCTGTCAAGCGCAAAAATAAACAATTTCTAAAATTAAAGAATATACAAACAGATCTCCTTCATTTCAAAAGCAAAAATCTTATTTTCAAAGTAGGGGATTAAGTCGGTCGTACGGCCGGGTTAATCATCGTTTTAAGATAAGTGAACTGTGGTCCCTCAGAGCCCCAACGCTCCTTCAGCCCTCAGTGGCCCTTCAGAGCCCCAGTGCTCCTTCAGACCCCCAGTGGTCCTCCAACACAGATCACACAGTCCTAAAACCCCTACATTAAAAAACACCAACCCACAAACATTTTCTACACAGAAGAACTACGTAGCTTTGAGTTCTCCATCGCACCTGGAGATACGTAGGAGCGGGCCATGTCCCGTCAAGCACGTTTTTTCTAAAAAACCATTTTTCCCCCTTTTTCATAATAAATAAAGATTTTCAATAAGAAGTAGAGAGGCAAAATTAAGTATTTTCAAATCAACACACTAAAACCACACATTTAATTAAAGGTTCCCTCTCAGTAGAGAGGACGTGTGGGGTGCTAACACCTTCCCTGCGCGTAACCGACCCCGAACCCTACTCTCTAGTTTCGCAAGACCAATCGCTTTCCAAAAAAGGTTTTCCTAATATTTTCCTTAATAAATATTGGTGGTGGCTTCATTGTTAGAGGAAAAGATGTGAACGAGGAAGGTTCTCCCTCGGGGACTTTTTCGGGCGCAACACTTCTCAATTCTTTTTAAGTGATTAAGAATAGATTAAGAATAGGCTAAGATTTGCTAGACACTAGGATTGGCTAGCGACTTCCTAGTTCATGCTAGCCACTTCCTAGTTCATTGTAAGTGATTAAGAATAGATAAGGAATAGGCTAGGATTGGCTAGCAACTTCCTAGTTTATGCTAGCCACTTATTTAATATCGGTTCCACTCGAAGACTCATGCCAAATGTACTTTTTAATATCGGCTCCCACAAAAATTCGATTCCAAAACTACACATATATTTGATAAAAACTGACTTTTGATATCGGTTCTTCATGAAACCGATATTAAAAACACTTTTGGCATCGGTTCAGTACCCGATGTTAAAAGTGTCTTTTTTTAATATCACCTTTTTCTACATCGGTTCAGTAACCGATATGAAATGTCAGTTTTAACCGATGTTATTGAAGCTTAATAAGTGCTTAATTTGGCTAATAAATTAGTGATACAAAACAAAATAAAGTCAACAAGTTTTGTGACCATCATTAAAAAGTGTATTAATGTTGTATTGTATCTGATGTTGCAACATTGGGTGTTGTAGCAACCAGTGTGTACTTTTTAGATACTTTCTACAGGGTTTCGTTACAATGGATTATGTCTAACCTCTAAATAGGTCCACCCGTGGATATTGCGCACCCACAGTGTTTCACCCTATGGAATTTGCCCTCCTATGTCTAGGGTTTAAGCAAGGAGTGTTAAAGTGTCCTTTAACACCCACTATCCATATTATCATTTGAGAATAATTTATAAACCTTTTCAGAATTCATAAATGCTACTTATATGAAGCTAACCATTTCCAAATCAAGTTGGAAATATTATTACGGAAAGGATAAAATGCTAAAACATCAAATACACTTCATTAAAAACACTAAGACTCATTACATAGATTAAAGCATTCCAACTATGAGTGATTTGCTCATAATGAGCAAACAACACAAGAAATAAAGCTCAAGTACTAGATCTAAAGCCATAAACTGAATTTACAAGGAAGAAATATACTAAGAAAATCTTCAAGTAACAGAGTAATGGAGTTCAAACAGCTCCCTAATCCACGAAAATCTTCAAGTAGTGTCAGCTTCTGTGATGCTGCAGCAATCTTCCAAGCATCAGTATTTCCTTTTTGTTGTTTAAAGTAGCTTGGTACAAAAATGGAGGAAAAACTATGTCTATACTTTTCTCCTTCTGAACCAGCATAATAAATGAAGAGGGAGAATTTCCTTAAATAGTACTAGGGTTACATGATCCAAGAAAACCTTAAAAGAGAGGCGCCACTTGTCCTATAGTGTGCCCAAAAGTACATTATGCCCAAGCAAAAGCAGAATATTCTAAATTCCATGCGCTGGTCCCCACACGGATGCGTTCGTCCTTATCTGACAACTGCTAGGCGCTAAAATCAGTGCCTCTTGCTTTCTCTATCATCTGTCACTGGAATGCAATGTTGTGGCACCTAGTGCTGCAGTATACAGAATAGATTAGGAATAGGCTTAGATTGGCTAGCCACTAGGAATGGCTAGCCACTTCCTAGTTTATGCTAGCCACTTCCAAGTTCATTCTAAGTGATTAAGAATAGTTAAGGAATAGGCTAGGACTGGCTAGCCACTTCCTATTTATGCTAGCCACTTCCTAATTCATTGTAAGTGATTAAGACTAGATAAAGAATAAGCTAGGATTGGGTAACCACTTCCTAATTCATTCTAGCCACTTCCTATTTCATTGTAAGAGATTAAGAATATATTAGGAAAAGGCTAAAACTGGCTAGCCACTTCGTAGTTCATCCTAGGCACTTCCTAGTTCATTGTAAGTGATTAAGAATAGAAAAGGAATAGGCTAGGATTCGCTAGCCACTTCCTAGTTTATGCTAGCCATTTCGTAGTTCATTGTAAGTGATTAAGAATATATAAGGAATAGGCTAGGACCGACTAGCTGTAACATCCCTAAATTTTAAAGACTCGTATTATGATGCCTAGGACCGATTATTATTTGTGGGGATAATTAGTCGTGTCTCGGGGATTATTATTAGAGGAAAAGTCCAAGGAAATTCCATTCCGAAATTAATTATGACTTAGTCATGGTTAAGTGAAATATTTAAGCTGAAGGGCATTATCGTACTTTCACACCCAACCATTTGGTAGCTGACCCCTTTTAACACTCAGCCACACTCCCAAGTACTTAACCATTCCTCCAAATTTCAGAAAAATAAAAGCTGGAAATAGAAGGGGGAAGAGAGGAGGAGGGGCGCGAAGGGAAGAGAAGAGAAGGGAGGAAGGGATCATCAAAATCCTTGTTGCATGTAAGTTGTTTCTCTTCCATCCTACTCCATTTTTGATTCTGAATCCAATGGTACCACTTTCAAAGCTTGATTCTCACTCTTTCACTCATCTCCATTGATACCCATGAAGCTCCAAGTGGTGAAAATGGTGGAGCTATGTGTTGACGGCTTGCATGTTCAGTTTTGCGGTTAAGAGGGGGAAATCCCAAGCTTGCATTTCGATTTGGGAAGGTTGTGAAAGATTTGGGTTGCTGTTCTGAAGTATCAGTTGGTGCTCTTCGGTGCCGTTCGTGAATTCTCTCGTTTCGGTCATCGCGCGTTCATCGGAACTCCTAGAACGATCGTCAACGGGTGAGTTCTACTCACGATAGGGTATTTTGATATTTTGAACATGTTTTCGACATGGAATCCCTTGGTCATATTTTCTGTTTTCAAAAGTCTTAGAATCGAAAAGCGTTTTTAAGTCAAAACGGTGTTTTACGGTTTATTGAGAATTTTAATAAGTCGTTGAAATGAAATGAATTGTGTACTACTAGAAATAGATATTCTGGGAATTTTCTGAGTTTCAGGTGATTGAAATTAGAAATCGAATCGGACGAGAACGGAGAGCGAAAATGAGGAAAATGAGAAATTCTGGTAACAGACACAGGTCGCACGGACCGTGCGCCCCTGGACACGGGTCGTGCGCCTGCTTCGGGTTGGAAGTATTGGAAACAGAACGGGACGCACGGGTCGTGCGCCCCTGGGCACGGATCGTGCGCTTCCCTCTGGTAGATGGGTCTTGAGTAGTGCACCACGCACGGGTCGTGTGCCCCTGGGCACGGGTCGTGCGTGTGGTTCTGTTACCGGCTTCCGTTTTCTCGTTTTGTTGCTCCGTTTGATCCCGAACCCTTTCTAATTTCTTTCTCAACCATTCAACAAGGGATTGCCTCACTGAAAACCTTATTTCGAACTTGTTCAACTCATGATTTTGAAAAGAAGTTGAAAGGTATATTGATCGAAAAACCGAAAACCCTAGTATACGTGTGGGTACACCGTCTGATGGATAGAACGTATATATATTTATATATATATCAACTGTATATGATTATAATGCCGGATGTCTATAGATTCATCAAAACGGGTTATAAGTCAATAATACATTACAATATGATTATAATGCCGGATGTGTATAAATTCATCAAAACGGGTTATAGATCAATAAGATATGAATTATCTAAAAAGATATTGTGATTGATCCTTTGGTGATCGGAAAGATATATATTATCTAACTCTCGAGAAATCGTTATGTATTGTCATACATAAATCGCGTTGGGTGACGACCCGACAAGTAGCATACTAGGGAGGGTAGTCATGACCCCTTACCTAGGCCCTGAATGTGTTTTGGCGTGGTCAACTCACGGGTTGCCGGGATTAGCAGAGGTGCAGTCGGCTTGTGCTAAGTTAATGGTTATAAGTAACATTGCCGGGATTAGCAGTTGTGCAGTCGGCAGATGTTAAGCTGTAGCTACCGGGATTAGCAGTTGTGCAGTCGGTTGAGCTAAGCTATTAAAAACATAAAAGAGAACACGATTTGCTTGGCATTTCGATTATGGCTATTGGTAGCTAATTAAACATTGTTAACGGTTTAATAATTGAACCGAGTGTCAGTGAGGGGGCACGGTAGGACTCACTGAGATAATGTTATCTCACCCTATCCATATTTGTTGTTTTTCAGAGAAGAAGGGAAAAAGGAAGACTATAGTGCACGAGTAGTTGATGTACTCTTGGAGGTGCTGAAGACTTAGTCATTTTCTCCTTGTTCTTTTGTTGTCCTATTGGTTGTATAAACTTGTATTGATTATGAGTTATATGAACCGTTTATGTTTCTGTTCGGTATTTGGACTTGGATATTGTAATCCACTCGGTATGGAACCGATAAACTTCTATTTTATGAAGTAATGTTATTTCCGATTATGTTTTATTTCGGAAAAAGTTTGTATGTCCAAAACTTAAACAGGAACTGTGTCCTCTGAATTCCGAAATCTGTGCATCTTTCGGTCTCTCTACATGTTAGAAATACCGGGGTGTTACATTTGGTATCAGAGCGGTTCGACCTAGTCGGACTTAGATGTTAAGAGTCTTTTACGTCTTCTAAGTCTGATTTTTCTTAGTATGCTATTAGACATTGAGCCTGATCAACTTAATACTTTGTGCATACTTCGCAGAATCATGGCTGGAAGAGGTAGGAGAAACCCACCTGTTGATCCTCATCAAGAATGGATGCAGAATGTCATCGAAACTCAGCAAAAGATGATGAATGACATGATGCTAATGCAACAGCAACAGATGGCTCAAATGGCTCAAATGCAGCAGATGCATCAGATGCCCCAACCACAACCAGCTGAGCCAGTCAATGTGCCAACACCTGAGGATCCTAACAGGATGTATTTCCGGTTTCTGAAGATGAAACCCCCAACCTTCAAAGGAGGATCCGAGGCAATGAAAGCCCATTTCTGGGTAGATGCCATGGAACGGATCTTTGATACTTTGCAATGCAATGAAGGAGAAAAGGTAATTTGTGCTGCTAACGCTCTGGACGAGGATGCTCACACTTGGTGGGTTAACGCTCGTAGAATGCTTCAAAATCAAGGAACTCCTCTTGAGTGGGATAACTTCAAAGAGTTGTTTTTGGGTCATTATTTTCCCGACTCCCAAAGACTTGACAAGCAGATGGAATTTCTGAGTTTGAAACAGGGAGAGATGACAGTTGGGGAATATGCTGCAAAATTTGAGAGATTGTCACAATTCTATGAATTGGGGACCACCGCTCCTGACGATAGGTGGAAGATGGTGATGTTCAGACAAGGTCTTAGAGGCGATGTGAATCAAGGTCTCAGTTCGTATTCCCTAACCACTTATCCTGCTTTGGTTCAACAGGCTCATTCAGCAGAAAGCGATCTGAAAAGAATGTATGCTGAGAGGAAGGATTTTTGGAAGGATAAGAAGAAGGGCAGTGGGTCAACTTCTGCAAACCCGAGGTATAGAGGGAATCTAGAGAAGGGAAAGCAGATTCAGACAAACAACACTTCTGGGCATCGCCGGTGTGAAGTGTGCAAGAAGAATCATCCAGGAAGGTGTCGATCAGAGACAAGGTCGGATCAGTGTTATCTTTGCAAAGAAGTGGGCCATTATGCTAATAATTGTCCGTCAAGGAAAGCTTTCTTAGAGTCTCCTGATGCTCCGAGACAGGCTCGAGTCAACACTCTGGATGCTAAGACCATCAAGCCAGCTGATAATCTTATAAGGGGTACAGGTTCTATCTTTCATCAAACTGTTAATATTCTGTATGACTCTGGTGCTACTCATTGTTTTATCTCTGAAGCATGTGCGGAACGGCTAGGATTAATAGTATCTCCTATATCCGAACCAATATCTATCCTTACTGCGGCAAAGGGTCGTGTGCGAACCCAATCATTATGTCTTAATTGTCTGCTCACCATAGGAGGCAGGGACTTTGTTGTTGATTTTATCTGTCTGCCTATGAGAGGAATGGAGATCGTGTTGGGAATGAATTGGATGACTTCCAATCACATTACGATTGATTGTTTCAATCGTGCAATTAATTTTCCTTCTGAAATAGCGGAACATTCACTACCTGCAGATGATGGTGTTATTTCGTTCACTTCAGCCAGCCAGTCTCTATTCCAAGGTGCGGAAGCTTTTGTTATTATTTTGTCTGCATCAACTGAAGCTGATTTGGATTTATCATCTACTCAAGTTGTTAATGAATTCTTAGATGTTTTTCCCGAGGAAGTTTCCTCTTTACCTCCAGAACGAGAGGTAGAATTCTCTATAGATTTGGCGCCTGGCACAGGGCCAATATCCATAGCACCTTATAGGATGTCTCCTCTTGAACTGAAAGAATTGAAGTCCCAACTTGAGGAATTAATTTCCAAGAAGTTTGTTCGACCGAGTGCTTCTCCATGGGGTGCTCCGGTATTGCTAGTCAAGAAGAAGGACGGAAGCATGAGGTTATGCATAGACTACCGTCAGCTGAATAAAATCACTATCAAGAACAAGTATCCATTGCCAAGGATAGATGATCTACTTGACCAACTTCGAGGTGCTAAAGTTTTCTCCAAAATTGATCTGAGGTCAGGGTACCATCAAATTAGGGTAAGAACCTTAGACATTCCGAAGACTGCCTTTCGTACGAGGTACGGACACTACGAGTTTGTAGTGATGCCTTTCGGATTAACTAACGCTCCAGCCGTATTCATGGATTATATGAATAGAGTATTTCATTCTTACCTAGATCAGTTTGTGGTCGTCTTTATTGATGATATCTTGATTTACTCCAAGTCAGTTGAGGAGCATGCTCAGCATCTCCGATTTGTCCTAGGAGTACTCCGAGAGAAGAAACTCTACGCTAAACCATCAAAGTGTGACTTTTGGATGCCTGAAGTAAAATTCTTGGGTCATGTAATTTCCCAAGAAGGGGTTGCAGTGGATCCTAGCAAGGTGGAAGCTGTGTTGAATTGGGAACGGCCAACGTCAGTGACTGAGATCAGAAGCTTTCTGGGTTTAGCTGGTTACTATAGAAGATTCATTGAAGGTTTTTCGCAAATGGTACTTCCGCTTACTCGATTGACTCGCAAGGGTCAACCGTTTACGTGGGATGCCGATTGTGAAGAGTGCTTCCTTGGATTGAAGGGAAAGTTAACTTCTGCTCCAATCCTAGTTCTTCCGGATCCGTCATTGGGATTTCAAATTTACAGTGATGCATCTGGGAAGGGTTTAGGATGTGTTCTCATGCAGAATCAACATGTTGTGGCCTATGCATCAAGGCAATTGAAGACGCATGAACGGAATTACCCAACTCATGACTTAGAGTTGGCGGCTATTGTGTTTGCACTGAAAATTTGGAGACATTACCTTTACGGTTCTCGTTTCGAAGTTTTTAGTGATCACAAGAGCTTGAAATATCTATTTGACCAAAAGGAGTTGAATAACAGACAGAGAAGGTGGACCGAATTTTTGAAGGACTATGACTTCGAATTGAAATATCACCCTGGGAAAGCCAATGTGGTAGCAGATGCTCTGAGCAGGAAGTCTATCCACACGGCAAGGTTAATGGTTCACGAGATGGCTTTGTTGGAGTCGTTCAGAGACTTGAAACTCAAGGTGGTAAGAAAGAGGGATCGCGTAGTGCTGCGGCATATACAGATAGCCAGTGTGCTAAGGGAACAAATCCGTGTAGCTCAAGAAGCTGATATGAAGTTGCAGTCTCAGAGGGGATCGCCAGATTTCACTGAGGATAGTGATGGCGTGATTTGCTCTAATGGGAGGATTTGTGTTCCCGATGATGATGATATCAAAAGGCAAGTATTGGAAGAAGCTCATAGGAGTCAGTACTCCGTACATCCGGGATCCACCAAGATGTACCGAGACTTGAAGTTGATGTATTGGTGGCCTGGGATGAAGGTCGAGATTGCAGAATTTGTTTCTCGGTGCTTAACTTGTCAGAAGGTTAAGGCGGAACACCGAAGACCGGGCGGTCAGTTACAACCGCTAGATGTACCAGTTTGGAAGTGGGAAGATATCTCAATGGACTTCGTCATGGGTTTGCCGAGGTCACAGGCAGGCAATGATTCTATTTGGGTAGTAGTGGACCGATTGACTAAATCCGCTCACTTTATTCCCGTTCGCTCGACTTATAAGGTTTCCAAGTTAGCAGATGAATATGTGAGGAACATTATCAGACTGCATGGAGTCCCAACGAGTATTGTGTCAGACCGAGATCCCAAGTTTACTTCTAGGTTCTGGAGAGCATTGAATGAAGCTTTGGGAACAAGGGTGCTGGTTAGCACTGCTTATCATCCTCAGACTGATGGTCAGACGGAGAGGACTATCCAGACTCTTGAGGACATGCTTCGGGCTTGTGTGCTCGACAGTGGGAGAAAATGGGAGGATCACCTTCCGTTAGTAGAATTCTCCTACAACAACAGTTACCACTCTAGCATTGGAATGGCACCGTTTGAAGCACTTTATGGTAGAAAGTGTAGAACTCCATTGTGTTGGTGGGAGATTGGTGAAGACAAGTTTTTGGGACCCGATATGGTTCGCGAGACTACAGAGAAGGTCAAGTTAATTCGAGAAAGGATGAAGGTTGCTCAGAGTCGGCAAAAGAGCTACGCTGACAACCGAAGGAGACCGTTGGAGTTTGAGGTTGGTGATCATGTGTTCTTGAAAGTCTCTCCAACCATAGGCACTGGAAGAGCCTTGCGAGCGAAGAAGCTCAGTCCTCGATATGTTGGACCTTTCCAAATCATCGAGCGGATTGGGCCAGTTGCCTATCGCCTCGCATTATCTCCGGCCCTATCAAACCTCCATGATGTGTTCCACGTGTCTCAGTTGAGAAAGTATGTTCCCGACTTGCATCAGCCGTTGAGGGTTGATACTATTGACCTGCGACCGGATTTGTCATTTCAACCTTATCCAAGGTATATTTTGGAGCGTGGTGTGAAGACTCTGCGCTCTAGAACGATTCCTATTGTCAAGATGGTCTGGGATGGCTTTTCAGACGAAGAGGCTACCTGGGAACTGGAAGAGGACATGAATGCTCGATATCCCTATCTCTTTCAGTAAGGTATGTTTCGTCAATTTTGAGGACAAATTTTTTAAAAGTTGGGGAGATTGTAACATCCCTAAATTTTAAAGACTCGTATTATGATGCCTAGGACCGATTATTATTTGTGGGGATAATTAGTCGTGTCTCGGGGATTATTATTAGAGGAAAAGTCCAAGGAAATTCCATTCCGAAATTAATTATGACTTAGTCATGGTTAAGTGAAATATTTAAGCTGAAGGGCATTATCGTACTTTCACACCCAACCATTTGGTAGCTGACCCCTTTTAACACTCAGCCACACTCCCAAGTACTTAACCATTCCTCCAAATTTCAGAAAAATAAAAGCTGGAAATAGAAGGGGGAAGAGAGGAGGAGGGGCGCGAAGGGAAGAGAAGAGAAGGGAGGAAGGGATCATCAAAATCCTTGTTGCATGTAAGTTGTTTCTCTTCCATCCTACTCCATTTTTGATTCTGAATCCAATGGTACCACTTTCAAAGCTTGATTCTCACTCTTTCACTCATCTCCATTGATACCCATGAAGCTCCAAGTGGTGAAAATGGTGGAGCTATGTGTTGACGGCTTGCATGTTCAGTTTTGCGGTTAAGAGGGGGAAATCCCAAGCTTGCATTTCGATTTGGGAAGGTTGTGAAAGATTTGGGTTGCTGTTCTGAAGTATCAGTTGGTGCTCTTCGGTGCCGTTCGTGAATTCTCTCGTTTCGGTCATCGCGCGTTCATCGGAACTCCTAGAACGATCGTCAACGGGTGAGTTCTACTCACGATAGGGTATTTTGATATTTTGAACATGTTTTCGACATGGAATCCCTTGGTCATATTTTCTGTTTTCAAAAGTCTTAGAATCGAAAAGCGTTTTTAAGTCAAAACGGTGTTTTACGGTTTATTGAGAATTTTAATAAGTCGTTGAAATGAAATGAATTGTGTACTACTAGAAATAGATATTCTGGGAATTTTCTGAGTTTCAGGTGATTGAAATTAGAAATCGAATCGGACGAGAACGGAGAGCGAAAATGAGGAAAATGAGAAATTCTGGTAACAGACACAGGTCGCACGGACCGTGCGCCCCTGGACACGGGTCGTGCGCCTGCTTCGGGTTGGAAGTATTGGAAACAGAACGGGACGCACGGGTCGTGCGCCCCTGGGCACGGATCGTGCGCTTCCCTCTGGTAGATGGGTCTTGAGTAGTGCACCACGCACGGGTCGTGTGCCCCTGGGCACGGGTCGTGCGTGTGGTTCTGTTACCGGCTTCCGTTTTCTCGTTTTGTTGCTCCGTTTGATCCCGAACCCTTTCTAATTTCTTTCTCAACCATTCAACAAGGGATTGCCTCACTGAAAACCTTATTTCGAACTTGTTCAACTCATGATTTTGAAAAGAAGTTGAAAGGTATATTGATCGAAAAACCGAAACCCTAGTATACGTGTGGGTACACCGTCTGATGGATAGAACGTATATATATTTATATATATATCAACTGTATATGATTATAATGCCGGATGTCTATAGATTCATCAAAACGGGTTATAAGTCAATAATACATTACAATATGATTATAATGCCGGATGTGTATAAATTCATCAAAACGGGTTATAGATCAATAAGATATGAATTATCTAAAAAGATATTGTGATTGATCCTTTGGTGATCGGAAAGATATATATTATCTAACTCTCGAGAAATCGTTATGTATTGTCATACATAAATCGCGTTGGGTGACGACCCGACAAGTAGCATACTAGGGAGGGTAGTCATGACCCCTTACCTAGGCCCTGAATGTGTTTTGGCGTGGTCAACTCACGGGTTGCCGGGATTAGCAGAGGTGCAGTCGGCTTGTGCTAAGTTAATGGTTATAAGTAACATTGCCGGGATTAGCAGTTGTGCAGTCGGCAGATGTTAAGCTGTAGCTACCGGGATTAGCAGTTGTGCAGTCGGTTGAGCTAAGCTATTAAAAACATAAAAGAGAACACGATTTGCTTGGCATTTCGATTATGGCTATTGGTAGCTAATTAAACATTGTTAACGGTTTAATAATTGAACCGAGTGTCAGTGAGGGGGCACGGTAGGACTCACTGAGATAATGTTATCTCACCCTATCCATATTTGTTGTTTTTCAGAGAAGAAGGGAAAAAGGAAGACTATAGTGCACGAGTAGTTGATGTACTCTTGGAGGTGCTGAAGACTTAGTCATTTTCTCCTTGTTCTTTTGTTGTCCTATTGGTTGTATAAACTTGTATTGATTATGAGTTATATGAACCGTTTATGTTTCTGTTCGGTATTTGGACTTGGATATTGTAATCCACTCGGTATGGAACCGATAAACTTCTATTTTATGAAGTAATGTTATTTCCGATTATGTTTTATTTCGGAAAAAGTTTGTATGTCCAAAACTTAAACAGGAACTGTGTCCTCTGAATTCCGAAATCTGTGCATCTTTCGGTCTCTCTACATGTTAGAAATACCGGGGTGTTACACTAGCCACTTCCTATTCATGCTAGCCACTTCCTAATTCATTGTTAGCGATTAAGAATTGAATAGGAATAGGCTAGGATTGGTTAGCCACTAGGAATGGCTAGCCACATCCTTGTTCCTTGTAACTGATTAAGAAAAGATAAGGAATAGGTTACGATTGGCTAGGCACTTCCTAATTCTTTGTAAGTGATCACAATAGATTAGGAATAGGCTTAGATTGGCTAGCCACTAGGAATGGCTAGCCACTTCCTAGTTTACTGTAAGTGATTAAGAATAAGATAAGGAATAGGCTAGGATTGGCTAGCCATTCCTAGTTCATTGTAAGTGATTAAGAATAGATAAGGAATAGGCTAGGACTGGCTAGCAACTTCCTATTCATGCTACCCACTTCCTAATTCATTGTAAGTGATTAAGAATAGATAAAGAATAGGCTAGGATTGGGTAGCCACTTCCTATTTCATTGTAAGAGATTAAAAATATATTGGGAAAAGGCCAGGACTGGTTAGCCACTTACTAGTCCATGCTAACCACATCCTTGTTCGTTGTATGTGATAAATAATAGATAAGGAATAGGCTAGGATTGGCTAGCCACTTCCTAGTTTATGCTAGCCACTTCATAGTTCATTTTAAGTGATTAAGAATAGATAAGGAATAGGCTAGGACTGGCTAGCCACTTCCATTTCATGGTAGCCATTTCCAAATTCATTGTGAGTGATTAAGAATTGATTAGGAATAGGCTAGTATTGGCTAGCCACTTCCTAGTACCTTGTAAGTGATTAAGAATAGATAAGTAATTGGCTAGCCAGTTCCTACTTCATGCTAGCCACTTCCAAATTCATTGTAAGTAACTAAGAATAGATAAAGAATATGCTAGGATTGCATAGCCACTTCCTATTTCATTGTAAGAGATTAAGAATAGAATAGGAAAAGGCTTGGATTGGCTTGCCACTGGGAATGGCTAGCCACTTCCTAGTTCATTGTATGTGATTTAAAATAGATAAGGAATAGGCTAGGATTGGCTAGCCACTTCCTAGTTCATGCTAGCCACTTCTCAATTCTTTATAAGTGATTAAGAATAGATTAGGAATAGGCTAAGATTTGCTAGACACTAGGAATGGCTAGCAACTTCCTAGTTCATGCTAGCCACTTCCTAGTTCATTGTAAGTGATTAAGAATAGATAAGGAATAGGCTAGGATTGGCTAGCAACTTCCTAGTTTATGCTAGCCACTTAATTAAATCGGTTCCACTCGACAACTCATGCCAAATGTACTTTTTAATATCGGCTCCCACAAAAATTCGATGCCAAAACTACACTTATATTTGATAAAAACTGACTTTTGATATCGGTTCTTCATGAAACCGATATTAAAAACACTTTTGGCATCAGTTCAGTACCCGATGTTAAAAGTGTCTTTTTTTAATATCACCTTTTTCTACATCGGTTCAGTAACCGATATGAAATGTCAGTTTTAACCGATGTTATTGAAGCTTAATAAGTGCTTAATTTGGCTAACAAATTAGTGATACAAAACAAAATAAAGTCAACAAGTTTTGTGACCATCATTAAAAAGTGTATTAATGTTGTATTGTATCTGATGTTGCAACATTGGGTGTTGTAGCAAGCAGTGTGTACTTTTTAGATACTTTCTACAGGGTTTCGTTACAATGGATTATGTCTAAGCTCTAAATAGGTCCACCCGTGGATATTGCGCACCCACAGTGTTTCACCCTATGGAATTTGCCCTCCTATGTCTAGGGTTTAAGCAAGGAGTGTTAAAGTGTCCTTTAACACCCACTATCCATATTATCATTTGAGAATAATTTATAAACCTTTTCAGAATTCATAAATGCTACTTATATTAAGCTAACCATTTCCAAATCAAGTTGGAAATATTATTACGGAAAGGATAAAATGCTTAAACATCAAATACACTTCATTAAAAACACTAAGACTCATTACATAGATTAAAGCATTCCAACTAAGAGTGATTTGCTCATAATGAGCAAACAACACAAGAAATAAAGCTCAAGTACTAGATCTAAAGCCATAAACTGAGTTTACAAGGAAGAAATATACTAAGAAAATCTTCAAGTAACAGAGTAATGGAGTACAAACAGCTCCCTAATCCACGAAAATCTTCAAGTAGTGTCAGCTTCTGTGATGCTGCAGCAATCTTCCAAGCATCAGTATTTCCTTTTTGTTGTTTAAAGTAGCTTGGTACAAAAATGGAGGAAAAACTATGTCTATACTTTTCTCCTTCTGAACCAGCATAATAAATGAAGAGGGAGAATTGCCTTAAATAGTGCTAGGGTTACATGATCCAAGAAAACCTTAAAAGAGAGGCGCCACTTGTCCTATAGTGTGCCCAAAAGTACATTATGCCCAAGCAAAAGCAGAATATTCTAAATTCATGCGCTGGTCCCCACACGAATGCGTTCGTCCTTATCTGACAACTGCTAGGCGCTAAAATCAGTGCCTCTTGCTTTCTCTATCATCTGTCACTAGAATGCAATGTTGTGACACCTAATGCTGCAGTATACAGAATAGATTAGGAATAGGCTTAGATTGGCTAGCCACTAGAAATGGCTAGCCACTTCCTAGTTTATGCTAGCCACTTCCAAGTTCATTCTAAGTGATTAAGAATAGTTAAGGAATAGGCTAGGACTGGCTAGCCACTTCCTATTTATGCTAGCCACTTCCTAATTCATTGTAAGTGATTAAGACTAGATAAAGAATAAGCTAGGATTGGGTAACCACTTCCTAATTCATTCTAGCCACTTCCTATTTCATTGTAAGAGACTAAGAATATATTAGGAAAAGGCTAAGACTTGCTAGCCACTTCGTAGTTCATCCTAGCCACTTCCTAGTTCATTATAAGTGATTAAGAATAGAAAAGGAATAGGCTAGGATTCGCAAGCCACTTCCTAGTTTATGCTAGCCATTTCGTTGTTCTTTGTAAGTGATTAAGAATATATAAGGAATAGGCTAGGACCGACTAGCCACTTCCTATTCATGCTAGCCACTTCCTAATTCATTGTAAGTGATTAAGAATTGAATAGGAATAGGCTAGGATTGGTTAGCCACTAGGAATGGCTAGCCACATCCTTGTTCCTTGTAAGTGATTAAGAAAAGATAAGGAATAGGTTACGATTGGCTAGCCACTTCCTAATTCTTTGTAAGTGATCACAATAGATTAGGAATAGGCTTAGATTGGCTAGCCACTAGGAATGGCTAGCCACTTCCTAGTTTACTGTAAGTGATTAAGAATAAGATAAGGAATAGGCTAGGATTGGCTAGCCATTCCTAGTTCATTGTAAGTGATTAAGAATAGATAAGGAATAGGCTAGGACTGGCTAGCAACTTCCTATTCATGCTAGCCACTTCCTAATTCATTGTAAGTGATTAAGAATAGATAAAGAATAGGCTAGGATTGGGTAGCCACTTCCTATTTCATTGTAAGAGATTAAAAATATATTGGGAAAAGGCCAGGACTGGTTAGCCACTTCCTAGTCCATGCTAACCACTTCCTTGTTCGTTGTATGTGATAAATAATAGATAAGGAATAGGCTAGGATTGGCTAGCCACTTCCTAGTTTATGCTAGCCACTTCATAGTTCATTTTAAGTGATTAAGAATAGATAAGGAATAGGCTAGGACTGGCTAGCCACTTCCATTTCATGGTAGCCATTTCCAAATTCATTGTGAGTGATTAAGAATTGATTAGGAATAGGCTAGTATTGGCTAGCCACTTCCTAGTACCTTGTAAGTGATTAAGAATAGATAAGTAAGTGGCTAGCCAGTTCCTACTTCATGCTAGCCACTTCCAAATTCATTGTAAGTAACTAAGAATAGATAAAGAATATGCTAGGATTGCATAGCCACTTCCTATTTCATTGTAAGAGATTAAGAATAGAATAAGAAAAGGCTTGGATTGGCTTGCCATTGGGAATGGCTAGCCACTTCGTAGTTCATTGTATGTGATTTAAAATAGATAAGGAATAGGCTAGGATTGGCTAGCCACTTCCTAGTTCATGCTAGCCGCTTCTCAATTCTTTATAAGTGATTAAGAATAGATTAGGAATAGGCTAAGATTTGCTAGACACTAGGAATGGCTAGCGACTTCCTAGTTCATGCTAGCCACTTCCTAGTTCATTGTAAGTGATTAAGAATATATAAGGAATAGGCTAGGATTGGCTAGCAACTTCCTAGTTTATGCTAGCCACTTATTTAATATCGGTTCCACTCGACAACTCATGCCAAATGTACTTTTTAATATCGGCTCCCACAAAAATTCGATGCCAAAACTACACTTATATTTGATAAAAACTGACTTTTGATATCGGTTCTTCATGAAACCGATATTAAAAACACTTTTGGCATAGGTTCAGTACCCGATGTTAAAAGTGTCTTTTTTTAATATCACCTTTTTCTACATCGGTTCAGTAACCGATATGAAATGTCAGTTTTAACCGATGTTATTGAGGCTTAATAAGTGCTTAATTTGGCTAACAAATTAGTGATACAAAACAAAATAAAGTCAACAAGTTTTGTGACCATCATTAAAAAGTGTATTAATGTTGTATTGTATCTGATGTTGCAACATTGGGTGTTGTAGCAACCAGTGTGTACTTTTTAGATACTTTCTACAGGGTTTCGTTACAATGGATTATGTCTAAGCTCTAAATAGGTCCACCCGTGGATATTGCGCACCCACAGTGTTTCACCCTATCGAATTTTCCCTCCTATGTCTAGGGTTTAAGCAAGGAGTGTTAAAGTGTCCTTTAACACCCACTATCCATATTATCATTTTGAGATTAATTTATAAACCTTTTCAGAATTCATAAATGCTACTTAAATTAAGCTAACCATTTCCAAATCAAGTTGGAAATATTATTACGGAAAGGATAAAATGCTAAAACATCAAATACACTTCATTAAAAACACTAAGACTCATTACATAGATTAAAGCATTCCAACTAAGAGTGATTCGCTCATAATGAGCAAACAACACAAGAACACACAAGAACTAAAATCGGCACCTCTTGCCTTCTCTCTCATCTGTCGCAGAAATGCAATGTTGTGGCACCTAATGCTGCAGCATACAGAACACACACATAAGCACAAATGGGGCACCAAAGTGCGAAATGATTCCAAACCAGATTTAAACCCATATTTCTAATAACCACACCATTAACAGTGATTAAACATATTTTTACTAGAGAATTTACAATGAATTAAGCTAAAGAAGCATAAATAACTCTTATAAGTAGGTGTTATCACAACCCCAAAATTAAACCATTTCTTGTCCTCAAGTAAGGACACTTGACAAAGACAAACAAACACAAACAAGGCAATATCTAGCTACACAAATCAACTCAAACAAATTTTCAAAGATGTTCAAATTGGGCTTAAACTTTCAGATCCTCAATCACTCACATACACCTTAAGTTCTTCAAGATTCCTAGAATTACAAACTGCTCAAAGTGTGTGTGTGTGTGTGTGTGTGTGTGTGTGTGTGTGTGTGTGTGTGTGTGTGTGTGTGTGTGTGTGTGTGGGTTAGTTCAGCTCTTAGAAAATTTCAAAATTTCACCTAGCTTTGGAAAGAATATGGTCTTCTTTTGCTTGCTCTTCAAAGCACAACATAGGGCTTTATAAACACTTATGATCATTTGGACAATGCACTAGACTTTATTTAATCCTCACTTTTCTCACAGGTTGGCCATTTTTTGTATGAAACCAAAGTGTGTCACCCACAAATTGGCCTCCCTACTTCATGACCAACCTAACCACACTGCCTTTTTATTGAACTTGGCAATTGCAACTTATTTTCACTCTCTTCTTTCAATAATATTGATTTATTATTTTTTTCTTTAAATAAGACTCTTGCCTAGTGCATTGACCTATTAGTATTCTTTTATGTTCAGCCTCAATATAATCGATGCACCCCCAAACTTAGTTTCATATGCTACCCTAAGTTTTTTGTAGAACCTTGGCAAAACCTAGGTCCACCAATGTCTAGCTTTAGCACCAGGTCATTTCTAGTTTACTGATTTCCTACCTAAGCCTAGAGTAAGAGTGTGGAAGCAGGAGCAATCTATTCATCTATTGAACCAGGCTACATTCACTCAATCTCACCATAATCATCATTAAGTGAGCCCAAAATAAATATAATCTATTTCTGATTTGAACAACAGATACAACTAAACCTGCCTTTTACACAGTCCAAATCATCATAAAGGTCCCCCCCCCAACTTAAGACTCAGCAGTGTCCCCACAGCTCATAAAAATTACTAAGGGGAGAGGCCTACAACACTACAAGCTAATAAACAGAGTAGTAAGATGCAACTGAAATGAAATCCTACACAACTGTTGGATTCTTTTACAGATGATGCATCATCCAACAGGTTTATTCAAAGAAAAGACAACACAAACAACATATTAAAAATAAAAGTGCTAGTTAGGAGGGTTTCCTGGTTTGGGCCTCTGGCTTGCTCTTGTAGCCCCTCCTCTGGTCACTCTTGGTGCATACACTTTGGGTTTCTTTTTCTTTGGCTCTTTCTCAGCTCCGGCCACATCAGATGCTGCAGCATTGGATTGCTGCAGCACTGGGACATCATTTGCAACAGCAGTCCCGTAACCGAAATGGCAACCTTCTTTCCAGCTAGAGTAGTAGCAACCAACTCTCTTGATGCTTTGGCAGCAACAATTTTCTTTTACTCTTCAGATGTTGCAATCAGGTGCTGCAACACTTTCTTCTTCACCAACAACTGCTGCAACTATTGCTGCAGCTCAGATTCTTCATGGGCACTCAGTCCTTCTTCTTGTGGGCCATGACTTTGGTTCTTTTCCTCTTCATGGTTTTAGCAGCAGATGCTGCAGCATTGTCTGGTTCCTCAGATGCTACAGCATTGGGTGCTACATCAGGAACTGTTACAGGATGAGATGCTTGATGAGGTGGTGGTTGTCATACCCCAATTTTGTCCGGCTTAGGTCCAAACCCTAATTTTCCACACAAAAATAAATTATGCATTGCATTTTGGGTCCTAGAAACCATTCCAAAGTTTTTAAAATCATTTTTAGGGTTAGAATGCACTTTTTGGGAAATTAGGGTTTTTAGGGTCAAAAAGGGCATTTTGGTCATTTCTCACAAAAGGGTCTATAAAAATAATTTTGCATGGAAATATTTTTCAATAAGGCTCATGCATGAAAATATTTTTTTTAGAAAGTATAAAATTGATTTTATCATGCATATAATGTATTCTTGATGAATAAGGAAGTTATCCATGTTTTTAGGAAGGCACATAATCGATTATTCATATCCTTACTTCAAGTAAATAATCGATTATCTACTCTGAAAATCAAGGGGATAATCGATTATCTACCTGAAAGTCAAGGGGATAATCGATTATCTACTCTGAAAATCAAAGGGGATAATCGATTATCTACTCTGAAACAATTCAGGAGCATAATCGATTATCCCATGTTTTCACTAAGGTCCATAATCGAATATGAGCATAAATGGAAAGTTTTCACTAAATATGGTGAGTACCTAATCGATTATATATGCCATATAATCAATTATCTACTCAAAACTCAATGAGCCAATAATCGATTACATCTCCCAAGTGTTTTTCAACATAATCGATTAGCCTATTTCCTAAAATAGATCAAATCTAATTTCCTATAAATAGGCACCTCTTTTTTCATTTCAAACACACACATTTTCACCACAATTTCACAACTCCTCTCTGCTTCTCAGACACAGATTTTCACGAGATCAGAGAAAAAACCCATTCTTCTCGAAATCTCTCACATTTTAGAAAAACTCTTCTACGCTTTATTTTTTCGCTCTATTCGTTTCGTTGGTCCGTCTGAGCTGATCTTCTGCAAGAGTTAGTTGGAGTTGCGTTCTTCAAGTGGTAGTATCTGCCTTCATCAGAGGTATTTCTGTCTTTATATTTGTTAATATTTAATCATTGTGATCCATGCCAAAATTGCCCTATGTGATTTAACTTAGTTATAGTGTCATTGTTGATGATGAACCACATGATTCCCACTTATGCCTAGTGCATCATGTTCTGAGTGGTGAAGATGGTCTCAGATGATTCAACCCTTTTAGTTTATATGATGATTGGCAATGTGATTCACACTTGTGCACTTTATCTTAAGTGTGAGGATTGACCAAAGTGATTCAACATTCTTTGATACTTTGGTCGCTAAATAATTTGCTTGCCTATGCTGGCCAATGATCATGATTGAGGCAACTTTTTTGCTTGAGCTTACAGCGTCATCGTCTACTCTCATATAGAATATCATCAATACTTAGATATGTCCATTCCTTACATTGCATCTTCCACTAGATGTGCATTTAGATTCCCCTTGCGTTTTGTAGAAATATTTGAGTATGGTTCTCGCCTAGCATCTTCCACTAGATGTGCATTTAGGTTCAATCTTGCCTACTCTTGTATTTTTGCTTGATGCCCAATTCAAGTTCCCTCCTTGCCTATCTATGCGTTGTGATCTACTATGTGTAGTTTAGACTTGATTTCTGTTGGCGAATTCAAATATTGTTGCTTAATGATTTGATTCCACTGATTGTGTTATGCTTGAATCCACCAATTCTTTCTCGCATTCATTGTTTTCATTTCTAAACGACCTGGCACAAAAACGGTTACTAGTGGCAATCCATCACAACCTTTGATTGGTTTGATTGCCATGAAAGCCTCAATTTCAAAAGAATTTTCGTAAGCATAAAGCAAGCTACTAGTGATAATCCATCACAACCTTTGTTGGTTTGATTATCATGAACACGTCCAATTTCAAAAAGCATTTGTCTAGGTATCAAAGAATCAAAAGCAAGTTATTAGCGGTGGTCCATCATAACCTTTGTTAGTTTGATCATCATGAAAGCTTTCATTTTCTAAAACCTCATCAAAAATATTTTCATTTTTAAGGCTCGTTAGAACTACGTCGCTTTGATTCCCATTTGGGATACGTAGGAGCGAGTCACATTCTCGTCAAGCGCAACCATAAAAAGTTTAGCATTTGCATAACGAAAAGGAAAGAGCTATTTTCATAACAAAAAGAATCACTTTTTCAAGCCAATATCTTTTTCAGAACAAAAACCTTTTCCTTTCTAAAATCATTTTCAACTCATCGTCGCTAGTGGTTAATCAGAACCTTTGTTCGTCTAGCCATTGGTGGCGATGTCTTTTTCCCAAAAGAACAACAAGCGATGATCACCTATAACTGTTGTTAGTTTGATCATTCGTGCCAATCAATCTCTTTCGAAAATTACTTTCAAAAAAGATAATAAAAACGAGTTGTTATTGATAGTCCATCAGAACCTTTGTTCGTTTGACTAGTGGTACAACTCTCCTTTTGAGTGTTTAGTGGTGATTCATCATAGCCTCTGCTAGTTTAATCATTCGCTAATGCTCGTCCTATTTCAAAAACTCACTAAAAAAGATAAAAAACAAAAACTTTTCAAAAAGACAAAGAAGAACTACGTAGCTTTGAATTCTCCATCGCACCGGGAGATACGTAGGAGCGGGTCACATCCCGTCAAGCATAACAAATAAAAATAATTTTCACAATAAGTTTTCAAACAAATTATTTTCAAAAGAAAGAAGAACTAGGTAGCTTTGAATTCTCCATCGCACCGGGAGATACGTAGGAGCGGGCCATGTCCCGTCAAGCGTTTTTTCTAAAAAAACCATTTTTCCCCTTTTTCATAATAAATAAAGATTTTCATTAAGATTTTTTCAATAAGAAGTAGAGAGGCAAAATTAAGTATTTTCAAGTCAACACACTAAAACCACACATTTAATTAAAGGTTCCCTCTCAATAGAGAGGACGTGTGGGGTGCTAACACCTTCCCTGCGCGTAACCGACCCCCGAACCCTATTCTCTAGTTTCGCAAGGCCAATCGCTTTCCAAAAAAGGTTTTCCTAATATTTTCCTTAATAAATATTGGTGGCGGCTTCATTGTCTTAGGAAAAGTTGTGAACGAGGAAGGTTCTCCCTCGGGGACTTTTTCGGGCGCAACAGCTGGCGACTTCACTGGGGACTAAAAAACACTTTTTTCAAAAGTGGGTCTAGCCTAATTAATTAAGTGTGTGGTTTGTGTGATTGATTTGAACATCTTGCTTTGCCTCTATTCTTCTTCTTTTTCATAAGCATGTTGCATCCATATGCATTCTTCTTCTATGTTTGCTTTTGTTTAAAATAATAGATAGTTACTTCTTTGCTTAAATGCTTAGTTCCCTCATACATAATTCCCCTCTCTTGTCATGTCCCCTTCTTCTCAGCTCCCTTTCTGAGGTAAGTAATGTGTTTGTTGTTGGCACCCTAGATTAGTTGTATTTGATTGGTATTGAACTCTAGGGTAGACGACATGTTATGGCTTTCTATTGTCTGGACTGTTCTGGATTTTCATTTGCAGGTAGGGTAGTTTTTAAGGAAATACCCTTCGCACACACACACACACACACACACACACTTGTACCTTGAGATTATACGATTAGAGAAATAGACCATAACCCAGGTCTGTTAGGATACCTTAGGATGAGCGGATTCGAGTAGTGGGAGCCCATCAGGATCTTTGTCCGTTTGGCTACTCGCGAAAGTTTCAATCAGAGTTGTGCTCTTTCATGATGCTTCGTATCTAGCAGTTTGCTGCATTTACAGGGATTTTCATGAGAGGGACTGTGGCTCTGATGACCTTTGTGAGGGTGTGAATAGAGCTACATGAGAAGATTATCCCTAAAATACCTTAGATCATAGGTTCTACCCCCTTTTAGGTCACAAGGGCATTCCAAATTGTGTGTTGCATCGTTGCATTCAGTTCAATCAATTTTTTCTTCAAAATTTTTGAAAATAAAAAAAAAGATATGCTTTTCCTTTCAATAAACGCCTATATGAGGTGGCATATAGTGTGAAAATTTTCAAATCACCACCTGTAAATATCCTCTTTCTGCAAAAACACAAAAAAGAAGCATCCTTGCATCATCGCATCATTGCATCACTGCATCATTGCATCGTTTGCATTGCATAAAATTCCGATTTTGAAAAAAAAAAAAAAACCATTCATCTTGCATTCCCCTTCATCACATAAAGATAAAACAAAAACAATTATCATCTGCATAGCATAAGCATTTCATTTATAATCATGCAAAAAATCCTCGTCGAGTTCATCCAAGACGAGGCGTTCATGCATAAGCATTATTTCAAAAAAAGAGACACGGTAGAACTACGTAAGCTTTGATTCCTCATTACAATGGGGATACGTAGGAACGGGTCATACCCCGTCAAGCACATTTTTCTAAAACCTTTTTTCCAATAAATCATTTGCATCTCCAAATAATTTTCAAAATCATGTTCCAAAACTAAAAAACAAAAAAGAAAATCATTGTGAATATCATGCATTTCATTGCACAAAAAAAAATGAAAACAAGAAAGCATCTCATTCATAATCATGAATCAAGTTTATTCATAATATAGCATTCATGCACCATTTCATTAACCTCAGTACACCATTCCTCCATACATGCATCTCTCAAAAAAGGAAGGGGCGTTGGCATTTCATACTTTGCCTTGCCTCTAAAAAATCAGCATTTAGAAAAAGCATTATTCCTGCATCTTTCATCATTCAAAAGAAAAAGGGGGCATTGGTATTTCGTACCATGTCTCGCCTCTAAAAAAAAAAAAAAAATCAAAAATCATTTTGAAAAAAAAGGAGGGGGCATCATTCTTGCATCATTCGCATTGGCATTCCATATTTTGTCTTGCATTAAAAATAACAAAATTATTTAGAATAAGCCACACTCTTCGAGTGGTCATTCTCCACGCATTTGCATCATACTTGCATATCATAATTTGTTCATTCATTCATTGCATAAAATAAGAGTTGTGATGAGAAGCGAGACGTTCTTGCGAAACAATCATCCCTTTTGAAAAAGTTTATCCTTACTTGGTTGCAAACTCAAGGTGTTCCAAGGCACTCAGTTTTTCAAATCAATAGCTCATTTGCATTTCTTTCAAAAGCACTGCATCCCATCCATTCTATGACAAAAGACTGAAATAGTGTATCAAAGAACCAACAAATTTTTAACTGATGTTAACTCTCTGTGAAGCATTCTTTTAATGAGCGTGCATGCTATGAGTACATTTTCTTGTTTGAGTTGGTTTTCCTCCCTTACCACAGTTTCCCGTCCAAGTCTAGTCCCGCCCCGTCCACCCATAAAGTGCATATTCTTCCCATCAGTGCGTATTTGACTTTTGGTTCATTCTAATGCTTTAAGTCCTCCATGCTGGGGCAAGTCTGTGATCATTAATTCCCCTTGATTAATATCATTTTCCTTCAGTGCAAGTCTCTCAAAAAAATAATAATAATAATAATAAATAATAAACAAGAAAACAAGCTCGCTAGGTTGAAAACCCGCAAAGGGCGGCCTAGGCAAAAAGGAGCGCCCGGTGGACTGAAAACTCACAAAGAGCGGTCCAGGCAAAAATTAGGGCACAAAAAAGGAAAAAAGAGCAAACACATATAAATTATTGTTCTAAAGTTAAGTCTTATAGAAATAAGCAATCGGGATTTGAAATGAAGTTTGGCCATCTCCTCAAAAACCCCAAAATCCCAGAAAGTCCATTTCCTACCCACCTTGAGCCAAGAAAAACCAAAATCCAAAAATCACCCTAGACAAGGATCACCCCAAATAAAAAAACAGTGCATCACTTTTTATCAGCTCACCCGAGTCAAAAAAAAAAATCAAAAAAAGGGGATTCAAAAATGAAAATCCCAAAACAAAAGAAAATACAAAAGAAATGTAAGTGGTGAGCTGGTACATGTTACCACAAAATACAAGAGATCCTTGTCTAAATAAACCTTCAAACACTTCATCATTCCAACACCTGATTCCATAAACCTTTAAACACTTCCTTTGGCCTCAACAACAAACCCCTTAGTCATTCTACCATGAGACACGAATTTGCTTTAACAGAGCCCAAACAAACCCAATAACCATCTTCCTCATAGACCATTAACCGTCAATCAACGCCGAACAAAACTCATCCTCCCATTAGCCTCAAACACTTCATTAAGCCTAACCCTCCTTCCTCCACAAAACACCACAATCCCGAAAAGTCCATTCCGATCAAAGACCGGTTGCTTTTGCTCACTCAAATTCTAATCTTAGGACGAACAAGCTTATCTATGTACAATGTGTTTGCTCAAAAGAAAAACAAACGATCAGAAAAAAGAAAGCTGATCAAGAAAGAATAAACCCTCAGAAAAAAGAGAACTGAGGAAACAAAAACGAACAGTCAGAAAAAAGTAAGCTGAAAAGAGGGACTTGCACTCCAAAACACGTTCAAGATGCATTAAAACAAGGTTTAGTGATCACCAGGTAAAGATTCTTTCGCACCAAAAGTCAAGACATCAGTAGAGAACCAAAGATTTGCACTGAGAATACCACTCAGACCCAAAAGTTGGGGCATTCTCTTCACCACCCACACACCCTAGTCTTGGGAAAGTCTGTTCAATGCCCATCCCATGTCACTCCAGTTGTCAATGTCATTCCAAAGCGGGGCAAGTGCATTCCCATTCCTTCACCTCATTCATTTCCATAAAAACCTCACCGGAGCAATCTCTCAACTCACTATCCTAAACAAGACCTTGTCATTCTGATTGGGGCAGCTTTGTCCTTGTTATGACTGGGGCAACATCAAATTCTGTGGGTTGAAGCAAAACCCCTTTCATTCCAGCTTTCATCCCAAGAGCCGAAGCGTTCCCAATTCATCATCTTCTACACCCCTAGTTGTTGTCACCACTAGACAGTGGCAAATTATTCACTCGTCAAAGACCTGAATTGGGGCAATCTTGTATCTCTTGGTCCCTCATAAGCTTCGGCAATAACCCTGTCTGTCATTCCTTCACTTTCCATAAATGTCCATGCCCTAAACCAATTCCAAGTTAACTGACTCATTCATTCACATTTGCACTCCTATGCATGCTTACTAGATAATGCTTCAAAGGAGAGAACACAAGTTGTTTACGTGATATCTAAAATTCAGTCATCATGGAAAGAAAGAGAAAACAAGTGAGTTTGTTTGTAAATAAAAACCTTGAGAACACCAGAGTTTGAATCAAATTCAATTTTTCAACAGAATGGTCAATAATCATCTCAATTCCTTGCATTCGAAGTCTCGCATCTCATCATCACAAAAAATGTTTACCTCATGCATCTAGGCATTATAGCATATGCATCAAAGCATTACATTTGCATCTTCACATTTTGTGCATTCATCACATAATAAAAAGAAAAAAAACGTTCCACATCAGTCGCACCATATTAATACTTGCATTTCATAGAAGAAAATAGTAAAGAAGAAAAAGCAGAAATCTTTTCATTGCATTGGCATCATATTCGCACTTCGTAAAAAAGGAAAAGAACAAAATCATTGCATCATTAGAGCATTACATTTTGCATCAGATATTTCACAGAAAAAGCAAAGAAAGCAAAAAGAAAATAAAGAAAAGACAAAAGCATTCCATGTCATTCATCATTTCACAAAGCATTCCTTTGTCATTCAATCATCAAACGTTAAAGCAGTGCATATGCATCATATTAACATTAGCATTTCCATAAAAGAAAAAAGAACAAGAATCATTGCATCAAACATCAGAGCATTGCATCTTATTAATGTTTGCATTTCATAAAAGAAGCAAAAAGAAATAAACAGAAGTTAGAACAGGAGCATTTCATTCATCAAAGCATCAATCACCACATACATTTGCATTCAAACATCAAAACAATACAGTTGCATCACATCAATACTTGCATCTCATAGCAGAAAAGAAAGCTAGAACATCCCATGTCATTCATCATTTCATGTTATTCATCATTTTATAGCAATATTCCCATTTCATAAATATAAAAAAAAAGGGGGGGAAGAGAAAGTTTTCCTTTGCATGTCATTCCATTAAAATACATGAGTTTTTCACCAAAGCTTTGCATTCGCATACCCATGATTCTTAAAAGAGCAAAAAGAGAAGCCAAAAGAGAAGAGCCAAGAGAGCAACAAAAAGAAAAGAAAAGAAAAGAAACAAAAAGAAAAAAGAGAAGCTAGAGAAAGAGAAAAAGACATATAAGAACAGGAGAAAATCATGCATTCATAAGCAAAAGAAAAAGAAAATCATGCATTGCGTACAGACAAGAGAAGAAAAGGAAAATCATTGCATTCATCAAGCATATAAGAACAGTAGAAGATCATGCATTCATCCGACATAGACAAAGGAAATAAGAAACTTATCATTCATCATAAAAAAAAAAACAGCAATCATGGCATTTGCATTGCATGCATTTGTTCATTTTCAGCTACAGGTACAAAGAGAGGATGAGCACTTCGGTGTTAGCCCTCGCCCCCAGATTCCAGAAAATGTTCCCCCAAGTTGGGAGTTCAGAAAGAAAAAAGAAAAGAGAGAAACAGAAAAGAAAGAAAGAAATAGAAAAGAGAGCGCTCAAGCGCGCATGGCGGATTGGAGCATAGAGATCATCGCTCCCTTTTGCCCAGGTCTCACATCGTGTACGAGCAACGCGATGGACCGCAGCCCCATGTGAGGTTCAACGGAATAGTTGTATCAGCCTAAGATACAGTGGACGCCGTGCATTGATCAGTATATCAGTTCCGGAGCTGATAACGATCCCCCCGGTCGCTCGAAAAGGCCAACAGGAAGAGCGTGCTCCTCAAAGCCACATGCAACTCGGATTCGTCAAGAGTTCGTTTAAGGATTACAGGTTTTAGGCAGCCTGGGCAATTTACCGCTTTCTGCACGCCAAGTGCCCATTTTACTTTTCTGTCTGCACGCCAAGTGCCCATTTTACTTTTCGGTCTGCATGCCAAGTGCCCATTTTACTTTTCTGTCTGCACGCCAAGGGCCCATTTTACTTTTCTGTCTGCATACCAAGTGCCCATTTTACTTTTCTGTTGCACGCCAAGTGCCCATTTTACTCTTCTGTTTGCACGCCAAGTGCCCATTTTACTCTTCTGTTTGCACGCCAAGTGCCCATTTACTTTTCGGTTTGCACGCCAAGTGCCCATTTACTTTTTTGTCTGCACGCCAAGTGCCCATTTTACCTTTCGGTCCGCACGCAAGTGCCCATTTTACTTTTCTGTCTGCACGCCAAGTGCCCATTTTACTTTTCTGTTTGCACGCCAAGTGCCCATTTTACTTTTCTGTCTGCACGCCAAGTGCCCATTTTACCTTTTCTGTCTACACGTCAGTGTTCATTTACTGTTTTCGCATCAACACGAATATGTCTATCTTTCCACAAAAAAAAAAATCGGATTTCTCCAAATGGACAAAATTGGTATAATTTCTGAATTCTTTATTTCTATTTTACCTTCGAAATATGTCTCGCGCAATTCATATTTCTTGGTAAAATCCAAATTAAGAGGGGCAGCTGTCATACCCCAATTTTGTCCGGCTTAGGTCCAAACCCTAATTTTCCACACAAAAATAAATTATGCATTGCATTTTGGGTCCTAGAAACCATTCCAAAGTTTTTAAAATCATTTTTAGGGTTAGAATGCACTTTTTGGGAAATTAGGGTTTTTAGGGTCAAAAAGGGCATTTTGGTCATTTCTCACAAAAGGGTCTATAAAAATAATTTTGCATGGAAATATTTTTCAATAAGGCTCATGCATGAAAATAATTTTTTTAGAAAGTATAATCGATTACATCTCCCAAGTGTTTTTCAACATAATCGATTAGCCTATTTCCTAAAATAGATCAAATCTAATTTCCTATAAATAGGCACCTCTTTTTTCATTTCAAACACACACATTTTCACCACAATTTCACAACTCCTCTCTGCTTCTCAGACACAGATTTTCACGAGATCAGAGAAAAAACCCATTCTTCTCGAAATCTCTCACATTTTAGAAAAACTCTTCTACGCTTTATTTTTTCGCTCTATTCGTTTCGTTGGTCCGTCTGAGCTGATCTTCTGCAAGAGTTAGTTGGAGTTGCGTTCTTCAAGTGGTAGTATCTGCCTTCATCAGAGGTATTTCTGTCTTTATATTTGTTAATATTTAATCATTGTGATCCATGCCAAAATTGCCCTATGTGATTTAACTTAGTTATAGTGTCATTGTTGATGATGAACCACATGATTCCCACTTATGCCTAGTGCATCATGTTCTGAGTGGTGAAGATGGTCTCAGATGATTCAACCCTTTTAGTTTATATGATGATTGGCAATGTGATTCACACTTGTGCACTTAATCTTAAGTGTGAGGATTGACCAAAGTGATTCAACATTCTTTGATACTTTGGTCGCTAAATAATTTGCTTGCCTATGCTGGCCAATGATCATGATTGAGGCAACTTTTTTGCTTGAGCTTACAGCGTCATCGTCTACTCTCATATAGAATATCATCAATACTTAGATAGGTCCATTCCTTACATTGCATCTTCCACTAGATGTGCATTTAGATTCCCCTTGCGTTTTGTAGAAATATTTGAGTATGGTTCTCGCCTAGCATCTTCCACTATATGTGCATTTAGGTTCAATCTTGCCTACTCTTGTATTTTTGCTTGATGCCCAATTCAAGTTCCCTCCTTGCCTATCTATGCGTTGTGATCTACTATGTGTAGTTTAGACTTGATTTCTGTTGGCGAATTCAAATATTGTTGCTTAATGATTTGATTCCACTGATTGTGTTATGCTTGAATCCACCAATTCTTTCTCGCATTCATTGTTTTCATTTCTAAACGACCTGGCACAAAAACGGTTACTAGTGGCAATCCATCACAACCTTTGATTGGTTTGATTGCCATGAAAGCCTCAATTTCAAAAGAATTTTCGTAAGCATAAAGCAAGCTACTAGTGATAATCCATCACAACCTTTGTTGGTTTGATTATCATGAACGCGTCCAATTTCAAAAAGCATTTGTCTAGGTATCAAAGAATCAAAAGCAAGTTATTAGCGGTGGTCCATCATAACCTTTGTTAGTTTGATCATCATGAAAGCTTTCATTTTCTAAAACCTCATCAAAAATATTTTCATTTTTAAGGCTCGTTAGAACTACCTCGCTTTGATTCCCATTTGGGATACGTAGGAGCGAGTCACATTCTCGTCAAGCGCAACCATAAAAAGTTTAGCATTTGCATAACGAAAAGGAAAGAGCTATTTTCATAACAAAAAGAATCACTTTTTCAAGCCAATATCTTTTTCAGAACAAAAACCTTTTCCTTTCTAAAATCATTTTCAACTCATCGTCGCTAGTGGTTAATCAGAACCTTTGTTCGTCTAGCCATTGGTGGCGATGTCTTTTTCCCAAAAGAACAACAAGCGATGATCACCTATAACTGTTGTTAGTTTGATCATTCGTGCCAATCAATCTCTTTCGAAAATTACTTTCAAAAAAGATAATAAAAACGAGTTGTTATTGATAGTCCATCAGAACCTTTGTTCGTTTGACTAGTGGTACAACTCTCCTTTTGAGTGTTTAGTGGTGATTCATCATAGCCTCTGCTAGTTTAATCATTCGCTAATGCTCGTCCTATTTCAAAAACTCACTAAAAAAGATAAAAAACAAAAACTTTTCAAAAAGACAAAGAAGAACTACGTAGCTTTGAATTCTCCATCGCACCGGGAGATACGTAGGAGCGGGTCACATCCCGTCAAGCATAACAAATAAAAATAATTTTCACAATAAGTTTTCAAACAAATTATTTTCAAAAGAAAGAAGAACTAGGTAGCTTTGAATTCTCCATCGCACCGGGAGATACGTAGGAGCGGGCCATGTCCCGTCAAGCGTTTTTTCTAAAAAAACCATTTTTCCCCTTTTTCATAATAAATAAAGATTTTCATTAAGATTTTTTCAATAAGAAGTAGAGAGGCAAAATTAAGTATTTTCAAGTCAACACACTAAAACCACACATTTAATTAAAGGTTCCCTCTCAATAGAGAGGACGTGTGGGGTGCTAACACCTTCCCTGCGCGTAACCGACCCCCGAACCCTATTCTCTAGTTTCGCAAGGCCAATCGCTTTCCAAAAAAGGTTTTCCTAATATTTTCCTTAATAAATATTGGTGGCGGCTTCATTGTCTTAGGAAAAGTTGTGAACGAGGAAGGTTCTCCCTCGGGGACTTTTTCGGGCGCAACAGCGGTTGAGGTTGAGTTTCTTCTGTTTGGGCTGGAGTACTGGCTTGTGAAGGAAGCTTTTGTTGGGGGATTCTGGGGCGGGTTGTGTAGTCGCGGGTGGGGAAGTATGTGGTGGAGGTGATGGTTGTGTGTTTGTGTTTTTGGTGGGTGAGGTGGCAGTGCCTTTTGGGGTAGGGGATCTGGTGTTTGAGATAGGGGTTGCTGTTTCTTAGGGTCAGGCTCCATCTCCATCCCCTCAACATCAGTCTCTTCCTAAGAATCTTCCTTGCTCTCCCCGCTCTCTTCAGTGGTCTCATCTTCCTCCTCACATTCCTTTTCCAACTGTTGCATTATTTCTCTGTTCTCTTCCTTCTCTTCATCACTTAATGACTCATCATCCTCAGTCATTAGTGCATCAGCTTCTCCCTCCACTACTTTCTTCTTTTTTGCAGCCATAGACTTATTTTTCTAAACTACAAGCTCCACATCTTGCTCAACTTCCTCCTCCATGTCCTTCATTACGTCTTCTCCTAGCTCTTATTCTAACACCCAATGAGGGAAAACGTGTGTTTCTCCTTCAATTTTTCCTTTAAAATTTTCATCGAAAATCTTCTTCTGCCGTTCAAAATGTTTCTTTTGAAAATCCCAGACAGCTCGTTGCTGCAGCATGAAGTGATGCAGCACATCATCACTTCTAAATGCTGCAACAACAGACTGCTTCAACTTGAGTACATTTGGGAATGCTCCCAGAGGAGAAGAAAAAGGTCATCCTCTGGGAGCATTCCCAAATGTACTCAAAGGATATCCACAGGTCAGTAATCAGGCAGGGGAAAAACGGATATCCAACAGTTTTCTCCTTACACACATGAGTCTCTCTAGCCACCAACCTACCAATGTCTACCTTCTTTCCTCCTAGGATAGAGTTTAACAAGATCATACATTTTTTTTCTACAATAGTGGTGTGAGATGTGGGCAGAATGGAGTGTTTGATGAAGTAAAATCATACCACAGCATCATGCACCAAACTTCCTCCCTTGACCTTAAACTCTCTACCTGTATTTTTATCCCAAACAGCACCATCAACAGTGATGTTCTTTTTAACTACTTCCATTTCTTTCTTTCCAAAATTATCAAATTTCTTGGCAAACACCAGTCCATTATAATCCAGATTATACATCTCATTGATTCCTCTTGAGTAAAAACTAACAAACACTCCTCTAACTATTGAGTAGAATTGAGGCTTACCTTCTTTCGGTTATGGGATGCCTTCAAAGAATTCTCGAACAACTGAGACATAGAAAGATGATAGATGCTGGATTAGCTTTTCCCAACCCAAATCTTTCACACAAGATGTGAACGCATCAAGTGCGTTCTTCAGATCAAAACCTCGCTCGACCCAAAAAATTCATCTTTTTGATTTTATCAGCATCATTGGACCCAACATCAAGCTTTTTCTATCATCTACCACATATTGGTGTTTTCCAATGGTTTTCACGGAAACTTGCTTCTTCCTAGGCATGATGAAAACACGGGATGAGGAGAAATTTGAGAAAATTTGGGAATTTGGGTGGAATCGCGTGATGAGAACTTAGGGATTTGATGGAGGTTGAGACGGTTTTGCGATGAAAAGGGGAACTTTTGCAATGGGTGAGGGAGTGAATGTGAGAGGAATGGTGGGTTGGATGAGAGAGGTGAGGGTGGTTTTATAGGGAGTAGGCGGCTTTAATGGAGATGACTGTTGCAGGTCGTGACGTGGGTAGTGGGATATGATAGGTGGGACATGTGGTGGGGTTAAATGGATAGGATTGCATAGTTTTGCCACCTCAGCAATAACTCAAAATTTAAAATTCCACTTTTTTAACTTTAGCGCATAGTGAGTAACCGCTGCAGTATCAATGTTGCACCCATTGCCACAGCATCATATGCTACCACATTCGAAAACCAAACTTGAACACCAATTCAACTGAAATTCCTACAACATTAAACACAGAAACAAAACACAATTTTGTAGTTTAAAAACTATGGGCTGCCTCCCAGTAGCGCTTGGTTTAAGAGTCTTCAGCCAGACTACCCTCTAATGTTATAGGTCTTGCAATTCAGTGGTGACTTTGTCCCTCACCACAAGCTCTCCAAAATATTGCTTTACCCTCTGAGAATTGACTTTAAATGTTGAACCAGTGGCTTCATTGTAACATCCCCAATTTAGCTAATTTCATTTATTGAAATTAGCAAGATGTCTCAAGATAATTAATTAGCATAATTGATTAATTATGATATGGCGAATTAATTGGGATTGTAAGCGAATAGGAACGCAAGGGTATTTTCGTCTTTTCCACCCATAAGTGACTTTCAGCTGGCCCACCTTTCACAAAACTCACACATATGCATTACTTGATAATTGGATAATTATTGTTTGATTAAGTGATTAGAAGTGGATTAAGATAAATTTAAGTGAGATTGTGGAGTATGAATCACTTAGGGGCAAAAGGGTCATTTCCACCCCATTAAAATTCAGCTCACTTAAACAACAACAACATCACACATGCTGAAACACAAGTCCAGAAATTCAGAAACAGAATTGGAGAGAGAGCTGGGAGAGAGGGGGAAACCGTAGAGAGAGAGAGAGGAAAGGAGAGAAGGGTTCTTCCTCCATTCTCCATGCATGTTGCTTTTCTCTACACCATTCAAACCAGCTTTTCATCCTCCACATTCTGATACCAAGAACACAGCCCACACCCATCTCTAACTCTATTCACCATTGATGCACCATCAAGCTCAAATGGAGAAGATAATGAGGTTTTATGGAGCCGTTGGAGTCTTGCATGTCTATTTGAGGCTAGATGGTAAGTAAAGCTGAGTTTGCCTTGATGATTGTACTAGTTAGAAGAGAGTTTCAGTAACTTGAAGTGTTTGAGGTTTATATTGGAGCTCAAATTCGTGGTTATAAATGGTTGAAGATGAAACAACAAGTGCAACAAAAATTTCTGCTGGAAAACCCGTATGACCTACCTTCATTGTTTTCATCGTATCTCACTGTACACTACTCCGATGATCGTGATTCTTGTCCCTCTGGAAACCAGACTCGACGAGCTTCATTTTGGGCACAAGAACCGTATGATTTCATGGAGAAACGAAGGAGATATCATGTCCCCAAGTTTCGGATTCAGACTCAAGCACTGTCCTGAACCAGTCACATTGTTTCGGGTGTACCTCCCAAGTTACTGGATGCATGCGTATGATCCTTTGACCATTAGAAAGTAGACAAAATTATCTACAGAATTGGCACTGGTTTGAAGGGTTTTGGCCACGATTTGACCAAGATACGCGTGTTACAAAACTGCTCACTGATTCTGGAAAACGGATGCGAAATTGGAAGTGTTGGTTCCTCAAATTTCGGATCGAATCGCCAAAGTTCGAGAGACGCCAATTCCGTAGTCAAGGAGGAAGTTCAGTAGCTAGATTTGTGATTGGTCGCTGTTCCGAAGTTCAGTTTCGAGAATCGGACGAGTTCGGTGCGAGTACGTGATTACGAGGATTGTTCGAGAGGTTACGGTTCGTGAGGACGTGATTTCTCGCGAGGTCGTCAAATCGGTGAGTTCTATACTCGCTTAGGGACGTTTTGTTGTCGAGTCATGTTATTTCCTGAAACGATATTATGGAAAACCGCTTTGCGAAAACTTAACGAAAATGTTTTATCGAACAACCGTAATTTGCATAATTGCTCGAATTGATTGGATTGTTGAATTATGATATATGTTGTTGGACTGTTTAATCGCTTTCGCTGGTCTGGAATAATAACTGTTATGTTAGGGTCTCGATCGGAACGGAATGGAATATCTCATGAAAAACCTATTTTCTGGAAAACAGATAGAAACGCACGGATCGTGTGCCTATGAGCACGGGTCGTGCGCCTCCATCTAATACGACAAGAACTGGATTTTTAAAACACGCACGGATCGTGCGCCAAGTCGCACGGGTCGTGCGTATGCCTCTGGAACTTTCTAAAATTTTAGTGGATAACGCACGGATCGTGCGCCAAGTCGCACGGGTCGTGCGTATCTTTCTGGAAATCTTCTGCAAACTGTTCGACCACACACGGGTCGTGCGCCTATACGCACGGGTCGTGTGAGACCTTCTGACCTTCGATTTCAAAGTACCTTTTTATCCATTCCAAATGATTCCAATCCTCTTCCAATCCATTCCCCAAGGTCCCCCAACAATGTAAAGGTACCGATGTCATGAGATTGAACATGTTTACTAGAAAACTTGTGTATTATGAACAAAATGGAAGACCGTACTTAGAGAACGCGAGAGAACCCGTGTTAAGAAATAATAATATGATACACGGTACTTGACTGATATGATACACGGTACTTGACTGATATGATACACGGTACTTGACTAATATGATACACGGTACATTGACTGATATTATACACTGTATTTGACTGATATGGTACATGGTACTTGACTGGAATGACTAACAGCCCATTGCGGGTACACAGACTGAAAATGTATAATAAATACAAGAGGAACAAGGGTGACGACCCTAAGAGGTTAGCATACTAGGGGAGGGGAAGTCATGAGCCCCAAAACCTAGACTCAAGAATGTTTCCCCTGCTAGAAATAGCGGGATGGGTTCACCAAAAGGTCAAGAGATGCCTATAAAATAGGTAGACTGAGGTGTTATGCTAAAAACATGGAACAAAAGATTGTATGCTGCATGTGTCGCTTACGAGGGCCATGAGCATAGAGGATACAGGAACTTAATATATTTCCACGTGGTTGCTTCTAGGGCCACGAGTTTAAAGTAAGGCATAATGAACCGCTAGAGTTAGTAAGGGGTCTCGATAGGACTCACTGAGATAATGTTTATCTCACCCTTCATATTTGTGGTTTTTACAGAGAAACAGGAAAGGCAAAGGCGACTAAGCACGGTTAGCTGGTGCGACTCTTGGAACTAGTGGAGATTGGATTTCCGCTTAGCCCTTTGTATTTTTATTTAGTTATGTCGCCGATTGTATAACTTTCATTGTTAAGTTGTAAAATCGTTTCCGCTACTTTATGTTTTGAGTATTGAACACCAGGAATGTGTACGAGTCTTAAGTATAGAAACTTAAGCATTTACAGGAAGTGTATGAGGTTCAGAGAACCATTTGATATATACTATCGAAAGTTTTAGTTGTGTTCAATATTTCAATAACAGGAAGTTACTCTGATGTATGCCATTTAGTGCATTTCGGTGATTCTATATGTTAGAATTTATCGGGGTGTTAAATTATGGTATCAGAGCAGTTCGACCTAGTCGGGCTTAGTTTAGTTTAGGGTGGAGTCGATTCCTTGTTAGTCTTTGTTGTGATTACACTTGTGATGCTAAGAGACATTGAGCCTGATCAACTCAATACTTGGTGTATCATGAGCGGAATTATGGAAGGATGACCAAGACGTAGTCCTCGACCAAGACCGAAGTTCCTTAAAACCCGTTTCATCTTAGGGAATACTGGAAAGGAGAAGGTAGTTAAGCCATCAACTCCGAATGCAAAGTTAAAAGGCAGCCGATCAAGGGAAAGAAAGTGTCGTTGTATGACTCCTCAAGATTCTCCAAGTGTTTTGCTGGTAGGAAGCCCAAGAGGTGGATGTCGTCCTAGTGCGACTCAGTGGTAATATTTTAAGAAAAAGGGTCACTCAATCTAGAGTGCCCAAAAAGAGGAAAAGAAGGAGTCAGATCAGCCTACTTCAGCTCGAGAGAGGGTCTACACTACAGATGCTCAGAAAGTCAAGGCTACAGACACTCCACCGAGAATGTGGATATTGTCCTAGGTATGAGATGAACGACTGCAAACCACGTGAATGTTGATTGTTTCATCGGACTATCGGTTTCGCCTCCGAGTCAGTGGAGCTACAGCCGACCAATTCTGGAGTTGTTATCTCATTCACTACAGCCAGTGACTGTTTGTTTCAAGGCGCAGAAGCTTATGTCATGACGTTGTCTGCATCCACTGAGACAGGTCTAGATTTATCTTCTGTGCAAGTTGCTAATGAATTTCTTGATGTGTTTCCTGATGAAGTTCATTCGTTTCCTCCGGATCGTGAGGTGGAGTTTTCTATAGGGTTGGCTCCAGGCACTGGACCAATTTCTATAGCTCCGTATAGAATGTCGCCGTTAGAGTTGAAGGAATAGAAAGTCCAATTGGAAGAGCTAATTTCCAAACGGTTTATCCGGCCGAGTGCCTCACCATGGGGTGCTCCAGTGTTGCTTGGCAAGAAGGAGGACGGAAGTATGAGATTGTGTATTGATGATTTGCTGGATCAGTTTCTGGTGGTGTTCATTGATGATATCTCGGTGTACTCTAAGACGATTGAGGAGCATGTGCAACATCTCCGAATTGTTCTGAACGTACTCCGAGAGAAAAAGTTGTATGCTAAGCCATCCAAATGTGATTTTTGGATGCCCGAAGTTAAGTTTCTGGGCCATGTGATATCTAGGGCTGGTGTTGCAGTGGATCCCAGCAAGATTAAAGCTGTGGTAGACTGGGAACAGCCGTCTACGGTTACTGAGGTGAGAAGTTTCTTGGGATTAGCTGGGTATTATCGAAGATTCATTCAAGGATTTTCCCAGCTGGTTCTTCCACTCACTCGGTTAACTCGCAAGGGTCAGCCGTTTGTTTGGGACTCAGACTGTGATAATTGTTTCACAGAATTGAAGGATCGTTTGACTTCTGCACCTATCCTGATTCTTCCAGATCCGTTTGTAGGATTTAAAATCTATTGCGACGCCTCTGGTAAGGGTTTGGGATTGTTCTAATGCAGAATCAACAAGTAGTTGCTTATGCCTCCAGGCAGTTGAAGCCGCATGAAGAGAATTACCCAACTCAGGATTTAGAGTTGGCGGCGATTGTGTTTGCCCTAAAGATTTGGAGACATTACCTGTATGGGTCTCGTTTCGAAGTCTTTAGTGACCACAAGAGCCTTAAGTATTTGTTTGACCAAAAGGAGCTGAACAACAGACAGAGGAGATGGGTAGAATTCTTGAAGGATTACGATTTTGAATTGAAGTACCATCCTGGTAAGGCTAATGTTGTTGCCGATGCTTTAAGCAGAAAGTCTATCCATACTGCAAAGTTGATGATGCACGAGATGTCATTGTTGGAATCATTCAGAGACCTCAATTTGAGAGTTAAGTCAAAAAGGAACAGGTTGGTGTTGAGTCACATTCAGATTTCAAGTTCATTGAGGAATCTGATTCGCTCAGCCCAAGAAGGTGATGTAGAGCTGCAATCGCAGAAGAGATTGCCGAGTTACACCGAAGACGGTGATGGAGTAATTTGTTTTGATGGCAGAATCTGTGTGCCGAATGATGAGGATGTGAAGAGGCAAGTTTTAGAGGAGGCACATAAGAATCAGTTCTCAATACATCCTGGGTCTACCAAGATGTATCGAGATCTGAAGCAATTGTACTGGTGGCCGGGTATGAAAGTGGATATAGCAGAGTTTGTGTCTCGATGCTTGACTTGTCAAAAGGTTAAGATAGAGCACCGGAAGCCAGGTGGCCAGTTACAACCGTTGAATGTACCTGAATGGAAATGGGAAAGCATATCTATGGATTTTGTCATGGGATTGCCACGGTCCCAAACCGGAAATGATTCTATTTGGGTAGTGGTGGATCGCCTGACCAAGTCCGCTCATTTTATTCCAGTACGTTCGACTCACAAGGTTGCTAGGTTAGCAGATGAGTATCTTAAGAATATTGTTAAGTTGCATGGAATCCCTACAAGTATCATCTGTGATCGAGATCCCAAGTTTACATCTCGATTTTAGAGAGCATTGAATGTGGCATTGGGAACAAAGGTGTGTGTTAGCACTGCATACCATCCTCAGACAGACGGGAAGACTGAGAGGACAATCCAGACTTTGGAGGATATGTTGAGAGCTTGTGTACTGGATAGTGGAGGTAGATGGGAGGATCACCTTCCATTGGTGAAATTCTCATACAACAACAGTTATCATTCTAGTATCGGAATGGCTCCATATGAAGCATTGTATGGGAAAAAGTGTAGAACACCATTGTGTTGGTGGGATGTAGGTGAGCAGAGATTGTTGGGCCCAGATTTAGTCCGGGAGACTACGGAGAAGATCCGTCAGATAAGAGAAAGGATGAAAGCCGCGCAGAGTCGGCAAAAGAGTTATGCGGATAAGAGAAGAAGGCCGTTAGAATTCGAAGAAGGAGATCATGTCTTCTTGAAACTTTCTCCAACCATCGGGACCGGTATTGCCTTGCGAGCGAAGAAGCTCAGTCCTCGGTATGTCGGACCCTTCCAGATTATCAAGCGAGTTGGGCCGGTAGCGTATCGCATTGCCTTACCTCCAGAATTGTCCAGACTACATGATGTGTTTCATGTATCGCAGCTGAGGAAATATATTCATAATCCGAATCAACCATTAAGTTATGAAGCGATTGACATCAGAACGGATCTATCTTATCATCCTACCCCAATCAGGATCATCGAACGTGGCGAGAAAACGCTCCGGACGAGATCAATTCCTATTGTGAAGGTACTTTGGGACAGTGGATCATCCGACGAAGCGACATGAGAAGTAGAAGAAAACACGCGGGTGAAATATCCCCATCTTTCAGATTGAGGTATATTTTGTCAATTTTGAGGACAAAATTTTTAAAAAGTTGGGGTGATTGTAACATCCCCAATTTAGCTAATTTCATTTATTGAAATTAGCAAGATGTCTCAAGATAATTAATTAGCATAATTGATTAATTATGATATGGCGAATTAATTGGGATTGTAAGCGAATAGCAACGCAAGGGTATTTTCGTCTTTTCCACCCATAAGTGACTTTCAGCTGGCCCACCTTTCACAAAACTCACACATATGCATTACTTGATAATTGGATAATTATTGTTTGATTAAGTGATTAGAAGTGGATTAAGATAAATTTAAGTGAGATTGTGGAGTATGAATCACTTAGGGGCAAAAGGGTCATTTCCACCCCATTAAAATTCAGCTCACTTAAACAACAACAACATCACACATGCTGAAACACAAGTCCAGAAATTCAGAAACAGAATTGGAGAGAGAGCTGGGAGAGAGGGGGAAACCGTAGAGAGAGAGAGAGGAAAGGAGAGAAGGGTTCTTCCTCCATTCTCCATGCATGTTGCTTTTCTCTACACCATTCAAACCAGCTTTTCATCCTCCACATTCTGATACCAAGAACACAGCCCACACCCATCTCTAACTCTATTCACCATTGATGCACCATCAAGCTCAAATGGAGAAGATAATGAGGTTTTATGGAGCCTTGGAGTCTTGCATGTCTATTTGAGGCTAGATGGTAAGTAAAGCTGAGTTTGCCTTGATGATTGTACTAGTTAGAAGAGAGTTTCAGTAACTTGAAGTGTTTGAGGTTTATATTGGAGCTCAAATTCGTGGTTATAAATGGTTGAAGATGAAACAACAAGTGCAACAAAAATTTCTGCTGGAAAACCCGTATGACCTACCTTCATTGTTTTCATCGTATCTCACTCTACACTGCTCCGATGATCGTGATTCTTGTCCCTCTGGAAACTAGACTCGAAGAGCTTCATTTTGGGCACAAGAACCGTATGATTTCATGGAGAAACGAAGGAGATATCATGTCCCCAAGTTTCGGATTCAGACTCAAGCACTGTCCTGAACCAGTCACATTGTTTCGGGTGTACCTCCCAAGTTACTGGATGCATGCGTATGATCCTTTGACCATTAGAAACTAGACAAAATTATCTACAGAATGGGCACTGGTTTGAAGGGTTTTGGCCACGATTTGACCAAGATACGCGTGTTACAAAACTGCTCACTGATTCTGGAAAACGGATGCGAAATTGGAAGTGTTGGTTCCTCAAATTTCGGATCGAATCGCCAAAGTTCGAGAGACGCCAATTCCGTAGTCAAGGAGGAAGTTCAGTAGCTAGATTTGTGATTGGTCGCTGTTCCGAAGTTCAGTTTCGAGAATCGGACGAGTTCGGTGCGAGTACGTGATTACGAGGATTGTTCGAGAGGTTACGGTTCGTGAGGACGTGATTTCTCGCGAGGTCGTCAAATCGGTGAGTTCTATACTCGCTTAGGGACGTTTTGTTGTCGAGTCATGTTATTTCCTGAAACGATATTATGGAAAACCGCTTTGCGAAAACTTAACGAAAATGTTTTATCGAACAACCGTAATTTGCATAATTGCTCGAATTGATTGGATTGTTGAATTATGATATATGTTGTTGGACTGTTTAATCGCTTTCGCTGGTCTGGAATAATAACTGTTATGTTAGGGTCTCGATCGGAACGGAAATTGGAATCGGAACGGAATGGAATTTCTCATGAAAAACCTATTTTCTGGAAAACAGATAGAAACGCACGGATCGTGTGCCTATGAGAACGGGTCGTGCGCCTCCATCTGATACGACAAGAACTGGATTTTTAAAACACGCACGGATCGTGCGCCAAGTCGCACGGGTCGTGTGTATGCCTCTGGAACTTTCTAAAATTTTAGTGGATAACGCACGGATCGTGCGCCAAGTCGCACGGGTCGTGCGTATCTTTCTGGAAATCTTCTGCAAACTGTTCGACCACACACGGGTCGTGCGCCTATACGCACGGGTCGTGTGAGACCTTCTGACCTTCGATTTCAAAGTACCTTTTTATCCATTCCAAATGATTCCAATCCTCTTCCAATCCATTCCCCAAGGTCCCCCAACAATGTAAAGGTACCGATGTCATGAGATTGAACATGTTTACTAGAAAACTTGTGTATTATGAACAAAATGGAAGACCGTACTTAGAGAACGCGAGAGAACACGTGTTAAGAAATAATAATATGATACACGGTACTTGACTGATATGATACACGGTACTTGACTGATATGATACACGGTACTTGACTAATATGATACACGGTACATTGACTGATATTATACACTGTATTTGACTGATATGGTACATGGTACTTGACTGGAATGACTAACAGTCCATTGCGGGTACACAGACTGAAAATGTATAATAAATACAAGAGGAACAAGGGTGACGACCCTAAGAGGTTAGCATACTAGGGGAGGGGAAGTCATGAGCCCCAAAACCTAGACTCAAGAATGTTTCCCCTGCTAGAAATAGCGGGATGGGTTCACCAAAAGGTCAAGAGATGCCTATAAAATAGGTAGACTGAGGTGTTATGCTAAAAACATGGAACAAAAGATTGTATGCTGCATGTGTCGCTTACGAGGGCCATGAGCATAGAGGATACAGGAACTTAATATATTTCCACGTGGTTGCTTCTAGGGCCACGAGTTTAAAGTAAGGCATAATGAACCGCTAGAGTTAGTAAGGGGTCTCGATAGGACTCACTGAGATAATGTTTATCTCACCCTTCATATTTGTGGTTTTTACAGAGAAACAGGAAAGGCAAAGGCGACTAAGCACGGTTAGCTGGTGCGACTCTTGGAACTAGTGGAGATTGGATTTCCGCTTAGCCCTTTGTATTTTTATTTAGTTATGTCACCGATTGTATAACTTTCATTGTTAAGTTGTAAAATCGTTTCCGCTACTTTATGTTTTGAGTATTGAACACCAGGAATGTGTACGAGTCTTAAGTATAGAAACTTAAGCATTTACAGGAAGTGTATGAGGTTCAGAGAACCATTTGATATATACTATCGAAAGTTTTAGTTGTGTTCAATATTTCAATAACAGGAAGTTACTCTGATGTATGCCATTTAGTGCATTTCGGTGATTCTATATGTTAGAATTTATCGGGGTGTTAAATTCATCAAACAAATTCACTGCACCAATAGTTTAAAAGGGCCTGACCACCTTGATTTGAGCTTTCCACGGAACAATTTGTGTCCTTAATTGAATAATAGCACTTGTCCCCCTTCAGTTAGCTCTCTTCTTTAGATCTTTTTATCATGCTAGGCCTTGGTTTTGGCCTTGTACAAATATATACTTACATAAGCAAAATGTCTCATTTCGTCCAATTCATTCAATTGCAAAAGCCTAGCCACCCCTGCCTTCTCATTGTCAAAGTTGAGCTTTTTGATTGCCCAAAATGACTTATGCTGCAATTCCAAGGGCAGGCGCCAAACTTTGCCATATACAACTCTGTATGGAGACATACCCAAAGGTGTCTTGAATGCAGTTCTATAAGCCCATAAAGCATCATAAATATGATTAGCCCAATCCTTTCATGTAGGTCCCACCATCTTCTGAAGCACCATTTTTATCCTTCTGTTGGACAACACTGTTTGACCACTTGTGTGAGGGTGGTAAGCAATTGCAATCTTGCTCCACTCCATATTTGACCAGGAGGTTCCCAGTCAGCTTGTTACAGAAGTGAGAACCTTCATCACTAATAATGGCCCTAGGAGTCCCAAATCTTGTGAAAATGTTCCTTTGCAAAAACTTGCTGACAGATTTAGCATCATTATTAGGCAAAGCAACAGCTTCAACCCACTTGGACACATAATCCACAGCTAATAGTATGTACAAATTGCCAAAGGAAGGGGGATAAGGTCCCATGAAATCTATTCACCATACATCAAAGAGTTCAACCTCTAAAATGTTAGTTAATGGCATTTCATGCTTGCTTGATTTATTCCATTCCCTTTGACAATTGTCAAACTTTTTGACCATCTCATGAGCATCTTTGAATAAGGTGGGTCAATAGTAACTAGATTGCAACACTTTAGCTGCAGTTCTCAAACCTCCAAAGTTACCTCCATATGGTGCAGTATGGAAATGCTGCAGCACCAGATGTTGTTCTTCATCAGCCACACATCTTCTTAACAGTTGGTCATGGAACTTTTTGCACAAGAAAGCCTCATCCCAGAAATACTGTTTCGCAACATGAAAGAACCTTTTTCTATGCTGGGATGTCATATCACATGGCACCACCTTGCTACCCAAGAAGTTGACAACGTCTGCATACCAAGGTGCTACAGCATTTACTGCAAGCAATTGCTCATCAGGGAAGAACTCCTTAATTTCTCCATTGTGGTTACCTGCACTATCACCTTCCAATCTAGACAAATGGTCAGCAACTTGGTTCTCCACCCATTTTTATCACGGATTTCAAGATCAAATTCTTGGAGGATGAGAACCCATCTTATTAGCCTAGGTTTTTCATCTTTCTTTGCAATCAAATACTTAATCGTAGAGTGATCAGTGAAAACAATAACTTTATAGCCAACTAAGTATGATCTAAATTTATCAAATGAAAAAACCACAACTAATAACTCTTTTTCAGTAGTAGTGTAGTTCAATTGAACATCTACAAGTGTTTTGCTAGCATAATAAATAGAATGAAAATTTTTGTCATACCTTTTGCCAAGGACAGTTCCTATGGGAAAGTCACTAGCATCACACATGAGTTCAAAGGGCTTGCTCCAAATTATCAAGACACAACTGAAATGTTTCCCCAAATACTTCCATGGATTTCTCAATGAAATCAGAGAAGATTGACATAATGCATCTTTGGAATGTAGCTGGTGCATTACATAGCCCAATTGGAATCCTTTTAAAGGCAAAGGTACCATAGGGGCATGTAAATGTAGTTTTCTGTTGATCTTCAGGCATGCACTATTGCAATCTGGCTATAGCTAGAGTAGCCATCCAAAAAGCAATCGAACTCTTTACCAGCCAATCTATCAAGAACTTGGTCAATGAAAGGTAAGGGGAAATGGTCTTTCTTTGTAGACTTGTTGAGCTTTTTTGTAATCCAAACAACTAGTTACTGTTCTTGTGAGAATCAATCAATTCTTCTCATTAGCCACTACTATCACACCCCCTTTCTTTGGAACACACTGCATAGGACTCACTCATGCACTATCAGATATATGGTAGACAATACCAGCATCAAGCCACTTGATTATCTCTTTTTTAACCACCTCCTTCATGATAGGATTTAGCCTCCTTTGCCCTTCAATACTATTCTTTGAATTTTCACAAAGAATTATTCTATGCATGCAAATGGTGGGGCTAATCCGTTTGATTTCAGATATCTGCCACTCAAAAGCCTTCTTATGCCTCTTTAGGGTAGTAATGAGATCATGCTCTAGACTTTTGATTTTATTTTATTTATAAAAATAAAATAAGTATATAATAACAATTATATATTACCAAAAGCATATAAATATATATATTTAAATGTGATTTCAACTCATTTTAATAACTCAAACACACAATAAATTGAAGTAATTTAATTTTATCAATTCAAAATAGTTCATAGAACAAGCACATACTAAAAGAACCAAATGCACGAAAAACGGGTTTTTACAATGTACACCTCCATGCTTTTGCCGATTAAGTCATGGAAGATTGCGTTCATCGCCCTTTGGTAAGTGGCTTCCGCATTCTTGTGGCCAAAAGGCATGACTAGTCATTCATAAATGCCTAGGGCGCCGGGGCACCTAAAGGAAGTTTTATGAGTGTCCGCCTCAGCCACGTAATTTTGGTTGTATCTAGAATAGTCAACCATAAAAGTTAAGATGACATGGTTTGCCGCGACATCGGCCAACATATCGGCCACTGGCATGCCATATTCATCTTTTGGTATGGTCAAGTTCAAGTTTCTATAGTCGATACAAACTCTCATTTAGCCATTCTTTTTAATTACTGGTACTATGTTAGATAGCCATTCAACATACCTGGCAGTCCTTATGAACCCCACCTTTAATAGCCTTTCCACCTCAACCTTGATTTTAGGCATCAGCTAACAATTGAACCTCCTTGGTGGCTGCTTGTTGAGCTTGCACCCTTCCATGATGGGCAATCGATGTTCTACCAGATTCCTATGCAAACCCAGTATTTCATGGTAATCCCATGCAAAGTAGTCTCTGTACTCCTTAATCAGCTCCACCACCTAGTTCCTTTGTTGCACACTTAGAACCCCACTAATCCTAGTCATCCTTGGTTCTGATTCCGTTCCCAAGTTAACTTCTACCATAGGGTCGTGAGCCTCAAAAGTGGGTACCCTCCTCTGAATGGGTTCTATATATGGGGGATCAGCCAAATCACCTATCTCGGTATTATCTGATGCCCCCTAGTTGCAGATCTTCCTGGAGCTCATCCTCCTCACTTACTGCTGGATTCCACCTAAAAGAGATTTAGCCTATCCAGTAGGCTCTGCAGCTCTAGAGGGATATTAATTGTCAGATTCGATGGTAGGCCACGGATCAGCCAACATTTTTAGTTTGAATCTATCTTTGGTCAATTCACATGACCCCACCCCTCCTTCCTCATAGACTCTCGGTATTGCAATAGGCCACGTGTAAGGAGAATAGAAGATGGCCTCAAACATCTTGACCTCGGCGAGAAAGGGTTTGGATCAGCTTCAATGATCTCCACCTTATCATCGATCCATATCAAAAAAAATTGGTGTAAAGTAGAGGACACACACTCACTAGTGTGAATCCAATCCCTGTCGAGGATTACAGCGTACGACAACTTCCCTTCTATGACAGAGAAGGCCGATCGCGTGACCTTAGACCTGACTGTGACATCGGCCACCAACACCCCAAGGGCATGAGAAGGGTGGCGCATGAATCTGCATTCTTATCGAGCTTCTTCATCGTAGCCAACGACATAATGTTTAACACAACCCCTCCATCCACGAATACCCTATTGAAGAGTTTTCCATTCAGATGAGCTTTGATGTAGAGCAGCTTCAAGTGTTTCATCATATCTTCCGTAGGTTTCTCAAACAACATTCCCTCGGTCACCTAGTTCTTTGATTCCGCCAAGGCAGCCCACTCGGCCTTCTTAGCGAAAACATCACCTTCGAGTTCCTTGAGTTGCCCCTTGGCTCCCCAGAACTCTAGTGGAAGCAATCCCACCATCTTTATATCCGCAAAGAAACCTTCACTTTCCTCATTCAATATGTCGCCCAGATGGAATCACTTATTGACTCGTCTATGAAGACAAGCGGCCCAAATGGGTCCTCAACCTCATCGCCCAAATCAATTGTTATGGAGCCCTCAACAGCTTTGGTTCCCCCTTTGAGCCAGATGCCCCTACTTTATTATTTGGCACCTCGGACCTCTTAGGGCTATAAGGATCATATAGGAACTCCATAATAGCATTAGTGATCGGGCTAGCAGCGACCTCGAGTACCCCAATCATATTATTGAACTCCGCTTCTTCCTTAGAGATGGTTCCGAGAATAGGTATCTCACAGGCAACGTCTGCAGGTGTGCTAGCCTCAGTAGGTTTAGGAAATGCCTGTTCGAACGTCGTGGCAACAAAGGCCATATGGGTTTCTTGTGTATCCCTTTCCTTTACCGTGGTGAGCATTTGCAGGATGCCCCTCATTTTCTGGACCGACCTCGCCCTCTACAACCTCCTCCTCTACGCGCGTGTTAGAGGGGATACTTGGGTGGTGGTTCGTTAGACATCGTTTTTGCCATCCATTGATTTTGGGGAACTTTCGAGGATGGTCTCACTGTTCTGGTGGCTCTTAACTCTTTGTCATTCATAGCCGTAATGTCTACGGAAAATAAACCCTGCTCTATCATGATCCTAGCCACTCTCCTCACTCCTTTTGGGATAGGTTCCTAGTCGATGCTAGACAAAGCAGTCCGCTCGATTTTCCCATCGGCAGACAGGCCTTACCCCCAGCGCGGGAGGTGTTCAAGCCGCGACTTCTGCCCTTTCGGCTGGGAATTTTGTCTTTCAAGGTTCAATTTAGACAAGTGGAGTTCTCTAAACTCTTGGGTGAGCCTACCAGGCTTGGGAAACCTTTTATGGGGCTTCCCTGGCTCGCTCAGTCAGCCTACCACCAACCTATGGTGAAGGTGAGCCATATGATCTACCACAGTGTATCCCTCAGCAGGAACTCTTAATCGGTCAAAGATCGATGTCTTCCTTTTTGGAGGACCCTCTTGCCTCGGCACCCATATGTACTTTTTCTTGCCCTTTCCCTTGCTGGCTCCTGAGAAGGATACCATGTTAATACCCATTACGAGGAAAAGGTCAGTGTCCAAGCTCATCTCTTCTACCCCCTTATCGGCCAGTTTGAACCTTCCCTCCTTAATAGCCTTTTGAATGGCCTTTCTGAACACAATGCAATTAGATGTGGAATGATTATATGAATTGTGCCACTTGCAGTATTTCTTTCCTTTTAGTTCTTCGGGAGGAAGTATCTTATGGCCGTCAAGCAGCCAGATCTACTTATCCACTTGCAGTATTTCTTTCCTTTTTGTTCCTCCTTGAAGATGTCAAAGGAAGATTCAGTTTTATTGTTTGACTCGTTCTTCTCTTTACCCTTAGTTGGTTTCAGAGCAGGACATGAATATGTCTTTCCCTTAACTATCTCAGCTGCCATGATGTCTGTCGTGGGCTCGACCGAATCATCATAATCAGTCATCTTTGGCATCGACTACGACCACCAAATGGGGTCGTCAGCCTCTAGCAGCCATTATTTTCTCCTTATCTTGTATGAATTGTTCTATCTAAACAACCCTAAATGTTAAGTTGCTGAGGTTAGTGCAAGCTTGTCCCACAAGCTTTTCCTTCAATTGCGACTGCATTTTCTGCCGGAAATTCATGAGATTGGCAGAGGTGACTTCTAATTCTGGCCAATAGAACCAATCATGGAAGCACCTCTCCTTGTCTACCCGGGTCTGAATTGAATTAGGTGGAAAGAGAAATACCAAGTGAATATTGACCCTTTCAGGGAGAATGGGAACAACTGCAACTTGTGGAATTCGTTTTGGTTTCCTTTCCCTCATTGCACCGTGAATCGGCTGATGTGTTCATTGGTTGATTTGCCATAATCTCCAGAAACCATGGTAAAATTAGGTGTCTTTAATCCTCTAGGTAGAGGCACCAATCTGTCCACCCACTCGGGGTAATGTTTCCTGTAAACCGGTTTGTCAAGTGGTTTCAACTGAACACAAAAAAAAAATTGATAATTTCAGTTATAAGATTCGGGTCCAAGAGTTGGGACCCCCGAGTTCCTAAGCTTGGTAGGAACAATTGGGCGCCACAGTGTCTCTAGGGGACCATGCATTCCTGGTTGAGATGGTGCTGGGGGTGAGCTATAGCCCATGGTTGCCCTGGCATCACTTGGCCAAGCTTAGCAAGGCCGGTTCCTTGGACAATCTTTTGGCTATTCTGGTAAGGTGGAACTTGGTTCCATGTCTGCTCAACAGAATTACCGAACGTCTACTGATATGGATCTGAACCCACTTGAGGTGGTACAAATGCTTCAGGGTAAGGTTGACGTGGCGGCACACTAATCAAACCAGGTGGGTTTGGGACCCATGGCTGCTGATTTGATTACTAACCGCCTGACCTGTCGTCGAGCCCTGATTTTGGGATAAAGGCCTGCCCCCTGCATAGGGGTGATGGTTAACCGTCAAAGCGTTCCCATAGGATGATCCCTGCGGTACACCAATTGCCCTGATAGCCTCGGGCGACCTCCTAGCCATCTTCACCCGTCCATGTTGAAGAGTGGTCGTGTTAGTAACATTCTCCATAAATTTCCCCTTAGTGTTGGCATCAACAAAATTACTAGGCTGAGGAAATATTGGGTTAGGATTTACTTTAGGAGAAAGTGCTTGCTGAGGTCCTGCCAAATTGCCATATGGTGGAACTTGTTACACGCTTCCCACTGAACTCGACTGTCCTCCCTGATGTTGGCCAGGGACACCAAGATTGATCAAGCTGCTAGCTTGCGTAGAATTCCTCTGCTCTAGTTCCTTGGCCTGTTGCAAATCATTGTGCACCATAAGTGTTACTATGTCGACCATTTACTGTGAGACTTGGCACATGATATCGTGGATACCCATGTTAATATGCTGACAGATGAACGATGTGGTCATGACCATTGGTGGTTCTTCATCAATAGGATGTGTTTGATCATTTGGATCAATGGTTATGGTGTGCGCAATCGACCCCGATGTACCTTGTGGCTCCATATTCTTAGCATTGGCAGTAACTGTATTTTTGGTACTCAGAACCTGGCTCCATACTTAAGTTTCAACCAAAGCATAGGTACATACGCCACTAATAATCCAACCTAGGCGATCAAACTCAAACGCCCGTCTACCTGTGTTGGTCCCACCGGGTGTGACAATTTTGTTGTTGTTCAAACTCGTTTTCCTAGCCGTGGGATCGGCCAGAGGTTTGAAACTATGATTCCTCTATTTCTTCAAGCAACTTTGTCGAGAATGGAACTCTGTTCCTCGACTATGGGTTCCTTAACTCCTCCAAAGAGTGTTAGGATAGGTGAGAGGGATGCGTGGTTGGACTATCTACGGGCGTAAAACATATAAGAATGCGATAAAAAGATAAAAGTAAAGACTTTGCGAAAAAAAAGTAGACTGATTTGATTGCTGTGTGTTTCTTATAGAATGTACAACTGCTCACCGTTGGATCAATTAAGATCAACGTCGCTAATTACTCCTAGAAACTCGGAGAAACTCTCCACGACCTCACTAGACACGCTCCTAAGACCTTCTTCTGTCTATTGACCTTAACCGCACCAACGCTTATCTTTTCCACATGCATTAAACCCTTGCGCTCTAAGCAAGCTTCCTCGCCTCGGCTAAAATCCTCCTCGGCCACGTTACTTCTCCTACCTTCGGCTGTTGATCCCTTATTCGAGTCATCTTCTAGCCAAGGCCCTTTTGATTTATCCTTGAGTCCAGTAGATCGAGCTTTCCACAAGGACCATCCGTCTCGCAAGTATTATTTTATTAAGGCTCGTTGTCTCAATGCCTCGCGTTACATGGCCTCGGCTACATCTTAGCCTCAGTTTCCCTTTTTCCCCTTGGCAAATTAAACAACTTAGATTATTTTGGGTGTCAACAATAGCTAAGGGTCGAGCTAGGATATCCATTTGGTTTGGTTGGCTGGTGTATTGAGTGGCATAAGTGTCAAAGGATTGATGGAAGACTAACCCCTTAATACCAAGCCACCAATTGGCAAAAGCAGTATTCTCCCTGATGCTTTTGATATAATGCACCCATATAAACACATCTGACTTCTCATAGCTTTCCCTTCCTATAAGACTGACCTCTCCATTGGTTATGCCTTCCCTTCTTAAGGCTCCACCTTGAGGCTTGTAAGGCATGGGGATGCCCTAAGTTAGACCTAGTTTCGTGGCCATGTAGTTAGGATGATAAAATTTTGCAAACATTTTGCTATATTGGGTCGAGCCTCTATAGCCAGTGACCAAGTCCTTTTCCATCAAGACTTGGAATGAACTCTCTATCATGACCTGACGGTGACCATTTGCAGAAAGGTTTTCTTCGGGTCTCAACGCATCAAAGATCCACTTTGGGTCGACACCCCTTTCCAATACTGGGCACTACTCCACTTCAGTGAGGTTTAAATGAAACAAGGACCTGATGACCTCTAACAGTGATAGGGATTTGATGGGGTGTGGATGCCAACTGAGGCCCCATGCTTCTCTGTCTATCGGGAGAGGAGTAGTCGAGGAACATGGAGAAAGAAAATTCTTGAAGTAAAGCTGAGCCCAGAGTTGCAAGAACCAAATGGGTCCCCAAATCTGGTTTATTGATCGATTCTTCTGGATTTGTTCGAGAAGAATATGCATTCCTTTGTACAATGAGGACAAGAAGAAAGAGCCCCATGATAAGACTTTGCTACTAAGAATCTTGGAGACATGAGACCGGAGTTCCTGAACTACTCCCACAAAAGTCGTGCCATAGAATAATTTGCTAAAGAAATACATCAGGAAGGTTGCGTGCTCGACGTCAGTAATACCGCCTCTGTCTTTCATTCTGCTTTATAAAGGTTGAATAGATTCCTTTGGCGCAATTGTAGCCAAGGCCAGTCTTCTTTAGTTGAGCGTAGGCATGTAAGTGTCTTCCCAGGAGCGTGAGGCCAAGAATGGCCTCTACGTCGAGGAGAGAAGGAGTAGTAATGGCCCCATTAAAAGATGAAGGCATTGAGGCTAGTCGACCAAAAACCTAGAAGAGGTAAAAGAAGGTTGTAACAGGCGGTAATGGGAATAGCAGAGAGAAATCATGTCATGTATCCCCCATGCTTTCCAAAGGTTTGAATTGACAGGGGTTATTCTATCAACCCATGGTTGATATTCCAGAGTGGGTTTGGCCCAACCTCGCGTCTCCGCGACTTTGGCGTCAGTGGTAAACCATCTGGGAGTGATTGGTAGACCGTCTGGGAAAGAAGAAGGCTTAAAGACTTGTTGGAAGGAATCAAACCCTTCACAAACTTTGGAGGTAAATGGTTTGAGGGCCACATTACCTTCAACAATCGCCATGGTTCAATGATTTGGGGTGGAAGATGAAGGGATAGTGTCATCTGCTGGGTTCCTAAAATCAAGAGAGATGGAGGAGGGCGACTCAGCAAGATTGTTCTCGCCTCCATAGCGATGTTCTTCATTTTTTGAATAAGAGTTTGAAGACATGGTCATAATGAATGTAAAGATTCAGCAAAGCGAAGGTATAAAGAAGAGAGACGAAAGCGAGTGAAGTTTGACCAGATCGAATGAAAGGTAACACTGAACTCAAGGCGAATGATGGAGAGGCTATTTATAGCTAATGGCTATAATGATTAAGCACGAGGGAAACGTCGCCTCATCGCAACAGTTGATGGTAAACTGATTGTTTTACGTCCACTCAATACTATAACGACTAGTTTAGCGGTCATAACAATGCTAATTCTTCAGTTCATGTTCGCGTTGTCAAAGCTACCCATTTCTCGGCTAGATAACAATGCAAAAGGGGGGCAATTGCTAACACCCAAAATCTGCTAAGTTGTTGGCGGAGGAAAGGTTTAGCCGAGGCAAGGGTTTGGCCGAGGAAATATGAGCTGAGGTACTCATATACAGAGCAAAAAGAAGGACAGGTTGCCTATTGGGATTAATTTACCTTATTCTCCCAACTTATCTTATTACTTCTAGGATGAGCAACAAGATAATTAATGATGGTAGCCTTGGTGGAATATGGTTAAGGGGACGAGGGGTACATGCTAAATAAATAGTTCTATATAGAAAGAAGACATCAATTGGGTGAACTAAATTACTGTGAAGCTAGCTAGGGACATTAGTAAAAAAGTTCTTGCCGAGGAAGGCGAGAAATAGCTAAGGGAAAAGGAATTTGGCAGAAAAGCCTAAGTAGATACCCCACTCTCCGTGCGAGTGGACGTTGTGGAACGGTACTCCTAGATTCTAGGGTGCATTGCGCATTATTGTATGTTGATCTTAGCCGATCCAACGATGGTTAGCTGAAGACTAGTAGTAGTGGCCAACAGAGGACATGTATGTATGTATATATATATATATATATATATATATATATATATATATGATTGTAAAAATATACATCCAATACATCAAATTCTACATTTTGTCAATCTTTACTTTTCCTTTGCTTTACTCGCATTTTAGTTTATGTTTAGCCAATAGATAGTCGAATTCATGCCCATCTCATCTAACCTAACGACTCTTTGGATGAGTTAGTGAAGCCATAGTTAAGGAATAAAGTTCCCTCCTTAGCCAAATTGCTTGAAGAAAAAAGGAATCAAATATTCTAAGACGAGAGTTTGACAATAATTACATGACTTCATTCTAAATATTCGGTAAACTCTTGGAAGTTGGAACATACTTTATATTGCTACATAGACAAGGGAGAACAAAAGAGGTAGGCATTCCAATGCCCGGTGACCAGAAAAATTGAATTGCATATTCACCTCATGTTGTCATCTAATCACTTCTAAAACATATTAATAAATAGCTTTCCTAGACTCCTAATAATAATAATTTATAGTTTTGCATTTTTATTGTTGTTTTTCTCTTTGGTTTTTAGCATTGTGAAGAATAAAGAACTTTTTCTCTCCTAGGGTGATGAGGACATAATGAGCAAAGCCACTAATGAAGCACTTCAAGGGCTTGGAGGACCAATGACAAGGGCTCGTGCCAAGAAAGCTGGGGAGGCCTTACATCAAATGGTAACAACTATAATGGAAGCAAGGCCTAAACTAGAAGGGATGGAGCCCAAATTGGTCAATTGCTTGGGTCCATATGAAGAGGAGACGGGCACATGAAATAGGCCCACAATTGCACTTGTTTTTTTCTTTTAAAGTTGTAATAAAATGTGTTTGGTTGCTAAACTATGTTTGAGCCCATACACTTAGTTTAAATTTGTTATTTTAGTTGAAGATTGGGTTGTTACATGGCCCAAAGCTTCTAAAACACTTGAGTTTATATTTAAAATAAGAGTGGGTTGAAATATCCATGCAAAGGGGTCCATAACAAGCTTCAAGGAGGAGTGCATGACAAATTGAAGGTGTGGCTGATCCACATGGCTAAGTGGACGAAATTTCTATGGAGATAAGGAGGGATGACTCTTTGCTTGCTTGCTGAAGATGATTCTTGCCCTTTGGTTGTTTTGTAACCTTTCTTCCACTAAGTTGTAATAAAAAGCCACTAGGAATTATTGTTAGCTATTTGTGGCCTTTGTATTGGCTTGTAATAAATCAGCCCATCACAATCCTTTCCTATATATAGGGGGAGAAATCTATGAGAATAACAACTCAGAATTTTAAGAAATAATACCTTGTGTATTGTGAGAGTATGTCTCTCTTTTGTTCTTCATTGAACCTTCTTTAGATCTTATCAAGAAACCAAGTTTTCTTGCGCGATCATTCACTAGGCTTATCACTTCTTCTTTCTCTCAATGAGTTAAGAGTGTGGCGCCATTCCATTTCTTATCTTCTCCATATTTTCCTTATTTCTTCTTTATTGTTCTTATCTTTTATTCTTCCAATTCAGTTTACGGATATATTGCTTGTGTTATTCAACCCGAACTCACATACACGGACAACCATTCATCTGGGTAGTCATCAAGTGGTATTCGGAGCAAGGTTATTGGGTTGAATATTTCTATTTCTTTGTTATCTATTCCCTTATTGATATTCATCTTGTTTTGTACCAAACTCAAGAGATCCAAAAACAAGTGGAGGAACTGATGCATAAAGGTTGGGTAAGAGAAAGCTTGAGTCCCTGTTTTGTACCAGTGATTTTGGTACCAAAGAAGGATGGTAGTTGGAAGATGTGCACTGATTGTAGAGCCAACAACAACAGCACCGTAAAGTATAGGCATCCTATTCCCAGGTTAGATGATTTACTTGATGAGTTATTTGGTGTGTGCTTGTTTTAAAAAATTGATTTGAAAAGTGGGTATCATCAAATTAGGATAAGGAAAGGGAATGAGTGGAAAACAGCTTTCAAAACTAAATTTGGTTTGTATGAATGGATGGTCATGCCTTTTGGCTTAACTAATGCTCCAAGTACTTTCATGGGATTAATGAATCATGTCTTGAGGGAATTTTTGGGTAAGTTTGTTGTTGTATATTTTGATGATATCTTGATTTATAGCAAAAACTTAGATGATCATTATACTCGTTTGAAGACTGTTTTACATGTGCTTAGAAAGGAGAAATTGTATGCTAATTTGGAAAAATGCATTTTTTCCACAAGTCATGTAATTTTCTTGGGGTTTGTGGTGAGTGCTGAAGGTGTGCATGTGGATGAGGACAAAATAAAAGTCATTCAAGAGTGGCCAACTCCTAAAAATGTGAGCGATGTGAGAAGTTTTCATGGTTTAGCAAGTTTCTATAGGAGGTTTGTAAAATATTTTAGTACATTGACTGCACCTCTTAATGAAATTGTTAAAAAGAATGTAGGTTTTAAATGGGGTGAGAAACAAGAACAAGCTTTTTCTACCCTAAAAGAAAAACTAACTCATGCACCCATTCTTGCATTGCCTAATTTTGTAAAATCTTTTGAAATTGAATGTGATGCATCTAATGTGGGGATTGGGGCTGTGTTATTGCAAGAAGGACATCCAATTGCATATTTTAGTGAGAAATTAAAGGATGCTGCTCTTAACTACTCTACCTATGATAAGGAATTGTATGCCTTGGTAAGAGCTTTACAAACTTGGCAACATTATCTTTTGCCCAAAGAATTTGTCATTCATAGTGACCATGAATCATTGAACCATCTGAAAGGGCAAGGTAAGTTGAACAAAAGACATGCCAAATGGGTGGAATTTCTTGAACAATTTCCATATGTGATAAAACACAAGAAAGGTAAGGCCAATGTGGTTGCGGATGCACTTTCTAGAAGGTATGTCTTACTTACTTCTCTTGAAACAAAATTGTTTGGTCTTGAGGTTCTTAAAGAATTGTATGAATGTGACCCTGACTTTTCTTCTAAATATTCTTCTTGTGAGCATGCTGCCCAAAATGGTTACTTTAGGTATAATGGCTATTTGTTTAATGACAAAGACTTTGTGTGCCAAAAAGTTCCATTAGGGAATTACTTGTGAAAGAGGCACATGAGGGGGGACTAATGGGGCACTTTGGGGTTCCAAAGACGTTAGATATGTTGCAAGAACATTTTTATTGGCCTCATATGAAAACTAATGTGCAAAAGTTTTGTGACAGGTGTGTTGTGTGTAAAAAGTCAAAATCTAAGGGGAGGTCTCATGGGTTATATACTCCCTTGCCTGTGCCTGATTCTCCTTGGGTAGATATTTCTATGGATTTTGTTTTGGGGTTGCCTAGGACAAAGAATGGAAAAGATTCATTTTTTGTGGTTGTGGGTAGATTTTCAAAAATGGCACATTTTATACCTTGCAAGAAGGTGGATGATGCATGTCATGTTGCTGACTTATTCTTTAAAGAGGTTGTGCGCCTACATGGGCTGCCAAGAACAATAGTTTCAGACCGTGACACAAAATTTTTAAGTCACTTTTGGAGAACGTTGTGGGGTAAGGTGGGCACAAAATTACTATTCTCCACCACTTGTCATCCTCAAACGGATGGACAAACTGAAGTAGTAAACAGGGCTCTTTCTACTCTTCTTAGAGTTGTCCTTAAAGAGAATCTTAAAACTTGGGAAGAGTGTTTGCCTCATGTTGATTTTGCATAGGACTGTCCATAGTACTACTCAACATTCACCATTTGCAATTGTTTATGGTTTTAACCCTTTGACCCCTCTTGATTTATTTCCATTTCCTAACAGTTCTCTTTTGAAGCATAAAGATGGAAAGGCTATGGCTGAATTTGTGAAGAAATTACATGAGCAGGTGAAACACCAAATTGAGAAAAAGATTGAGAGTTATGCTAAACATGCGAATAAAGGACGGAAAAAGATGGTATTTGAACCCGGAGACTGGGTTTAGGTACATATGAGAAAGGAAAGGTTCCCATTACAAAGGAAATCCAAACTTCACCCAAGGGGGGATGGACCATTCCTGGTGAGTATGGTGTTGGTGCTACCTTTAATGTGGCTGACTTGTCTCTTTTTGATTCAGGTGATGAAGACTTTATTTCGAGGTCGAAATCGCTTAAAGAAGGAGGGGATGGTGAGGACATAATGAGCAAAGACACTAATGAAGCACTTCAAGGGCTAGGAGGACCAATGACAAGGGCACGTGCCAAGAAAGCTAGGGAGGCCTTACATCAAATGGTTACAACTATAATGGAAGAATAGCCTAAACTAGAAGGGATGGAGCCCAAATTGGTCAATTGCTTGGGTTCATATGAAGAGGAGACGGGCACATGAAATAGGCCCACAATTGCACTTGTTTTTCTTTTAAAGTTGTAATAAAATGTGTTGGGTTGCTAAACTATGTTTCAGCCCATACACTTAGTTTAAATTTGTTATTTTAATTGAAGATTGGGTTGTTACATGGCCCAAAGCTTCTAAAACACTTGAGTTTATATTTAAAATAAGAGTGGGCAGAAATTTCCATGCAAAGGGGTCCATAACAAGCTTCAAGGAGGAGTGCATAACAAATTGAAGGTGTGGCTGATCCACATGGCTAAGTGGACGAAATTTCTATGGAGATAAGGAGGGATGACTCTTTGCTTGCTTGCTGAAGATGATTCTTGCCCTTCTTGGTTGTTTTGTAACCTTTCTTCCACTAAGTTGTAATAAAAAGCCACTAGGAATTATTGTTAGCTATTTGTCGCCTTTGTATTGGCTTGTAATAAATCAGCCCATCACAATCCTTTCCTATATATAGGGGGAGAAATCTATGAGAATAACAACTCAGAATTTTAAGAAATAATACCTTGTGTATTGTGAGAGTATGTCTCTCTTTTGTTCTTCATTGAACCTTCTTTAGATCTTATCAAGAAACCAAGTTTTCTTGCGCGATCATTCACTAGGCTTATCACTTCTTCTTTCTCTCAATGAGTTAAGAGTGTGGCGCCATTCCATTTCTTATCTTCTCCATATTTTCCTTATTTCTTCTTTATTGTTCTTATCTTTTATTCTTCCAATTCAATTTACGGATATATTGCTTGTGTTATTCAACCCGAACTCACATACACGGACAACCATTCATCTGGGTAGTCATCATAGGTTTTCCTTTCCATTGTGAGAAGTTTCTCTCCTAGTGAGAAGGTTGCGGCTTTCTTTCGCGTTTGTTTTGCACTGAGTTAGGGTTTCGTTTTCTACACTGTTACATTGCTATTCGTTGCTCTCGTTTGTTCTTGTTTGTTCACATTTGGTCTCGGATTATGGAGCTGGTGGTGGAGCTATAGATAGAAAGGGTGGAGGAGGAGACAATTAGGGAAAACACTTCGCTTACATTGGTGGGACGCTTCCTCACTGATCGTCCCATTCGTTCGCATATTATGAAGGAGCGTGTGACACCCTTTACCCCGAAAGTAATAATAAGAGAAAAGTACGAAAAATGAGTAAATTTGTTTTTCAACATAATATTCGCAATTCATTTTCGAAATACCTTTTGCAAGTAAAAGATGTCATCAACTCCTTAAATCATATTAAAACTATTTATAAGAACATTAAAGCCTAAGGCGATAAACATTTCTTTTAATACAGTAACTAGAATGACCTAAAATATAATATTGAAAATACAACCCAAATCCCGATGTCACATGATCAGAGCAATAAACCTTTAATCAATTAAATAAAAAGAAAGTAACATCAACGTCTATCATTCCACAAGTTGTTGGGTGACCCGTAGTGATCACATCTCCACCGCTGCACAATCGTAGAAGCTCACATCAATGACACCTGGAACTCAATCTAAAAAATGGTGCACGGGTGAGAAAGAGCGCCCAAACCATATAGGGAACATAAGACCGAGACTAAAACAGCAAAGACAACCACAATCCATCAAATCAATATCAAACAGTCACTCTCAAAAGAGTGACAAACACAATATGTCCATACAGCAAGATGTCACAAAGTGAAACCACAAAGGGCTCGTCTGTAAAAAAGTGATGAAGTCACATCACACTGTAAAAATCACTACAATATATACGACAAACATAACCTGTATACTCGGTTAATCATCATCAACAACAACAACAATAACAAAAAGACCGGGATACCTTGCCCGATAATTCCCTACAAAGAACAACAACACTAGGACCGGGATACCTTGCCCGATAACGCCCTACGAAGAACAGTAGGAAGAGGACTATGAGGACCGGGATACCTTGCCCGATAATGCCCTACAAGAACAACAGGACTGAGACACTCGAATGGGATACGTTGCCCGATAATGCCCTGAAAAACACCCAGGAGAGGACTATGAGGACCGGGATACCTTGCTCGAACGGGATACCTTGTCCGATAATGCCCTACTAACAACAACAACAACAATGGCGGCAACGAGAACGATGATGACAACAACAACACCACCACCTATCACCATCACCATCCTTTGAGGTACGGCTCGCCCATACTGCGACGAGTCCTTGCCCATACTGCGACAAGGTTCCTCCTATACAATTTCAACTATTGAGGTACGGCTCGCCCATACTGCGACGAGTCCTTGCCCATACTACGACGAGTCCTTGGCCATACTATGACAAGGTTCCTCTTACAATCATCAACTTTTAAGGTACGACTCACTCATGCTGCGACGAGTCCCTGCCCAATGCTGCGACAAGGTTCCTTCAACAAATCTCGATCACGAAGATACAACTCGTCCATACTACAACGAGTTCTTGCCCATGCTGTGACAAGATTCTTCAACACGAACCAGCTTGCTAATCATCGACGAAGGATAACTTGCCTCGTGTGCGACAAGTTTCTGATGACAATATACATAAAACTAGCCAGCAATAACAACAAAACATTACCATCAAGTCACTTAATGACTTAACAATTCCGAGTCGATCTCGGATACATTAACAGATATTAAGATATTGATCATGAACTCAAACAATATTAATTTGTATCATTTAGTCTTACATATCATTATAATCCATTAGCACATTAGACATTAACTCATCCTATAACTGTTATAACTAACTATTCCTTCTCATTTTTAATTATGAATAATACTCAAGTCATATGGGCTCATTAATTCGTTCTAATTATTTCGTTCTTACTCTTAACTCACCCTCACTGCCAACTCGATTCTTCGTCTTAGTAACATGCGAGTTATTCAAATCAAGGAACACCAGTCATTCAATTGCCTACTCATACTAGATTCATTTCCTAAACTCGGCATATTAGCTATAGTCATCCCTATCATTAAATTATAGTCATCCAAATAAAATAGTTTACAGACACTTAAATCATTTACAATCATCCATAATAATTACAGTTATCCAAACTGAATTATATTTACAGTCATCCATAATAATTACAGTTATCCAAATTGAATAAATTAAATAAATAGAAACAAAAATAGGAATAGCGATAATCAATATTGTTCTAGTCCTATCCCCTATTCCCCATATAGAATAGAAAGCTCTTTCCCCCCCGTACCCTGTAGTGATCACATCTCCACTGCTGCACAATCGTAGAAGCTCACATCAACGACACCTAGAACTCAATCTAAAAAAATAGTGCACGGGTGAGAAAGAGCGTCCAAACCATATAGGGAACATAAGACCGAGACTAAAACAGCAAAGACAACCACAATCCATCAAATCAATATTAAACAGTCACTCTCAAAAGAGTGACAAACACAACATGTCCATACAGAAAGATGTCACAAAGTGAAGCCACAAAGGGCTCGTACGTAAAAAAGTGATGAGGTCACATCACACTGTTAAAATCACTACAGTATATACGACAAACATACCCTGTATACTCGGTTAATCATCATCAACAACAACAACAACAACAACAACAACAACAACAACAACAACAACAACAACAACAACAACAACAACAACAACAACAACAACAACAACAATAACAATAGGACCGGGATACCTTGCCCGATAATGCCCTGCGACGAACAACAACAATAGGACAGGGATACCTTGCCCAATAATGCCCTATAAAGAACAACAACAATAGGACCGGGATACCTTGCCCGAACAGGATACCTTGCCCGATAACGCACTACGAAGAGCAGCAGGAAGTGGACTATGAGGACCTGGATACCTTGCCCTGTAACACCCCTTTTCTACCCGGTAATTATTTGATAAAAATCAGAGTTACAAAAATTTATTTCATATTTCGAAAAGAGATGTCACACATTTCATCGATAGTTCAAAACACCGCATACGATATATAACACCTGTCAAGAAGGGTCGAAGCCCATAACACCAGTTTAAATAACAGCATCGTCAAAAATACATCACCACGCAGCGGAAAGAAATAAGTTCTAAAACATAAAGTAATAACGTCCTGAATGGACTCCAAACAAACAAAATATAACAACCAAAGTTTAGCGTTTATCCCCCCCTTGAGTGTTACACATCAAAGCAAGGACACCGACGACACCGACTCAGAATAATGAAGGTACCTAAGCCTTCACTCGCAATCACCTGCACGTTACCGCATAGGGGTAACATTCAAACAGAAGGGGTGAGATATCTCCAATATAATAGCGTAAAATGGTAGGCAATATGTTAGAATGCGACAACTATAGCTACCATTCCACTACACACATATAATCATAAACACAAACCAAATTGTTACACCAGAATCAGTCACCAAATGTCATGACAATGCATGAATGCAACCCACACCAACGGGCATATGCATGTGGTACCAAAATCACCAAAAATTGTGCCTGTAAATAGAGGCGTCACCAAAATTGAGAGCTTTCACACCAGGCTCACCAATTCACCAAAAATTGAGCTTTCACACCAGGCTCACTAGTTTTAGAAAATTTGAGCTTTCACACCTAGCTCCAAGACCAAAGGCCTTCACCAAAATAAATGCATATGTTGTATGCGACACCAGGAATGCACACAGACAATCACCAATTAGTCACAATATGACACACCAACAACAATCACCAAATATCACCAAAGTTGGGCTTTCACACCTAGCCACAACGACACCGAAAACACCAACCACCAGACACAATGGAACACCAAGACTTAGAACGTTCACACCTAGTTCCAACAACACCAAGGTTTGAGCCTTCACACCTAGCTCAAACCGCACCAAGACACCAAGAGGACAACAATTTCCAAAATAGCACCAAGACACCGAGATAACAACAATTTTCCAAAATAGCACCAATACACCAAGATGACAACAATTTTCCAAAGTATTTGAGACATGACAACTTTCTTTTTAAAACATCAGCATTTAACGACTACACCAACGGTTAACAATTTTTCCAGAAAAATGGACCACTTTGCCTCAAATTAGAATATTCAGCTAGGCCTCTAAATAAGCTTTCCAAAACATTTTGAAACGTCTAAATCGGACTCCCGAGTCAAAAGATATGTCAAAACAAAACCGGGAAAAATTGAGGAACATCCTGAAAATGGCGCCCAAGCACTGGGTGCCTAGGAGCAACACGCAAAATTTGGCCAACACACAGAAAACTGGCGCCTTTGGCGCCCAGAAAACTCAGGAACACGGAACAGCAACGCAACACAACGTGGAACATACTCCAGACACGGCGCCCATGCACAGGGCGCCTAGCAGGGAACAGCCACACAGAAAACTGGCGCCTAGGAGTAAGGCGCCCCGCAACAAGGCAACACACTGAATCTGGCGCCCAGGAGCAGGGCGCCTAGCAACACTACAGGAGATGGCGCCCTTGGCGCCCAGACCACCTGAAACACAGCAAAAACGCAACATGGCACAGGAATTGGCGCCCTTGGCGCCCAGACAGCCTACAGCACAACAGAAAACGCAACATGGCACAGGGAACACGCACCAGGCACGGCACCCAGGCACTGGGCGCCTAAAACAGCAACACGCCCAGGGAACACAACAACAGCAACTCGCCCATGACTCAGAACACAACAGCAACAACCATCCTGGCACACGAGACACACACCAGGCACGGCGCCCATGCACAGGGCGCCAAAAACAGCAACAGACATCAAAGCAACAAGACCAAGGATGGCGCCCAGGCACAGGGCGCCGTTTCCAGCAGCAGGGACAGCAACAACACTTGGCGCCCTAGGAACCCAAATTTTCAGAATTTCACCACGTTAAACCACCAATTCGATTTAATCACCAATTTAGCTCATCAATTCATAATCACCAATGCCAATCATCATAATTCGCTAATCACAACACCAAACAAACATTTTATCGAATACCTAACATGCAATTAGGACTAACAACAATGAATCACCAATTTCTTTGAGTCACAACAATCACCAACGATGTCAAATTTCAATTCAACCTATATACAATTCAACTAACACCAAACTACACATCAAAATCAAACCCTAGGCATCATAGGATCTATTCCCACATAACCCCATCATAAAACCCCATTATAAGGAAGAACCCCACCCTTACCATATAGTAGGAGAGCACCAATTCTCTTGATCAAGTCACCAACAAAACCTCAGCAACACGGCTTCCTTCTCCTCCTTGAACTTGCGAACCCTCCTCTTCTTCTCCTTGTGTGCCGAATTCCTTTCACTCTTCTCCTCTCTCTATTTCGCAACTTTTCTTTCTTTTCCTCTCCAAATGCGAAATGTTCCAAACCCTCACTAACCCTCACTACATGCGCCTAAGCCTTGGACATGGATCACGGGCTTTCCTCCAGCTTAAGCCCGATTACTTACACCATCTCCTATTATTCAATTATACACCTCTTAGTCAATGCTAATATATTTATACCAACTAAATTAAATAAATAAATAATTGAATACCTAAATATTTAATTAAATAATTTAATTAAATATTTGGGCGTTACATGCCCGAAAGGGATACCTTGCCTGATAATGCCCTACAAGAACAACAGGACCGAGACACTCGAATGGGATACCTTGCCCGTTAATGCCCTGAAGAACACCCAGGAGAGGACTATGGGGACCGGGATACCTTGCCCGAACGGGATACCTTGCCCATACTACGACAAGGTTCCTCTTACAATCATACTACGATGAGTCCTTGCCCATACTCAATTCATATGGGCTCATTAATTCGTTCGTACTCTTAACTCACCCTCACTGCCTACTCGATTCTTCATCTTAGTAACATGCGAGTCATTCAAATCAAGGAACACTAGTCGACATACAATTGCCTACTCATACTAGATTCATTTCCTAAACTCGGCATATTAGCTAAAGTCATCCCAGTCATTAAATTATAGTCATCCAAATCATTATGTTATAGTCATCCAAATCAAATAGTTTGCAGACACTTAAATAATTTACAGTCATCCATAATAATTACAGTTATCCAAATTGAATTATATTTACAGTCATCCATAATAATTACAGTTACCCAAATTGAATAAATTGAATAATTGAATAAATTAAATAAATACAAACAAAAATAGGAATAGAGATAATCAATACTATTCTCGTCCTATCCCTTATTCCCCATATAGAATAGAAACTCTTTCCCCCCGTACCTGGTATCGATGTGTACTCCAATAGTAGGGAATCGTTGGAGACAAATTATGAGTTCTCGAGCGTGATTTAATTTCAACGGAACAATATTTGACTCGAACGCGTACAATTATGCAATGACAACAACAACAAGAGTTCGAAAGTCATACACTAAAATATTAAAGAATTTTTCTTGACGAAAATAATTATGTTTTTCATTGGAAGTACCTATTGTCACCACATTTTGAAAACGCAAATCAAATGACCAAAAGACCTGAACAAGGAACGAAAACTGACACGGTTCATGTGAGAATATGCACCAATTTGGTTACGGCTCAGCGAGGGGTTTTGAAACTGAAGATCTTTGGGCGAAATCAACCACAAGAATTTTGATTCTGGTGAAGGAAGTTCATATCTGACTTTGGTTCACGTGGACAGAGGCGATGGTGGCCAGAGAAGGAAGAAAACATTCCGGTTGGGGCGATGGTGGTGCGGCTACTCTTCGCAAAACGGCTACCAATGAAATTGAGTCCATATTCGGAATCAGAGGCTATTTGCGAGTCAGGGGGCGATTTTTGGGGTTTGGCCATTGTCACAGGTGAGAGAACGCGGGGAGGGAATGAAGCTCCACAAGGGTTTCAGGGTTGCTTTTATTCGCAGCTTTTCTGCGTTGAAGAAGACCAGGCTGTGGGTCGGGTTGCGGGTCAAAATCTGTGGGCTGCGTGTTTTAATTGGGCTAGGCGCTGGGCTGCACTACTAGAAGGATTTTAAGTTGCAGGGGTGTGCAAGTAGCGAACAGAAGGGGGTGTATACGAGTAGCATCACCCAAAATCAACCTTAAATCATTTTTAAAAGCTCATTTTAACTACAACTATTATTTTAGTACACTAATAGTCCAAAATAATTTTTAGAACACATAACTACTAAAATGCTAATATTTATAAAAATAAAATAAATATATAATAACAACTACCAGTAGCATATAAAAACACATTAAATATGATTTCAACCAATTTTATTAACTCAAACACAAGATAATTTAATCTTATCAATTCCAAATAGTTCATAAAACAAGCACATACTAAAAACCCCAACGCACAAAAATCGGGGTGTTACAGAGCGCATGGCGGGTGTGTGGCGGTCGGGAAGGGGAGTCAACATCATGGAGGTGGGTTCAGGTGCTTTTCTCTTCCAATTTTTCCATCCACTCGATTTTGAGAGAGTTCTCATACAAGGTCTGTGGTCTTTTGATAAGCATCTCTTAATCCTCATTATTATACCGGAGGGTGTGGCTCCATGTGATGTTCCTTTGGGTAGAGGTTCAAACATTCCAACTAGTTTTATGTCTGAGGAGGTAGTGAGGCATGTGGAGAATACGATTGGTAATTTTTTGGAATATGATGTGAAGATTAGTTCTGACTTTTGGAGGCTTTTCATGAGGGTTAGGGTTCTGTTGGATGTGTGCAAGCCTCTTCTAAAAAAACTAAAGCTTCGCAAACCTGGTGGCGAAGCAATAGAGGTTCTATTGAAGTATGAAAGGCTTGAGATATTTTGCTACATGTGTGGTTTGCTAAGGCATATGGAGAGTTCTAGTGACAAACTCTTTGATTTGGCTCTTGACGACGGTGTCCATAATTGGGGTCCTAACTTTAAAGCTGAAATGCGTCGTGGTGGTAGTAGTGGTGGTGCACGGTGGCTGAGAGAGGAGGGATAGCCGTGGAATACCCCAAATCAGGTAGTTACTGAATCCCACAATTTGAGGATTGAGGAGCCGAATTTGTTAGATAATAATAGGGTAGTTACTGAATCCCACAATTTGAGGAATGGGGAGCTGAATTTGTTACATAATAATAGGGTAGTTACTGAATCCCACAATTTGAGGAATGAGGAGCCGAATTTGTTACATAATAATAGGGGTGCATTGTTGAGTGGCATCAATGGTGGAGAATCAAAAACGGCTAGCACTTCTAATGACATTAATGACGTTAACAACTTGGCTGAAATTTTTAAAAATCCATCAATTTTATTTCCTAAAAAAACGGTGCAACCAGCTAGCATGCCAACTGGGATTAATGATGTTGAGATGGCAGCTGATGTGGTATTGGAGACACACCGTAAACGCATGTGGGAGGACAGTGGAGAGAAGGTAGTTGCTGATGACGTGGGGAGTTTTGCTTTGAATAACTCTGGCGGTATGCCTTCTAGTATTGGTATGAACATTAACAACAACAAAACTGGCAACTCGCATTTTTTAGTGGTAGGCTCTGGCAGTGGAGCCTACCAGGATCATTGAGCTTCATCAGTTGGAACTGCTTGGGCTTGGGTAACCCACGAGCGGTTCTGTCCTTACGTGACCTCGTTCAGACGTACCAACCGGACATTATTTTTCTTTGAGACTTTGGTACATGCTAATAAGATTGAAGAGATTCGTGTGAGATTGGGTTTTGATGGAGCTTTTGCGGTGGATAGCAGAGGTAGAAGTGGGGGTCTCGCATTACTTTGACGTCATCCTTTTGATTGTACGATAACAAGTTATTTGTCGAATTATATTGACGTGGAAGTGTCTAGCGTCAATGGTCCTTCTTGGAGACTAACGGGATTTTATGGTTATCCGGAGACTGGGCATAGAAGAGAATCTTGGAACTTGCTTCGTACTTTGGCTACAGATAACTCTCTTCTGTGGTGCATTATGGGTGACTACAATGATTTGTTATCAAATGATGAGAAGAGAGGGAGCGCTGATCGTGTGCCTTGGCTTTTACGTGGTTTTTGAGAAGCGGTTCAAGATTGTCTACTTAATGATATTCCTATGCAGAGACACCCTTTTACGTGGAGTAGAGGCAGAGGTACTGATAATTTTAAGGAGGAGAGGTTGGATGGTGTACTAGCTTCGCAGGACTGGATTGATTTGTTCCCCAATAACTGTCTTATTAATGGTGTTGCTAATAGATCGGACCATACTCCGTTGTGGCTCCAATTGTGGGAACGAAGACGTAGAGGGTATCCTAAAATCTTTCGGTTTGAGAACGCTTGGCTAGAGGAGGATGACTTACCGGTTGTGGTTAGTGATAGTTGGTCTCGGGTGGAGGGGCAAGATTTCATGAGTAGGGTGGAGAGTTGTACGGCGACAATTGATGTATGGGGGAGGAAACTGAGGATACGCTATAGGTTGGACATTCAGCGATGTAAAGATGAGCTTGAAGTGTTACATGGTGGCACTAGTATCAGTGATACCTTACAATATAATGAGGTGAATGCTCGCTTGAGCGCTCTCCTGGCTCAAGAGGAAGCCTTTTGGAAGCAGCGGGCAAAGGTGCATTGGTTACGTGATGGTGACACTAACTCGAAATTCTTTCATGCAATGGCAAGTGCAAGACGCCGTCACAATGCTGTTTCATCGTTAATTAGAGAGGATGGTTCGGCGGTGGAGAATCAAGCAGAGTTGGGTAGTGTAGCGCACAATTATTTTACGGGTTTATTTGAGGGGGTGCATGGTCAGTATGAGCCGGTGCTTGCGTGTTTGAATCCTAAGGTGACTTCGGTGGATAATGATCTTTTGGTGGCTCCGCTTGATATTGGGGAACTTAAGACAGCTCTATTTCAAATGCACTCTGACAAAGCTTCGGGCCCCGATGGTTTGAATCCTGCTTTCTTCAAATGGTTTTGGAACCTTTATGGCCCAGAATTGTTTCACTCGGCGGTGGCTTGGTTAGATAATGGTGAGTTTCCCCCTATATTGAATGAAGCTAATATTGTTTTAATTCCTAAGGTTGACAACCCCACTTCTATGCGTGATTTACATCCGATTGCACTTTGCATTGTTATTTACAAGATCATCTCTAAAGTTTTCGCTAATAGACTTAAGAATGTTCTTCATAAATGTGTTTTTGTGAAGCAATCAACTTTTGTGGCTAATAGGTCCATCTTGGATAATGTTATGGTTGCTATTGAAGTCATTCATCATATGAAGTGTAAGGTAAATGGTAAAGTTGGGGAGGTTGCTTTGAAGATTGACATAGGTAAGGCGTATGACAGGGTGGATTGGGGGTATTTGCGTGGTGTGTTATATAAGCTAGGATTTCATGAGAAATGGGTGCGATGGATGGTTATGTGTGTTGAAACGGTTCACTACTCAGTGCTTATGAATGGCGAGAAAGCTGGTTCAGTCTCACCTGGAAGAGGACTCAGACAGGGTGACCCACTGTCACCTTACCTTTTTATATTGTGTGCAGAGGGGCTTACTGTTCTTCTTAAAAAATGTGAGGCTCGAGGGGATATTCATGGAATTAAAGTGTGCCGTGAAGCCCATATCCTGACACACTTACTTTTTGCAGATGACTATTTTTTGTTTTGCAGGGCTGATGATACTGAGAGCAGGAAATTAAAAGAAGTTATGGAGACCTATGAGAAGGCTTCAGGGCAATCTATTAATCTCCAGAAGTCAGAAATCTTTTTCAGCAGAAATACTTGCCCAACTCTACGGGATCGCATGGTGGCTTTCTTAGGCGTTATCGAATGTCTAGGTACCGGTAAATACTTAGGCTTACCTTCCATGGTGGGTCGAAGTAAGAAGCAACTCTTTGGATACCTTAGAGACAGGGTTTGGCACAGGATTAATAACTGGTCAGGCAGGCATCTTTCAAAGGCTGGTAGAAAGTTTTAGTGAAATCAATAGCACAAGCCATTCCAGCTTACTGTATGAGTACTTTCCTTATTCCCACATCATTCGGGTAAGATATGGAAAGAATGATTAATTCATTTTAGTGGGGTTCAAATCGTGGCTCTAGGAGGGGCATCAACTGGCTGAATTGGGACAAATTGACCATGAGGAAGGAATTTGGTGGTATGGGTTTTCGTCATTTTCACGGCTTTAATTTTGCAATGCTAGGGAAGCAAGGTTGGCATTTAAGCACCAACACAGATGCTATTGTTACTCGTGTCTTCAAAGCTAAATATTTTCCTAATGAGAACTTCTTGGGGGCTCGCTTGGGCCATAATCCCGGCTATGTTTGGTGTAACACCCCTTTTCTAATAACTTTACCTTTTAATAAAATCAGAGTCTTTTTTTTTTTTTGAAAATAATGCAAGCGAGTGCTACACTTACTTCATAAAAATCAAGATACATAACACCATAAGAAAACGTTTAGTTCGCATCAACTAAATCCAATCACCACCAGCAGCGGAATAATAAAGAGTTCTAAAATTAAAACCAATACATCACCAACAAAATCTAGCAGTTTTAAGAAAATAATGCATAAACATAGGACACCCCCCCTGGTGCTACGTATCAGAGCGTGACACTTCCTACCAGACGAAGGCATAAAGGAATCCTTCACTCATTATTACCTGCACGTTGCCGACATAAGAAGCAACATAAAAGCAGTAGGGTGAGTCTCTTTTCATAATTAATAACATATGGGAATTAAGCACTGCATAGGAAAAGGAAACCAGGCACACCAATTCACAACAATGGAAACAATCACATCAGCATTCAATTTCCAAGCAGCACTATACAATATATGATTATGCATGTAATGCAACCCAAACTCCACGGGTACATGCATGTCGGATCCGTCACCAAATACAAATAGGCCGTAGCCTCTGCTCACCAAATAAAATTAGGCCGTAGCCTCTGCTCACCAATAATGCACATGCTTCATGAGGTGTTATGGAGAATGCATCACAACACACCACAATTCAATCAATTCACCATTTTAAATTCTAATCTCACCATAGTGCATTAATCAACTCACCAAATTAAAATTAGGCCGAAGCCTCTGCTCACCAGTCTCACTTCATCATCACTCACCAATTCAGCTCACCACTCACACCAACACCAATTCAAATAGACCAACTTAGGACATTGACACGACATAGGGAAAGTGGGTAAAAATAGCCATTTGGACACTTGAACACCATCAGCCCAGAAACACCAGTAAAATAATTTATTTTTGCATAAAATTGAGATCATTGGATAGACCCTGAAATTAGCTTCGAAACGCATTTTGAACCGTTAAATTTGGATAACCGAGTCAAAAGTTACATTAAAAACAAAATAGGAAAATATTTAGACATCCTGGAAACTGGCGCCCAGGGGCAACAGAGCACTTGGCGCATGGGCGCTTGGCGCCCAGGGAAGGCAACACGCACAGGCGCATGGCGCCCAGAGAACAACAACGCGCATAGGCGCTGGGCGCCCAGGAAGCAACAGCGCGCTTAGGCGCTTGGCGCACAGGAGGCAACAGCGCGCATAGGCGCTTGGCGCCCAGGAAGGCAACACGCGCATAGGCGCGCCCAGGGAACAACAGCAACACGGCGCCCAGGCACTAGGCGCCTAAGGCCAGCATGCAACAAAATTTATTTTTCTTCGAAATTGATTTTACACGAGCCAAATGCTCAGAACATGAAAACCCAATGAAAATTTCATCAAAAACTGAACATCATTTTTGGCGCCCATGCACTAGGCACCTAGTGAAAATACGCAATTCAACTCTTTTGTTGTCCAAAATCATTTTTCATGAGCCATTTTACCTGAATATGAAAACCTGAAAACAATTTTTACAAAACTATCACCAAGACATTGGGGCCCTTGGCGCCCATGACTCAAGCAACAAGCGCCAAAACTGGCAGCACAGAGACACAGAATGGCAACACAGGCAACAGGCACAGCAACACAGTGACACAGAATGGCAACACAGGCAACAGAATTTTGGAAAACTGGCGCAGCACACTGCTGGGCACTTGGCGCCCATGACTATGGCGCACAACACAGAATTTCAGCAACACACATATGGCGCCCAAGGCGCCTAGGAGCTTCTAAAACAGAATTTTCTACTTTCAATCACCAATTTAAAATCACCAAATACTCAATTATATGTATATTATTCAAATGTCACCATGATTCTCAATTTCACCAAGTAAGCACCAAATAGTCATATATTCAAACATATGGTCTCCAATTCGCATTTAGCAACAACTCAACATCAATCATGCGATTTTCAACATAGCAATTCAATCATCAAGCATCACAATAATTATGAATTAATCATTAACATCACAAATCATTCATAGAACTAACCTAGAACCCTAACCCTAAGCAATCACAATTCGCATAGATTATTAAGAACAAAAAGAGGACCTCCTAACCTTATGGAAGTCGAATTGCTAGCCAAGCTCCAAGGGAAGAATGCAAGTCACCAACGAGCCTCCTCCTCTTTCCTAAGTGCTTCGCCTTCTCTTCTTCTTCTCCTCTTCCTTTCGCAACCCTCCTCTTCTCACTCTCTCTTTTTCGCTTCTTTTCTTATTTTTCCAATAGAGTAACAAAATGCAAACTAACCCCTAGACCCCCTTGGAAGTCGAATACTTGACAAGGCAATGGGCCACGGGCCTAATTGTGGATCACGGGCCCTTGCTCGCACCACTCAATCCGTGACAACACCTCCTAATAAACAAAATAAAATAATTAAACTTGAATTATTTAATTAAATTAAATAAATATTGTAAGCCTTAAATAACTTAATTAAATAAATAATTAAATTATTTTGGGGCGTTACAACTCTCCCCCACTTAGGATATTTCGTCCTCGAAATTACCTGAATCAAACAACTCCGGATATGCTTCCCGCATCTTACTCTCCAGCTCCCAAGTCATACTCTCACCAGCAGCTCCTAACCAAACCACTTTCACCAAAGGAATCTCTTTCCCTCTCAGAATCTTCACTTCTCTATCTTCAATCGCACAGGCATAGTCTCCACAGTGAGATTATCCCGCACCTCTACTTCATCCATCTGAATCACATGAGACGGGTCCGGAACATACTTTCGAAGTTGTGACACGTGAAACACGTCATGCAAGTTCGAAAGATTAGGTGGCAGAGCCACCCTATAGGCAACACTTCCCACCCTCTCCGTAATCTGATACGGACCAATGAAACGGGGAGTTAACTTCTTAGATTTCAAGGCACGCCCAACACCAGTCACCGGAGTGACTCTCAGAAACACATGATCACCTGCTTGAAACTCTAGATCCTTCTTTCTCTTATCATGATAGCTCTTTTGTCGACTCTGCGACGCTTTCATCTTCTCACGGATTAATTTTACCTTCTCAGTTGTTTCTCGCACAATCTCAGGCCCCAACACTGCACTCTCCCCAGATTCATACCAACACAACGGAGTCCTACATCTCCGACCGTACAACGCCTCAAACGGTGCCATACCAATACTAGAGTGAAAACTGTTGTTATAGGTGAATTCTATCAACGAAAGATGAGAATCCCATGAACCTCCCTGCTCAAGAACACATACCCTCAACAAGTCCTCTAACGACTGAATAGTCCTCTCCGTCTGACCATCTGTCTGCGGATGGTAAGCGGAGCTCAACCTCAACTTAGAACCCAAAGCTTCTTGCAAACTTTTCCAAAATTCAGATGTGAATCTCGGATCTCTATCAGATACGATACTAAGCGGAACGCCATGCAACTTCACAATAGTCTTGATGTAGATTTCTGCCAACTTTGGAATTGGATAAGTTATATTAATTGGTAAGAAATGAGCAGACTTAGACAACCTGTCCACAACTACCCATATAGCATCAAACCCTCTCACTGTATTTGGCAAACCAGTTACAAAATCCATGGAAATGCTATCCCATTTCCATTCCGGAATCTCCAATGGTTGCATCAACCCCGCAGGCTTCTGATGCTCAATCTTAGACTTCTGACAAGTCAGACACGAATACACAAACTGCGCCACATCCTTCTTCATACCAGGCCACCAGAACATTTTCTTCAAATCTTGGTACATTTTCGTAGCCACTGGATGAATACTCAACTTGCTCCTATGGCTCTCCTCAAGAATCATTCTCTTCATCTCAGCATCGTCAGGAATGCAGATCCTATCTCTGAATCTCAATACACCTTGGGAATCTAACTTGAAATCTCCATCCACATCTTGATCATTCACAACTAACAGGTCTACCAACTTTACATCTGACTTTTGGGCTTCTCGAACACTAATCAAAAATTCATTGCCGATCTTCAACATCCCCAATCTGACACTCTGCGGTGTCACTTCACAAACCAGACTCATGTCCCGAAACTGCTCAATCAACTCTAACTCTTTCACCATCATAGCCGACATATGCAAACTCTTCCGACTTAAAGCATCAGCCACGACATTAGCCTTGCCGGGGTGATAGTTCAAGCCGAAATCATAATCCTTCAGTAATTCTAACCAACGTCTCTGTCTCATATTTAGCTCCTTCTGATCAAACAAGTATTTCGGACTCTTATGGTCGCTAAACACTTCAAATCTGGTACCATACAGATAGTGCCTCCAAATTTTCAGCACAAACACAATTGCAGCTAGCTCCAAATCATGAGTAGGGTAGTTCTTCTCATGGGTCCTCAACTGTCTGGACGCATAAGCTACTACCTTACCCTCTTGCATCAATACACCTCCCAAACCCATCTTGGAAGCATCGCAATATACTACAAACGGTTGATCCGGAACAGGCAAGGTCAAAACGGGCGATGTAGTCAACCTCTTTTTCAACTCATTGAAGCTCTCCTCGCAGCGAGCATCCCACACAAAAGCTTTTCCTTTACATGTCAATTGAGTCAACGGAAGTGCCAACCTCGAGAAACCTTCAATAAATCTCCTGTAATAACCAGCTAATCCCAAAAAGCTTCTAATCTCTGTAACTGACTTCGGGCTCTCCCATTGGGACACAGCATCAACCTTGGCTGGGTCCACAGCTATACCATTACCAGAGATAATATGACCAAGGAAACCTACTTCATTCAGCCAGAACTCACACTTAGACAATTTTGCATACAATTTCTTTTCTTTCAACACTTCTAGCACTAACCTCAAATGTTATGCGTGCTCCTCTTCTGTCTTAGAATACACCAGAATGTCGTCAATAAACACAACTACAAACCGATCCAAGTAACTATGGAAGGTACGATTCATGTACTCCATAAACACACCCGGCGCGTTGGTAACACCACACGGCATCACAGAATACTCATAGTGCCCATATCTCGTTCTGAAAGCGGTCTTCTGAATGTCTTCATCCTTTACCTTGATCTGGTGATAACCCGACCTCAAATCGACTTTACTAAACACCTTAGCACCTACCAACTGGTCCATCAGATCATCAATTCTGGGAAGCGGATACCTGTTCTTTATTGTCACCTTGTTCAATTGCCTATAATCGACACAAAGTCTCATACTCCCGTCCTTCTTTTTCACTAACAATACCGGAGCACCCCATGGTGACACACTTGGCCTCACAAATTTCTTCTCAAGTAGATCTTCTAATTGCTTTTTCAATTCAGACAACTCTGAGGCTGACATCCGGTACGGTGCCATAGACACAGGCCTAGTACCAGGTATAAGGTCAATAGCAAACTCAACCTCCCTCTCTGGCGGAACACTTGGAATCTCATCCGGGAACACTTCAGGGAACTCACACACTACTTGAACCCTTTCAATGATTGCCTGATTCTCAGCAGACAATGACGCCATCAAAGCAAACAGATGAACTCCCTCCTTCATTACCTTATGCAAATGACCAGCAGGCAACAAAACTGATTCTTCCTCTTCGGGAGGAAAGAAACTCACAGATCTCCGGAAACAATTAATATGCACATGGTTAAATACTAACCAGTCCATACCAAGAATGACATCCAACCCTCCCAACGGCAAACAAATAAGATCAACAAGAAAATCTCTGCCGAAGATTGACAGAGGGCACTTAGCACACACAAGAGAGGTAGTTACTGAACCCTTAGCTGGAGTGTCAATAACCATCTCCCTCATCATAGAAGATAAAACAAGGTCCAATTTCTCAGCACACAAAACAGCAATAAATGAATGCGTAGCACCAGTATCAATAATAGCAATCAAAGGAATACCATTAATAAAACATGTACCTCTAATCTCATTAGTATCCTCTGATCTTGCGAGAGCAAACACTTTTCCATGGGACTTCTCTTTCTTCGGCTTAGTACACTTAGTACTAATATGACCTGATTCCCCGCAATTGTAGCACACCACATCCCTTTTCTCACATTTCGCAGCCACATGACCTTCTTTACCGCACTTGAAACATTTATTATCCGAGCAGTCAAAACTCTTGTGACCCGGCTTGCCACACCTGTAGCACACAACCTTCACAGGGGCATCTCCCCCACTTGTTTTCTTATTATCAGCATACCTCTGCTTACCCTTACCAGCTGGCACCTCATATGGCTTACCCCGATTCTGAAATTTACCCCTCAAATCTCTCATGACCTTGGAGTGAGCATTACTATCATCCTCATATATCCTGCAACTGTCGATCAAATCAGCGAATACCCGAATCTTCTGGTACCCTACATCTTTCTTGATATCAGCCCTCAGTCCATTCTCAAACTTAATACACTTTGAGAACTCAGAATCAGCATCAGCATAATGGGGATAAAACTTAGCCAATTCAGTGAACTTGGCAGCATACTCTGTCACTGACATGCTTCCTTGCTTCAGCTCAAGGAATTCTATTTCTTTCTTACCTTTCACATCTTCAGGAAAATACTTACGCAAGAACTCTCTACGGAAAACAGCCCAAGTTATCTCTTCATTAGCAGTTTCTAATCTCTGCCTCACCTCCATCCACCAATCATCAGCTTCCTCTGCCAGCGTATGGGTACCATACCTGACTTTCTGCGCATCATTACAATCCATGACCCGAAATATCCTTTCAATCTCTTTCAGCCATGCCAGAGCACCATCTGGATTATACTTGCCCTTAAAGACAGGTGGATTCTCTCTCTGGAACGTAGCCAAATTGCGCGTCCCGTCATTAACAACACCGGGTATATTACCCATCGCCCCGGCTATGGCCTACAAGGCAGCAGCAAGTGCAGCATCGTCCCGTCTGGCCATTCTAGCACTGCAACAGAAAACAGAATTCAGAAACGAGTAACAAACTCAATGTTACTCAACACGACGACTCGACTACCGGCCGGACAGACCGAAATGCTCTGATACCACTAATGTAACACCTCTTTTCTAATAACTTTACCTTTTAATAAAATCAGAGACTTTTTTTTTTTTTTGAAAACAATGCAAGCGAGTGCTACACTTACTTCATAAAAATCAAGATACATAACACCATAAGAAAACGTTTAGTTCGCATCAACTAAATCCAATCACCACCAGCAGCAGAATAATAAAGAGTTCTAAAATTAAAACCAATACATCACCAACAAAATCTAGCAGTTTTAAGAAAATAATGCATAAACATAGGACACCCCCCCTGGTGCTACGTATCAGAGCGTGACACTTCCTACCAGACGAAGGCATAAAGGAATCCTTCACTCATTATTACCTGCACGTTGCCGACATAAGAAGCAACATAAAAGCAGTAGGGTGAGTCTCTTTTCATAATTAATAACATATGGGAATTAAGCACTGCATAGGAAAAGGAAACCAGGCACACCAATTCACAACAATGGAAACAATCACATCAGCATTCAATTTCCAAGCAGCACTATACAATATATGATTATGCATGTAATGCAACCCAAACTCCACGGGTACATGCATGTCGGATCCGTCACCAAATACAAATAGGCCGTAGCCTCTGCTCACCAAATAAAATTAGGCCGTAGCCTCTGCTCACCAATAATGCACATGCTTCATGAGGTGTTCTGGAGAATGCATCACAACACACCACAATTCAATCAATTCACCATTTTAAATTCTAATCTCACCATAGTGCATTAATCAACTCACCAAATTAAAATTAGGCCGAAGCCTCTGCTCACCAATCTCACTTCATCATCACTCACCAATTCAGCTCACCACTCACACCAACACCAATTCAAATAGACCAACTTAGGACATTGACACGACATAGGGAAAGTGGGTAAAAATAGCCATTTGGACACTTGAATACCATCAGCCCAGAAACACCAGTAAAATAATTTATTTTTGCATAAAATTGAGATCATTGGATAGACCCTGAAATTAGCTTCGAAACGCATTTTGAACCGTTAAATTTGGATAACCGAGTCAAAAGTTACATTAAAAACAAAATAGGAAAATATTTAGACATCCTGGAAACTGGCGCCCAGGTGCTGGGCGCCCAGGGGCAACAGAGCACTTGGCGCATGGGCGCTTGGCTCCCAGGGAAGGCAACACGCACAGGCGCATGGCGCCCAGAGAACAACAACGCGCATAGGCGCTGGGCGCCCAGGAAGCAACAGCGCGCTTAGGCGCTTGGCGCACAGGAGGCAACAGCGCGCATAGGCGCTTGGCGCCCAGGAAGGCAACACGCGCATAGGCGCGCCCAGGGAACAACAGCAACACGGCGCCCAGGCACTAGGCGCCTAAGGCCAGCATGCAACAAAATTTATTTTTCTTCGAAATTGATTTTACACGAGCCAAATGCTCAGAACATGAAAACCCAATGAAAATTTCATCAAAAACTGAACATCATTTTTGGCGCCCATGCACTAGGCACCTAGTGAAAATACGCAATTCAACTCTTTTGTTGTCCAAAATCATTTTTCATGAGCCATTTTACCTGAATATGAAAACCTGAAAACAATTTTTACAAAACTATCACCAAGACATTGGGGCCCTTGGCGCCCATCACTCAAGCAACAAGCGCCAAAACTGGCAGCACAGAGACACAGAATGGCAACACAGGCAACAGGCACAGCAACCCAGTGACACAGAATGGCAACACAGGCAACAGAATTTTGGAAAACTGGCGCAGCACACTGCTGGGCACTTGGCGCCCATGACTATGGCGCACAACACAGAATTTCAGCAACACACATATGGCGCCCAAGGCGCCTAGGAGCTTCTAAAACAGAATTTTCTACTTTCAATCACCAATTTAAAATCACCAAATACTCAATTATATGTATATTATTCAAATGTCACCATGATTCTCAATTTCACCAAGTAAGCACCAAATAGTCATATATTCAAACATATGGTCTCCAATTCGTATTTAGCAACAACTCAACATCAATCATGCGATTTTCAACATAGCAATTCAATCATCAAGCATCACAATAATTATGAATTAATCATTAACATCACAAATCATTCATAGAACTAACCTAGAACCCTAACCCTAAGCAATCACAATTCGCATAGATTATTAAGAACAAAAAGAGGACCCCCTAACCTTATGGAAGTCGAATTGCTAGCCAAGCTCCAAGGGAAGAATGCAAGTCACCAACGAGCCTCCTCCTCTTTCCTAAGTGCTTCGCCTTCTCTTCTTCTTCTCCTCTTCCTTTCGCAACCCTCCTCTTCTCACTCTCTCTTTTTCGCTTCTTTTCTTATTTTTCCAATAGAGTAACAAAATGCAAACTAACCCCTAGACCCCCTTGGAAGTCGAATACTTGACAAGGCAATGGGCCACGGGCCTAATTGTGGATCATGGGCCCTTGCTCGCACCACTCAATCCGTGACAACACCTCCTAATAAACAAAATAAAATAATTAAACTTGAATTATTTAATTAAATTAAATAAATATTGTAAGCCTTAAATAACTTAATTAAATAAATAATTAAATTATTTTGGGGCGTTACAACTCTCCCCCACTTAGGATATTTCGTCCTCGAAATTACCTGAATCAAACAACTCCGGATATGCTTCCCGCATCTTAGTCTCCAGCTCCCAAGTCATACTCTCACCAGCAGCTCCTAACCAAACCACTTTCACCAAAGGAATCTCTTTCCCTCTCAGAATCTTCACTTCTCTATCTTCAATCCGCACAGGCATAGTCTCCACAGTGAGATTATCCCGCACCTCTACTTCATCCATCTGAATCACATGAGACGGGTCCGGAACATACTTTCGAAGTTGTGACACGTGAAACACGTCATGCAAGTTCGAAAGATTAGGTGGCAGAGCCACCCTATAGGCAACACTTCCCACCCTCTCCGTAATCTGATACGGACCAATGAAACGGGGAGTTAACTTCTTAGATTTCAAGGCACGCCCAACACCAGTCACCGGAGTGACTCTCAGAAACACATGATCACCTGCTTGAAACTCTAGATCCTTCCTTCTCTTATCATGATAGCTCTTTTGTCGACTCTGCGACGCTTTCATCTTCTCACGGATTAATTTTACCTTCTCAGTTGTTTCTCGCACAATCTCAGGCCCCAACACTGCACTCTCCCCAGATTCATACCAACACAACGGAGTCCTACATCTCCGACCATACAACGCCTCAAACGGTGCCATACCAATACTAGAGTGAAAACTGTTGTTATAGGTGAATTCTATCAACGAAAGATGAGAATCCCATGAACCTCCCTGCTCAAGAACACATACCCTCAACAAGTCCTCTAACGACTGAATAGTCCTCTCCGTCTGACCATCTGTCTGCGGATGGTAAGCGGAGCTCAACCTCAACTTAGAACCCAAAGCTTCTTGCAAACTTTTCCAAAATTCAGATGTGAATCTCGGATCTCTATCAGATACGATACTAAGCGGAACGCCATGCAACTTCACAATAGTCTTGATGTAGATTTCTGCCAACTTTGGAATTGGATAAGTTATATTAATTGGTAAGAAATGAGCAGACTTAGGCAACCTGTCCACAACTACCCATATAGCATCAAACCCTCTCACTGTATTTGGCAAACCAGTTACAAAATCCATGGAAATGCTATCCCATTTCCATTCCGGAATCTCCAATGGTTGCATCAACCCCGCAGGCTTCTGATGCTCAATCTTAGACTTCTGACAAGTCAGACACGAATACACAAACTGCGCCACATCCTTCTTCATACCAGGCCACCAGAACATTTTCTTCAAATCTTGGTACATTTTCGTAGCCACTGGATGAATACTCAACTTGCTCCTATGGCTCTCCTCAAGAATCATTCTCTTCATCTCAGCATCGTCAGGAATGCAGATCCTATCTCTGAATCTCAATACACCTTGGGAATCTAACTTGAAATCTCCATCCACATCTTGATCATTCACAACTAACAGGTCTACCAACTTTACATCTGACTTTTGGGCTTCTCGAACACTAATCAAAAATTCATTGCCGATCTTCAACATCCCCAATCTGACACTCTGCGGTGTCACTTCACAAACCAGACTCATGTCCCGAAACTGCTCAATCAACTCTAACTCTTTCACCATCATAGCCGACATATGCAAACTCTTCCGACTTAAAGCATCAGCCACGACATTAGCCTTGCCGGGGTGATAGTTCAAGCCGAAATCATAATCCTTCAGTAATTCTAACCAACGTCTCTGTCTCATATTTAGCTCCTTCTGATCAAACAAGTATTTCAGACTCTTATGGTCGCTAAACACTTCAAATCTGGTACCATACAGATAGTGCCTCCAAATTTTCAGCACAAACACAATTGCAGCTAGCTCCAAATCATGAGTAGCGTAGTTCTTCCCATGGGTCCTCAACTGTCTGGACGCATAAGCTACTACCTTACCCTCTTGCATCAATACACCTCCCAAACCCATCTTGGAAGCATCGCAATATACTACAAACGGTTGATCCGGAACAGGCAAGGTCAAAACGGGCGATGTAGTCAACCTCTTTTTCAACTCATTGAAGCTCTCCTCGCTGCGAGCATCCCACACAAAAGCTTTTCCTTTACATGTCAATTGAGTCAACGGAAGTGCCAACCTCGAGAAACCTTCAATAAATCTCCTGTAATAACCATCTAATCCCAAAAAGCTTCTAATCTCTGTAACTGACTTCGGGCTCTCCCATTGGGACACAGCATCAACCTTGGCTGGGTCCACAGCTATACCATTACCAGAGATAATATGACCAAGGAAACCTACTTCATTCAGCCAGAACTCACACTTAGACAATTTTGCATACAATTTCTTTTCTTTCAACACTTCTAGCACTAACCTCAAATGTTCTGCGTGCTCCTCTTCTGTCTTAGAATACACCAGAATGTCGTCAATAAACACAACTACAAACCGATCCAAGTAACTATGGAAGGTACGATTCATGTACTCCATAAACACACCCGGCGCGTTGGTAACACCACACGGCATCACAGAATACTCATAGTGCCCATATCTCGTTCTGAAAGCGGTCTTCTGAATGTCTTCATCCTTTACCTTGATCTGGTGATAACCCGACCTCAAATCGATTTTACTAAACACCTTAGCACCTACCAACTGGTCCATCAGATCATCAATTCTGGGAAGCGGATACCTGTTCTTTATTGTCACCTTGTTCAATTGCCTATAATCGACACAAAGTCTCATACTCCCGTCCTTCTTTTTCACTAACAATACCGGAGCACCCCATGGTGACACACTTGGCCTCACAAATTTCTTCTCAAGTAGATCTTCTAATTGCTTTTTCAATTCAGACAACTCTGAGGCTGACATCCGGTACGGTGCCATAGACACAGGCCTAGTACCAGGTATAAGGTCAATAGCAAACTCAACCTCCCTCTCTGGCGGAACACTTGGAATCTCATCCGGGAACACTTCAGGGAACTCACACACTACTTGAACCCTTTCAATGATTGCCTGATTCTCAGCAGACAATGACGCCATCAAAGCAAACAGATGAACTCCCTCCTTCATTACCTTATGCAAATGACCAGCAGGCAACAAAACTGATTCTTCCTCTTCGGGAGGAAAGAAACTCACAGATCTCCGGAAACAATTAATATGCACATGGTTAAATACTAACCAGTCCATACCAAGAATGACATCCAACCCTCCCAACGGCAAACAAATAAGATCAACAAGAAAATCTCTGCCGAAGATTGACAGAGGGCACTTAGCACACACAAGAGAGGTAGTTACTGAACCCTTAGCTGGAGTGTCAATAACCATCTCCCTCATCATAGAAGATAAAACAAGGTCCAATTTCTCAGCACACAAAACAGCAATAAATGAATGCGTAGCACCAGTATCAATAATAGCAATCAAAGGAATACCATTAATAAAACATGTACCTCTAATCTCATTAGTATCCTCTGATCCTGCGAGAGCAAACACTTTTCCATGGGACTTCTCTTTCTTCGGCTTAGTACACTTAGTACTAATATGACCTGATTCCCCGCAATTGTAGCACACCACATCCCTTTTCTCACATTTCGCAGCCACATGACCTTCTTTACCGCACTTGAAACATTTATTATCCGAGCAGTCAAAACTCTTGTGACCCGGCTTGCCACACCTGTAGCACACAACCTTCACAGGGGCATCTCCCCCACTTGTTTTCTTATTATCAGCATACCTCTGCTTACCCTTACCAGCTGGCACCTCATATGGCTTACCCCGATTCTGAAATTTACCCCTCAAATCTCTCATGACCTTGGAGTGAGCATTACTATCATCCTCATATATCCTGCAACTGTCGATCAAATCAGCGAATACCCGAATCTTCTGGTACCCTACATCTTTCTTGATATCAGCCCTCAGTCCATTCTCAAACTTAATACACTTTGAGAACTCAGAATCAGCATCAGCATAATGGGGATAAAACTTAGCCAATTCAGTGAACTTGGCAGCATACTCTGTCACTGACATGCTTCCTTGCTTCAGCTCAAGGAATTCTATTTCTTTCTTACCTTTCACATCTTCAGGAAAATACTTACGCAAGAACTCTCTACGGAAAACAGCCCAAGTTATCTCTTCATTAGCAGTTTCTAATCTCTGCCTCACCTCCATCCACCAATCATCAGCTTCCTCTGCCAGCGTATGGGTACCATACCTGACCTTCTGCGCATCATTACAATCCATGACCCGAAATATCCTTTCAATCTCTTTCAGCCATGCCAGAGCACCATCTGAATTATACTTGCCCTTAAAGACAGGTGGATTCTCTCTCTGGAACGTAGCCAAATTGCGCGTCCCGTCATTAACAACACCGGGTATATTACCCATCGCCCCGGCTATAGCCTGCAAGGCAGCAGCAAGTGCAGCATCGTCCCCTCTGGCCATTCTAGCACTGCAACAGAAAACAGAATTCAGAAACGAGTAACAAACTCAATGTTACTCAACACGACGACTCGACTACCGGCCGGACAGACCGAACTGCTCTGATACCACTAATGTAACACCCCTTTTCTAATAACTTTACCTTTTAATAAAATCAGAGACTTTTTTTTTTTTTGAAAACAATGCAAGCGAGTGCTACACTTACTTCATAAAAATCAAGATACATAACACCATAAGAAAACGTTTAGTTCGCATCAACTAAATCCAATCACCACCAGCAGCAGAATAATAAGGAGTTCTAAAATTAAAACCAATACATCACCAACAAAATCTAGCAGTTTTAAGAAAATAATGCATAAACATAGGACACCCCCCCTGGTGCTACGTATCAGAGCGTGACACTTCCTACCAGACGAAGGCATAAAGGAATCCTTCACTCATTATTACCTGCACGTTGCCGACATAAGAAGCAACATAAAAGCAGTAGGGTGAGTCTCTTTTCATAATTAATAACATATGGGAATTAAGCACTGCATAGGAAAAGGAAACCAGGCACACCAATTCACAACAATGGAAACAATCACATCAGCATTCAATTTCCAAGCAGCACTATACAATATATGATTATGCATGTAATGCAACCCAAACTCCACGGGTACATGCATGTCGGATCCGTCACCAAATACAAATAGGCCGTAGCCTCTGCTCACCAAATAAAATTAGGCCGTAGCCTCTGCTCACCAATAATGCACATGCTTCATGAGGTGTTATGGAGAATGCATCACAACACACCACAATTCAATCAATTCACCATTTTAAATTCTAATCTCACCATAGTGCATTAATCAACTCACCAAATTAAAATTAGGCCGAAGCCTCTGCTCACCAATCTCACTTCATCATCACTCACCAATTCAGCTCACCACTCACACCAACACCAATTCAAATAGACCAACTTAGGACATTGACACGACATAGGGAAAGTGGAAATAGCCATTTGGACACTTGAACACCATCAGCCCAGAAACACCAGTAAAATAATTTATTTTTGCATAAAATTAAGATCATTGGATAGACCCTGAAATTAGCTTCGAAACGCATTTTGAACCGTTAAATTTGGATAACCGAGTCAAAAGTTACATTAAAAACAAAATAGGAAAATACTTAGACATCCTGGAAACTGGCGCCCAGGCGCTGGGCCCCCAGGGGCAACAGAGCACTTGGCGCCCAGGGAAGGCAACACGCACAGGCGCATGGCGCCCAGAGAACAACAACGCGCATAGGCGCTGGGCGCCCAGGAAGCAACAGCGCGCTTAGGCGCTTGGCGCACAGGAGGCAACAGCGCGCATAGGCGCTTGGCGCCCAGGAAGGCAACACGTGCATAGGCGCGCCCAGGGAACAACAGCAACACGGCGCCCAGGCACTAGGCGCCTAAGGCCAGCATGCAACAAAATTTATTTTTCTTCGAAATTGATTTTACACGAGCCAAATGCTCAGAACATGAAAACCCAATGAAAATTTCATCAAAAACTGAACATCATTTTTGGCGCCCATGCACTAGGCACCTAGTGAAAATACGCAATTCAACTCTTTTGTTGTCCAAAATCATTTTTCATGAGCCATTTTACCTGAATATGAAAACCTGAAAACAATTTTTACAAAACTATCACCAAGACATTGGGGCCCTTGGCGCCCATGACTCAAGCAACAAGCGCCAAAACTGGCAGCACAGAGACACAGAATGGCAACACAGGCAACAGGCACAGCAACACAGTGACACAGAATGGCAACACAGGCAACAGAATTTTGGAAAACTGGCGCAGCACACTGCTGGGCACTTGGCGCCCATGACTATGGCGCACAACACAGAATTTCAGCAACACACATATGGCGCCCAAGGCGCCTAGGAGCTTCTAAAACAGAATTTTCTACTTTCAATCACCAATTTAAAATCACCAAATACTCAATTATATGTATATTATTCAAATGTCACCATGATTCTCAATTTCACCAAGTAAGCACCAAATAGTCATATATTCAAACATATGGTCTCCAATTCGCATTTAGCAACAACTCAACATCAATCATGCGATTTTCAACATAGCAATTCAATCATCAAGCATCACAATAATTATGAATTAATCATTAACATCACAAATCATTCATAGAACTAACCTAGAACCCTAACCCTAAGCAATCACAATTCGCATAGATTATTAAGAACAAAAAGAGGACCCCCTAACCTTATGGAAGTCGAATTGCTAGCCAAGCTCCAAGGGAAGAATGCAAGTCACCAACGAGCCTCCTCCTCTTTCCTAAGTGCTTCGCCTTCTCTTCTTCTTCTCCTCTTCCTTTCGCAACCCTCCTCTTCTCACTCTCTCTTTTTCGCTTCTTTTCTTATTTTTCCAATAGAGTAACAAAATGCAAACTAACCCCTAGACCCCCTTGGAAGTCGAATACTTGACAAGGCAATGGGCCACGGGCCTAATTGTGGATCACGGGCCCTTGCTCGCACCACTCAATCTGTGACAACACCTCCTAATAAACAAAATAAAATAATTAAACTTGAATTATTTAATTAAATTAAATAAATATTGTAAGCCTTAAATAACTTAATTAAATAAATAATTAAATTATTTTGGGGCGTTACATTTGGCGTAGAATCCACACTTCACAGGTACTTGTTAAATTTGGAGCAAGATGGAAAATTGGAAATGGTACTACTATTAATGTTTGGAGGGATCCTTGGGTCAAAGGAGGGGATTCGGCCTTTGTAACTTCTCCTATGATTCTGGGACATGAGTTTTTAACTGTTAGTGCCCTCTTTGCTATGGGGGATGATTCTTGGAATACACAACTTCTTGGGCAAATTTTCAATCTGGTGGACAGAGATAGGATTCTGGGAATCCCACTTCGGTGTAGGGGCAAGGAGGATGAGCTGATTTGGAACAAAAGTCGTGATGGTCTTTATTCTGTAAAATCTGCATATTATACGGCGATGAATGAATTAATAGACAGCTCTGAGATGTGTGTTGCAGGTGACTGGAAACAACTCTGGAATTTGCAGATACCCCATAAAGTTACCATTCATCTTTGGCGTGCTGCTCGTAGTGTTTTGCCGTGTCGTCTCAATCTCCATAGGCGCAGTGTTAACTGTCCAGGAGTATGCCCAATTTGTGATTTGCATGATGAAAACCAATGGCATACCTTCTTCGGTTGCAACAGAGCGGAAGAGGTTTGTCGTTCAGCTGGGCTTTGGAATTCCATACAATCAGTGGCTCATGAGGCTGAGGGTTATAAGGTTAGTTTTTTTAATATTGTCTCTTCATTACCAGATGCGGCCAGGAAGTGTTTCGTAATGTTGATTTGGGGTCTTTGGAAGCGGGGGAATGAGAAAGTTTGGGAGAATGTGGAGAAGCTGGCTCGTATTTCCGTGCACTGTGATTTGGACTTGTTATATAGCAGGCGAGACGATATATCGTGGGTTTGTCCACGTCAAATAGCAGGCGAGACGATATATCCTGGGTTTGTCCTGAACCTGGTAGTCTCAAATGCAATGTTGACGCAACTCTTTTTGATGATGGTTGGTATGGTGTTGGTCTCTGTATCAGGAATGAGAAGGGTGAGCTCGTGAAGGCAAAGTCACCTTGGTTTATTGGCAAGCCTCGCCCTCAAGAAGCGAAAGCTCTGGGTTTATTGGAAGCCGTTAATTGGTTACGAGTGTTAGACATTCAACGAGTCACCATCGAGCTTGATTGCAAAGCGGTTGTAGATGGAATCCGTCGTGTGTGTAACTTTGTAACCGAATATGACTCTATTATTAGAACCTGTCATAACCTATTATTGTCTTTAGGAAACTACATAGTTAGTTTTGTCAGGCGGCAAGCAAACCTTGTGGCTCATACTTTAGCTAGAGCATCAAGGAATTATGCTAGCTCCCACGTTTTTTATTATAGTCCTACTTGTATTGCTATTTTGATTTTGAATGAAATACCATAAATTTTCTTTGGTAAAAAAAAGACTCCTAAAAATATGAAAGACTCAAGTTAATTTTATTACTCTAGAGTCTAAACTGAACAAAGTTACAATTCATTTCCTCCATCATCACCTTATATCTGTACCAACAGATAGGTATGGTCCCATGGATCAGAAATAATCATCATCAATCAATTATCAATCAATCAACTATCAACTATACATTTAATCAAAACAACCACTACTAAAAATACTAAATTACCCTTATCTAAAACCCACTTTTTGAGGACAAATATGTCATTCCCAATTATTTTATCTTACTTTTTGAATATATGAGTCCCACTTTCTCACATCTTCTCTTAACTTTTTCTATCTCACTTTTCTCTTTCCTTTCTCACTCTTATCTTTCTCAATTTTCTCTCTATCTCTCTCCCGTATATTCCCTCTCTCCAGTCTCTTCAAATTTCTAATTTTTAAATCTATTTATAATCTTTTTAACTTTCACCAAAAAAAAAAATCTTTTTAACCAAAACAGCCACTACTAAAATCTATATTTTTCTTTCTCCTATTTAATCACCTATCAACTATACATTTGTCAATCAACTATACATTTTGTAACAAAAAAAATTATCAATCAACTATACATTTAATCAAAACAACCACTATCAAAAATACCAAACTACCCGTCTCTAAAACCCTTTTTTTGATCAAGTATGTCATGCCCAATTATTTTAGCCCAAAGTAGGGTCAAATTTGTTTTTGGTCCCTATAAAATTGGGTCCTTCTAAGTTTCGTCCCTACATTAACGAAATAGGTGTTTTGGTCCTCATCTTATTTTTTCTGTTTTCATTATTAGTCTCTGGCGTTAAATCATGCTGACTGGGCTAACAGAATCATGACTGGACACGCCACGTGGACAATTTTAATTGACGTGGCGTCCACGTGGCATCTAACTCACATTTTTTATTAATTATATTTATTTTAGTTTAAAATAAAATAATTTTTAAATTAAAAATGATTACTTCATCCTCTTATCTCTCACGATCCAAGCTTCTTCATCCTCTCATCTCTCTTCTCTCACGATCCAAGCTTTTTCTTCCATTTCTCTTCTCTCATTCTTCTTCCTCTCATCCCCAAATTCACATGAGCTCAGTTTTTCTTTCTCACTACTGATCAAAAAAATCCCCAAATTCACAGTTTTGGCTACTCCAATAATCTGGGTTTCCCCCTCCTCCTTCAACAAACTTCTTCTGTCCAAGATTGTATTCGTCTCTGTAGTTTATGTTTAAGATCTGAGCTTTTTGTATCTACAATTTCATTTCATAGATCTAAGTCCGTGTTTCGTCTCCGATCGTATTCGTCTCCATCGTTTATGTTTAAGATCTGTGTTTTTGCTACAGCATTTTTTCTACAACAAATTCTGTTTTTGCTTCTCAGATCCGCGTTTTTTTCTACTGCATTTAACAGATCTATAGTTTTTTTTTCTATGTTGATATCAGATTTTGTGCAAACGGGAAATGTTAATATGTTCAATGATATCAGATTTTGTGCAATTTTCAACTTGAGATTGCAAAAAGAGGAAGAAGAATATTGGGATTTTCTGGGTTTGAATAATTTTTGAAGGGGATTGGGATATTAGGGTTGTTATTTTCTGGGTTCAGTTCTTTCTAACGTTTGCCAGTTGAGCGGTGAGAAGAAAGGTGTAACATCCCCTAATTAGCTAATTTAATTTATTTAAATTAGCGACAAGGTTAAGGTAAATTATTAGCTAAATGAAATATTTAGCGCAAGAGGTTATCACTAATTGATTAATTAGCATAATTGCTAATTATATGTGAGGTTGAGTTAAATAAGTGATTGTGTGTAAGTATGATTAATGTAGCATACTAAGTATAGAGGTTTAGGTGTAATTGTTGGGTTAGGAGTGAAATTAAAGGAAGTGTTAGGGAAGGAGGGCAGAAGGGTCTTTTCCTACATTAAGTGGCTTAACCCCAGCTGAACACACTACAACCCCACCTCATTTCCAGTTTTCAGCAAAAGATTTAGAAAGAGGAGAGAATAGAGAGGAGAGTCGCGAGTGAGGGGAAGAGAAGGAGAGGAAAGGAGAAATCCAGAACCTTGATGCATGTTAGAGATGATTGCACCATCATGATCCCTACACCTTCCTCTTCCAACTGATATAAACTTCATAATCAACATCCTCCTCCTCACTCATTCACCATTTTCGACCCACAAAGCTTCATAGAGCAACAATGGAGTTGTATTACTTCTAGTGGCTTGCATGTCACCTTAGAGCTAGAATAGAACCTTGGGAAACATCACCTTTCTGTTTGAAGTAATAAGGGAAGAGGGTCAGTAGCTCAAATTGCTGGGATTCGAATTGGAGAGGGCGTGGAGTTCGTGAGAACGAGAAGGACCGTTACGGAACAAGTTCGTGTAATTTCAGTTCTCATTAAAGTCAAGTTGTTGCCGTGATTGTTGTGATTCTCATCACTTCGGGTGAGTTCTATAACTCGCTTAGGGAATGTGTTTGCGTTTCTGAGTCTTTACTCTTTGAAAAACCTTTGTCACGTAATTCCGTTAACGACAGGAAACTATTCGAAAACCGTTTTCTAAAAAGGATTGTGACTTAAATCATGTATTGTTTGATTGATTGCTTGGGATTGCTATAAATTACTGTTTTCAATGCATGCTTAAGTTTGGGTCTCGATCGGAAGGGATTTTGGAATCGGAACGGAATGGAATAACTCATGAAAATGTCTGTTTTCTGGAAAACTGATGGAGACGCACGGATCGTGTGCCTACGAGCACGGGTCGTGCGCCCCCATCTGATACGACAAGAACTGGATTTTTAAACACGCACGGATCGTGCGCCTAGTCGCACGGGTCGTGCGAATGTTTCTGGAACTCTCTACAATTTTAGTGCATAACGCACGGATCGTGCGCTTGGTCGCACGGGTCGTGCGATTCCTTCTGGAAACCTTCTGCAAATTGTTCGAAAACGCACGGGTCGTGCGCTTACACGCACGGGTCGTGTGAGACTTTCTGATCCCCAAATTCAAAGTACCTTTTATCCATTCCAAATGATTCCAATCCTCTTCTAATCCATTCCCCATGTTTCCCTAATAATGTAAAGATTGATATTATGGGGTAAATCATGTTGATAGAAAACCTGTGTGTTATGAACGTGACGAAAACCGTACTTAGAGAACGCGTGAGAACACAAGTCAAGAAATGTTAACGGACCTTGAGTCCAATCATGTTAAGATAACGAACTTCAAGTTCATCATGTCATGTAAGCTAATTGATTGTAAGTCTATAAAGACATAAAAACTCTCAATTCATGTAAACACAAATCAAGTTACTTTCCCTCGGGGAAAGGTAGATGGTATACCTTGTGTATATCGAGGATGACGATCCTCCAGTTATTAGCATACCTAGTTGAGGGGAGTCATGAATCCAAAGCTAGGACCCTAGCATTATTCGGATAGAATTTCGGATTGGGGTTTCCGTAGATATTGGGCAATCAAGATTGTCTAGCATTATATCTCGGGTTGTGCTAAGTTCATGTTAAAATATGATCCGTAGTCGCTTATTAGGGCTACATCAGGAAAAAGCAGAAATGTAACAAGTAGTCGCTTATTAGGGCTACGAGTTACGAGTGAACATTATGTATTCACGTGGTCGCTTATTAGGGCCACGAGTTCAGATTCAAGTATAATAAACCGTTAGAGTTGGTCAGGGGTCTCGATAGGACTCACTGAGATAATGTCTATCTCACCCTTCATATTTGTGGTTTTTACAGAGAAACAGGGGAAGGCCAAGGCAACCAAGCATGGTTAGCAGGTGTGACTCGAGGAGTCCGGAAGTTTATGTTTCTTGCTTAGGCCCTTGTCCTTTTGTAGTACTTTTGATATCGGTTGTATAACTATCATGTATAAGTTATAAATCGTTTCCGCTACTTTATGTTTTGAGTATTGAACATCAGGATTATGTACCAGTCTTAAGCTTTGAAACTTAAGCATTTTCAGGAAGTTTATGAGGTCCTGAGAACCATTTGATATATATACTATCGAAAGTTTTTAGTTGTGTTCAATATTTCAATAACAGGAAGTACTCGGATGTATGCCATTTAGTGCATTTCGGTAGTTCTATATGTTAGAAATTATCGGGGTGTTACATTATGGTATCAGAGCAGTTCGACCTAGTCGGGCTTAGATTAGCTAGGGTGGTTTTGTCCCTTGAGTAACTCTGCCATTATGCTTCTTATGATGCTAAGAGACATTGAGACTGATCAACTTAATACTTGGTGTATCATTTGCAGAATTATGGCAGGAGGATCAAGGAACGCCCCACCAATCGATCCACATGCTGCTTGGATGCAGGGCATGATGGAAAGACAACAAAAGATGCTGGAAGATATGGTAACATTGCAGCAGAATGCTCAAGTTCAACCTCACCAAGCACCAGAGCCGCAAGTTAACCCCAGGCAAGTTTATTCAGAATTCCTGAAGATGAAGCCATCAGAGTTCAAAGGAGGACCGGTTGTCGTGGAAGCCCAGCATTGGCTGGATGATATAGAGAATATTTTTCTGACTATGCAAGTTACAGACGAGGACAAGTTAAGGTTGGCATCCCATATGCTGAAAGGAGAGGCTCACAACTGGTGGACTAATGTTAAGGCTATGATGGTGACTATGGGTACTCCCCAGACTTGGGAGCATTTCAGGCAAGTGTTTTTGGAGCAGTTCTTTCCAACGGCAATGAGGTTCGAAAAGGAGAATGAGTTTTTAACTCTCACTCAAGGAAGTCTAACGGTGGGTCAGTACTCCGCCAAGTTTGAAGAGTTGTATCAATTCTTCGGTTTGGCTGGCTATGCCCCCAATGACAAGTGGAAGACCGATAGGTACAAGTATGGGTTAAGGGAAGACATTGCTCAGAGTTTAAGTTCCTTTGCATATACAAATTATGCGGCCATGGTTCAGCAAGCTCATATAGCCGAAAGTGACTTGAAGAGGTTGTATGCAAGTAGAAAAGTATTCAATCAGGGCAAGAAGAATGTTGGATCATCCAACAATCAAATGGGTCCTAGGTACAATTCCAACAAAGGGAAGCAGATTCAGTCGTCCAATTCACCAAAGTTCAGTGCATGCTCCAACTGTGGAAGGTACCATCAGGGTAAGTGTCAAGTGGGATCGACTCAGTGCTACTACTGCAAGAAGGAGGGACATTATGCTGCTAATTGCCCAAAGAAAAGAGGTCAGGAAGAAGGTGCCACTGCAACGCACGGCAGAGTTTACACCTTGGACGCCCAGAAGGTCACACCGTCAGATAATCTACTAAGGGGTATGGGTTCTCTTTTTAATAACTCGGTTAGTATTTTATATGATTCAGGTGCGACCCATTGTTTTATATCTCAAGTTTGTGTTGAACGGTTGGGACTAGCTTTAACTCCTTTGCCTCAACCAATCTCCATTAAGACTGCTGCTGAAGGTAGTATTCAGACCCAAGCGATATGTGGAAATTGCCTTCTATCCATAGGAGACAGGAATTTTGTGGTGGACTTCATTTGCTTACCAATGAGGGGCATGGACGTCGTCCTAGGAATGAGTTGGATGACGGCCAACCATGTGACTATAGATTGTTTCCGTCGAACTATCGGTTTCGCCTCCGAGTCAGTGGAGCTACAACCGCCCAATTGTGAAGCTGTTATTTCTTTCACTTCGGCCAGTGACTATCTGTTCCAAGGCGCAGAAGCTTATGTCATGATGCTGTCTGCATCCATTGAGACAGGTCAGGATTTATCTTCTGTGCAAGTTGTTAATGAATTTCTTGATGTGTTTCCCAATGAAGTTCCTTCATTTCCTCCGGATCGTGAGGTAGAATTTTCTATAGAGTTGGTTCCAGGCACCAGACCTATTTCTATAGCCCCGTATAGAATGTCGCCGTTAGAGTTGAGGGAATTGAAAGTTCAACTGGAGGAACTAATTTCCAAACGGTTCATCCGACCGAGTGCCTCACCATGGGGTGCTCCGGTGTTGCTTGTCAAGAAGAAGGACGGAAGTATGAGATATTGTATCGATTATCGTCAGTTGAATAAGGTGACCGTCAAGAACAAGTACCCTCTACCGAGAATTGATGATCTGCTAGACCAATTGAGGGGAGCTTCTGTATTTTCAAAGATTGATTTGAGGTCCGGCTATCACCAAATCAGAGGTGGAGCCTTGGACGTCCCGAAGACCGCTTTCCGTACGAGGTGTGGACACTATGAATTCGTAGTGATGCCCTTCGGTTTGACCAATGCTCCAGCGGTATTCATGGATTATATGAATCGAATTTTTAATCCCTATCTGGATCAGTTTGTGGTAGTGTTCATTGATGATATCTTGGTGTTCTCCAAGACAACCGAGGAGCATGTGCAACATCTCCGAATTGTTCTGAACGTACTGCGAGAGAAGAAGTTATATGCTAAGCCGTCCAAATGTGACTTTTGGATGCCCGAAGTTAAGTTTCTGGGCCATGTGATATCTAGGACTGGTGTTGCAGTGGATCCCAGTAAGATCGAAGCTGTAGTAGACTGGGAGCAACCGTCTACGGTCACTGAGGTAAGAAGTTTCTTGGGATTAGCTGGGTATTATCGAAGATTCATTCAAGGATTTTCTCAGCTGGTTCTTCCACTCACGCGGTTAACTCGCAAGGGTCAGCCGTTTGTTTGGGACTCAGATTGTGAAAATTGTTTCACGGAATTGAAGGATCGTTTGACTTCTGCACCTATCCTAATTCTTCCAGACCCGTTCGTAGAATTCCAAATCTATTGCGACGCCTCTGGTAAGGGTTTGGGATGTGTCCTGATGCAGAATCAACAAGTAGTTGCTTATGCCTCCAGACAACTGAAGCCACATGAAGAGAATTACCCAACTCATGATTTAGAATTGGCGGCAATTGTGTTTGCCCTAAAGATTTGGAGACATTACCTGTATGGGTCTCGTTTCGAAGTCTTTAGTGACCACAAGAGCCTTAAATATTTGTTTGACCAAAAGGAACTGAACAACAGACAGAGGAGATGGGTAGAATTCTTGAAGGATTACGATTTCGAATTGAAGTACCATCCTGGTAAGGCTAATGTTGTGGCCGATGCTTTAAGTAGAAAGTCTATCCATACTGCTGAGTTAATGATGCACGAGATGTCCTTGTTGGAATCGTTCAGAGACCTTAATTTGAGAGTTAAGTCAAGAAGGAACAGGTTAGTGTTGAACCATATTCAGGTTTCGAGTACCTTGAGAAATCGGATTCGCTCAGCCCAAGAGGGTGATGTAGAGCTGCAAGCACAGAGGAGGTTGCCAAACTACACCGAAGACGGTGATGGCGTCATTTGTTTTGATGGCAGAATCTGTGTGCCGAATGATGAGGATATGAAGAGGCAAGTTTTAGAAGAGGCTCATAAGAGTCAGTTCTCAATACATCCTGGGTCTACCAAGATGTATCGAGATTTGAAGCAATTGTACTGGTGGCCGGGTATGAAAGTGGATATTGCAGAGTTTGTGTCTCGATGCTTAACATGTCAAAAGGTTAAGATAGAGCACCAGAAGCCTGGTGGCCAGTTGCAACCGTTGAATATACCTGAATGGAAATGGGAAAGCATTTCTATGGATTTTGTTATGGGATTGCCACGGTCCCAAGCCGGAAATGATTCTATTTGGGTAGTGGTGGATCGCCTGACCAAGTCCGCTCATTTTATTCCAGTGCGTTCGACTCACAAGGTTGCTAGGTTAGCAGATGAGTATCTCAAGAATATTGTGAAGTTGCATGGAATCCCTACAAGTATCATCTGTGATCGAGATCCCAAATTCACATCTCGATTTTGGAGAGCATTGAATATGGCGTTGGGAACAAAGGTGTGTGTTAGCACCGCTTACCATCCACAGACAGACGGGCAGACTGAGAGGACAATTCAGACATTGGAGGATATGTTGAGAGCTTGTGTACTCGATAGTGGAGGCAAATGGGAGGATCATCTCCCATTGGTGGAATTTTCATACAACAACAGTTACCATTCTAGTATCGGAATGGCTCCATATGAAGCATTGTATGGGAGGAAGTGCAGAACACCATTGTGTTGGTGGGATGTAGGCGAGCAGAGATTGTTGGGACCGGATTTGGTCCGGGAGACTACGGAGAAGATCCGTCAGATAAGAGAAAGGATGAAAATAGCGACAAGGTTAAGGTAAATTATTAGCTAAATGAAATATTTAGCGCAAGAGGTTATCACTAATTGATTAATTAGCATAATTGCTAATTATATGTGAGGTTGAGTTAAATAAGTGATTGTGTGTAAGTATGATTAATGTAGCATACTAAGTATAGAAGTTTAGGTGTAATTGTTGGGTTAGGAGTGAAATTAAAGGAAGTGTTAGGGAAGGAGGGCAGAAGGGTCTTTTCCTACATTAAGTGGCTTAACCCCAGCTGAACACACTACAACCCCACCTCATTTCCAGTTTTCAGCAAAAGATTTAGAAAGAGGAGAGAATAGAGAGGAGAGTCGCGAGTGAGGGGAAGAGAAGGAGAGGAAAGGAGAAATCCAGAACCTTGATGCATGTTAGAGATGATTGCACCATCATGATCCCTACACCTTCCTCTTCCAACTGATATAAACTTCATAATCAACATCCTCCTCCTCACTCATTCACCATTTTCGACCCACAAAGCTTCATAGAGCAACAATGGAGTTGTATTACTTCTAGTGGCTTGCATGTCACCTTAGAGCTAGAATAGAACCTTGGGAAACATCACCTTGCTGTTTGAAGTAATAAGGGAAGAGGGTCAGTAGCTCAAATTGCTGGGATTCGAATTGGAGAGGGCGTGGAGTTCGTGAGAACGAGAAGGACCGTTACGGAACAAGTTCGTGTAATTTCAGTTCTCATTAAAGTCAAGTTGTTGCCGTGATTGTTGTGATTCTCATCACTTCGGGTGAGTTCTATAACTCGCTTAGGGAATGTGTTTGCGTTTCTGAGTCTTTACTCTTTGAAAAACCTTTGTCACGTAATTCCGTTAACGACAGGAAACTATTCGAAAACCGTTTTCTAAAAAGGATTGTGACTTAAATCATGTATTGTTTGATTGATTGCTTGGGATTGCTATAAATTACTGTTTTCAATGCATGCTTAAGTTTGGGTCTCGATCGGAAGGGATTTTGGAATCGGAACGGAATGGAATAACTAATGAAAATGTCTGTTTTCTGGAAAACTGATGAGACGCACGGATCGTGTGCCTACGAGCACGGGTGGTGCGCCCCCATCTGATACGACAAGAACTGGATTTTTAAACACGCACGGATCGTGCGCCTAGTCGCACGGGTCGTGCGAATGTTTCTGGAACTCTCTACAATTTTAGTGCATAACGCACGGATCGTGCGCTTGGTCGCACGGGTCGTGCGATTCCTTCTGGAAACCTTCTGCAAATTGTTCGAAAACGCACGGGTCGTGCGCTTACACGCACGGGTCGTGTGAGACTTTCTGATCCCCAAATTCAAAGTACCTTTTATCCATTCCAAATGATTCCAATCCTCTTCTAATCCATTCCCCATGTTTCCCTAATAATGTAAAGATTGATATTATGGGGTAAATCATGTTGATAGAAAACCTGTGTGTTATGAACGTGACGAAAACCGTACTTAGAGAACGCGTGAGAACACAAGTCAAGAAATGTTAACGGACCTTGAGTCCAATCATGTTAAGATAACGAACTTCAAGTTCATCATGTCATGTAAGCTAATTGATTGTAAGTCTATAAAGACATAAAAACTCTCAATTCATGTAAACACAAATCAAGTTACTTTCCCTCGGGGAAAGGTAGATGGTATACCTTGTGTATATCGAGGATGACGATCCTCCAGTTATTAGCATACCTAGTTGAGGGGAGTCATGAATCCAAAGCTAGGACCCTAGCATTATTCGCATAGAATTTCGGATTGGGGTTTCCGTAGATATTGGGCAATCAAGATTGTCTAGCATTATATCTCGGGTTGTGCTAAGTTCATGTTAAAATATGATCCGTAGTCGCTTATTAGGGCTACATCAGGAAAAAGCAGAAATGTAACAAGTAGTCGCTTATTAGGGCTACGAGTTACGAGTGAACATTATGTATTCACGTGGTCGCTTATTAGGGCCACGAGTTCAGATTCAAGTATAATAAACCGTTAGAGTTGGTCAGGGGTCTCGATAGGACTCACTGAGATAATGTCTATCTCACCCTTCATATTTGTGGTTTTTACAGAGAAACAGGGGAAGGCCAAGGCAACCAAGCATGGTTAGCAGGTGTGACTCGAGGAGTCCGGAAGTTTATGTTTCTTGCTTAGGCCCTTGTCCTTTTGTAGTACTTTTGATATCGGTTGTATAACTATCATGTATAAGTTATAAATCGTTTCCGCTACTTTATGTTTTGAGTATTGAACATCAGGATTATGTACCAGTCTTAAGCTTTGAAACTTAAGCATTTTCAGGAAGTTTATGAGGTCCTGAGAACCATTTGATATATATACTATCGAAAGTTTTTAGTTGTGTTCAATATTTCAATAACAGGAAGTACTCGGATGTATGCCATTTAGTGCATTTCGGTAGTTCTATATGTTAGAAATTATCGGGGTGTTACATTATGGTATCAGAGCAGTTCGACCTAGTCGGGCTTAGATTAGCTAGGGTGGTTTTGTCCCTTGAGTAACTCTGCCATTATGCTTCTTATGATGCTAAGAGACATTGAGACTGATCAACTTAATACTTGGTGTATCATTTGCAGAATTATGGCAGGAGGATCAAGGAACGCCCCACCAATCGATCCACATGCTGCTTGGATGCAGGGCATGATGGAAAGACAACAAAAGATGCTGGAAGATATGGTAACATTGCAGCAGAACAATGACATTTATCAACTATAATCTCTATTTTTTTCTCCTATTTAATCAACTATGAACTATACATTTATCAACTATACATTTATTAATCAGTCAACTATACATTTAATCAAAACAATGACTATCAAAAATACAAAAATACCCTACAGTAAAATCCACTTTTAGAGGATAAATATTTCATTCCCAATTATTTTATCTCAATTTTTATATTTTGTGTGTCCCACTTTCTCACATCATCTCTTAACTTTTTTATCTCACATTTAAAACCCACTTTTTTCTTTCATCTCCCACTCTTATCTATCTCAATTTTCTCTATATCTCTCTGCCCTCTATTCCTTCTCTCCCTCTCTTCAAATATCAATTTTTTTTTGATAGGCAATGTTAATTGGGGTGGGGATTTGCTCTCTATCTCTCTGCCCTCTATTCCTTCTCTCCCTCTCTTCAAATATCAATTTTTTTTTATAGGCAATATTAGTGAGGGTGGAAGAAATGTTAGTTTCTGGGGCTTGAACCCGGGACCTCCTTCTTGCACTCCTTTGGTATATCCTTTAGCTCGTCAACTGAGCTACCTACTTGAGATTCTTCAAATTTCTAATTATTTTTAACCTTATCTATAATTGTAATCAAAACACCCACTACTAAAATCTTTATTTTTATTTCCCCTATTTAATCTTGATAAAATATTAGACGAAGAAATATCTTTACTTTTATAAATGAATAATTTGTTTTTTTTATAATTTTTTTACCTTTCTTGTGAACTTTTGATTTCTTACGGGGAAACGTAACACATTAACGGGTAAACATTATATGTTGTTGGTATGATTTCTTTATTTCTTATAAATGAACATTTTGACTTTGAGCTGCAACAGGAAAATACTAGATATTGTCGAAAAAATTATTTTCTATTTTTTATTTTTAAGTTTCAACGAGTAAACAATATATGTTGTACTCCTTTGGTGTACTCATTCGGTATCCCTTAGCTCGCCAACTGAGCTACCTACTTGGGATTCTTCAAATTTCTAATTATTTTTAACCTTACCTATAATTGTAATCAAAACACCCACTACTAAAATCTTTATTTTTCTTTCGCCTATTTAATCTTGATAAAATATTAGACGAAGAAATATCTTTACTTTTATAAATTAATAATTTGTTTTTTTATAATTTTTTTATCTTTCTTGTGAACTTTTGATTTCTTACCGGGAAACGTAACACGTTAACGGATAAACATTACATGTTGTTGGTATGATTTCTTTATTTCTTATAAATGAACATTTTGACTTTGAGCTGCAACAAAAAAATACTAGATATTGTCGAAAAAATTATTTTCTATTTTTTATTTTTAAGTTTAAACGAGTAAACATTATATGTTGTTGCTATAATTTTATTATTATTAATTTCATATGGTGGAACGTTATACATTGTCAGAATAATTATTTTATATTCAGCTTTTGAGTTACGACGGGAAAATGTTACATGTTGTCGGTATTATTTAATTACAAATAAAATAAATTTCGTGTCTTTATTTGCCATGGGGGCTACATTATCATTGGCAAATACCTAACGATAAGAAATGTCAATTGAAGAAAATATTCTAAAGTTATGAAACTTCATTTCCAATCAACTTAAAAGATTGGGCAAAATTACATCAAAGGTCATTTAAGTTATTTTTTTGTAACAAGTTGATCATCTATTACTCGTAGATATGTATGCCTATACTCCTAGTAGGAAGCATGAGAATTTAAAGGGCGGCTTAGAAAAAGCAAAAGGGTTGAGCTTTAAAAAATAATTAGCAAAATTATCATAAAAAAAAAAAGCTTAATCTAGCAAGTATCTTAAAAAGAAAAACTGAAGACCCCTATCACAATTTATATTTTATATTTCACACAGCAGAACCTTATAAAGATAAAGATATGGAATGTATTTTCAAGCTTAGCCTTCAACAACAACAACAGAGGCTATAGTGCTCGAGTCAAATGATGAGCCATGACATTTGAGAGCTCCAGGTACCTTTAAGCCTAGCATTGAATGCTTATTTATAGGTTTTTGGGACAAAAGGGGACCATTGGATCTTGGTCTTAGATCTCCACCGTTGACTGATGGATTTGGCCTTTGGTGTTTGGGCCTTAGGCAGATTGGCCACTGTCATACCCTAATTTTGTCCACCCAAGTCAAAACATTTTTTTTCAAACAAAAATGGAAACAATAAGGGTAATTCATAATTTGTGTAGGTTAATGGACTTTCGCATTTATGTGTATTTGTCCCCTATCTCGCATTTTTATTTGAATTACGCGCACGCGCCAGTCGTAACTGCGTGAGCTTCCCTTTTGCCCTTGCCATTTGGCATGCATTTTAATCTTCAAAAAGGTCATTTATTGATCGTTATTAATTTTTGGCACCCAAAAAAAACATTTTTATTAATTTTTGAGAATTTTAGGGAATAAAATAGTGCATGTTTCAATATCTGTGGGCATTCAAATGAGAGCAAGTTAATTATTTTTGAACTAAACCAAGTCAAGGATGAAAAATACAATCTATTCTATCAAGGATAATTTTCGTATAATTTTTTGGAAGAAATTCCTAGTTCAAAATAATTAAAAGGCATTTTTCCCATTTTTATTGCACAAGAAAGCTGAAAAAGGACCATTAAATATTCCCCGATTATTAAATGACAACTTTTATTGTCATGAATAATTAGAGGGATATTTTTATGGTGCCCAAAAATATGTGACACATTTTCAATAGGTGCACTATCATTTGCATGCCCAAAAATTCAAAATTCAAATAGAAAGTACAAAGTGTCCTCAATAAGACAAAAGACCAAAAAGGAGAAGCAACTTTCCCTCCCCATTTTTGTTGCCATGGCCGAATTCCCTCTCTCTCTCTCTCCACAATTTCTTCCACACTCTTCTATTGTACAATTATTCCTTAAGAATATTCTTGTACTATCCTTAATCCTACCCATTTCATACACATCCCTAATTCCCACACGCTCTCATGTAGATTCATACCCTTTTTTGTAAATGACACCATCCTCTCACACTCACTCCTTCATAAGAAATTGCAAACTTACTTAAAATAGAACATCCCATTCCTATTCTACCCTTAACCCTAATTTCACCCAAGACCATATATGAGCCTACTCTCCCAAAATACAAACAAGTTCATTTTTTGCACAAAAACCTCCCCTCCCTCCTCTCCTTGGGCGAACACCTCCTCCCCTCCCTCACCTCATCTTTTCAATTTCCTCACTCAATCATCCATCAAAACACCTTTCCTACACTAAATCTTCCATCCTTCTTGCATTCTTCTCAAAGATTCACCTTCAAATTCAAGGATCAAGTTCAAAGTTAAAGATCGAAGAGTAGATTAAAAGGGTTTTGCATTCATTCATCTCATTTCCTTCCTTATTCTAGCTTGGAGTTGAGGTATACTTTAAAACCTAGCATCATCTTCCAATTTTAGCATCAAAGATGTAAATCATCACTTCATTTTGGCATCCCATTGCATTTTAATGTCATAATATTAGCATAGTTGTTGTTGTTGAGTGAGAGATGTATTTCAAGTATCTTGACAAACACTTTGGAAGGCTTGGGTGCTTGGAATGCTTCTCTCCTTTAGAATAAATTGTGTGTTGTTGTTATTTCACTCATTTCTTGTTGTTTTCATGAATAAAATGATGGTTTGAAGCTTGTTTCATTTCGCATATTAGAGGAAAATTAGGGTTTGTGTGATTGTTATGCATTTCTTTGCTTGATCATGTGAATCCTTGCCAAAAGTTTAATCTATGTTGTTCTCTTGCATTATCTTGTGTTTCCATGAATAAAATGAGATTTAGGGTTTATGTTAGTTTTGCATGTTTCAAAGAAATTATGGTTTATGAGATTTTTGATGAGTTGGTTGTCTAATCTTGCAATTACTTGGAATTGAACATTGATTATGATGTTTGTTTGCTTAAAACTTGTTGTTCTCATGAATTTGCTTGCAAATCATGCCCTATGTTGATGATTGGCAAGAGGACTCTCACTTGTGCTTTCATGCACACTTTAAGTGTTGAGGATTGCCTAAGAGGATTCAATTTCTTTTGTGATTCCTAGTAAACAAGAAGGCAAATTTTGGTTTCCTTTCCTTACCAATTGCTTTGATTACCAAAAACAACTTATAAATCATTTTGAAATGCTCTTGGTCTTGCAAATAAGTAATTGTTTTGAAACAATTTTTGGTTTTGTGTTGACGATTTGGTAAGAGGATTTGACACCTATGCACTTGTGCATATCCCAAGTGTCGAAGATTACCTAAAGGGATTCAACACCCTAATTGCCTAAACTTGTCAATTTAGTCTTAAGACTTGCCTATGATCTTGCATGAGGCAAATGCCCCTTTTAATTTATTCCTTCCATGTGGTTGATTGAAGAAATGTATTAGACATTGATGACATCAAAAAGATACCACATGGGTGCTTATGTCTAATGTTGATGTGAAATCCTTAGGGTTTTGCAAGTGATTCATTAGAAGTTTGATATCACTTGTGCTTTGAAATGTCTTTGCCTATTCACATATTGTGTCATAAATGCCTAGTTAGGTTCATCCCATTGCCTAGCATCTTCAATAAGATGTGCAACTTAGGTTCATTTTCTTGCCTATTCATGCATTTTTGCCAAAATGTTCAACTTGGGTTCATTCCTTGCCTATCTATGTATCGTGTCATAATGTGTGTAGTCTAGGTCCACTTACAATCAAAAGCTTTTTCAAGCGTCAAAATCATCCCCTAACAAGAATCAACCCAATTGCGAAAACTCTTCAAAATCAAACTTTGTTAGTAGTCTTGCGAAGCCTTTGCTTGCATGATTATTAACAATGAGGTACTAGTGGCGATCACTTGGAGCCTTTGCTCAATTGATCATCATGAATGCCTAATTTTTCTAAAGATTTTCACTAAATCAAAAACTTTGTTAGTAGTCTTGCGAAGCCTTTGCTTGCATGATTATTAACAATGGAGTGCTAATGGTGGTCACTTGGAGCCTTTGCTCAATTGATCATCATGAAAGCTCAATTTTCACAATTAAACAAGGTAAAAAAACAAAAACCTTTTTCTAGAACACCCAGAACTACGTAGCTTTGAATTCTCGCACCGGGAGATACGTAGGAACGGATACTCTCCGTCAAGCACAACAAACCCAAAACATTTTTCCTTTCAAAAACCAAACACTTTTCCAAAATAAAACATTTTTCAAAAACAAGAACTACGTTGCTTTGAATTCTCCATCGCACCGGGAGATACGTAGGAGCGGATACTCTCCGTCAAGCAGAAAACTAAAGATTTTTCATTAAGTCATTCATCAACAAAAGAGGTGTTACCAAGTGGCTTCAGTCTCAAGAGGGGGGGTGAATTGAGATTTAAAAACTTTTCAGATCTTTTGAAAATGTTTTTTCCCCTTTTCAATGACTTAGATCAATTTTCGCGCAGGTTAAGTGGAAGCGAAGGAATTAGAGTATAAAGCAGTAAAGTGGTAAAACAGTAAAGCAGGAAAGCAGTAAAGCACACAGAGATTTATCCTGGTTCGGTCACCTCCTAGTGACCTACGTCCAGTCCTCACACCCTTGTGAGATTTTCCACTAAAACAACAACAAGGCTTGCAGGTGCCTTGGAAAACCTTTACAGACTTAGGCACTCTCCTCCTAGGATACCCCACCTATAGAGAGCCCTCAGATCTAATATAACAATAACAAGAGATACCCCACCCCTGTTACAATCAACTGCCCTAGAAAGATACCCCACTTCCTAGTACATGCAGCTACCCTAGAGAGATACCCCACTCCCTAGAACAAAAACACAACAATTAAATAATAAACAATTGTAAATGCAGAAATACCTCTAGTGTAGGCAGATATTACAACTTGAAGAATACAACCCCAACTAACTCTTAGCAACAGATCAGCTCAGACAGACCAACGGTGTGTGACGAGCAAAAATATAAGCGCGAAGAGTTTTCTCAAGAGTTTTTCTGATTCGTACAAATGGGTTGATGTGTGTTGTGTGTAAAATGAATCGTGAAGCACTGCCTATTTATAGGCTATGAGAAATTCATTTTTACGTTGAAAATAGTGAAGGAATCGATTCTTTGTTAAAAAGTATTTGATCTAGGAATCGATTTATTTAGGTAAGGAATCTATTTTATCTTGTTTGTAAAATATGGGAAATCGATTCTTGAGTGCCATGGAAAGCTAGGAATCGATTCTATACTTAGTGTAAATATGTAGGAATCGATTTTCAGCTTGCCTGAGACAAGTGGGAATCGATTCTCAGTTATGTGCAAAAGGTTGGGAATCGATTCTTCCCTTAAAAAATATTTGGCTCAGAAATCGATTTGTGTATTATAAAACATGGCCTGACAATCGATTTCTATCTTTTCAAATTTGCCTGAAAATCGATTTTGCTATTTGTTTATGCATGAGGAAAATCGATTTTGTTATTTAAAAGGTGATAAAAATGTTTACGTAAATATGCATGCACCTTAAAAGACTTTGTGAGTGTGTGAGACTTTGAGATACGAGCTGACCTTTTGAAAGAGCTTACACTTTTTCCTAAGACACACCCAAACCCTAAGGACTACCCTTATATTTAAGGACTACCCTTAAACTTGAATCTTCAGTTCTTGGCTTGCTTGTCTTGGATTGTGACTTTGACGTTTAGTCACTTTTATTGACTTTGACCGTCAATCTTACCTTTGTCTTTTTCATCATCAAAACATATCCTGCAATATCAGGTTACCTGCAACACAAGGTATCCACATTCTCCCCCTTTTTGATGATGACAAAACATTAACTCATCTCAAGGTGGGAGGTTAGTTCAAACAGATAGTGTATACAATACTCCCCCTATCATGATGCTCCCCCTGTTTTATTGACTATATGCAAGTAAGTGCAAATGCATGCTGAATATTAAAACTTTATTCTAAATATTAAAAACTCTATTCTTCTCCCCCTTTTTGTCATGATCAAAGAGGGCAACATGTAATAAAAAATGCGAATCTAACAGCATGAAGAGGAATCAATGATTCCAAGTTCTCTTCGTATGAAGAAAAAGTTTTCTTTTTGTAAAGGTTTTGTAAAAATATCAGCTAGCTGTTTTGCCGATTCCACAAATTCGATTACACAATCCCCTTTTTGGACATGATCTCTAATAAAATGATGTCTTATCTCTATATGCTTGGTCCTAGAGTGTTGGACGGGGTTCTTTGAAAGGTTGATAGCACTGGTATTGTCGCATTTTATAGGAATATGATCTAGATCTATACCATAGTCAAGAAGTTGTTACTTCATCCAGAGGATTTGTGCGCAACAGCTCCCTGCTGCAACATATTCTGCTTCAGCAGTTGACAGTGCGACGCTGACTTGTTTCTTACTGTGCCATGAGACTAATGCACTACCTAGTATGTGACATGTTCCACTAGTGCTTTTTCTATCCAACTTACATCCTGCAAAGTCAGAATCTGAATAACCAATAAGACTACATGTGGCACCTTTTGGGTACCATAGACCAACATTTTGAGTGCCTACCAGATATCTCATTATTCTTTTGACAGCTACTAAATGTGATTCTTTTGGATTTGCTTGATACCTAGCACACATGCAGACACTAAACATGATGTCCGGTCTACTAGCAGTTAAGTAAAGAAGAGAGCCAATCATACCTCGGTATTTGCTTAATTCTACCGGTTTACCTTCTTCATCTTTGTCTAAGTAGCATGAGGTGCTCATTGGTGTGGACATTTCTTTTGCTTTGTCCATTTCGAACCTTTTGAGTAGTTCTTTGCAGTACTTTGATTGAGATATGAAAATGCCGTTGTTTGTTTGTTTTATTTGAAGCCCAAGGAAGAAGTTGAGTTCTCCCATCATTGACATTTCAAATTCATTCTGCATAATACTTGAAAATTCTTTGCAAAGCAATTCATTAGTAGCACCGAAAATAATATCATCCACATAAATTTGCACGAGTAAGATGTCATCTTTTGACCTTTTTATAAAAAGTGTAGTGTCAACTTTTCCTCTTTGAAAATCATGATTGAGTAGGAATTTGCTCAATCTTTCGTACCAAGCTCTGGGAGCTTGTTTTAGACCATATAGAGCCTTTTTGAGTTTAAAAACATGGTCTGGTTTTTCGAAATTTTCAAAACCAGGAGGTTGTTCAACATACACTTCTTCTTGGATAAAACCATTTAAGAAAGCGCTCTTAACATCCATTTGATATAATTTAAAATCCATGATTGATGCAAAAGCAAGTAACATGCGAATAGCTTCTAATCTAGCTACAGGAGCATACGTTTCATCATAGTCTATTCCTTCTTCTTGATTATAACCTTTAGCAACTAGTCTAGCTTTGTTTCTAATTATTATACCTGATTCGTCTAGCTTGTTTTTAAACACCCATTTTGTGCCTATTATCTGGTGTTTATCAGGTCTAGGAACTAGATCCCACACTTCGTTTCTTTCAAACTGATTTAACTCTTCTTGCATAGCAATAGTCCAATGTTCATCAACTACGGCTTCATCTATATTTCTAGGTTCAATTTGAGATACGAAAGCCATATGATTACATGCATTTCGAAGAGAGTTACGAGTAGTTACCCCTTTTGCTACATCACCTATGATATTTTCAAGCGAGTGATCCCTTGGGATTCTCCATTCCTTGGGAAGTTCATTGCTTGATCCTTCTTCTGACTTCTCTTGAGGGGTGGTTTTTGTTTCTTCTTCTCTCTTCTTCTCACCTGTCTCTAACTCTTCAGGTTCATCTGCAATATCAATAACCTTTCCCAGCCTTTTGGGGTTAGTTTCATCAAATGTAACATGTACAGATTCCTCAATTACCTTATTTCTTTTGTTAAAGATTCTAAAGGCCTTGCTAGATAAAGAGTAACCAAGAAAAATTCCTTCATCAGCTTTAGCATCGAATTTTCCTAGGTTGTCTTTTCCATTATTCAATACAAAGCATTTGCAACCAAAAGTGTGAAGGTGTGAAATATTTGGTTTTCTCCCCTTGTACAGTTCATAGGGGGTTTTCTTTAAAATAGGCCTAATTAGAACTCTATTCATAACATAACAAGCAGTACTTACAGCATCCGCCCAAAAATATTTTGGGATGTCATGATCATTTAACATTGTTCTGGCAAGTTCCTCCAATGATCGATTTTTCCTTTCAACAACTCCATTTTGTTGAGGAGTTCTAGGTGCTGAGAAGTTGTGATTTATACCAAGTTCTTCACATAGAAATTCGAATTTTTCATTTTCAAATTCTCCACCGTGATCAGATCGAATTGAGACAATCTTCAGTTCTTTCTCATTTTGAATGCTACGAGCAAGCTTTTTGAATGCTCCAAAAGCTTCGCTCTTGTTTGCCAGAAAGAGAGTCCAGGTATACCTTGAATAATCATCTACTATAACTAGAGCATAGTAATTTCCACCATAACTTTTTGTCCTTGAGGGACCAAATAGATCCATGTGTAACAGCTGCAAAGGTTTGTAAGACACAATATTCTTTGATTTAAATGACACTTTTACCTGTTTACCCTTTTGGCATGCATCACATAATTTATCTTTTTCAAACTTGATATTAGGCAAACCACTAACTAGATCTTTAGACACTAGCTTGTTAAGATGATCCATATGAATATGGGATGTCCTACGATGCCATAACCAAGAGTTTTCTTCCTTACTAATGAGGCAACATGCATTATGTGATGAAACACTATCTAAACTCATCATGTATATGTTTTCTACTCTGTTTCCTATCATTCTAACTTGTTTACTTTGTTTATCCTCAATGATGCATGAACCTGAGTCAAATATTACTCTGTTTCCTCTATCACAAAGTTGGCTAATGCTTAAAAGATTATGTTTAAGACCTTCAACATAGAGCACATTATCAATAGCAGTAGATAAATCTTTACCAACTTTACCTTCACCAAGGATTCTTCCTCTGTTATTGTCACCATAAGTCACATGACCGCTTGATCTGGGGGTAAGAGTTAGGAACTTTGTAATATCTCCAGTCATGTGCTTTGAGCATCCGCTGTCAAGGTACCAATCTGACCCCCGTACCTTGAAGCATACCTCGTTTTCATTCTCGCTTTCATGATCAGCCATTAATGCAACTTGAGCTTCTTCATCCTCTGATTCATCTGATGAATCCATGCAGTTGTCTTCCCATGCGATGTAGGCTTTTCTTCCTTTGTTATTTTTGAATGCCTTCTTTTCAGATTTGGAGTCCTTTTTCTGTAGATTAGGACATTCCATTTTCATGTGCCCGGGTTTCCCGCATTCATAACAAGTAGGAGGACCGGATGTACTTTCTTTGCTAGAGAACCTTTTTGATTTGAAGTTCTTCTTTGGATAGTTGTTGCCTTTCATGAACCTTTTGAACTTCCGAACCATAAGAGCCATATTCTCTTCATTTTCATCAATTTCATCATCTGAGTTGTCACTGTCATCAAATTGACTAGAACAAGATGCTTTTAGAGCCAAGCTTTTCTTTTTCTTATCTGTATTTTCATACTCAGCTAGACGAGTGAGTTCTAGTTCGTGCTCTTGAAGTTTACCGAACAGAGTAGCTAGAGTCATAGTAGCTAAATTTCTTGATTCAGCTATAGCAGTAACCTTAGGTTGCCATTCTCTATTCAGACATCTCAGAACTTTGTTGATTAGATCCTCTACAGGAAATGACTTACCCAACAAGCTTAACTGATTCACAATGTGAGTGAACCTTTTCTGCATTTCTGGTATTGTTTCACCTGTATTCATTCTAAATAATTCGTACTCTCTGATAAGAGTATTTGTTCTTGCCCTTTTCACTTCATTTGTACCCTCAAGAGTAACTTGGAGATTATCCCACATTTCTTGGGCAGATTTACAGTTTGAAACTCGAAAAAATTCATCAGGACTTAAAGCAGAAGTAATAATATTTTTGGCACGTAAATTATGTTGCACTTTTCTTTTCTCATCATCAGACCATTCATTTCTACTTTTAATAGTAAGAATACCATCTACTAAGTGTGTGGGGACATAGGGTCCTTTTTCCACAGCATCCCAAACATCTAAGTCTACCCCTTCAATAAAGATTCTCATTCTTTCTTTCCAATATGCGTAATCTTTCCCGTTGAATCCCGGAGGACGGGTAAGAGAAGCACCCTCTTGCGTAGACCAACCTGAAGCCATTTCTCTTGAAGCTGCTAGGCCCTTTATACAAGAGTCTAGCTCTGATACCACTTGTTACCAAGTGGCTTCAGTCTCAAGAGGGGGGGTGAATTGAGATTTAAAAACTTTTCAGATCTTTTGAAAATGTTTTTTCCCCTTTTCAATGACTTAGATCAATTTTCGCGCAGGTTAAGTGGAAGCGAAGGAATTAGAGTATAAAGCAGTAAAGTGGTAAAACAGTAAAGCAGGAAAGCAGTAAAGCACACAGAGATTTATCCTGGTTCGGTCACCTCCTAGTGACCTACGTCCAGTCCTCACACCCTTGTGAGATTTTCCACTAAAACAACAACAAGGCTTGCAGGTGCCTTGGAAAACCTTTACAGACTTAGGCACTCTCCTCCTAGGATACCCCACCTATAGAGAGCCCTCAGATCTAATATAACAATAACAAGAGATACCCCACCCCTGTTACAATCAACTGCCCTAGAAAGATACCCCACTTCCTAGTACATGCAGCTACCCTAGAGAGATACCCCACTCCCTAGAACAAAAACACAACAATTAAATAATAAACAATTGTAAATGCAGAAATACCTCTAGTGTAGGCAGATATTACAACTTGAAGAATACAACCCCAACTAACTCTTAGCAACAGATCAGCTCAGACAGACCAACGGTGTGTGACGAGCAAAAATATAAGCGTGAAGAGTTTTCTCAAGAGTTTTTCTGATTCGTACAAATGGGTTGATGTGTGTTGTGTGTAAAATGAATCGTGAAGCACTGCCTATTTATAGGCTATGAGAAATTCATTTTTACGTTGAAAATAGTGAAGGAATCGATTCTTTGTTAAAAAGTATTTGATCTAGGAATCGATTTATTTAGGTAAGGAATCGATTTTATCTTGTTTGTAAAATATGGGAAATCGATTCTTGAGTGCCATGGAAAGCTAGGAATCGAGTCTATACTTAGTGTAAATATGTAGGAATCGATTTTCAGCTTGCCTGAGACAAGTGGGAATCGATTCTCAGTTATGTGCAAAAGGTTGGGAATCGATTCTTCCCTTAAAAAATATTTGGCTCAGAAATCGATTTGTGTATTATAAAACATGGCCTGACAATCGATTTCTATCTTTTCAAATTTGCCTGAAAATCGATTTTGCTATTTGTTTATGCATGAGGAAAATCGATTTTGTTATTTAAAAGGTGATAAAAATGTTTACGTAAATATGCATGCACCTTAAAAGACTTTGTGAGTGTGTGAGACTTTGAGATACGAGCTGACCTTTTGAAAGAGCTTACACTTTTTCCTAAGACACACCCAAACCCTAAGGACTACCCTTATATTTAAGGACTACCCTTAAACTTGAATCTTCAGTTCTTGGCTTGCTTGTCTTGGATTGTGACTTTGACGTTTAGTCACTTTTATTGACTTTGACCGTCAATCTTACCTTTGTCTTTTTCATCATCAAAACATATCCTGCAATATCAGGTTACCTGCAACACAAGGTATCCACAAGAGGTAAAAACAAAGCATTTTTCCGAATCAACTTTGCAAATCACATAGTTAATTAAGGTAACCCTTCTTTGAAGGGACGTTATGGAGTGCTAATACCTTCCCCATACGTAATTAGACCCCCGAACCCAAATCTAATGGTTTCAAAGACCATTGCTTTCCAAAAAAGGTTTTTCCGATGTTTTACCTTTAAAAAATATTGGTGGCGACTCTAAAATCCTGTTGTGCGAAGAAAAATCCCTCCAAGGATTTTTCGGGGTGTGACAGCCATTGGCCCAATCCGTAACAGTTGCCCCCCAAGTCGGGCTGCCTTGGGGCAGGCTAGACTTGTTTTTAGAAGACCGTGTTGAGCTTTCAAGGTTGTGCTTTTACTTCTGCTCACGTTTTGCCCCCAGCCTCCGAGCGTGAGGGACTCAGACTCAGGCCTTGCCGGTTTTCCGACAGACGAGTTAAGAATATCCTCTAGTGGTCGACGGGCGAGCTTCCGAGACCGGGGTGGGCCGAGTGACTCAAGGCGTTTCCTCACAGCAATGCATCGATTTCTGTGCCTGTCATTGATGGGACGCGTCGTTCGAGGGTGATTGGAGTAATGATGGCGTTTGGATCTACGCGCCTACCATAGGGGCTAGTGATGGTTCGCGTAGCTTAGGCCCAGACCCACTTTGAGGCCCTCAGTTCCCTATAAATAAGGGAGGGGACCTCCATCACTTGCACTGATTTCTGAGAATTGCTCTGACCTCCGATCTTAATCTCGTCTCTTAGCGTTTCATTTCAGAGTTCCGCGGTGAGTCTCAGCGAGATCGTTGAAGTACGTGATCAGATTTAAGTGTCGGCGAGCTTCCCATGTTGTAAGGTTAGTCCCCTTCTTTTATTTGTCCGCTTCTTGCTTTAGGCTGTAGTCCGGGCCTCTTAGAACCCGTATTTATTAATACAGAGTGGGGGTCGTTAGGTCGGGTTTCGACTTGGTTGTGGACCCACTGCTTCAGAATCAACTTGACTCGGCAAGCCCCCATTTCTGCAGGTCCGATCTAGCGAGGACAAAACAAACTCGTCGGGTTGTCAACGTAGATCGCCTTGTTGTAGCCAGAGCGATGGCTTCTGATCCTAAAGACTCGGTCGAAGTACGTGCTGGTGCCCCCGGGTCGGTTGGTCCTGAGGTTCAGGAAGGCCTGGGTTCCGCCCCTATCAGCTTTCACGCGGATGACCGTTCTCCCGAGGTTCCCAGCAATTAGCTGCCGGAGGAAAACCGCCTTGAGATAGTGATTCTTGACTCGGAGGAGTCTGATACCGAGCCGAACAATGAAGAGCAAGGGAGTACTAGCTGGAGCTCCGATGACAGTGAAGCCGAGGCTGCTGAGAGCCGTAACAACGAGGATGGGCTTGATCACAAAGGGAATCCCGTTCGCGAAGAGGGTGACTCCGAGCAATACCCCAGCACCGGGGTTGGGCCGGTTGATGTTCCCCTGGTGCTACCTCTGAATGTCCCTCGGGAGTACTCTTGAGTGTCAGAAACGTGAAGGGAGATTCAGTCTGTTTACCGGACCGGAGACGACTTGATCCACATTGTTCGCCAGATTTCTAGGAAAGAAGATCAGATATGGAACGTGGAAGGAATGGCCGAGGGTCAACATGTAGTTGTTTGGCCAAAAGCTTTGAAATTCGTCATGTACGGAGTGACGATTTTTGACATGAAGATCACCCCCCTTTCACCGCTTTTCAGCAAGAGACGTTGGGGATTCTGAACCTCGCCCCCTCCCAGCTTCACCCCAACGCATGGGCGTTCTTGCGGGCTTTCGAGCTGATGTGCATTCACTTAGAGAGGCATGTCTCCTCTGATTTGTTCTTCTACCTCTTTGAGGTTAACAGGAGGCACGAGGACAGGACCAAGGATCGATGGGAACACGTGAGCTTCCGGGCTAGGAGGGACCTCAAAAATTGTATGCCCTATTCTGACTCTTTGAAAAATTGGAAGAGCAAATACTTCTTCGTCGAGCCTGTTAATGAGGAGGCCGTGAGGTATGTCGGCAAGTACGGTGCGGATGGGGAATCTCTAGAGTCCACCAAGTTTCAAATAGGGTGGTCCCTCTCCCATTTCAATCGGCGACCTCATGCATACATGGTCAGCTTAAGCAGGTTAAGTCCCATAGATCAGGAGTCTTTGGCGATCCTGACCAATTTTGCCGACCTGATTCCCTATGGGGATCCCAAGAAGTTCGGAATCGATATGGCCAGGCTGGTCGAGGCGGGCTCTAGGTCCCAAGTGTTGGCCGTGCTTGGTAGGTTTTGATAGCCGATAATGTCATTGATTTTAATTGTCTTTTCTCTCTTTTGAGGTCGCTTCCTTCAACATTTTTTCTTTTCTTTGCTTTGCAGATAGCATGGGAAATGACAAATTTTCCCGCCTGAAGGAAATCTCGGAGAGGAGAGCCGGTGTCCAGTAAGATCCCCAACCCACTCCTCATCGGAGCGAGCCCATGGACGCCGTTCCTATCAACACTGTTATCGTGGCCAGTGTTGCTAGTGCTGAAGACCGGGCCGCCGACTTTCAACATCGGAAAAGGCAGTGACCTCTAACGCAGGAAGATCCTGCCTCCGCTTCCCAGGCCCCAGGAAAACGGGTGCAGACCGGGCAGGCTGGTTCCCCCCGAGCTTCGAAGAAGAGTCGTCATGGGAAGCATAAAGCATCGAGATCTTCTGGTATCTCAATCGGCGGTGCGTTTCGGAAAAAGCACCTAGAGGATTCCCGGGTCGACCCGGTGGAAGCTGCCGCCAGGCTGTTTCGGGATTTGGTCGACGTTTCCAAATTCCAGAGGGCAGAGGCTGAGAGCCAGGCAAAAGGTAATAGAGGGGATTTGCTACCTTTATTTTAGCTTTTGGTAGCTCCGTTCTTAATTTCGTTATTTCCACAATTTCAGGGTCCCTGGCGGAGAGGGATGTAGAAAGGGGTCTCTGGGCTTCGCTACAGAAAAAGTATGAGTCCCTGTCTTCGACTCTCGTGAAAACTCAAGAAGACCTGTCCGCACTCCTGGGGGAGAGAGACAAACTCGAGGGAGAGAGGTATTCTGCTCTCATTAAAAATAAGGAACTCGAGCTTCGAATTTCTGAGCTTGAGAACAAAGAGAGGAATGTCGTGGAGGTGATTGCCTCGTTGAGGGCCCGGTTTTTTGAACTTGAAGCTGAAATTCAGAAAGCAGGGCAGATCAAGACTGGGGCTAGGACGGATCCTTCGCTCCGGGTTGCCGATCTAGAAGAGGAGCTTAGGCAAGCCCGCGAGAAGATCCGGGACGTCGAACTTGAGATGGTTGAGGTGGCCGACATGGCCGTCGAGGTTGTTACCAAGTGGCTTCAGTCTCAAGAGGGGGGTGAATTGAGATTTTAAAAGTTTCTCCCCTTTTTAACGACTTAGATTAATTGTCGCGCAGGTTTATGGAAGCAAAGGAAAAAGAAAATAAAGCAATAAAGGACACAACAGATTTATACTGGTTCGGTCACCTCCCAGTGACCTACGTCCAGTCCTCACACCCTTGTGAGATTTTCCACTAACACAACAAGGCTTATAGGTGCCTTGGAAACCTTTACAGACTCAGGCACTCTTCTCCTAGGATGCCCCACCTATGAAGTGCCCTCAGATCTATTACAACAATAACAAGAGATACCCCACCCTTGGTACAACCAGTTGCCCTAGAAAGATACCCCACTTCCTAGTACAAACAGCTACCCTAGAGAGATACCTCACTCCCAAGTACAAAATACAACAATAAAACAATTACAGATGTAAAGACCAAAATACCTCTTGTGTAGGCAGATTACAACTTGAAATTTCCCCAACCCGACTAACCCTTGCGAGAGATCAGCTCTGACGGACGAACAGTGCGTGAAGAGCCGAAGTGAAAATGTAAAAGGGTTGTTTTCGTTTGATGCGTTTATCGTGAAAATGGGTTGTGTTGAAAATGAATTGTGAAGCCTCTATTTATAGGCTCATAAAAAATATGACCGTTGAAACAATTATGGAAATGATGAAATCGATTATATGCTTGAATTTCCTAAAGATGATAATCGATTTTATGCTTGAATAGATCTAGGATGGTGATCGATTATGTGCTTCCTTAAAAGAAAGAGGAAATCGATTATGTGCTTCCTTAAAACATGAGGAAATCGATTATGTGCTTCCTTAAAACATGAGGAAATCGATTATGTGCTTCCTTAAAACATAAGAATCGATTATGTGCTTCCTTTAAAACATGAGGAAATCGATTTTATGCTTAGATGTATGAAGAGAATAATCGATACTTAGCTTGACTTTACTATAGGAGCAAGTCGATTATGTGCTTTATGTATTAAAGGGGAAAATCGATTATGCACTTTAAAAAGGAGTAGGAAATCGATTTTGGTCTTAGGAAGGAAGTCATGAATTCACAAAATGGTTTTTTATGTTTATGTTCCTTACCTATACATACATGCATTTAGAAAACAGTGAAGGCAATGAGACTCTGAGATGAGCTGACCTTCAGAAGCGGCTTACAATATATCCTAGGACATGACCCAAACCCTAGAGACTACCATTATTTCTTGAGACTTGCTTGCCTTGGATTTCCGCTTTGAGCACATCATCAAAACCTAACCTGCTTGTCATTTTGACTTCGGTCCATTTGTCACTTTGACTTTGATCACTTCATCATCACTATGTCTTAACCACTTTATCATCAAAACTTAACCTGCAAACACAAGATATCCACATTCTCCCCCTTTTTGATGATGACAAAACTTTTGATTCATCTCAGGTGGGAGGTTAGTTCATTAAGATAAATAATGCATTATTCATGACATGTTACTAGACTCCCCCTTACTTGATGCCCCCCATGTCTAAATGCAAAGTGACAATCCTATATTTCTCCCCCTTTTTGTCATAATCAAAAGGGTTAATGTGAAACTTAGTTGGTGAGTCAGAAATGCAGCTAATAAAAAATGAGTCCATTGCATTTTTAGAAAATTGCATAAACCACAAAATGTTGTGAGTCGGGTTGCAACACAAGATAACCAAACATGAGACATGATAAATCAATTATTCACGGTTCTTTTTAAAAGAAAAAGATTGACTTCTTTTTGCAATGGTTTTAAAAAAATCTCAGTTAGCTGTTTTGAATACTCAACTAAATTAGCCACATAATCACCTTTTTGAACATGCTACCTAGTCTATATATGCTTAAGTTCTAGAATGTTGAACGGGGTTCTTTGATAGACTAATTTGCGCTTGAGTTGTCACATTTAATCGGAATGTAATCCATCATAGTTGAGATGTTGTTGTTTACTCTAAATGATGTTCTCAATGATGCATGAAATGAGATCAAGGATTACTCTATTTTAATAGTCACATATTTGACTAATACCGAATAAACTATTCTTAGGGTTTTCTACATAAAGCATATTTTCAATAGAGGCGAATAAATCTTTACCAATCTAACCTTTACCGGTGATTCTTCCTCTATTGTTGTCGTCACAAGTCACATGACCGCTTTTTCCGGGGGTGAGTGTTAAGAACTTTGTTGCGTCTTCAGTCATGCGCTTTGAGTCTTAGCTGTCAAGGTATCAATCTGCCCCCATACCTTGTAGCATGCCTGCAAAGAGATCAAGTTGAAAATTTTGGTACCCAAATTTCTTTGGATCCTTGTGGATTAGTACTTGGTATAGTCCCTTTGGGAACCCATACCTTTTTCACAACTTGTCTTCCTCTAGCCATGCAAACAGATGTTGTATGTCCAGGTTTAGAACAGTAATAACATCTAATATAGGGTCTAGTTGTAAACTTAGGTCCATGATGCATGTGTCTTTTCACAAAATTATTTCTTGTAACCCTAGGGTGCACATGTTGTTAGTTGGGCATTTTTCCTGTTGTCCATTCGAGGTCATGGATTTTCTTTTCATGTTATGTACACTTATCACATACATAATTTGCCTTAGAATAAACAAGATCATCATTTTCTTTTCTAAGCTCTAATTTTTCTTTAGTTAAAGCATTTACTTCATTTTGAATATGAGCAATGGTTTTCTTAGATTTACTTAAAGCCTTAGCTAATTTTACAGAATTATCATGCAATTCAACAAATGCTTCATGTAATTCATCATATGCATTTTGTAGAGTTTCAGAGTTAGAATATACCTCAGTTTCACTTTCGCTGTCGTGGTCGGCCATGAGAGCAACTTGATCTTTTTCACTTTCTGAGTTATCTGATGAGTTCATGTCATTGTCTTCCCATGCTATGTAGGCGTTTCTACCATTGTTTCCTTTGGAACCCTTTTTCTTAAACTTTGACAATTTTCTTTCTAAGTTCGGGCACTCCATCGTCAGGTGTCCGGATTTACCACATTCGTAGCAAGTTGGTGGACTTGGCATGTTTTCCTTGCTTGAGACCCCTTTGGATGAAGAATTCTTTTTGGGTGACCTTTTCCTTTTCATGAACTTTTTGAATTTTCTAACCATTTGATCCATATTCTCATCGTCTTCATCATCCTTATTTTTTGAATCTTCACTATCATCGGATGGATTTGAACTAGAAGCCTTGAGAGCTAAACTTTTTTTTTCTTGCCGTTTTCTTCATGCTCTGCTAGACGAGTGAGTTCTAACTCGTGCTCTAGTATTTTTCCAAACAGGGTGGCAAGAGTCATCGTAGCTAAATTTCTTGATTCAGTTATCGCAGTTACCTTTGGTTGCCATTCTCTGTTTAGACATCTCAACACTTTATTGATCAAGTCTTCGGGAGGGAACGATTTTCCTAATGAGCCCAATTTGTTCACTATGTGAGTGAACCTCTTTTGCATTTCTTGAATCGATTCTCTTTGATTCATTCTGAATAATTCATATTCCCGGATGAGAGTATTGGTTCTTGCTCTTTTTACCTCACTAGTACCTTCATGAGTGACTTGAAGGTTGTCCCACATTTCTTGAGCAGATTTACAATTTGATACTCTAAAAAATTCATTGGGACTAAGTGCGGAAGTGATAATGTTTTTGGCACGGAAATTGTGTTGAGCTTTCCTTTTATCATTATCCGTCCATTCATTTCTTTCTTTCACTGTGAGTGTGTCATTTACCATGTGCGTGGGAACGAAATGTCCATTTTCCACAGCACCCCATATATCTATATCTACCCCTTCTATGAATATTCTCATTCTTTCTTTCCAATATACATAGTCTTCCCCGTTGAATCTCGGAGGACGGGTAAGAGATGCACCCTCTTGCGTAGACCAACCTGAAGCCATTTCTCTTGAAGCTGCTAGGCCCTTTATACAAGAGTCTAGCTTTGATACCACTTGTTACCAAGTGGCTTCAGTCTCAAGAGGGGAGTGGATTGAGATTTTAAAAACTTTTCCCCTTTTTAACGACTTAGACTAATTTTCGCGCAGGTTTATGGAAGCAAAGGAAAAAGAAAATAAAGCAATAAAGAACACAGCAGATTTATACTGGTTCGGTCACCTCCCAGTCACCTACGTCTAGTCCTCACACCCTTGTGCGATTTTCCACTAACACAACAAGGCTTACGGGTGCCTTGGAAACCTTTACAGACTCAGGCACTCTTCTCCTAGGATGCCCCACCTATGAAGAGCCCTCAGATCTATTACAACAATAACAAGAGATACCCCACCCTTGTTACAACCAGCTTCCCAAAAAAGATACCCCACTTCCTAGTACAAACAGCTACCCTAGAGAGATACCCCACTCCCAAAAACAAAATACAACAATAAAACAATTACAGATGTAAAGACCAAAATACCTCTTGTGTAGGCAGATATTACAACTTGAAATTTCCCCAACCCGACTAACCCTTGCGAGAGATCAGCTCTGACGGACGAACAGTGCGTGAAGAGCAGAACTGAAAATGTAAAAGGGTTGTTTTTGTTTGATGCGTTTATCGTGAAAATGGGTTATGTTGAAAATGAATTGTGAAGCCTCTATTTATAGGCTCATAAAAAATATGACCGTTGAAACAATTATGGAAATGATAAAATCAATTGTATGCTTGAATTGCCTAAAGATGATAATCGATTTTATGCTTGAATAGATCTAGGATGATGATCGATTATGTGCTTCCTTAAAAGAAAGAGGAAATCGATTATGTGCTGTAATACCCTAATTTTGTCCTATCCAAAAATAAGAAATTTTATTTATTTTTAATAAAAATAATAATCTTTTTTTATTATTATTTTCATGCCTTATATCATTTTATTTTAGTTGCCACAAGTTTTTAACCAAAAAAAGTATATTAATTAGAAGTGAAGAAACAAAAAATAAGCAAAGGAAGAAATGGAGGGGGGTCTATTAAAAAAAAATGAGGTGCAATCAGGATTGGGCCATCAGAAACCCAACCCAACCAAAAAAAACTAGCCCAATTCGCCCCAAACCCTAATTCCTATCCAACCCATGACCCAACTCCTCCTAACCCTAATTACTATCCAACCCATACCCATTTCCCCTCCACAAAACCCTAATTCGGCCACCCCCCCTTTACCCTAAAAATCATCCACATTCAATCCCCCCCTTAACCCTAAAATCAAGCCACATTCATCCCACTCCCCCCTCCTCAATATTCGACCCCACCCCCCTTTTTTCCTCCTTGAAAATTGCATTCTCCCTTCCACACTCCACCTTTCCTCTTTTCTCTCAATTCCACTTCCCCACACTTCCCACTTCCCCATTTTCCCTTCCCCATACACGTTTCCCCCTTCTCTCTTTCTTCCCAACGGCTCCATCTCTCTCTCTCTCCCCAATCTCACGCCTATCTCTCTATCTTTCTCCAACTCACACTCAACCTTTCCCTCTCTCCCCCATCCTACGACTCTTTCTCCCTCACACTCTCACACACTTCACTTCATCATTTCTCCTACTCACACACTTCTCTTTCTCTTTCACTCATCCTCCCATTCCCCCACTCTCCCATCTCCACGCATACCCCTCCCCACCAAACCCTTAAACTCCATTTTTTTTCTCCTCACATCATTCTCTCTCACTCACGGATTCACTCTCCTTTCTCACACATAAAAAAAAAGAAAAAAAACCATCATTTCTCTTCCTCTTCCATGCCCATACCCCTTTACCCCCTTTTGCATACCATCAAAAACTGTACAAGGCATGTTGAAGATGAAGTCAGAAAAACGAAAGAAAAGACACCCCTTTTGTATAAATAGGGGCCACAACCATGAAGCAAAAGAGGATTTTTTTTGGAGAGAAAGGAAGAAGAAGAGAAGACTTTTCGAAAAAAAAGAAGAAAAAGGAGAGTCTAGGTTTTGTTTAGAAAAAGAGAGTTTGAGAGTTTTTTGTTCACTGTATTCTTCTTCTCCCTTTCACAAATTTTATTTTTTTAGTTTCAAATTCTGTTGTATTGAGGAAATCCGAAGAAAAAAAAACTTCTCCTTCAACATTTCCAGATTTTTTCTTTGTTTAAGGTATTGTAATGTAATATTTTATTTAATTATTGCTGTTTTACTTTTTTTAGTTGCTATAATTTTGTTCATGTAAATAAATATTGTTGCTGTTTTTATTTTAGTTTTAATATATTGTTGCTGTTTTTATTTATTTATTTTTGTTACTGTAAATTCGTAAATTCTTTTTTTTAGATATTATTGTTGCTGTTTTTTATTTAAATATTGTTGCTGTTTTTATTTTATTTTTATTATTGTTGCTGTTTTTTTTTATTTAAATATTGTTGCTGTTTTTTTTATTTAAATATTGTTACTGTTTTTTATTTAAATATTGTTGCTGTTTTTATTTTATTTTAATATTGTTGATGTTTTTTTTATTTTTGTTGCTGTAAATTCGTAAATTCCTTTTTTTAGATATTATTGTTGCTGTTTTTCTTATTTAAATATTGTTGCTGTTTTTTTTAAAAAAAATTGTTGCTGTCATGTTTTTTAGATTTTATTATTGCTGTTTTTTATTTAGTTGCTGTTTTTTTATTTAATTTGGTTGCTGTTTTTATACATATTAAAATGTTGCTGTTTTTTATTATTTAAATTGTTGCTTTTTTTATTTAAATATTAATGAATTTTTCGGATTAAAATAAAATATTAAAAAAAAAAATTAAAAATAAATGGTTACTAATACCACTGCCTTCTCTAAAAAAAATAATAATAACAATAATCATCTTTTAAACAAAAAAAAAAACAGCAAAAGGCACCTTTTTCATAACCATGACAATTATTTCAAAAAAAAAAGAGAACATTTCTTTATAAATTCGCAAATCTTTTTCTCACCGAATGTTTCCTTCTAACGTAGGTAGTAATCAAACCCAAACCGTTTTTTTTAAACCGCTATTCGCACCCCCCACATTTTAGTAATACGGCACTCCCCGCTTTTAGCCCAACTTTTGCGCAAGGGCCCAGAAACCCAAACAATGTTGTTTTGGGCTGATACTAAGCACACCCCCCTATTTTTGATACAATATCCATGTTGCTCGCACCCCCTTTTTACTATTACCCATTCCGCTTTTATTTACACCATAATGTTTCCAAACCGTCTTTTCTTTCTTTCAAACAATCCAACTCACAAAAAAATATAGGTTGTTACTAATGGTCACTCTGAGCTTAGCTTGTTTGACCGATAGGGCTAACCTTCTTTTTTAAAAACGGATTAGTAGCGGTGATCACTCTGAATTTATTCGTTTGATCATCGCAAACACCCGCCTAAACTTCAAGAAATTTTCAGTTAATAGAATACAAACGTAATCTCAACTCCCTTTCTAAAAAAAAAGGTCACGCTTCCCAGTAAGTTTTTTTCGAACAAAACGCTCGATCACAAACCGAGTATTTATAGCGGTCACTCTGGGCCCCGCTCGTTTGAACGCTGTAAACACTTTCTTTTTTCGAATAAGCCATTAGTGGTGACCACTCTGGATTTATCTGTTTGGTCACCATGAACGGCCTCTAGTTTTCGCAAACTTTTCAAAAATAAAAAATACCAACACACAAATATTTTCTACCCAAGAACTACGTAGCTTTGATTTCTCCATCGCACCCGGAGATACGTAGGAGCGGGGGCCCACTCCTGTCAAGCGCAAAAAAACTAATTTTTTTTATTAAGTCTTCCTTTCCGTTCTTTTTTTTCGTAATTAATAAAGAGGGTAAATTAAAATGTTTTCTTTAAACTAATTTTTCTACACATTAAATTAAAAGGTAACCTTTTTTAGGATGTTGCGGGGTGCTAGTACCTTCCCCGCACTTAATCGACCCCCGAACCCAAAAACAAAGGTTTTTTCAATGTTTTCCTAAAAATAAATATTGATGGCGACTCCATTGTTCAAAAACAACGAAGAATCCCTCCTCCGGATTTTTCGGTCGCTACAGCTGGCGACTTCACTGGGGACTATTTAAGAGGGTCAAGCCTAATTTAGTTAAATGTGTAGATATTTGTTAGTTTAGTACTTTATTTACCCTTAGCCCTTCTATTCGCATGTCTATTTTATTTATCTATTTATTTACTTTATTGAACCTTAGGGTAGAAAACCTTTGCACTATTATCTGTATTTCTTTTGCAGCATGGGTAGTTTAGGTTGCTTATATCACACACATCAATTACACTTGTTTATTGCACACACTCTTGAGCGGGGCCCTATACCCGGGTCTAAAAAAACCTAGGACGAGTGGAGGCGATTAGTGTCAGTCATTCTGGATTTTATCTGTCTGACTCTCATGAAAGCCTCAGCCAGAGTACGCTCTTTCGTGGTATCCCACACCAGGTAGCTCGCTATCGTTGTGGGTCATATCACGAAAGAAATTTCAGCTCTGGAGACCCTTGTGAGGACGTGATTAGAGCCACCTGAGAGATTGATCACACAAGTAGCCCTAGACCGTAACCTATATATAAGACCTAACCTGTTTAGGACACAAGGGCAATTCACCTACCCGTTGCATCATCGCAAAAACTTTTTATCTTTCAAAAAAAAACAAATAATGAAAACCATTTACTCTTTTTGCCCTTTACATATATTTTATGTGACATGGTTAATGTTTCTCAAAATTTGAATCACCAAAATATGCTTTTATTAACGCATGTAACGTCTTTCTTCAATTCATCATACATCATCGTTATTTCACAAAAAATACAAAAATCCTCACATTGCATGCTATTCATCTCATTTAGGTTTGCCGGGAATTGTAAGAGGCTCGAAAGTTTTGTCATAAGCAAGGCGATATGGGATCAAACTGTGAAGCAATCCAAACTCTGAACTACCCTATAGTAAAACAGCCTAATCTGACAAGTCTAAGGGAATGTGCTGGTCGATTGCCGCCCATCGAGCGCAGGTCTTTTGATAGAGTGTATGGGAAGATTATTATGTTACTACAATTGGACGTGCAAACGGAGGCCATTGCCGCTTTGAGCCAGTTCTACGACTCTTCATTAAGGTGCTTCACCTTCAAAAATTTCCAGATGGCACCTACCCTGGAAGAATATACACAGATCTTCGGCTTTCCTCAACAAGACAATGGACCCTACCAGTATCAGGGACAATACTACACAGATGAGAAACTCGCCTCAATGTTACAAACCAGCAAAGAGAACTTGAAGCTCCGGAAGAAAAATCGAAATGGCATTGCAGGATTCCCACAAGAGTATCTGGAAAGCCAAATGGAATCCTTCGCCGACGCTAGAAATTGGGGTCCTTTTAAGCATGTGTTAGCTTTGACTATCTTTGGCATTGTCCTATTTCCACGCCTTGAAAGATATGTGGACACAACAGCTATTGGCGTCTTCTTATCCTTCAAGGATCCGATTCCAGCCATGCTTGCAGACACTTACTGTACTTTCACTCATTATAGTGAGTTAAGAGGAAAGAGGATATCCTGCTGCCTGCACGCCTTGTATGTTTGGCTTCTCACCCATGCTTTCGTTAACAAAGTTAGAGTAGAAGGCCCAATTGAAGATGCCAGAGGGTGTGAGGTGAAGACAATGAACACTAGTGAATGGTTGCAAGTGCTAGGGGGCCTTCATGAATACAAGGTTCGTTGGCACCCATCATGGTGGAAAGATAGGCCCGCAGTAGTTTTTCGATGTGGAAACTTTCAAAACGTCCCGCTCATGGGGACAAGAGGATGCATAAATTACAATCCTTCTCTAACTCTAAGACAGCTGGGGTACCCCATGCGAAATCCGCCCACCGAAGTCATGTTAATCCCTTTTTACCTCCATGAAGGAAGCCCAAAAGAGGTTGACATGCTCCGGAAGATTTCTCAAGCGTGGGATATGGTCGTCCGCAAAGGACAAGAGCTTACTAAGAGGAGCGGCGATAAGGAAACCACCTTTCGTCAATGGCTCCAAAAGAGGATCCAAGACACCCGATTGCCTTACCAAAGTGCACTACGGGTGGAGGAAGAAATACTTGAACCTACCCTTCCCACTGTCGAAGATTTAGATAAGCTTAAAATGGCATTGTCAAAAGCCGAGGAAGAAAAGAAGGGCTTGCAGGCAGAGTTAGAGAAAGTGCTCCTAAAAAACCATAAATTGGAGGAAGAGAACGCAAGTAAGTCAGTGGCCATTGAAGACAGCCGCAAGCAGCTCAAGATCGAACAAAAGAACAAACTAGAGGTTCAAAAGTACCTAAGAGGGGCGAAAGAGGAAATAAAACGTTGCAACCTGAAAATGAACCAAGCCATCGATGATACATACAAGTGGAAAAAGTTATGGGAAGAATCAATGATGGCTGAAAAGACCGCACAGAGCCTGCTAATGGTATCAAAGAGAGAGTCCCGGATGATGGCAGCCGAGTTTGAAGAGCAAGTGAAAAGTATCAAGCAGGATAAAGATACCATTGAAGAGATACTCCGAGAATACCAACAAGCCTTGAGAAGGGAGCATGAAAAATCTGATGAGCTGAACGACCATATCAGATATCAAGAGGAGGTCTACCACCAGTTGAAGACAGAAAGCATCTATTGGGAGAACCGCTTCGTGGAGTTGGTCAGCAGGATAGAAAACCATGAAGCCTTCATAGAGTTGAAGAATGAAAGCTTATACTGGAAAGACAAATTCTCAAAATTGGCATGGCTGGCCAATCGAGCTATCACGGGAATCCCCAAGCGTCTAAAGGAGGCTAACGCGGCAATGCACCCGTTTAACACCCCGGTCCAAGTTTCCGAATTCATGGAGTTTTGCGAGGTTCTGATTGCCGAACTCTGGGAGAAGGCTGGCAGCACTACTAGTAGAAAAAAGGGGAGGAGTGGAAAAATGAAAGCCATATGTATTTAAATTTGATGAACATTGTACTTTTCTTTTTGAAGCTTTATTTCCAAAATGTTGTACTTTCCTCCATCAATGAAGTTTGTTTGTCTCACATGCTGATCCTCTATCTTGAAAATATTGTGGAACTTTAATCTGTGTACTTATGACAAATCAGGATGCGCTTGCAATTCCCGACCTAAAACAATAAGACTCATGCACACATGCATCATTCGCATTTTCATCCATTCATATACTCATACATATACTCATACCATGTGTCCCACCAACAGAGAGTAAAAGACAAGCTGGTGCATCGACATCGCTATTGGACTCGCTCTCAGGCCAGAAACATGGAAGAAAACTAGGACAATCCGCCTCAAGATATCCCGGATCAAGGCAATCAACCTCAAGACCTAGGCAATCAAGAGCTTATGGCAGAAATAGATGGGATGAAAGAACAGATGGCTGAAATCTTAAAGGTCTTACAATCTTTGAGGGACAAAGACACAAGTGAAGATGTCTCTGCTGGGAACACGGAAAATCAAGTTACCAACCCTCCTCCTGGACTCGGGATCCCGCATACAGTACCCCCCACTGGGACTAATAACCAGGGTTACATATGGCCTCCTTACGGACTTCCACAAGGTTACACACCTCCGACAGTCGATGCTAGTCCAGAAGACGGTCCCTCAGGAGTCGCGGGCCAACAACAGCTTACACCAACGGGTCACGATGGTAATCCGGGGGCACCACAAGTTCAAAACCCGACCCCCGTCGTCATACCACAAAGACTCCCACTTGGCTGCCCTCCACCGCCGATAGTTGACGCTCAAGCTCAGGGTTCCAACCTCAGGAATCCCACTCATTCACATACCCCAAATGTGAACCCAGCCATAGTTCCGATGATCCATCCTTACTATGGTATGAGTGGGCTCCCTCACAATTACTCTATGGAGAACCCTCAAGCCAAAGACAAACTACAAATGCTTGAGGAAAGGTTGAGAGCAGTCGAGGGATCCAATGTTGGTGCGAGAGATGCTTATGACTTGTGCCTCGTCCCTAACGTAGTCATCCCTCCAAAATTTAAGGTGCCAGACTTCGACAAATACAGAGGGTCGACTTGCCCTGTAAGCCACTTAACCATGTACTGCAGGAGGATGGCGGCGTTTGCTCACGACGACAAATTGCTCATTCACTACTTCCAAGATAGTCTGTCTGGGGCAGCTTCGAGCTGGTACATGCAATTAGAACGTGCCCATATCAGATGCTGGAAAGACCTAGCCGATGCATTTTTGAGGCAATACAAATATAACATTGACATGGCTCCCGATAGAACACAGCTGCAGAGCATGACGAAGAGAGACAATGAGTCCTTCAAAGAATATGCCCAACGCTGGAGAGGTTTGGCTCCACAGGTGATACCACCTTTGTTAGAAAAAGAGATGGTATCAATGTTCATGGATACTCTTCAATCACCTTTCTACGACAGGTTGATTGGGAGCGTGTCTTCGAACTTTTCAGATATGATCGTCATCGGAGAAAGATTAGAGAATGGATGGAGAAACGGGAAGATTGCATATAACTCCGCTGGAACCAGCAATCAGAAAAAGCCCTTCCCAGGTTTCCCTAAAAAGAAGGAGGGCGAAGCTAATGCCATCTCTGGATCCGGAAAGCCTCCCTACAACAACCCTCGACAGACTTTACAAATACCTACTCAAACACCACAAGCCCCACCTCACCAAGTCAACCCAGGCTATAGACCACAAAACTACCAAGAAAGAAAGCCTGCCAATTTCGACCCAATACCCATGTCATACACCGACCTATTCAATCACCTCATCAGTCACAACTTGATCACTCCCCGTCCAATGAGACCCCTTCAACCTCCTTTCCCTAGGAGCTATGACCCAGAGGCTAGCTGTGGATTCCACGCTGGGGCAATTGGCCATTCAACAGAAAATTGCAAGGCATTGAAATATGTAGTACAAGACTTAATTGAATCTAAATGGTTAAGCTTCGCAGAAGATGGTCCGAATGTTGCCACTAACCCTCTGCCGGGGCACGGGAAACCCTCCGTCAATGCCATTGAGAATGTTGAGGAGCAATTATTGGTCAGAAAGGTGGAGGACATTGTCACACCCCTGGACCTCATCCATGCTAATTTGTGTCACTTCGGAATCATTATGAAGGGATGTACCAAAAAGGGCTCGTGTGCTGATCCCCTTTGTGTCGGGGCCTGTGAAGCATTCAAACCCATCCTGCAAAACTTATTAGACCGACACATAATACAAATAGGTCTTCAAAAGAAAGAGGAAGGCGTGTCGACTCTCCAGTCAAGCATCGACCAGAGCAAGAGTATCCGGAAACCACTGGAAATCCATTACAAAAAGGACACAAAGCTAACCACCGTTGTGCCTAAACCAATCACTATTCAAGTGCCAGTCCCTTTTCCCTTTAAAAGCACCAATGCAGTCCCGTGGAGTTACGATGTGAAAGTTCAGACTACCCCTGATGTCATTAACATCTCAGGGACCGGTGGGATGACTCGAAGTGGGCGTTTCTATACCCCTGGAGGGCCTAGTGAGGACAGAACAAAAGAAGGGGAGGAAAGAGCCCGTAAGGGCAAAAGCATAGAGCAGGAACCTGTCGATAAAAATGCGGGAAAGAAGACGTTATCCGAGCAAGAAGCCAGTGAATTTCTGAAGCTTATGAGACAAAGTGAGTATAAGGTGGTTGATCAACTGAACCAAACTCCCGCAAAGATATCTCTGTTGTCATTATTGCTCAGTTCTGATGCCCATCGTGCAGCATTGACAAAAGTATTGAATGAGGCCCATGTCGCTCATGACATCTCCGTCGGCCAATTTGATGGGATCGTCAGAAACCTTGTTGCAAGTAATTATCTCACCTTTACTGATGATGAGATTCCAACTGAAGGAAGGGGGCACAACAAGGCCCTACACATATCTGTGAAGTGTGGAGATTACTCTCTTGCTCGGGTACTTATTGACAATGGTTCATCTTTGAATGTATTACCCAGATCAACCATGGAGAAATTAGATGTGGACTGTTCATACATGAGACCAAGCTCCATATTAGTCAGGGCCTTTGACGGATCAAAAAGGGAAGTCATCGGAGAAATGGAATTACCTGTGCAAGTAGGTCCGGAGCACTTCGTGGTGACCTTCCAGATAATGGACATTGCCCCATCCTACAGTTGTCTCTTGGGGAGGCCATGGATCCACTCGGCAGGGGCAGTTCCCTCTTCTTTACACCAGAAGCTCATGTTCATAGTCAACAATAAGCTGGTGGTTATTTTCGGTGAGGAAGAAATGCTGATAAATAAGTCCGCTCCCACTCGTTACATTGAGGCTGCTGAAGAGTCTCTCGAGACTGCCTTCCAAGCATTGGAAATCGCCAATACATCTGCTATGTTAGAACCCAAGCTATCCACAACTGCCGTGATGGTTGCTAAGTTCATGTTAGGAAAAGGCTACCAAGCTGGAGGAGGCTTGGGAAAAACCGGACAGGGGATCCTGACGCCAATACAGCCAGAGGAGAACAAAGATAGGCATGGGATAGGATATCGGCCCAATCGCACTGACAATAGAAGGATTGTGGAGGAAAAGAAGGAGCGGAGGTTAGCCAGGCTTGAGGATAGGGTGCCAAATACGAAGAGGATCACCATCTGCGACATCAAGGAAAGCTTTCGGAGTGCGGGAATGTTGAACCCCAATCAGATCGCCGCAGTTGAGGACGGTCTAAACGCCGAAGAAGGCGTCGTCAGTCTTGTACGCCCTTGTCCTGCAAACAAAAAGCTCAAGAATTGGGAGATCGTTGATTTTCCTGTGGTTTTTAGTTCAAAGTAATGTTTCTATAATGTAACCCTCTGGCTCTGCCCAAGGCCTTAGGATATTTCATTCGGGCACGCATGTTTTCCTTTCAGTATTAATATCAATGCAACGTTATTTCAGTTCCCAATAAACCCTCGTTTTTCTTTTCTTGTTACATTCGCTTCTTATTTTCTTTCTTTCGTTTTTATTCCGTTAATTTACACCAATGCAGATCCGAAAAAAATGTCTTTGAAAATAACAACGCCAATAATCCATATTGTAACTTTGATCACCCCATCAATCAAACTGAGGAAGATGTTGAGGATAATTGGGAAACCCCTCCAGAGTTAATGAGAATGATGGAACAAGAGGAAAAAATAATCGAACCCCACGAGGAATCAACTGAAACGATCAACTTAGGCACGGAAGAAGACAAAAAAGAAGTCAACATTGGCATCACATTGAAAGACAGCGAGCGAGAGAAATTGGTTAGGTTGTTGTTTGACTATGTTGACGTCTTCGCATGGACATACCAAGACATGCCTGGACTGGACCCCAACATAGTCGAGCATAAGTTACCGGTAAAACCAGAATGCCCGCCGGTAAAACAAAAGTTAAGAAGGATGAAACCAGAAATGTCGCTGAAAATCCGAGACGAGGTTAAGAAACAGTTCGATGCTGGGTTTCTAGCAGTAGCAAAATACCCTCAATGGGTAGCCAATATTGTACCGGTCCCAAAGAAAGACGGGAAGGTTCGGATGTGTGTTGATTATCGAGATCTGAATAGAGCTAGTCCCAAAGATGACTTCCCTTTGCCTCACATTGATGTCCTGGTAGATAGCACAGCACAACACTCTCTGTTCTCCTTCATGGATGGATACTCCGGATACAACCAAATTAAGATGGCCCCCGAAGACATGGAGAAAACCACCTTCATCACTCTCTGGGGAACCTTCTGTTACAAAGTAATGCCATTCGGACTGAAGAATGCTGGTGCAACGTACCAAAGGGCAATGGTCGCATTGTTCCATGATATGATGCATAAGGAAATAGAGGTTTACGTGGATGACATGATTGAAAAATCCAAGACTGAAGAAGAGCATATCGTCAATCTGTAAAAACTCTTCGAACGTCTCAGGAAGTTCAAACTCAGATTAAACCCTGCCAAATGCACTTTCGGTGTAAGATCGGGAAAGCTGTTGGGTTTCATAGTCAGTCAGAGGGGAATAGAAGTAGATCCAGCCAAAATACGAGCAATACTAGAAATGCCGGTACCAAGTACTGAAAAAGAAGTTCGTGGTTTCCTGGGAAGATTGAACTACATCTCTAGGTTCATATCGCAGCTAACATCTACATGCGAGCCTATCTTCAAGCTTTTGTGCAAAAACCAAGAAACAAAGTGGAATGATAATTGCCAAGAAGCCTTAGAAAAGATCAAGAAGTACCTCCAAAATCCACCGATTCTGATGCCGCCTGTGCAGGGAAGACCTCTCTTCCTGTATCTAACAGTGCTAGACAAATCAATGGGTTGTGTACTGGGGCAACATGATGAATCGGGAAAGAAGGAACATGCCATCTACTATCTAAGCAAGAAATTCACCGAGTGCGAGACAAGATACTCATTGTTGGAAAGAACGTGTTGTGCTCTGGCCTGGGCTACACGTCGTTTGAGGCAGTATATGCTGAGCCACACGACTTGGTTGGTATCTAAAATGGACCCAGTCAAATATATTTTTGAAAAACCCGCACTCACAGGGAGGATCGCTCGCTGGCAAATGCTATTATCTGAATATGACCTTTTATATGTCACCCAAAAAGCAATCAAGGGTAGTGCATTGGCTGAGTACTTGGCACACCAGCCCATCGAAGATTACCAATCAATGCAGTGCGATTTCCCAGACGAAGATATAATGGCTCTATTCGTAGAAGGGAATCCTCCGGACAACAAAAGGTGGAGAATGTTATTCGACGGCGCTTCTAATTTATACGGGCACGGGGTCGGAGCTGTACTGATCTCTACTGCACCAACAACATTGCAGTATATGAAGCGTGCGTCCTAGGCATCAAAGCAGCCCTTGAATGGAAAGTCAAAAGACTCGATGTATATGGGGACTCAGCTTTAGTCATCCATCAGACAAAAGGTGACTGGGAAACCAGGGATTCCAAATTAACTCCTTATCATGATCACATCCCAAAGATGGTTGAACAAAAAGAGATCACTTTCCATCATCTCCCTCGCGAAGAAAATCAGTTGGCCGATGCTTTGGCGACTTTGTCATCAATGTTCAACATCAATAACGACAAGAGTCTGACATTCATCCGAATCCAACATCGAGACCTACCGGCACATCATTGTGTGGCAATCGAAGAAGAGCCTGACAGTAAACCTTGGTATTACGATATCAAGCACTATATCACAAACAGAAAATATCCTCCTGGTGCCACTGAGAATGATAAGAGGACACTTAGGAGGCTGTCAATGGGTTTCTTCTTAAATGGGGAAGTGCTTTACAAGAGAAATCATGATATGGTCCTCCTCAGATGTGTAGCAGAAGAAGAAGCAGAAAGAATTATGAAAGATGTCCATGAAGGCTCGTTCGGCACCCATTCTAATGGGCACACCATGGCAAGGAAAATCCTAAGGGCTGGCTACTACTGGTTGTCAATGGAGACTGACTGCTTCAACTACGTCAGAAAATGCCACAAATGTCAAATCTATGCCGACAATATCCATGTACCACCTGCCTCTCTGAATGTCCTAACAGCACCATGGCCATTCTCGATGTGGGGAATGGATGTCATCGGTCCCATCGAACCTAAGGCATCAAACGGACATCGTTTCATTCTTTTCGCTATTGATTATTTCACCAAATGGGTCGAGGCCGCTTCTTACGCCAGTGTAACAAAATCAGTGGTTGTCAGGTTCATAAAGAGAGATTTGATTTGCCGCTACGGTCTTCCGAATAAGATCATCACGGACAATGGGACCAACCTGAACAATAAGATGATGAAAGAGTTGTGTGACGACTTCAAAATCCAGCATCATAATTCCTCCCCATACCGTCCAAAGATGAATGGGGCAGTTGAAGCAGCAAATAAGAACATAAAGAAGATCGTGCAAAAGATGGTAGTGACCTTCAAAGACTGGCATGAAATGTTGCCCTTCGCTTTGCACGGGCATCGGACCTCTATCCGCACTTCAACAGGGGCAACACCATTCTCACTAGTATATGGGATGGAAGCAGTTCTTCCCATCGAGGTGGAAATACCCTCCCTGCGAGTGCTAATGGAAACAAAATTGGAGGAAGCAGAATGGGTTCAAGCTCGTCTGGATCAGTTGAAACTCATAGAAGAAAAGAGAGTAGTTGCTTTGTGTCATGGGCAGTTGTACCAACAAAGAATGAAAAGGGCTTATGATAAAAAAGTGCGCCCCCGTCAGTTTCAAGAAGGAGACCTCGTGCTCAAGAAGATGTTGCCTATCCAAAAGGATTCCCGTGGAAAATGGACCCCTAACTATGAAGGACCTTATGTGGTAAAGAAGGCCTTCTCTGGAGGAGCATTGATTCTCACAAAAATGGACGGTGAAGACCTCCCACTCCCAGTGAACTCGGACGCAGTCAAGAAGTACTATGCCTAAAGAAATATATGGAAAAAAGAGAAAGATGAGCCAAGCAAAAATAAGCTCGCTAGGTCGAAAACCCGAAAGGGCGGCCTAGGCAAAAATTAGAGCGACCCGGTGGACTGAAAACTCTAAAGAGCAGTCCAGGCAAAAATTAGGGTCAGCAGTTGGACTTTGAGCTACAAAGGCAGTCAATACCTCCGAAAGTTGGATAATGAATGCTCAAAAGTATGTTAATGGGCGATTGGCGTTATTACTTCAAAGATACAAACAATCAAAAGATCAGCTTTCCTTGTTTTCTTTTTCTTCTCTTTTTTGTAGTTTAAACTCCCAATGTAATTTTCAGCCAGCGCAACCTTCTGCGCATTTGTTATCCATTTGAATATTAAACACTTCCTTTATTCTCTCATTTCCCTATTATCGTAAAAATAACGTTCATGGTAGACGGTACTGAATTGCGAAACGTGTGCATGATCACACGCATTATAATCATTGCGAAATTTCTAAAAATCACAAAAAGAGATGATCCCTCATAAAGTTGCAAAAAGGACAAATGCATAATATCATCAGTAAATCTTAATAACCCGCACTTTGGCACCACTGCTTGAGGCAACCCTCGTATCCCATATCGAGAGTCACGTGAGTTGATGATACCAGCAAAGTCAAGAAAGAGCAAAAGAGCATAAAGAGCTAAAGAGCAAAAAGAGCAAAAGAGCAAGAAAAGAAAATGAAAAAAAAGAAGAAGACCAAGAACAAAAGCCAAAAATAAAATCATTCCACATTTCATTCATCATGTCATCAATTACTTAACTACATGCGCGCATGCATCATTCATTGCAAGTGACTGTTGAGGTAATTTTAGTATGTATCGTTAGCACCATTTCTTCAGACCCCCAGCGGTCCTTCAGAGCCCAGGCGCTCCTTCAGACCAACAATGGTCCTTCAATCCAGATCGCACGTCGCGTTATCGAGCAACCGACGGATCATCCGGCCCCAGGCCCTTCAGACTAGCTGTGTCCGCCTAAAAAACACAGTGCACGTCCTTCGTGGTTATATCAGTTCCGGACCTGACTAACCCTAATGGCCGCTCGAAAAGAGGCCACCCCCAGACCGTATTACTAGTACCATAAGCTAGTTGCGCTCCTTCAGACACATCGGTCACTCAGGCTTAGGCATGCCATTCAGACCCCGACGGTCCCTCAGTCGAACGCAAGTCGATGCACCAAGCATTGATTTTGAACTAGACCTTCAGAGCCCCAGTGCTCCTTCAGATCCCCAGCGATCCTTCAGATCCCCAGCGATCCCTATTTACTTTCTGTCTAAAGCAACCCAGTTTTCATAAGTTTCAAAAAAAAACAAAAAAAAAACCTCAGTCTGGACAAAATTAGTGTCTTTCTATCTTTATTTCTATTTTCCTCGAGAAATTTGGAACCCCTCCGATTTCCTAGCAAAATATAAATAAAGAGGGGCAGCTGTAATACCCTAATTTTGTCCTATCCAAAAATAAGAAATTTTATTTATTTTTAATAAAAATAATAATCTTTTTTTATTATTATTTTCATGCCTTATATCATTTTATTTTAGTTGCCACAAGTTTTAAACCAAAAAAGTATATTAATTAGAAGTGAAGAAACAAAAAATAAGCAAAGGAAGAAATGGAGGGGGGTCTATTAAAAAAAATGAGGTGCAATCAGGATTGGGCCATCAGAAACCCAACCCAACCAAAAAAACTAGCCCAATTCGCCCCAAACCCTAATTCCTATCCAACCCATGACCCAACTCCTCCTAACCCTAATTACTATCCAACCCATACCCATTTCCCCTCCACAAAACCCTAATTCGGCCACCCCCCCCCCCCCTTTACCCTAAAAATCATCCACATTCAATCCCCCCCTTAACCCTAAAATCAAGCCACATTCATCCCACTCCCCCCTCCTCAATATTCGACCCCACCCCCCTTTTTTCCTCCTTGAAAATTACATTCTCCCTTCCACACTCCACCTTTCCTCTTTTCTCTCAATTCCACTTCCCCAGACTTCCCACTTCCCCATTTTCCCTTCCCCATACACGTTTCCCCCTTCTCTCTTTCTTCCCAACGGCTCCATCTCTCTCTCTCCCCAATCTCACGCCTATCTCTCTCTCTCTTTCTCCAACTCACACTCAACCTTTCCCTCTCTCCCCCATCCTACGACTCTTTCTCCCTCACACTCTCACACACTTCACTTCATCATTTCTCCTACTCACACACTTCTCTTTCTCTTTCACTCATCCTCCCATTCCCCCACTCTCCCATCTCCACGCATACCCCTCCCCACCAAACCCTTAAACTCCATTTTTTTCTCCTCACATCATTCTCTCTCACTCACGGATTCACTCTCCTTTCTCACACAAAAAAAAAGAAAAAAAAAACCATCATTTCTCTTCCTCTGCCATGCCCATACCCCTTTACCCCCTTTTGCATACCATCAAAAACTGTACAAGGCATGTTGAAGATGAAGTCAGAAAAACGAAAGAAAAGACACCCCCTTTTTGTATAAATAGGGGCCACAACCATGAAGCAAAAGAGGATTTTTTTTTTGGAGAGAAAGGAAGAAGAAGAGAAGATTTTTCGAAAAAAAAGAAGAAAAAGGATAGTCTAGGTTTTGTTTAGAAAAAGAGAGTTTGGGAGTTTTTTGTTCACTGTATTCTTCTTCTCCCTTTCACAAATTTTATTTTTTTTAGTTTCAAATTCTGTTGTATTGAGGAAATCCGAAGAAAAAAAAAACTTCTCCTTCAACATTTCCAGATTTTTTCTTTGTTTAAGGTATTGTAATGTAATATTTTATTTAATTATTGCTGTTTTATTTTTTTTAGTTGCTATAACTTTGTTCATGTAAATAAATATTGTTGCTGTTTTTATTTTATTTTTAATATATTGTTGCTGTTTTTTTTTATTTATTTTTGTTACTGTAAATTCGTAAATTCTTTTTTTAGATATTATTGTTGCTGTTTTTTATTTAAATATTGTTGCTGTTTTTATTTTATTTTTAATATTGTTGCTGTTTTTTTTTATTTAAATATTGTTGCTGTTTTTTATTTAAATATTGTTGCTGTTTTTTATTTAAATATTGTTGCTGTTTTTATTTTATTTTAATATTGTTGCTGTTTTTTTTATTTTTGTTGCTGTAAATTCGTAAATTCCTTTTTTTAGATATTATTGTTGCTGTTTTTCTTATTTAAATATTGTTGCTGTTTTTTTTTAAAAAAATTGTTGCTGTCATGTTTTTTAGATTTTATTATTACTGTTTTTTCATTTAGTTGCTGGTTTTTTATTTAATTTGGTTGCTGTTTTTATACATATTAAAATGTTGCTGTTTTTTATTATTTAAATTGTTGCTTTTTTTATTTAAATATTAATGTAATTTTCGGATTAAAATAAAATATTAAAAAAAAATAATTTAAAAATAAATGGTTACTAATACCACTGCCTTCTCTAAAAAAAATAATAATAACAATAATCATCTTTTAAACAAAAAAAAACAGCAAAAGGCACCTTTTTCATAACCATGACAATTATTTCAAAAAAAAAGAGAACATTTCTTTATAAATTCGCAAATCTTTTTCTCACCGAATGTTTCCTTCTAACGTAGGTAGTAATCAAACCCAAACCGTTTTTTTTAAATAAATTAACGAACCAATCAGTCAAAGAAAGGTCAAACAATCGTTTTTCTTTTAGCGTCAAACCGCTATTCGCACCCCCCACATTTTAGTAATACGGCACTCCCCGCTTTCAACCCAACTTTTGCGCAAGGGCCCAGAAACCCAAACAATGTTGTTTTGGGCTGATACTAAGCACACCCCCCATTTTTGATACAATATCCCTGTTGCTCGCACCCCCTTTTTACTATTACCCATTCCGCTTTTATTTACACCATAATGTTTCCAAACCGTCTTTTCTTTCTTTCAAACAATCCAACTCACAAAAAAATATAGGTTGTTACTAATGGTCACTCTGAGCTTAGCTTGTTTGACCGATAGGGCTAACCTTCTTTTTTAAAAACGGATTAGTAGCGGTGATCACTCTGAATTTATTCGTTTGATCATCGCAAACACCCGCCTAAACTTCAAGAAATTTTCAGTTAATAGAATACAAACGTAATCTCAACTCCCTTTCTAAAAAAAAGGTCACGCTTCCCAGTAAGTTTTTTTCGACCAAAACGCTCGATCACAAACCGAGTATTTATAGCGGTCACTCTGGGCCCCGCTCGTTTGAACGCTGTAAACACTTTCTTTTTTCGAATAAGCCATTAGTGGTGACCACTCTGGATTTATCTGTTTGGTCACCATGAACGGCCTCTAGTTTTCGCAAACTTTTCAAAAATAAAAAATACCAACACACAAATATTTTCTACCCAAGAACTACGTAGCTTTGATTTCTCCATCGCACCTGGAGATACGTAGGAGCGGGGGCCCACTCCTGTCAAGCGCAAAAAAACCAATTTTTTTTATTAAGTCTTCCTTTCCGTTCTTTTTTTCGTAATTAATAAAGAGGGTAAATTAAAATGTTTTCCTTAAACTAATTTTTCTACACATTAAATTAAAAGGTAACCTTTTTTAGGATGTTGCGGGGTGCTAGTACCTTCCCCGCACTTAATCGACCCCCGAACCCAAAAACAAAGGTTTTTTCAATGTTTTCCTAAAAATAAATATTGATGGCGACTCCATTGTTCAAAAACAACGAAGAATCCCTCCTCCGGATTTTTCGGTCGCTACATGTGCTTCCTTAAAACATGAGGAAATCGATTATGTGCTTCCTTAAAACATAAGAATCGATTATGTGCTTCCTTTAAAACATGAGGAAATCGATTTTATGCTTAGATGTATGAAAAGAATAATCGATTCTTAGCTCGACGTTAGTATAGGAGCAAATCGATTATGTGCTTTATGTATTAAAGGGGAAAATCGATTATGCACTTTAAAAAGGAGTAGGAAATCGATTTTGGTCTTAGGAAGGAAGTCATGATTTCACAAAATGGTTTTTATGTTTACGTGCCTTACCTATGCATGCATGCATTTAGAAAACAGTGAAGGCAATGAGACTGTGAGATGAGCTGACCCTCAGAAGCGGATTACAATATATCCTAGGACATGACCCAAACCCTAGAGACTACCCTTATTTCTTGAGACTTGCTTGCCTTGGATTTCCGCTTTGAGCACATCATCAAAACCTAACCTCCTTGTCATTTTGACTTCGGTCCATTTGTCACTTTGACTTTGATCACTTCATCATCACTATGTCTTAACCACTTCTTCATCAAAACTTAACCTGCAAACACAAGATATCCACAGAGGTGGATGCGGAGAGCTTTGAAAAAGCGCTTGCCCAGATTGCATGTCGTGATTCACCCTTCCCTGTCTCCATACCAGGAGGTTCTGAGTGTGGATCACACTGTGGAAGGAGGGAAAATCGTCAAGGTCAAACCCGACTCTGGGGATCGCGAAATTGTTTACCCGCGTCCATCCCCTGCCTGATTTGCGAGTAGGAGTATTTTTCCTGTAGGTTAGTTTTTGGGTTCCGGGTGGAACCGGAGTTTTGGCTTGTAATATTTTGTAGCCTTTTTGAATTTGAGGACCCAGCCGTATCCGGGGTGACTTGTAATATTTACTTAATTTAATTGCCCGCAATTCCGGTTTTATTTACCTCGGCTGCGTTTTACTCCTTTCGTTAAATTTATGCACTTGCGTTTTAATTCGCTCAAGTGGTGGACGTCGCCTTCAAGGTAGTTTACCGGGACTCGGCCCAGATCGAACTCGCCCTTCAGGGTTGTGGCTACCTCGGCCATCGATAATGTCGGTAAACACCGTCCTTTGTCAAAGCGTTCTCGGTGTACACCGTTCTTCGTACAAAAGGAATGATAACATTAGTATATCATCGGTATATACCGTATTTCGTCAAGAGAAATGATAACATCGGTATACACTGTTCTTCATTCAAAAGGAATGATAACATTAGTATATCATCGGTATACACCGTATTTCGTCAAAAGAAATGATAACATCGGTATACACCATTTTTCACCAAAGTGCAGGTTAACTGTAGTATTTCTTCAATTTGGTGGCATTCCAAGTCCTTGGGATCGCTTTTTCGACCAAGGTCTCTAACTCGTAAGCGCCATTAACGATCTTAGATGCGACTCGGTAGGGTCCTTCCCAATTTGGGGCGAGTTTGCCTTAGGCGGCGTTCTTTAAGCCGACGTCGGCTCTTCGGAAGACCAAATCGCCGACTTCAAAATCCCTCGGGATAACTTTTGAGTTATACCGGGCTGCTACCCTTTGCTTGATCAGTGCTTCTTTAAGGGAGGCTTGGCCTCGGACTTCGTCGATGAGGTCGAGGTTCTCTTTTAACGCCCGATTGTTGTCCTTTGGTGATTTTGAGTGGAGGGTTCTCCAACTTAACTCTCCAATCTCGACCGGGATTACAGTTTCGCTCCCGTATGAGAGTCGGAAAGGAGTTTCACCCGTGGAACTTTGGGGGGTGGTTCGGTAGGCCCATAGCACATAGGGTAACTCCTCACACCATTTGCCTTTGGCTTCATCCAGTCGCTTTCTTAGTCCATTGAGGAGTACCTTGTTTGCAGCCTCGGCCTGACCGTTGGTTTGAGGGTGCTCCACCGAGGTGAACCGGTGTTTGATTTGAATGTCGAACATGAGCTTTCTGAAACCTTTATCGGTGAACTGAGTTCCGTTGTCGGTGATTACTACCTCGGGGATCCCGAATCTGGTCATTATATTCTGCTGAAGAATTTGATACAGTTCTTTGCGCTGATAATGGCTAAGGGCTCGGCCTCGATCCATTTTGTGAAATAGTCTACAGCTACTATTAGGTACTTGACCTGGCCCGGGGCGGTTGGGAAAGGACCTAGGAGATCGATTCCCCACCACGCGAAAGGCCATGGCGAGGTTAGGTTTGTAAGCTCGGCAGGAGGTGCTAAATGGACACTGGCATGGATTTGGCACTTGCACTTGGGTTAGCAACTCTCGCACTTGGGTTAGATACCTTTGCAGGGTTGGTTCCTTGGCTTCGTATTGCTTGCCCATCTGGGAGACCACCAGTAAAGAGTCGGTGTTCAAGGTGACCCAAGTAACTCGGAGGTCAAGGGCAAGGCGGAGACCTGCTATGCACGCCCCATATTCGGCTTGATTGTTTGAAGTGGGGAAACCAAAAGTGAGGGACACTTCAATAACGACACCTGCCAGGCTTTCGAGCATTAACCCGACGCCACTCCCTTTTGGATTTGAGGATCCAACAACATGCAGGGTCCATAGTTCGTCTTCGGAATCGGCTGGGGTCATTTCGGCGACAAAGTCGGCAAGTACTTGAGCTTTCATCGCTAGCCTGGACTCGTACTTGATACCGAACTCCGAAAGCTCTACTGCCCACTTTATCATTCTACCCGCGAGGTCAGGCCGGTGCAAGATTTGTCGGATAGGGTAGTTGGTTCGAACCACTACCTGATGGGCGACAAAATAAGGTAGGAGGCATCGGGCTGCGATGAGGAGTGCAAACACAATTTACTCTATTTTCTGGTATCTGACGTCCGGCCCTTGCAGCGCTTTGCTTACAAAGTAGACTGGGCTTTGGTCGCCCTTAATCTCCCGAACAAGCACGGCGCCAAGCGCTTCTTCCGAGATTGCCAGGTTCAATCTCATCTTATTTTTTCTGGCTTCGGCGAAGATTTCTTCAAGGTCGGTAATGTGGAGAGGGCCTTTTTAAGCTGGGAGAGGGCCTCGTCCCGCTCCGGGGTCCATTCGAACTTCTCTTCCTTCTTGAGTAGTTTGAACAATGGGAATGATATGAATGCGGCGTTGGAAATAAACCGAGACAATGAAGCTATCATACCATTAAACTTCTGAAGCTCTTTTTTAGTGGATGGGGTACGCATCTCGATTACTACCCGACACTTATCCGGGTTGGCCTCAATGCCCCTTTCTGTGAGGTAAAAACCAAGAAACTTCCCGGCTCGGACCCCAAAAGTTCACTTTTCCGGGTTCAGTCTCATCTTGTTTTTTCTGATTTCGGCGAAGATTTCTTCAAGGTCGGTAATGTGGAGGCGCTCACTCTCACTTTTTGCGATCATGTCGTCGAGGTACACTTCTACATTACGCCCGATCTGCTTGTGAAAAACCTTGTTCATCATTCTCTAGTAAGTAGCTCCTGCGTTTTTTAAACCAAACGGCATGACCCGGTAACAAAAATTACCGAGATCAGTCATGAATGCGGTCTTCTCTTCATCGGGTAGGAACATCGGAATTTGGTTATATCCGGAGTAGGCATCCATAAAAGATAATAAGCGAAAACCTGAAGCATTGTCGACGAGACGATCAATGCTGGGAACAGGAAAGGCGTCCTTAGGACAAGCCTTATTAAGATCGGTGTAATCAACCCACATTCGCCATTTTCCATTACTTGTCTTGACAAGTACAGGGTTGGAAAGCCAAGTAGTGTACTTGACCTCCTTTACAAAATCGGCTTTAACTAAATCCGATACCGCTTTAACTACGACTGCTGCATTTTCCTTGCTTTGAGCTCTCTTACGTTGGGCGACCCACTTGGCTCCGGGGTTAACGGCCAACTGGTGACAGGCGACTTCAGGGGGAATCCCGGGCACGTCTTCTGCCGACCAAGCAAAGAGGTCGGCATTGGCCCTCAGGCATAGGGCGAGCTTCTCCTTAACTTCCTCATCAAGATTGGAACCGATTCGGACGACTTTGGCTGGATCATCCCCCAACGGGATCTCCAGGGATTCCCCATTCGGTTGTGGCCTTCTGATTCTCTTCTTAAGCTCTCGGGCGAGTTCGTCATCACTTTCTCCTTCTGAGCTGTCGGGGTCGTACCTTGCATCCATGTCCGTGACATTCACATCGGCCGACGAGTTGCTTCTTTTCTTTTTGGGGATTATCCGTGTTTCCTCTATATCTTCGGGGGAACCCCCTCCTCCACGGCCTTCCGGTCTGCTTTGACATGCAGGTAAAAACATCTTTGGGCAGATTCCAAGTCGGCATCGAGGGTAATCACTTTGTTACACAGAGAGTGAACTTTCATCTTAAGATGAACCGTCGACGTTACCGCCTCTAGCCTTCCCAAAATTTTTTACGATAATACAGTTGTAGACCGAAGGGCATGATAACACTAGGAATTTGGTTTTGACCGTTCTTTCCAGCTGCCCTTCGCCGTTGGTTACCATCAACTTCAGATGACCAAGGGGCTTGGTCCGGGACCCATTGAAGCCCGAGAGGTCGGGTCCCCTGTAGGGAGTGAGGTCTTCCTCAGCAATCTTCAGCTTCCTGACCAGATCGATGAAGATGATGTCTGCCGAGCTTCCTTGATCAACCAGGATTCTTCTCACCTCATGATTTGCCATCACCGCTCTGATCAGAAGTGGTATGTTCTTGTTGGGCTTGCCATCGAGCAAATCCCGATCGCCAAATGCTAAGAGAGGTCGGGTTGGGAATGAGGGCATTGCTGATGTGGAAGTGGAACTCATGATCTCTTTCCACTTTCTTTTCATGGTTTTGCCCGGATCGTCATTGGGGTAACCCCCTGAGATGACCATCAACATCAACACCGGTCGACCTTTTGACTTCCTAAAATCCCGCTCGTCTTCCGAGCTCTGCCCCTTTTCATGAGGAGCCTTACCTTTCCTCTTGGCGTTATCCTTCTCTTCCCCGACGTCTCCCTCTCGGCGAGGTGGTTTATTTACGTACTGGCTCAACTTCCCTTTCTTGATCAGATCTTCTATGTCATCCTTAGAGCGTTACAGCGATTGGTGTCATGTCTCTTACTTCGGTGATACTGACAGTATTTATTAGATCGATGGCCCGGTCTATGCGGGAGTGGATCAGGGAACTTAACCTCCATGAAGTCCGTATTCATGCAATCTGCAAGGATCCTAGCCCGGGTCTCATTGAGCTCAGAGTAATGCTGGTGACGGTTTCGAGGCCTGGGCTTGCCATCGTTTCGGGTCTCCTTCTCATTCCGAAGCTCCTTTTCACCCCGAGGTTTTGGTGTTCTGGGGTCGGCATCCTTCCTTCTTGCGGTCACTCCTTCTTCGTGGTCGATGTATTTCTGAGATCACTGGAGGAAATCGGCAAGCGACTCAGTCTGATTGACTCCGACATCAATCTGGAAAACACTTCCCTCACGGAGGCCGGCCTTCATGAAATATAGCTGGAAAGAGTCATCGAGGTTTCGGACCTGGGCGGCTTCTCTATTGAACCTCTCGATGTAGTCTCGGAGCGACTCATTTTCTCCTTGTCGAATCGCCTGCAGGACCTTGAGAGATTTCGGCTTCATTTTGGAGTGGGCAAAATGGGCGGAAAACGACTGGGCTAGCTGGTCCCAGGAGGATTCTGAATTTGGCTTCAGAGCTCTAAACCAGTCCAGGGCCAACTTCGCAAGAGTCAGAGGGAAAATTCGACATTTGATTTCGCTTCGGATATTTCGATACTGCATCACCGTATCGAAGTAGTCGAGGTGGCGATCCGGGTCACCGGTCCCATCGTACATCTTCAGACCTTCCGGGGGTTTCTCAAAATACCTTGGTACCGGGAAGAAATCTATCTCGGCTGTGAAGGGTCCTTTCCTCGCCGTCGACCTAGGCCTTTCGGGAGATCGTCGGGCACGACGTTCGGCAGGGGATCTTCAGGGAGTGTGGGTTACGAGCTTCATGCCTTGGAGATCTCTCCCGGCTTAAGGAGCGCCGCCTCGGAGACGAGGATGCTAAAGATGAGCTCTGACGTGGAGATCGGTGATGATGCCTCCTCCTGGCCGGAGATCGGTGACGCCTTCGACCAGACGTCCCCCTGCTGGGAGAATGACCTTGAGGAGAGGACCGGTCCAGGATGTTACGATCCCGGATCTCGGCAATTTCAGTCTCAAGCTGTGTGTAGCGTTGACTCCTTTCTTGCTCAGCCTCGGCTGGCCTAGTCAGCAACTTGACGAGTTGTTGAACAACGTCGACCGGTACCTGGATGGTCGGAGGAGGTGGCGGAAGTCGACTCGGGGCGGAACCTCTCAGGACTATTGCTCTGGACGAGTTACGCCCACGTGCCGAGCTGAGGGGGAGTGTGACTGCTACCCCTTCAGGGGTTTCTTGTTGCGGGTCCGGTCTCACTATCGCACATGAGATGTTTCTTTGACGTAAAACCGGAGTCATTGCTGACCTTGGAGATGGGAGAGGAAATGAAGTATAAGATCCTCCCACTGTGGTCGCCAATGTTCTGTACCGTACCTCTGGACGGGTTTTCGATGCTAGATACCAAGTCCGATCCGAGATAGTTGGTAGTCGCATTCCTGGTCAGTCCGAGTTTGGCTCCGATCCGGGGTGGTTGGTACCTTCAATGACACTCCGACGCTCAAGTCAGCAAGTGAGCTAATTGCAAGTTAGGTGAATGGAAAGTGTGTACCTTTAAAGCTAGTATTGAATGCTTATTTATAGGTTTTTGGGACAAAAGGGGACCATTGGATCTAGGTCTTAGATCTCCACCGTTGACTGATGGAACCTTTGGTGTTTGGGCCTTAGGCAGATTGGCCATTGAAGGCCCAATCCGTAACAATTTCTAAATTGCTTATATATCTAGGTAGGGCTGTGATATGATTATTTACTCCACCTCTAAAGCTTCAGGTCAATTGCTTGCTGTGTTAATTATTTTAAAAATACCTCAAAAAGTAGCATCAGATTTAGGCATTTCCATGCATCAAAGGTTTCCTTTTTCGTACTTTTTCAATAAATAATTTATGATTATTAAGGTTGTTAAATGACAGTAGTGAAATGTCCATTGATATGAGTTTTACAGGTCGTTTTCCTAAAGAAGTGCCGCCCTTTGTTTTCTTCTGTACCAGTAAGTTTGTATACTTTGTTTTGGAACTTCAATATTTCTATGTAGTCATATGTTTAAAGACATTATACGTTCATGTATGACTACACTCTTATTTAGACTCCACGATTATGTTTAATTTTCCTGTTTGGTTAGCTGAATAAGATGATCATTTAGGTTCTTGTATTCTTTACCAAAGGGTTAAGCGAGTAGGAAGCTAATTTGTTCCATTTCCACAAAGGATTTATCAAAGCAAGTTGAAGATTCAAAAATGGAAATGCCAAGGGAAATATTCTTAACAGACTATAAAATGCCTGACTACTACTTTAACACTGTAAGCTTATAGGAGATCTTAGACTAAGTTTTGTTTACACATTGCTAATTTTAAAATTTTATCATTTATTTTCCGTCTCATGTGTACCCATGGAACTATTGCAGGTGGATCTGAAATTTTCCTTGGAAGAAGAGAGGACAATTGTTAGTTCTAAAATTGCTGTTGTTCCTCGCATTGAAGGTAGACTAGCATAGTTTCTTGATCTTGTAACTCCAATTGGTAAAAATATATGCAGCATCATAATCTAAGTAAATTACCATTATTCATTTCTATTTTTCTTATTCTTTAAATTGCTCTGTGGTGTGATATGAAACAGGTTCTTCTCCCCCACTAGTTTTAGATGGACAAGACTTAACTTTAGTTTTGATTCAGCCGAATGGCAATGCCTTAAAGGTATTTATACCTTTTTTTTGAGTTGGGTACTTCCTACTTTAAGAACATTTGCCACCATGCTATTTTATCTAGCAAGAATGTTCACTTTCGAATTGCTGATTGTTGGAACGAATTGCTGATTGTTGGAAAGGAGAATGATTTTAGGAAGACTTTGGGAGGACGGGAGGAGGAGACTATGATTTCTAAAATGAGGGATGCTCTTTAGAACTTCTTGTTTACTTGCAAACTTGCTTGATTTTGGCTTGGTTTACAAATGACTAGCTCTCCCCTATTTATAGGCTCCAAGGAAGAGCTCTACATCAATCTAAAGAAGATTCTACACACTTCAAGTGATTGATTTTTACATACATCTAGAGAATATTCTAGACACTCCAAGAGAGAGATCTACACACTTCTCTCTACTATTTATTTAAACTATATCTTCCACCTTCTACTAATCTCTAGAATATTCTATAGACTAAGACACTAAAAACAAATGGGCCTAACACTTGATTAGTCAAATGGGCCAAATCAAGTTTACTCTCCAACACCCCCTCTTAAACTTGATTTGTCATTCCAAGTAGGCTTCTCAACTTGATAAAGTCTTCATGCTTGAGGGGCTTAGTGAAGATGTCATCTATTTGGTCTTGCGACTTAACATATTCGATCTGCACATCCTTTCTTGCTATGCACTCCCTTATATAGTGGTAGCGTGTATCAATATGCTTGCTTCGATCATGGAAGACTGGATTATTTGCTAGAGCTATAGCTGACTTATTATCCACAAAGATCATGGTCGGCTCCTCTTGCGACATCCCCAATTCCTTTAACAGATTTCTGAGCCGGACTGCATGGCAAACACATGATGTGGCTGCTACATATTTTGCTTCGCAAGTTGAAAGTGTGACTATCGGCTGTTTCTTTGACATCCAAGTGAAAGCTGTGTTTCCAATGAAGAATGCAAAACCGCTAGTGCTCTTTCCACTACAAGAAAAACTGTTTTTTTCCGGCCAGGACTTTCCGGAGGATTGACATCCGCCGAAAAATTTCCGGAGGATTGACATCCGCCGAAAAATTTCCGGCGCCTTTTAGGACTTACCGGCGGATTTTATCCGCCGAAACATTTCCCGCGGATTAGTTGGTTTTTCCGGCGGATTTTTTTCCTCCGCAACATTTCCGGCGGATTTTTAGGTCTTTCCGGCAGATTTGAGTCTGCGAAAAAAAAAATTAAAAAACATCTGCCGGTAAGGTATTTTTCGGCGGATATTTTTGAAAAAAGCGCGAGGTAAATCCGCCGGAAATGCTTGAAAATCCGCCGGAAATCCCCTGATCCGCTGGAAATCCCCTAAATCCGCTGGTAAATGACATTTTCGGCGGATTCTGCCTTTTGACCGTTTGACTTTGTTTCTTCTATATAAATCCCTTCTCCAGATGCTGTGTTTGATATGTTCGGTTGCAGGTATGATCCAATTCGTTACCCTCATTGAACGAAATGCTGGGAGGATTTCCATTCCAAAAGAGATTTGGAGACTAGAGTTGCCTGGTGATTTTTATTTTGTTTTGGAAGTTGGCCCTTGTATTCGTGGTCTCAACAACAGGCGCTATGGCAACATCCTTACTGATACGCATGCCATCTGCCAAGCGTATGGGGGTGTTGAGAGTGTGGAAGCCTCGTTAACATACTATCAGACCGGGAGCTTCAAGGTCGCCAGGATTATGCCGGCGGTTGCCTCTGATGGGAGTGGGAGTGACAGTGATACTGCGAGTGATGTTGCATCCGGCTCTGTTGTTACCCAATTGTAGTTTTTTACTGTTATTTTGTTTATCAATAATTGTAATTGAACGTCACTGATTTAGTAATGAATAAATATTGGGTTGATTATTTTTTGGTTTACAGTACCGTTTAAATTAAACAACAATTTTATTATTAAAAAGCGTCACCGTACATAAAACTCGAAATACACGAAAACGATAAAATGACAGAAACTACTGAGCTGGTGGAGTTAAACGACTAAGGATCTCAGCGACGGTCCGTGTGGTTTCCACGTACAAATGCAGATAACCCTTCCATTTAAACAGGACATAAATGGACATCATTGCTTGGACGTCATCGTCGTTCTTGACATCTGATCGTACCTTGACCAATAGAAGGACCTGGGTCGTTGAGGACCCGGGTCGTAGAGGACCTGGCTGGAACCAAGGGTCTTGGCCGCACGGAAGGACCTGGCTCGGTCGCTGATGGAAGGACCTGTGAGGAAGGACCTGGCCTGGACGATGAGGACCTGGCTGGAACCTGGGGTCTTGGCCGCACGCGGGTGGTACCTGCAATGACACTCCGACGCTCTAGTCAGTGTGATGCTTGGGCAGGATTCACAAGGTGAGATAACGTACCTGATTCTCGGGATTTGTGCTGGTTTTATAGTGGCACAGGCGCTCTGGCCATATCTTGTGGAGCACGCCAAGTTGGGCCGTGTTGGGCCTATTGGACTGTACTGGGCCTTGAGCCCACTCCGGAACAGTTGCCCCCCAAGCCTAGGTTGCCAGCGGGCGGGCTGAGGCTTGAGTCGTTGACCCCGAGTAATGTCGTAAGCGGCCGGGTTGCATTGCGCACTCGGTCTCCATCTCTTGAGGTGTGTGGTCGCCGCCACACCAAGTCACGGTCTGGCTTGAAGTCTAGGCACTGGGTCGCTCGGGACCAAAACCTATCCAGGGGTCGCTGCCCCCGTGGAGTCATGCACGGCCGACCTACCGGGAGCGACTTAGCGCAGCCTATTCGAGGCTTGACTCGTTGCCCCCTGTCTAGCCTCGCTCGGCCGACCTACAGGGAGCGACTTAGCGTAAACCGTTGGGGATGTGGTCGCTGCCACTCGTATGGGAACATGGTCGCTGCCACTCCTATTGGAACGTGGTCGCGGCCACTCACTTTGCTTGGGCCATTAGATGGCGCTCGCTTTGGGCCAATCGATGGCACTCTTAGTAGGCCGCTCGGGACCTTGGGGCCATTCGATGACACTCGTTGTAGGTCGCTCGGGATCCTACGTTCGATTTGATCAACACGGGTGATCTATTTTGGGCCAACTCGGTGGCAATCGCTTGTGTCAATGCGGTGACACCCGATGTAGGTCGCTCGGCGGCCTACGTTTGATTGTGGGTCATTCTGACCCTTGGGCCACTTCGATGGCGCTCGATGTAGGTCGCTCGGCGACCTATGCTTTGTGGGTTATTCAAACCCTTGGGCCACTTCGATGGCGCTTGATTGTGCCAACTCGGTGACACTCGTTTGGGCCAACTCGGTGGCACTCGTTGTAGGTCGGGCGCCCCACTTGAACGACCAGAAAGGGATGTAGAACGCCCGAATCTGATTTTGACTTCAACACGAAGGTTGTAGCTCTACTTCTCAGCTTTCCAACGCATGCTCACACGCCCCCATCGGGTGAAAGTGGACGAAATTATGGTCTCCGAGCTAGGCAGACCTTCTGGGTCGCTCACGGGCGACCAGCTTTTGTGCGTCCCACTTGAACGACCAGAAAAGGGTGTAGAACGCCCGAATCTGATTTTGACTTCAACACGAAAGCTGTAGCTCTACTTCTCAGCTTTCCAACGCATGCTCACACGCCCCCATCGGGTGAACGTGGACGAAATTATGTTCTCCGAGCTAGGCAGACCTTCTGGGTCGCTCACGGGCGACCAGCTTTTGTGCGTCCCACTTGAACGACCAGAAAAGGGTGTAGAACGCCCGAATCTGATTTTGACTTCAACACGAAAGCTGTAGCTCTACTTCTCAGCTTTCCAACGCATGCTCACACGTCCCCATCGGGTGAACGTGGGAGAAATTATGGTCTCCGAGCTAGGCAGACCTTCTGGGTCGCTCACGGGCGACCAGCTTTTGTGCTTAAATTCGTTTAAGCGTCTTTGGATCGTCCCTGCTCTTTAGGTCGTCCAACATCTTAGGTCACTGAACCAGCATGGTCGATGCCCGCGTCTGGGGCGGTCTTCCGTGTGGAGCCATAGTCGAAGTAGGACAGCGCTCGGGCCTCCCAATGTGGTTGCCAATTGATCGTACCTTGACCAATAGAAAGACCTGGGTCGTTGAGGACCTGGGTCGTAGAGGACCTGGCTGGAACCAAGGGTCTTGGCCGCACGGAAGGACCTGGCTCGGTCGCTGATGGAAGGACCTGTGAGGAAGGACCTGGCCTGGACGATGAGGACCTGGCTGGAACCTGGGGTCTTGGCCGCACGCGGGTGGTACCTGCAATGACACTCTGACGCTCTAGTCAGTGTGACGCTCGGGCAGGATTCACAAGGTGAGATAACGTACCTGATTCTCGGGATTTGTGCTGGTTTTATAGTGGCACAGGCGCTCTGGCCATATCTTGTGGAGCACGCCAAGTTGGGCCGTGTTGGGCCTATTGGACTGTACTGGGCCTTGAGCCCACTCCGGAACAGTTGCCCCCCAAGCCTAGGTCGCCAGCGGGCGGGCTGAGGCTTGAGTCGTTGACCCCGAGTAATGCCGTAAGCGGCCGGGTTGCATTGCGCACTCGGTCTCCATCTCTTGAGGTGTGTGGTCGCCGCCACACCAAGTCACGGTCTGGCTTGAAGTCTAGGCACTGGGTCGCTCGGGACCAAAACCTATCCAGGGGTCGCTGCCCCCGTGGAGTCATGCACGGCCGACCTACCGGGAGCGACTTAGCGCAGCCTATTCGAGGCTTGACTCGTTGCCCCCTGTCTAGCCTCGCTCGGCCGACCTACAGGGAGCGACTTAGCGTAAACCGTTGGGGGTGTGGTCGCTGCCACTCGTATGGGAACATGGTCGCTGCCACTCCTATTGGAACGTGGTCGCGGCCACTCACTTTGCTTGGGCCATTAGATGGCGCTCGCTTTGGGCCAATCGATGGCACTCTTAGTAGGCCGCTCGGGACCTTGGGGCCATTCGATGACACTCGTTGTAGGTCGCTCGGGATCCTACGTTCGATTTGATCAACACGGTGATCTATTTTGGGCCAACTCGGTGGCAATCGCTTGTGTCAATGCGGTGACACCCGATGTAGGTCGCTCGGCGGCCTACGTTTGATTGTGGGTCATTCTGACCCTTGGGCCACTTCGATGGCGCTCGATGTAGGTCGCTCGGCGACCTATGCTTTGTGGGTTATTCAAACCCTTGGGCCACTTCGATGGCGCTTGATTGTGCCAACTCGGTGACACTCGTTTGGGCCAACTCGGTGGCACTCGTTGTAGGTCGGGCGCCCCACTTGAACGACCAGAAAGGGATGTAGAACGCCCGAATCTGATTTTGACTTCAACACGAAAGTTGTAGCTCTACTTCTCAGCTTTCCAACGCATGCTCACACGCCCCCATCGGGTGAAAGTGGACGAAATTATGGTCTCCGAGCTAGGCAGACCTTCTGGGTCGCTCACGGGCGACCAGCTTTTGTGCGTCCCACTTGAACGACCAGAAAAGGGTGTAGAACGCCCGAATCTGATTTTGACTTCAACACGAAATCTGTAGCTCTACTTCTCAGCTTTCCAACGCATGCTCACACGCCCCCATCGGGTGAACGTGGACGAAATTATGGTCTCCGAGCTAGGCAGACCTTCTGGGTCGCTCACGGGCGACCAGCTTTTGTGCGTCCCACTTGAACGACCAGAAAAGGGTGTAGAACGCCCGAATCTGATTTTGACTTCAACACGAAAGCTGTAGCTCTACTTCTCAGCTTTCCAACGCATGCTCACACGCCCCCATCGGGTGAACGTGGGAGAAATTATGGTCTCCGAGCTAGGCAGACCTTCTGGGTCGCTCACGGGCGACTAGCTTTTGTGCTTAAATTCGTTTAAGCGTCTTTGGCATCGTCCCTGCTCTTTAGGTCGTCCAACATCTTAGGTCACTGAACCAGCATGGTCGATGCCCGCGTCTGGGGCGGTCTTCCGTGTGGAGCCATAGTCGAAGTAGGACAGCGCTCGGGCCTCCCAATGTGGTTGCCAATTGATCGTACCTTGACCAATAGAAAGACCTGGGTCGTTGAGGACCTGGGTCGTAGAGGACCTGGCTGGAACCAAGGGTCTTGGCCGCACGGAAGGACCTGGCTCGGTCGCTGATGGAAGGACCTGTGAGGAAGGACCTGGCCTGGACGATGAGGACCTGGCTGGAACCTGGGGTCTTGGCCGCACGCGGGTGGTACCTGCAATGACACTCCGACGCTCTAGTCAGTGTGACGCTCGGGCAGGATTCACAAGGTGAGATAACGTACCTGATTCTCGGGATTTGTGCTGGTTTTATAGTGGCACAGGCGCTCTGGCCATATCTTGTGGAGCACGCCAAGTTGGGCCGTGTTGGGCCTATTGGACTGTACTGGGCCTTGAGCCCACTCCGGAACAGTTGCCCCCCAAGCCTAGGTCGCCAGCGGGCGGGCTGAGGCTTGAGTCGTTGACCCCGAGTAATGCCGTAAGCGGCCGGGTTGCATTGCGCACTCGGTCTCCATCTCTTGAGGTGTGTGGTCGCCGCCACACCATGTCACGGTCTGGCTTGAAGTCTAGGCACTGGGTCGCTCGGGACCAAAACCTATCCAGGGGTCGCTGCCCCCGTGGAGTCATGCACGGCCGACCTACCGGGAGCGACTTAGCGCAGCCTATTCGAGGCTTGGCTCGTTGCCCCCTGTCTAGCCTCGCTCGGCCGACCTACAGGGAGCGACTTAGCGTAAACCGTTGGGGGTGTGGTCGCTGCCACTCGTATGGGAACATGGTCGCTGCCACTCCTATTGGAACGTGGTCGCGGCCACTCACTTTGCTTGGGCCATTAGATGGCGCTCGCTTTGGGCCATTCGATGGCACTCTTAGTAGGCCGCTCGGGACCTTGGGGCCATTCGATGACACTCGTTGTAGGTCGCTCGGGATCCTACGTTCGATTTGATCAACACGGTGATCTATTTTGGGCCAACTCGGTGGCAATCGCTTGTGTCAATGCGGTGACACCCGATGTAGGTCGCTCGGCGGCCTACGTTTGATTGTGGGTCATTCTGACCCTTGGGCCACTTCGATGGCGCTCGATGTAGGTCGCTCGGCGACCTATGCTTTGTGGGTTATTCAAACCCTTGGGCCACTTCGATGGCGCTTGATTGTGCCAACTCGGTGACACTCGTTTGGGCCAACTCGGTGGCACTCGTTGTAGGTCGGGCGCCCCACTTGAACGACCAGAAAGGGATGTAGAACGCCCGAATCTGATTTGGACTTCAACACGAAAGCTGTAGCTCTACTTCTCAGCTTTCCAACGCATGCTCACACGCCCCCATCGGGTGAAAGTGGACGAAATTATGGTCTCCGAGCTAGGCAGACCTTCTGGGTCGCTCACAGGCGACCAGCTTTTGTGCGTCCCACTTGAACGACCAGAAAAGGGTGTAGAACGCCCGAATCTGATTTTGACTTCAACACGAAAGCTGTAGCTCTACTTCTCAGCTTTCCAACGCATGCTCACACGCCCCCATCAGGTGAACGTGGACGACATTATTGTCTCCGAGCTAGGCAGACCTTCTGGGTCGCTCACGGGCGACCAGCTTTTGTGCGTCCCACTTGAACGACCAGAAAAGGGTGTAGAACGCCCGAATCTGATTTTGACTTCAACACGAAAGCTGTAGCTCTACTTCTCAGCATTCCAACGCATGCTCACACGCCCCCATCGGGTGAACGTGGGCGAAATTATGGTCTCCGAGCTAGGCAGACCTTCTGGGTCGCTCACGGGCGACTAGCTTTTGTGCTTAAATTCGTTTAAGCGTCTTTGGATCGTCCCTGCTCTTTAGGTCGTCCAACATCTTAGGTCACTGAACCAGCATGGTCGATGCCCGCGTCTGGGGCGGTCTTCCGTGTGGAGCCATAGTCGAAGTAGGACAGCGCTCGGGCCTCCCACTGTGGTCGCCAATTGATCGTACCTTGACCAATAGAAGGACCTGGGTCGTTGAGGACCTGGGTCGTAGAGGACCTGGCTGGAACCAAGGGTCTTGGCCGCACGGAAGGACCTGGCTCGGTCGCTGATGGAAGGACCTGTGAGGAAGGACCTGGCCTGGACGATGAGGACCTGGCTGGAACCTGGGGTCTTGGCCGCACGCGGGTGGTACCTGCAATGACACTCCGACGCTCTGGTCAGTGTGACGCTCGGGCAGGATTCACAAGGTGAGATAACGTACCTGATTCTCGGGATTTGTGCTGGTTTTATAGTGGCACAGGCGCTCTGGCCATATCTTGTGGAGCACGCCAAGTTGGGCCGTGTTGGGCCTATTGGACTGTACTGGGCCTTAAGCCCACTCCGGAACAACATCCATTGTAGACCAGTGCACACGTCCATCAGACCAATCGGGTTTCCGATAAACTATACGAGTTATCTCTCGCTTGTCGCCCTCCACTTACACCTTACCCAGTAGTTTATCTTTTCGGGCAGCGAATGTTATGTTGTGTTTAAGCCTACACTGCATTGTGTCTCGCCCCTCGAAACAGACACCATCAACTTTGTTGGTGATGATGCCCTGATGATGAATGATATTGAGGGAAGAATCCTCTGAGTATTGTGTTAGGGGCATTTTTTTTTGTGTTTATACGATTTCGTGGAGAAGAAGCAGAGAAGGGGTTAGGGTTTTTGTGAAGTAGAAGGGAAAGCTGAAGCCCAATTTATAATAGGCGTGGGGAAACATGAGCCGTTGATCAAAATTTTAGATCACAAATTTGAGCCGTTTATTTTTAGGTATTTTCGGCGGATTTGTAGGTATTTTCGGTGGATTTTTAGGTATTTCCGGCAGATTTGGGTCTACGAGGGAAAAAAAATTAAAAAATCTGTCGGAAATACCTAAAAATCCGCCGAAAATACCTACAGATCCGCCGGAAATGACAACCCGTCTAAAATCTGCCGGAAACGTCATTTCCAGCGAATTTTTTGAAAAGAGCAGGGAATTTGATTTTTGAAAATCCGCCGGAAATCCCCTAAATCCACCGGTAAATGACATTTCCGACGGATTCTGTATTTTGACCGTTGGAGTTCGTTTTTTTATATAATCTCTTCTCCATTCTCCACTTCTTCTTCACACCTCTACCAATACTCTCATTCTCTCTACTAAATCTCTTCTTGAAATTCCTCTCTTCCTCTCTCTACTAAATCTCTTCCTCTCTTTGGCAAATTTCTTCGATCTAAGGTATGTTTGTAACATGAGTTAATAGTTTTAGTTTTTGGATTATTTTATAATATGAGTTTGTTACTAATTGTGGTGTTGTTTGTTTAGGTATTGTTTGAGTTTGCGTTCCTCATTTTTCCTCTTTGTTCGAGTTGAGGATACGCTTCAAGTCAGAGTCTTCTCTTCACTACGGTTAGTTATCAAAGTAAAGTAATTAATATATCAATATATATGGATTTTTTGTTTTTAGTGTCTAAAAAAATTTTACCAACTTTTGGTCACCGTAAAATTTGGATTTTTTCTTTTAGTCCTTGGTGACTTTTAATAACGCTTATTGTCGATGATTTGAATACATGTTCCTGTGTCACATTGTAGTGTCTTAGAAGTTGGTTTTTCCAAATCACATTTTTGGCACAATATTAAAATCAATAAAATATTAATTACTTCACTATTTATAGTAAAAAAATTTACAAATTTTGTTTGCAATAATAATACAAAATAATTTATATTGAAAAAACTTATTTATTAAGTTCACTTATAAATTTTATTGACAGATATTGTCTTATAAAAATTGAAGTTTAAAATTAAATTTGCAATTATTATTTATAATGTTTAAATTATTAATATATAACATTATATAAAAATTTATTGTGTTGCTGGTAATTGAAAGTTTATTGATATATCAAAATAAAGTAATTAATATATCAAAATATAAAGTAAATGATAGTTTATTTGATAGTTTATTTCATTTACGTTGTAGTGTAGTACATAGATCGATCTTGAAATTATGGATCGTAGTTGGATGTATGGTCGATTGTTTCCTGGAAGATCCGGTTTAAATTAAAGCGACGTTTTGTAGAAGGAGTAGAAGAGTTTATTTTTTGTGCTAAGGCCCATGAAGAATTTGCGCAACAAGGCGGTATTAGATGTTTGTGCTTGAAATGTTCCTTTCGATTTATAAAAAATGAAGAAGAAGTTAGACTTGATTTGTACAATAATGGGTTTAAGCTAAATTATTGGATATGGACTCGTCACGGGGTAGTAGGACCAGGGGTAGCTGCTGCAGTTCCTGCGGTTAATGTTCTGGTTGAAGTAGTAGCTCCCACATCAAGTAGTTATCCAGCGACTACGACATCTGAAGGCCAAATTATACAATCGTTAGATGTTTATCTGGGAATGATATCTGATGCTGTTCGAGTAAATTTGGATTTTGAAGAACCAGAATATGATGCTGAAGAAGTTCCAAATGAGGAAGCTCAAAGGTTTTACATGTATTTGAGTGAGACAAATAACCCATTATTTGGGTCTTAAGTCTCAATTTAATGTTGCTGAGTTGTGCATGGAATATATGACCAAAATGATGTTGGATGCAACCCCCATTAGAGGGCTTTTGCCGCAAAGTTATTATGAAGCTAAAAGACTGGTATCCAAGCTTGACTTAAAATCTAAAAGAATTGATTGTTTTGTGTCTGGTTTCATGCTCTATTATAACAATGAGTTTGGCATAAATGATGGAGAGTTGTCGGAATGCAAGTTGGGTGGAGAGCCACGCTATCGTGTCAGTAGGAAAGGGATGAGCAGAGGCAAACCGGTTCCACGAAAAGCAATGTTCTATCTGCCGCTTATGCCAAGGCTACAGAGGATGTTTACTTCAATGGAGACCGCGGGTAAAATGACGTGGCACCATCAAAATAGAAATAATTCTGGTGAATTACGTCACCCATCTGATGGTGAAGCTTGGAAGCATTTTGATCGTGTTCATCCAGATTTTGCCAGTGATCCACGCAATGTTCGGCTTGGTTTATACTCTGATGGTTTCACACCATATATTCAAGCCTCGGCAACACCGTATTCATGTTAGCCAGTTATTGTTACCCCGTACAACCTTCCTCCAGAAATGTGTATGTCTAAACCATACATGTTTTTAAATTCTATTATTCCAGGGCCAAGTAATCCAACAGCTGGTATTGACATATATTTGCAACATTTGATTGATGACCTAAAAAGGTTGTGGAATTGTGTTTTAACTTATGATGCAGCACGCAAACAAAATTTTGTGATGAGAGCGGCTTTGATGTGGACCATTAATGACTTCCCTGCCTATGGAATGTTGTCTGGATGGGGGACACATGGTAAGATGGTGTGTCCGATTTGCATGGTTGACACAAAGGCTTTTAGTCTTAAATACGGAGGAAAAATTTCATGGTTTGACTCGCACCATAGGTTCTTACCTATGGATCACCCATTTAGAAAGCAGAAATATGCGTTCATCAAGGGAAATGTTTAAACAGCTGGACCTCCTCGTAAGTTGACACCAGAGGAAGTTTGGAATAGTGTTAGGGATATCCCTCCTGTGGAAGTCGTAGCGGGTGTTGTTTCTCGTCCAGATGGCTATGGACAATGGCATAATTGGACAAAAAAAGTATTTTTGGGAACTTCGCTATTGGAAAGATAATCTATTGAGACACAATCTCGATGACATGCATATAGAGAAAAAAAATTTGACAACATATTTAACACTGTCATGAACGTGAAAGGCAAAACGAAAGACAATGAGAAAGCTAGGAAGGATATAGATCATTACTGTAGACGAAAGGCTTTGTTATTGGTTGAGCAAGGTACTAGGACTTTGAAACCCAAAGCCAACTATACTTTATCTATCGAACAAGCGAAAGCAGTTTATCAGTGGATAAAAGAGTTGAAAATGCCAGACGGTTATTCTTCCAATTTATCTAGATGTGGGGATGTGGATAATGGGAGGTTGCATGGGATGAAGATCCATGATTGTCATGTATTCATGGAGTGCTTACTTCCTATTGCTTTTAGTTTGTGCCAACACACGTTTTGAATCCGCTCATTGAAATAAGTCAATACTTTAAGAATTTGTGTTCTGCAACGCTAAAAGCTGATGATCTTTCAAAAATGTAACAAGACATCCCACTTATCTTATGCAAGTTGGAGAGAGTATTTCCGCCTGGTTTCTTTGATTCTATGGAGCATCTACCGGGGCATCTCGCATATGAAGCTAAACTTGGCGGACCTGTACAATACAGATGGATGTATTCGTTTGAAAGGTCAGTTAATTTTTATAATATAAGAAACAAGTTTAAAATATATGATTATTATGTTAATTAATATCATTTTCTCTAGGTTCATGGGTGATTCAAAAAGATCGGTGAAAAACAAAGCTAGAGTTGAAGGATCGATATGTTCTTCTTACTTACACCGTGAAACAACACATTTTTGTTCTTATTATTTCAAGAATGAGTTTGCTCCTAGAAGCAGTCGAAATGAAATGGATACTGAATGGCCTATACATCATTTAGCTTTGTCTGTCTTTTGTCTACCCGGTCGTCCATCTGGGAAGGAGTCAATTCACTAGCTAACAGATGAAGAGTTAAGTTCAGCACATGTTCATGTGTTGATAAACTGTACTGAGGTGCAACCATTTATTGAGTATGTTCCTCAACATTAACTATCGATCTTAATTAGTTAATATAAAGTAGACAAATGTGTAACAACTAATTATTTCTTTTTAGGGAATTCTTGTCATTAGAGGACGTAAGTGAGCAACAATCTTCTGCTCATATTAATGCACATTTTCCAACGTGGTTTAGGCAACATGTTTATGCCTTCCCACCAACTCCTACCAACCAACACTTGAGGAACATATCAGACGGTCCTCGAAGATGTGTTAAAGAATGGCACACATACTTTCTCAATGGATACAAATTTCACACCAATGAATGGACACAGGGCAGAGAGACAGTCAATAGTGGAGTGTGCATGAAGGGTGTCACTGGAGGAGGCGAAGATGATTTTTATGGTGTGGTTCAACACATATATGAACTTTCGTACCCCCATCTAGATTTTAGTCAGAAGGTAGTGGTTTTTTTATTGTAATTGGTTTGATCCGTCTGCTCGAGGAACAAAGGTGAATCCAAAGTCAAATACCGTGGACATTAAAATGAATGGTAGATATCGACTGTATGATCCGTTCGTCATTGAACAAAATGTGAGACAAGTCTATTATGTCCCTTATCCGTCAATGCGGACTGATAGGCGTGGTTGGTGTGTCACAATTAAAACAAAACCAAGAGGCCGCATTGAGACAAATGATGACATGGTGGAAAATGTGCCATATCAAATGGAAGAGATGTCTAATTTAAATGAAGTGATTCAAGTTGAACCCATTACTCGTTTATGTGATGAGCCAAACACCGGCGATGAAGTTGAAGATGAAGAAGATGCTGATGAAGATGCAACAGACCACATTGGTGTATCAAGAATTCACTCCTCTGATGATGATGATTTTGAGAATGAATGGGATTCCAATTAGTTATTTATGTTTCAACAATATATATATATATATATATATATATATATATATATATATATATGTTAACCTATTTTTAATCAACGATGTAATTTATGTTTGTTTAATTAGTATGTTTATATATTTTTGTTTAGTATGTTTATGTTAACCTTGCTTAGTGTATGTTTGTTTGTTTAAATGTATATGTCTAGATACGGTCATGGCATCTCACTCAGGATCCGATGACGAGACATATGTTCCTCCACCTGTCACGGGTGATGCCGCCAGCACTAGCGGGCGGAAGACTTCTACTCGCCTAGGGCGTCGTGTTCAGCCTGCTCATGTTGTTGTTTCTGGTGGCAGATATTTGCCACCACCTGGGTCTGAGGGTGCTAGTACTAGTACCCCAGGGGACCCAGTGATTCCTGCTACTACTGAGGGCTTAGCCCCGACAGATGTTGATGCTGATGGGGTACGCACATTCACAGTTGACCGTGAGGTGGTCCGGTATACAACTGATGGGCGTATCATATTGGAGACTGTTGGTGATTCGTAAGTATATATATTATTATTTATTAATTTATTTTTGTTTCCTTTTATATAACATATATAATTTTGTGTAATAAAATTCATCTTTTATTAATGCAGGTTTCTTCCTTCGAAGGCTACAGCTACCGCCATCACAAAAACAATCAAGGAGAATTTCACCAGCAGCTGGAAGAATTGGACGGCTGTTAGAAAATATACTGAGGCAATTGGGAGGATGTTAAAATCATTTTTGGTAAGTTGTTCTACGAAATAATTAATTAGTTTGGTGTATTATCTTATTGACTTGATTAATTAATTTGTCTTATAATTAACAACATTATTGTAAATTTCTTAAATAGGAAAAATGTACATGGTTACCAGAGCAGCAAAGGGAAGTTAAGAGAGTCTTCCATAAGAGATGTTCCCATCGCTATTCTGAATTACTACGGGAGGCGCGCGGTAAGAATGCGAAGCCATCTTATATGGGAGACTCAACTTGGGCTGGGTTACAGGATTACTGCCAGACACCAGAATTTAGGAATTTTTGTGAGAAAGCCAAGAAGAACCGTGCTTCAGAAAAAGGTGGCTGCACACACACAGGGGGGAGTGTTAATACTGCAACGCATTACAGGCGTTTGGTAAATTAATTACTTTATTACTTGATTAATTAATTATTTATAATTAACTAGTCATTTTCAAGTGTATTAATTAATAGGCTAAATAGCACTTTTGGTCCTTTATCTTTGCTCCAGATTTCACTTTGGTCCTTTATCTTTTTTTTGATCCGTTTTGGTCCCTCGTGATTCATTTTCGTTTCATTTTGGTCCCTCACGTTAGTTTTGGTTAACAGACACCACGTTGGCAGTTAAATGCTGACGTGGCATCCGTTATTCATTAAATGACGTGGCAAAAATATATTATTTAATTTTAATGAAATTACACATCACCATTAAAATATTTTAATTGTTAAACAATTAAACATCAACACCAACACCTTCATCAACTTCAAACCCAGATCTGACACAATTAAACATCAAACCCAGATCTGAAACTAAAGACAACTAACCCAGATCTATTCATCAACTTCAAAACGCGTTCAACAACAAAGGATCAAAACGGAACTAAGAAGTGGAACTAAATCAAAACAGATCTGGGTTTCAAAATCGAAGAACCCATATTGAACAAAATCGAAGAAAAATCGAAGATGGAAACGGAACTGAATCAAAACGGAACTGAGAAGAGGAACTAAATCAAAACGGAACGGAACTGAATCAAAACGAAACGGAACTGAATCAAAATCGAAGATGGAAATGGGTATAAAGATGGAAATGGGTATGAAGATGGAAACCATTGTTTGTGTTCTCTGTTGATGCTCATTTGTTTCATTTTAGTCCTCTCTGTTTTTCCTTGGTTTCATTTTGGTCCCTCTCATTGTTTGTGTTGTTTCATTATGGTCCCTTTCAGATCTGGAAAAACTAAACAATCAGAATCTTCATCCTCATCACGTTTGCAGGTACAAATCCAGAAATGCAATCTGGGCATTCAGTGAAGAAAAACATATTTAAACCAAGCGTTTGGTTGCTGGAATCCTTCTGAAGACAAAATCCAGCGTTTTGAAAGAAGAAAGAAGAAACGCAGATCTGAAACCAATGTTTGGTTGCTGGAATCCTAATTGTTAATGGAGTGTCCAACACCAGCGTTTTGAAAGACGAAATCCCTTCTTTCTTGATTTTGTGATTTCTCGTGATGAAGAGGAACATGGTGATTTTGTGATTTCTTGATTTTGTTTAAAAGAACAATGTTATTTCACACTTGGTTTTGTTTGATTTCTTGATTTTCCCAATTCGTGAGAAGAGGAACATGGTGATTTTGTGATTTCTTGATTTTGTTTTTCTTAATTTTGTTTTTGTTAATTTGTTTTTTATTTAAATAAAAGAAAATGCCACGTCATTTAATGAATAACGGACACCACGTCAGCAGTTAACTGCCAGCGTGGCGTCCGTTAGTCAAAACCAACGTGAGGGACCAAAATGAAACAAAAACGAAACATGAGGGACCAAAACGGACCAAAAAAAAGATAAAGGACCAAAGTGAAATCTGGAGCAAACATAAAGGACTAAAAGTGCTATTTAGCCTAATTAATAATAGGCTTAAAGGTACTTTTAGTCCCTGCAATTGTCAAAATAATCCAGTTTAGTCCCTGCAATTCCAAAACTTTTAAAATAGTCCCTGCAATTACTAAACGTTACTACTTTTAGTCCCTGCTGTTAGTTAAGGGTTAACACTGTTATCTTTTGATGATGTGGCAGCATTTGTAGGTGATGTGTCATTACACGTATGCAGACACGTGTTTTGTATTTGGTGATGTGTCATTACTCTCTCAATTTCACTTTCTCACTTTCACTCTCTCACTTCCTCGCTTTCACTCTCTCACTTTCAGTTCATGTGAGAAGAAGACGAAGCGAAGAAGAAGAAGACGAAGTTGCGAATGTAAGCAATCGAAGAAGAAGACGAAACGAAGAAGAACAAGAAGTTGAGAGGTTGAGTGAGTTTGTTGAAGAAGCGACGAAGCGAAGAAGACGAAGTTGGAAGAAGACGAAGTTGGAAGAAGACGAAGTTGTTAACTGCAGTGACGAAGCAAAGAAGAAGAGGAAGTTGCGAATGGTGGTGACGAGTTCCAAGACAAAGGTCAGGTTTTCACATGCTCTCTTCTTTTTTTGTACTATCTATGATGTAAATAGGAAAGTTAAGGGAAAGGGGACCACCATGTGGGTCAAATTTTGTATTGTTGTTGACTCTGAACTTTGTATTGTAGTTGTTTGGAATCTTGCCTTTATTGAAGGCTTTCCTTGACTTCATTGAGTTGTTTAATTAGTTAAGTTAGGGTTAATGTCTATAATGGGTTTGGGTTGTTATTGGAAATGTCTTTTTTAGCCCTTTGGTAGTTGCTGTAGATTAATGTCTATTTTTGGTCTCTGATAAGTAGCCCTTTGTTGTACAGCTATGTGTTTTCCTCTTGTGTTTCATCATGGTGGTAAATTTGTCAAGAATAGGATACTTGAATATAAAGGGGGTATTGAGTCAGTTATTAGTAGTCAGGATTTGGATAGGTGGAGTTATTTTGAAGCTAGTGCTTTAGTGAAAGACTTAGGGTATGAGGCTGATACTTATACTTTATGGTGGAAGATTGATCAAGAAGTTGTTTTTAGGAGGTTTGTGAGTGATGCTGATGCTATGGAATTATCTGAACATGCAGTTAAGGTTGGAGTTGCTGGTCATATTTACGTTGAGGGAGGAAGTGAGGACAGTGATGATGGTAATGAATCAGAAACTTATGAGGAACTCAAGGGCATCACTTTGGATGAGAGTGAAGAGGAGAGAGCACATGGAAAAGATGATGATGATGGGTTTCATGATAATAATCATGAAGAAGCACAAACACCACCTAGAGTTACAGAACCAGCAATACCAACCCCTGGATCTGGATCAAGAGTTGTGATCAATGGTACCCCATATAGAGTGAAAATGAAGGCAAAGAGAAGAATAATAAGAAAGAAAAGAGATGTTGGTGCAAGCTCTAGTGCACCAATGGAGGAAGTGGATGACCAAGAAGATGAATATCATTCTGAAGAGTTAGTTAGTAGTGACCCTGATGAGGAAGGAAATGAGGGAAGGATTAGGCGTCCTAAATATGAAAAATTTAGGCCTGCTGATCTTAACAAGAATTATCAGTTTAAAGTTGGCTTGGAATTTACTAGTTTAAATGAATTTAAAGATGCAATTAGAGAGTGGTTCATATTAAATGGTAAAGAGATGAATTTTTTAAAAAATGACAAGCTGAGGGTGAGAGTTGAATGTAAGACTAAATGTGGTTTTTTGACCCATGTGAGTAAAGTTGGTCACAAACAAACTTTGACAATGAAAACGTGGAATGGGGCCCACAATTGTGGAAGAGTATTAAATAATACTAATGCTAGGGCTAGGTGGGTGGCAAAGTCAGTGGTAAAAAGACTACAAACAAGTGAGAGTGTGAAGGTGAAAGAAATAATGGCTGACATTAGACAAAACTACAAGGCTGGGATCTCGTTTGGTACAGCTTGGAGGGCAAAGCAAATTGCAAAAGAAATGGTAGAAGGTGCTGCTGACAAACAATATGGGTTATTATGGAGATATGCAGCTGAATTGACAAGGGTAAATCCTCAAAACACAGTGAAGATCTCAGTAGACAGATCTACACCAGATGCTCAACCAAGGTTTAAGTCTTTGTACTTTTGTTTTGATGGGTCCAAGAAGGGGTTTGTGAGGGGATGTAGACCAATCATTTGTGTTGATGGCTGTCACTTGAAGACCAAGTTTGGTGGACAGCTTCTAGTTGCTGTTGGTAGGGATCCAAATGATCAATACTTCCCCTTTGCTTTTGGGGTTGTTGAAACCGAAACCAAAGAGTCTTGGAGATGGTTTCTTACACTATTGTTGGAGGACATTGGTCAAGATAGAAGATGGGTATTTATATCAGACCAACAAAAGGTAAAGTTGTTGTTTTCTATTTTGTGTAAGTGAAGTTATTAATATAGTTGTTGTTTTCTGTTGTAAGTGAACTGATTAATGTAGTTGTTGTTTTCTGTTTTGTGTTTTCTTTGTAGGGTTTAATACAAGTTTTTGAGGAAATGGGGCTTGAGCATAGATTGTGTGTGATGCACCTCTATGCAAACTGCAAGAAGAAATTTGGTGGGGGGAATGTCATTAGAGAGCTTCTGATGGGGGCATCAAAGGCAACCTACTACCAAGCATGGGAGGCTAAGATGAATGCATTGAAGAGAGTGGATTCCAAGTGTTGGGAGTGGTTGATGGGTGTTCCAACAAAACATTGGTGTAAGCATGCTTTTCCTTTCTATTCTAAGTGTGATATGGTGATGAACAACTTGGCTGAAGCATTTAACAGCACAGTAATACCTGCTAGAGATAAACAAATTATCTCAATGTGTGAGCATATTAGGGAATATTTAATGGATAGGAATGGTAAGAAGAGGTTAAAACTAGATAGATGGCCACATAGAATTATGCCTTGGCCTAGAAAGAGATTGGATAAGGAGATTGAGGGTAGTGCGAATTGGCTTGCTACATGGTCAGTTGCTCTTGAATGGCAGGTTGTGAGCATATATGGTGATAGGGCATTTATTGTTGATGTGGGCAAACATGAATGCAGTTGTAACTTTTGGCAGCTAGTAGGTATACCTTGTAGGCATGCAATTGCTGCCCTTTCATAAAGGAGACAAAACCCTGGGGATTTTGTTGATCAATGTTATTCAAGATTTAGTTATGCACTAGCTTATGATCAAGGTATAAGTCCTATAAATGGTGAAGACATGTGGCATGTTGTTGACATGGAAGAAATCTTGCCACCAATTTATAAAAGAGGACCTGGTAGACCAAAAAAACTAAGGAGGAGGATGCCTATAGATGAAGAGGAACAAACACAAAACCCTACCAAATTGAAGAGGGTTGGTACAACATATAGATGCACAAAATGTGACCAATTTGGACACAATAGCAAAGGGTGCAAGAGTACTACCATCAATCCAGCTGCACAAGCAAGAAAGGTAATTTCACTATTGTTATTTTCTTTGATTTCTTAAGTATGATTCATCATTGAATTTTTAAATTTCATTATTGCAGAGAAAACCAAAGAAAAAGGTATCTGTCACTGAATCTGTTTCTGCATCACAGTCTGCTTCTGCTTCTGTTTCTGCTACTGCTTCAGCACATCAACCAGAATCTGTTTCTGCATCACAGCCTGCTTCTGCTTCTGTTTCTTCTACTGCTTCAGCACATCAACCAAAATCTGTTTCTGCATCACAGCCTGCTTCTGCTTCTGTTTCTGCTACTGCTTCAGCACATCAACCAGAATCTGTTTCTGCATCACAGCCTGCTTCTGCTTCTGTTTCTGCTACTGCTTCAGCACATCAACCAGAATCTGTTTCTGCATCACAGTCTGCTTCTGTACCAGAATCTGCTTCTGCACCAGCTACTTCAATGTTGTTTAATTCACCAGTGAATTCTTCTGCACCTGCACCACCAGTGAATTCTTCTGCACCTGCACCTAAAGCTAAAGTGGCAAGGAGGCTTAAACTACCTGTTAAGAGGCAAAGGTTCAGCACAAGGATTAAAAGGAGTATTATACCACCATCAGGTCCTGGTTTTGACCCAAAAAAGCCTATAGTGGTGGATGGTGATGGGGACCTAACACAAGAGAATTTGGAATGATGTCTATGTTAGGATTTATGTATTTTGAACATTATGCAGCTTGTCTTTTGGGTTAGGAACTATGTAATTTGGTTTAGCAACTATGTATTTTGGTTTAGGAACAAACTATTTAGGTTTAGGAGCTATGTATTTTGCTTTAGGAGCCATGTATTTTTGTTAATGAATTATGGTCTTAAAGAACCTATGCTTCTATGTAGCAAGTTATGTAGCAAGTTATGCAGCAAGTTAATGAATTTGGCTCAATTATGCAGCAACTTTCTGTAGTAAACATAATTTATGCAGCTCAAGTTATGTAGTAAACATAATTTGGCTCAAGTTATGTAGCTCAATTATGCAGCAAGTTATGTAGCAAGTTATGCAGCAAGTTAATGAACCTTGATTCCTTGTGCAGTAAAATTTTGCATCAAATTAAACATAATTTCCATTACTCAAACATAACACACAACTTGTCACATTCCATAACCCTAAACATAACAACCTAGAACTAGAATTACAAAGATCAACATCATTGGGTTGGTGACTAACATCCCTCCTAAACCAACCCAAATTTCATATAAGCTACATACAGAACTACAAAAATCAAAATTCCTTGAATCCACTTCTTCCTCTCATCTAACAACTTCTGCTTCAGTTTGCGAATTTTGCTAGACTCCCAATCCTTAAATATTTCACCACATTTGCAATCACATGATGTATTTCTTGAATTTCTTGAATTGTTTGGAATTTCTTGAATTGTTTGGAATGGTTGAACAGTAACCATAGAAATTTTGAGGGCATCTAGTTGATCATCCCAAACATACAACTTACAGCTTGCTCCTCTCACCTGCACACAATAAATCCAATTCCAAAAATGACATAAATTAATTCAGTTAAACAACATAACAACCAACATATGAACCCTAATTCCCAAATTTTACTTACCCCCCAATTAACACACTTCCAGTACCTCCTTTGAGGGTTTTCAACAGAATTAGAGATAAATAATCGCATAACATCTCCACAACCACAAATAGGCAGTCGCCCTTGCCTTGAACCACCATTGGAAGATGCGTTGCTGCTTGTTGCCATTGGAGAATATCGTTTCTGGGTAAAGGGAGAAGATTCGAAAAGAATAGAGAAGATGGAAGAAGAGAGAAGATGGAAGAAGAAGAATAATAAGAAGAGAGAAGATGGAAGAAGAAGAAGAAGAAGAAGCAGAGAGAAGATGGAAGAAGAGAGAAGATCGTTTCTGACTAAGCCCTTTTATTCCATGTTGGCATCCCTGTTGGCTGCCACATCATCAAAAGATAACAGTGTTAACCCTTAACTAACAGCAGGGACTAAAAGTAGTAACGTTTAGTAATTGCAGAGACTATTTTAAAAGTTTTGGAATTGCAGGGACTAAACTGGATTATTTTGACATTTGCAGGGACTAAAAGTACCTTTAAGCCTTAATAATATGTATATATATAGGAGGCGAGGGAACAAAGGGCAATCACTTTGCCTGAGTTGCATCGTTACCTTCATATGCGGGAGGACACTGGTGACTTTGCTACAGATCGGGCGAGGAATATTCAGGTAAAACTACTTTTACAATTATATATTAATGTTTATTATTTATATTAATCTTTATATCGGGCGAGGAATATTAGATTAAAACTACTTTTGCTATAGTTATTTATTTGTTGCGTTATTTTTTTCAGGAGAGCTTTCAGGGTGGGCTGACTGAGTACCATGAGTCACAACAGAGCAGTGGGGCAGCTGATATCGATCCAGTGGAGGAGACTAGAGTAGCTCGTGATATTTGGGAGAGAGCAGTTGGTCTCCAAAAGAGTAATCGTATGTTGGGTTCAGGTGGTATTGGACCGGCTGCTTTCCGAACAAGCATTATTCCGAGTCTATCAGCTTCACAATATTCTGGATCCTCGAGTACTGGTCGCTCTTATGTTCCCAATGCTGGTAAGTTGCATGTTGTTACGCAATTGACGCAGCAACTGAGTGAGGCCCAGCGTCAGTTTGCCGAGCGACAGGAGCAAAATGAACGAGAAGTGCAGGCGCTTCGGGAGAAAGCCAGGATAGCTTAGGAGCGCATGGAGGAGCAGGCTAGGCTAAATGAGGAGCGCTTTAAGTTTTTGCAAGATCAGCTGATGTCTCAGCACTCGAGGCCATCCTCATCACATATGCCATCCTACCTGCCGCAGCAGATAGGGCTGATCACCGGGCGGGTTTGGGCCCAAATGGGCAAAACCGACCAAAACCGACAGACACAAAATGAGGCCTGTGTCCGCCCACTGTTGGGTTTAGTTTTGACCGGGTTCGGGTAGAAACGGGTGCGGGCTATACGGGTGGGTTCAGGCGGGTTGGAAACATAACTTCCTTCTCTTCTTGCCAAACTCAGATCTGATCTCACCAAAACAAAACTCAGATCTGGTTTTGCAACAGACACCAACCTCCACCCAAAACTCAGATCTGGTTTTGCAACAGACCCTTGTAGGCGAGATGGACTGAGAGCGAGATGAACTGAGAGAGTGAGAGCGAGATGAACTGAGAGCGAGAGAGCGAGATGAGGCGAGAGTGAGATGAATTGAGAGAGCGAGAGCTGTAGGCGAGAGGCGAGAGCGAGATGAGCTCAGATCTGTAGGCGAGAGCGAGTGAACTGAGAGAACGAGATGAACTGAGAGATTAGAGTTAAGAGTGGTAGAGAGATCAGAGAGAGACGCGAGAGCGAGAGAAACTGAGAGTGGGAGAGGAGAAACTGCGCAGTGCGCATTTTGGGAGAGAGCTGCGCTGCGCAGCGCTTAATATACCTGCGCCCGGGCGGGTTCGGGTATGGCGGGTGGGTTTGCAGTGTCACCGCACCCGCCCGTGCACAACCGTGAAAACCCACGCGTCCTTCCAAGCGAAACCGACACCCCGAGCGAAACCGACTGCGAGTGATTTTGTGGTACCGGTTTGGGCGGGTCATGCCTCCATGATCATCCCTAGCAGCAGCCGCAGCAGCATTACGGCGGTGCATTTCAGCCGTGGCCTCAGCAGCAGTATGCACCCCAGTATTCCCAGTAGTATGCACCTCAACCATATCAGCCATACCAGCAGCCATACCAGCAGCCCCAGCAGCAGTCACCCCACCAGCCAAACCAATCAAACTAGCACCCCCAGCGGCGGTCACCCCAGCAGCCCCACATCGATCTTAATAATATTGATTCGATTAGTGTTTTTCTTGCATCTGATGATACCTATTATCAAGGTGATGAGTCAGACCAGCAGCCACCCCAATAGCTTTGGATTATTTTATTTTGTTGTATGAATATTTCTTTTATTGTAAGGATATTTTTTTTGTTGTATGTATATATATTTATTTAAATTAATGGTTAATTTTCATTCCTAATTTTTATTTTTTTAAACAGTAAATTAATTAATTATTAAATTTTATTTTTTTATCAATAATTAAAGTTTTTAATAAAATAATCAATTAAAGTTTTTAATAAAATAATATTAATTTTTTAAATAAAACGATTTTTTTTAAAAAATTATTTTTTAAAAATAATTAATTTTTTAAAAAAAAAAACGGTTTTTCCGGCGGATTTGTGGACTTTCCGGCGGATAAATTAATACGAATTTTTTTTGGATTTTCCGGCGGATTATCTGCCGGAAATTTCCGGCGGATGTTTCGGCGCCACTAAATCCGTCGGAAACCGTTTGTTGCGAGCTGGCTACCGGCGCCAAAAATCCACCGGAAAATCCACATTTTCGGCGGAATTTTGGCTTTTCCGGCGGATTTTGCCCGCCGAAAACTCCAATTTTTCTTGTAGTGTTCGATCATCTCCATCTCCACCCCAGTCACTGTCACTTTAACCAACGAGCTCATAATTATTATCTGATGAAAACCATAAGCTGAAGTTCAATGTTCCTTTGGTATAGCGAAGAATTCTTTTTGCAGCTTTGAGATGAGTTGTGGTTGGATTCTCCATGTATCGACTGATGAGTCCAGTAGCATATAGAATGTCAGGTCTTGTGCATGTCAGATACCACAAACTCCTAACCATGCTCTTGAAATTTGTAGCATCCACCCTTTCTGTTTCATCATACTTTGACAACTTCACTTTACACTCTACTGGTGTATTGATTGGCTTGCAGCTTTCCATCTTGAATTTCTTCAGCATCTCCTTCGTATATCTTTGTTGTGAAATGAATATTTCATCTTCCTTTTGCTTTACCTCGATGCCAAGATAGTAACATTAATCTAATATTTGTCATCTCGAACTCCTTTCTCATTGCCTTCTTGAACTTTTCAAACATACTTGGATTGCTTCCTGTGAAGACCAAGTCATCCACATATATGCACACAATCAAGATATCTCCATTTTTGACCTTGACATATAGGGCATTCTCGTGTGGGCACTTCGTGAAATTTTTTTCTTTGAAGTAGTTATCATTTCGACTATACCATGCTCTTGGTGCCTGTTTTAATCCATAGAGTGCTTTCTTTAGCTTGAGAACTTTCTCTTCTTGTCCTTTCGCTTTATATCCCAAAGGTTGTTCGATGTAGACTTCTTCTTCTAAGACTCCATTCAGAAAAGTAGACTTCACATCCATCTGGTGAATTGTTCACTTGTTTTGGGTTGCTAGAGATATTATTAGTCTTATGGTTTCCAAGCGAGCGACTGGAGCAAACACCTCATCATAATCAATCCCCGCCTTTTGACTATAGCCTTTTGCAACGAGTCTTGCCTTATATCTTTCGATTTCTCCATTAACATTCTTCTTTGTTACACCCACTTGACACCAATATCCTTATGCCCTTTTGGAAGAGACACGAGTTCCCAAGTATTGTTCTTCTCAATGGCTTTAATTTCTTCGTCCATTGCATCTGTCCATCTCTTATCTTGCGCAGCTTCTTCAAAGTTCATAGGTTCACAGTCTTCAAAGAGGCGGAATAATGTGAGATTATTTGTTGCCTCAACTTCCTCATAGAGATCTTCAAGCCTTCGCGGTGAAAAGGCTTCTGTGTTATCATATATGTCTTGGAGACTTTGTGTTCGTGTCACGATCCTTTCACTTCCCATGTCTTCTGATGTTGGTGATGTTTGTGATGTGTTCTCTTGTTGAACTTCTCCAGATGTCTCTTCTTCAAACTGAGGAAAGAAACTGTACTCCTTTTCATCAGGTCCAAAGTCCCATTTTCCTTCTTCATCGAAGACTACATCTCGGCTGCCACAGTCTTCTTGTTGTTCGGGTTGTACAACTTGTAACCCTTTGAGTTTGGATTATAACCGACAAAGATGAATTTCTCACTCTTGTCATCGAGTTTTGCCCTTCTCTCGTCCGGTATATGTACATGGGCAATGCTTCCGAAGACTCTCAAGTGTGAGATACCTGGCTTTCTTCCACTCCATACTTCTTGTGGTGTCTTTCCCCATACACTTCTTGTTGGAGATCGATTTGATAGATAGACTGCACACGCCACTGCTTCAGCCCAAAATTCTTTTGGCAATTTCTTGCCTTTATGCATGCTTCGAGCCATGTCGAGAATTGTTCTATTTTTCCTCTCTGCCACGCCATTCTGTTGAGGGGATCTTGGAACCGTCAAGGGATGCTTGATTCCATTCTCTTCGCAAAACTCCTGAAACTCTTTAAAAGTGAATTCTCCATCTCGATCAGTTCTCATAGCCTTAATCACTCGAGCACTTTCTTTCTCCACTACAGCTTTAAACTTCTTGAAAGCATTAAAGACTTCTGACTTTTGCTTCAAAAAATATACCCATGTCTTTATTGAAAAATCGTCAATGAATAGGGGGATGTAGTTATTTTTACCGAGTGAGCTTGGCTTGATAGGTCCACAGACATTAGCATGTGAGCTTGATCGGCTTTTTGGCTCTTGAGTTTGACTCCTTTGGGAAACTCGTCCTGAACTGCTTTCCAAGTGAACATCCTTCACAAAGTTGATCAGGTTTGTTGATGGATGGAAACCCACTCACCATATTAGTTTTCGACATCAAACTTAAGCCTCTAAAATTTAAGTGCCCAAATCGAAGATGCCAAAGCCATGCTTCATCATTATAGCAAGCTTTGAGACACTTTGCCGCATCATTTTGGATATTCAATAAGAACATCCTATTTCATGACATTGGTACCTTGGTGATGAGATTGTTTCTCTGATCTCTGATGGAAAGACTGGAATCTTTCATGTGAATATCATAGCCCTTTTCTAAGAGTTGTCCCAAACTCAAAATATTGTTTCTCATACTTGGGACGTAGTAGAGATTTGAAATAAAATCATGTCTTCCATCCTTTAGGACGATTAAGATCTTACCTTTTCCTTTCACCGGAACTCTAGAATCATCACCAAATGAGACATTGCCACTCACTGATTCATCAAGGTCCACGAACATGCTTCTTTTTCCGCACATATGGTTGCTTGCACCAGTGTCAAGGTACGACATGTTTTCTTGGATTCCTTCGTTACTTTTACGTGCTAGAAGCACTGTTTCAACTGCCTGGTCTTTCTCCTCCACATAATTTGTCTCCTCTTTTACTCTATTCTTTGAAAATCTGCATTCTGAAGCGTAATGGCCAAACTTCTGACAATTATAGCATTGAGATTGAGATTTATCAAACCTTGTGTTTGGAGATCCTTGTCCACGCCCTCTTGTTGAGCTTTCTCCCTTCTTGTAATTATTGTTGATGAAATTCGCACCTCGTCCATTAGTATGGCGTCCAAACTGTCCTCGGCCAAAACCTCGACGCTTACCTCGACCTCGATCTTGTAGGCCTCTCTCATTTCCTTGACTTCCTTCCTTCTCCTTTAGTTGCATCTTGAAGTGTTGCTCGGTGATCTCCTTCTTTTTCTTATGTTTCTCTTCATAAGCTTGCAATGATCCTTGGAGTTGTTCAATCGTCATGGTCTCCAAGTCTTTGGTTTCCTCGATCGTTGTGACGATATGCTCGAATTTGGTATCCAAAGAGCGTAATATTTTCTCCATGATCCTTACGTCTTCTAACTTCTCACCATTTCTTTTTAATTGATTTGACACGACGATAACTCTTGAAAAATATTCAGAAATAGACTCTGACTCATTCATATGTAAGGATTCGAACTCACCTCCTAGTGTTTGGAGACGCACCTTCTTCACTTTGTCTTCTCCTTTGCAAGACGTTTGAAGCTTCTCCCATGCCTCCTTAGCGGATGTCGCATTTGAAATTTTCTCAAACTCATTTTCATCCAATGCTTGGTAGATGAGGAAAAGAGCTTTCTTGTCTCTCTTTCTTGAATCCTTCAAAATATCCCTTTGTGCTTGAGTTAAGGAATCCTCATTTTGTGATTCCTTATAACCTTTTTCAACAATCTCCCAAACATCATGTGCTCCAAACATCATGTGCTCCAAGAAAGAGGAAAAGAGCCTTCATTTTGATGCACCAATTATCATAGGTGCTCCCTTTTAGAAGTGGAACTTGGAAGGATGATACACCATTGCTCGCCATGACCATGGAAGGATTTCTTATCAGAACCTTAGCTCTGATGCCACTTTGTTGGAAAGGAGAATGATTGTAGGAAGACTTTGGGAGGAAGGGAGGAGGCGACTATGATTTCTAAAATGAGAGATGCTCTTTAGAACTTCTTGTTTACTTGCAAACTTGCTTGATTTTGGCTTGGTTTACAAATGACTAGCTCTCCCCTATTTATAGGCTTCAAGGGAGAGTTCTACATCAATCTAAAGAAGATTCTACACACTTCAAGTGAGTGAGTTTCTACATACATCTAGAGAATATTCTAGACACTCCAAGAGAGAGATCTACACACTTCTCTCTACAATTTATTTAAACTATATCTTCCACATTCTATTAATCTCTAGAATATTCTATAGACTAAGACACTAAAAACAAATGGGCCTAACACTTGATTAGTCCAATGGGCCAAATCAAGTTTACTCTCCAACGATTTCAGTATGCTGATTATTATGAATGTAAGCATTGTTTTGAAGTTATTAATTCTCTCATGTTTATATAGGAAGAAGACTATCACGTGGATGCACGACATTTTGAAGTTATTAATTCTCTCATGTTTATATATAGGAAGAAGACTATCACGTGGATGCACGACATTTAACAATCCGATCACCTCCGAGTGGAAAATATGATCACGGATGTTGTGTAGTTTCTTTTTTCATACAATTTGAATCACTTCACCACAAAAGAAACTAAAATAATGTTTGAAATAGTCATTTGTTTCAAGGTTCGTGTAACGGGGAAAAAGCCATCTTAATCTTAAGTATAATTATATGTATTGTCTTAGAACGTGGATTGGGCCTAACTCAACCCCACAAAATCGGTTTGTAAGGTGAGTGATGCTTCCCACTTATAAACTATTTTTCAGGCCATATCCAAATATAGACATCTAGAGCGTGACCCGAATGGCCCAGGAATAGACATCTGGAGCGTGACCCGACAACGGGTGGCCCAACGGATTTTGGATAGGTTGTGATACCATCTTAGAATGTGGATTGGGTCTAACTCAACCCCACAAAACCGGCTTGTAAGGTGAATGATGTTTCTCACTTATAAACTCTTTTTCAGACCATATCACATCTGATGTGGGACTCTTAACATATTGTGCATCAATTTTGTTTATGCACCAATAAGGCTTAAGGGAGGGAGAAGTGTCAATTTTCGTCAAGCCTAATGGATTGGCCTAATGGTCCGGTGTTCTAAGGTGGGTTGGTCTCACTAAATATAGGCTCAGAAAAACTAGGTTGTTTTGGAGGGTATTTTCATCACTTAAAATTTGCATCAATAATTGTCCGCCACATTTGCATTTATTGCAGACAAACCCTATACAATTCCCAATGCAAGAGAAAATGAGTTTATGTTCTAGAAATTTGGAATTTATTAATGCATGACACGTTAACTTATACGCAACTCTTCGTTCACCAAGTCCGCATTAAGTTAGATAATACACCTCCACCCATTTGCATTAAAAACGAAAGTTTTTTTAGGCACACTACATAAAAAAGTGGGCTTTAATTAGATGGACTTTAATTGCTAGAGAGCTTACATTGGTAATTTGTATTTTTGAATGATCTTTCAATACACGAGATAAGTTTTTATTGTAATTATTCCATTTTCCATACCAAGTTATTGAAGACTAGTCCCAATACCTGTGCTCTGCACGGGTTTGGAAGATCTTTATTGAATAAAATAAAAATAAGGTGAATTAGATACATTAACCTGTAAACAAACTAATGGATTGAATCCTCTCTATATTACCCCTATTCCCTAAAAAAAACGATATTGCCCTTATTATATTATATTATGTTTATTGCATTTTATCGTGGACAACATTGTTAGAACCACAAACGAAAAAATATGAAACCTTTCTAAAGAAGGGCATCGCATCTGTTTCTGAAGAACCCTCAAACGATTTGGGTTTCCGTCTTCACGATTGCCAATAACATTGAATGCAATTTCCTTATGACTATTGCGATACTATAACGTAGATTAGTAGATGGGATCTGATCTGATCTGGAAAGGGGTGGTATGAATTCAAAAATGCAAGTAAAATAAAGTCTGGTCAGTGTGTGAAGTTTAGCAGGAGAGCGTTTGAGAATTACATGATGGTTGAAGTTATATGAGGGAACAAACGTTTTGGGATTCCAAATTACTTGAGCATCCTCATTGTTAATGAGATTTAGGTTTTTGAAATGACAAATTTAGACAGACTCTTTGTATCTAATAGTTGTTTTGGGACATGTTTATTGTCTTTCGTGTATAATTTTGATGCAGTCTTTTATTTAAGCAATAAAATAAAAAAAATTAAACTTCGTAAATGGAAATATAAGCCAAACCTACAAGTTTGGAAGCAGTAGAATCTCTGATGTGGTTATTTTAGTTAATAGTAATAAAGTTTTAGGAATTTACACAGGTTTGGATCACTAAGTTTTATTGTTATATTTATTGATATATTTAATTGGGATAGTTATTATATAATTTCTAAGAAAACGGGTTTTTTAAATAATTTAATTATATTTATTTGCATCAATTTTGATAAATTTCTCTGATTGCGTATTGTTGAATTTGTGTTAGTTTGGTGAATTTCTACTCTCCCCTTCCTCTCTTGTTGAAACTCTATTTGTAGAGGATGGTTAATTATTGTGGTTAACTATTTACAGGCTTGTGTTTGTGGAGGAGGGTACACTTTGAGAGTTGTTTGCTCAGTGTGAGAGAACTGTGCATAGGAGAGGGAGAGCAGAGGTGCACAGGCGATGTGGTGCCCTGCCCTTTCTGATGTGTTGCTTGTAGTCGAAATTGCAGATATGGCTGTAGTCGAATTATGCTGACTGCAGTCGAAATTCTGTAGTTGAATTGCAGTAGTCAAATTCGACTGATGCTGTTGAGTGGCAAGGACTGCTGCGAACCAAAAGTGCAGAAACAGAAGCTATCGAAGTCGAACTAGCTGCTGTCGAATTGCACTGATGCTGTCGAAAATAAACCTGCAAACACAGAAATGTTAGATAAACAACCGGAGGCGTCTTGCGACTGCCCTGAAGAATATATCCGCTTCTACAGCGCAAATTCCCCGAGGTACAACCGGGTCTTCTCAATCGCAGTAGCGAAAGAGGTATCAGAACTAGCAAGAAGAACTGTATATTAACAGGAGAGCAACCCAGAGCTCTTTCTGTAGAAAAGTGGAAAATAATAGTTTTTCTGACGTATGTTCCAAGTGCCACTCGAAGCTGTTTATATAGGCTTATGAATATAGCCGTTTGCAGCATAGGCTCCAGCAAGCAATGGCCAGTCAAAGGCCGTTGGAAAATTCAACAGTAATCAAGTCGGATTAATTTTTGCAGTTACAAAATTATTTCGTAATCCAGTTCGACCAACTTTCAGTTTTTCGACCAGATTGTTTTGCCAATCAGTTCGACCAACTTTCAGTTTTCGACCTGAACTTTCCGTTACAAATTATTTCATAAAACAGTTCGACCCATAATTGGGCGTATACGGATAGGCTGATAAAAGCAATATTTTATTTAATAAAATTAGCGCAAGGCCAGTCGAGCGCGCAGGGGGGGTAATCGAAAGATTCGCACCAAGCCATGTTGGTCCCTGCTTGTGCGCGCGAGGGAGTCCCTTCTACTTGCTTGTTTACTAGCTCTCGTTAAGCTTTAGTATATAAAGACTTTAGTGAATCCAAAGCCAATAAATGTGGGACTTCTCACTTTTGAAATATCTTTTTATTTTCAATAAAATACAACAATCCCCCACATATTTCAAAAGTTGAAAAATAAATTTATAAAGGAGGTTTTCTGGGTTAACACCCCCTTTCTACCCAACTATTTATAATATATATCAGAGTTTAAAAAAAATTTATCCCTTAAATTCATTTCAATGGGATGCTACACATCACTTCAATTCAACAACAACAAAATCAACATAAACTTTTATTTCATCAGTATAATACGCAACACCATCATAGGATGGGAATTCTCAAAACTTTCATTATGTAATCCCACACACTCGTAAATACACTTTATACACTACGCAGCGGAAAACAGAAACAGTTCTAAAGAGGCAACAACAGTCTCATTAACAACATGTAATTATCTCATAACAAAACAGTTCAGCAAGGACAAAACAGCCAACTAGAACTAAGCCCATCCCCTAGGTGCTACGTATCAGAGCAGACCGACTCGGGAATGAAGGGGTAAGCCTTCACTCAGGCTACCTGTGGTAAACAACAACAGAAGGGTGAGTCTCAAACCATATAATAAAGACTATAATAAGAAGTATATTTAATCATATGATCACACACATACAGTCATACAGTTGCATAGTTCATATCAACCAACGACTTACATGCTCTTTATGAGACTAATGCAATGCACTCCTATATGTGGTACCACTTGCCCAGACCGCAGCCTCATTATTATAATATCAAACTCAGACCGCAGCCTTATCATCATAATATATATAAACTCAGACCGCAGCCTTATCATCACAACATATATCTCAGACCGCAGCCTTATGTATGCATGAGACTCTATAAACAGGCCACAACCCAATCATACATCGTTAACATCATTCCTCATTACTCGTCAATTTTAGTTTTAGCCCCCATGGCTTATGCCCCCCATGGCTCATGCCCCCATGGCATCATCAATTATTCCACTCACTATCTCATCTCAATCACGTCCCAAGGACTAATCCGAACTAGAGGGCTAAAATCTCATTCAAGGACCTAAACACCACTTAGGACCAAAACAATACCTAGGGACCAAACCGTCACATAGAAACCAAAACAGTACACTCTTAAGCACAAGGCAGTACCAGGCACCCAGCACACGCACACACTGCACGGGCGCACCACTGGGCGCCCTGGGCGGCCACACTTGGCGCCCAACACAAACACGCACGCGCACAAAACAGAGTAGGCCACCTGAAGAATTAAAACTGCTCTAGCCCAAAATGTTCAAAATGGAATTTGGTCACATGAATACAAAATTTGGCACGGGAAAATATGCTTAGAAATTGCTTTGCACTCAAAGCCCCCTCTACACAAGCTAAAACGATGCCCAATAGGACCATTTCAAAACAACGCGTGCAAAACTGAAAATACCTTAGCCACAGTGCTTAAAATACAATTTGGGCAGGTGAATACAAAATTTGGCTCGGGAAAATATGCTTAGAAATTGATTTGCACGCAAAGCCCCCTTTACACAAGCTAAAACGATGCCCAATAGGACCATTTCAAAACAACGCGTACAAAACTGAAAATACCTTAGCCACAGTGCTTAAAATACAATTTGGGCAGGTGAATACAAAATTTGGCTCGGAAAAATATGCTTAGAAATTGCTTCGCACGCAAAGCCCCCTTTACACAAGCTAAAACGATGCCCAATAGGACCATTTCAAAACAACGCGTGCAAAACTGAAAATTCTTTAGCCAAAGTGCTTAAAATACAATTTGGTCAGGTGAATACAAAATTTGGCTCGGGAAAATCTGCTCAGAAATTGATTTGCACACAAAGCCCCCTTTACACAAGCTCAAACTATGCCCAATAGGACCATTTCAAAACCACGCGTGCAAAACAGAAAATTCTTTAGCCAAAGTGCTTAAAATACAATTTGGTCAGGTGAATACAAAATTTGGCTCGGGAAAATATGCTTCGAACTCACAGCTCACCCCTAGGCACCACAAACGTAGTCAAAACAACGCCCTCTAGGACAATTTCAGAACGGTACGTGAACAACTGAAAATTCTCTAGCCAAAATGTTTTAAATACAATTTGGTCAGGTGAATACAAAATTTGGCTAGGGAAAATATGTTCAGAACTCACAGCTCACCCCTAGGTACCACAAACATAGTCAAAACAACGCCCTCTAGGACAATTTCAAAACGGTGCGTGAACAACTGAAAATTCTTTAGCCAAAATGTTTTAAATACAATTTGGTCAGGTGAATACAAAATTTGGCTAGGGAAAATATGTTCAGAAATTGATTTTCACACAAACACCCTTTTGTGCGCCTTGTCTAGGCGCAGGCAGCACCTTGGCGCCACCCCAGGCGCCACAGGGCAGCCACATTGGCGCCCTGCACAGACCACACACACACACAGCAACCAGAACAGCGCCCAGGCAGCAAGCAACATGCGCAACACAACACAAACTTGGCGCCCCATGCGTCCTAACCCTCGCTAACATCAAATTCCCAATTCTTTTTCCAATTCAAATCACAACAACAATCATCAAACATGTTAAGCTCATACCAACAACTTCAATTTCACACTTACACACTAATTACACATCAAAATGCGAAATTAACATGTTATAAATCCTAACTCAAGCCTAAATCGATTTCCTCCTACAATTCGTCAATTTCAACCAATCCAAACAATCCAACCAATATCATATAACATCAAATAGGACCCTATGATCTACATACGACCTATTATACTCTCTATTATAGAGTGAGACTCCCCTTACCTTAAAATTAACCGAAGAAAAGCACTTCTCACGGAGTCACCTACAAAACCTCGGCAACTAGCGTCATTCTTCTCCTTCTTCTCAAGGTGCGATGCTCTCCTTCTCTTCTCCCTAGGGTGCGCCGAATTCCTTCTCCCTTTTCTCTCCTCTCTTTCGTTTCTTTCTTTTCTTTGACAAATGGTGCGAATTGCACCAACCCTAGGAGCCTAAGTCATTGGGCTTGGGCTCTTGGGCCAATACTTGCCAACCCGGAATTATTGATACCACTCCCTTTTCTTTTTAATTAAACATCATCCTATTGTTTTATTATAACTATTCTATGAAATACCTAAGTAATTTAATTTAATAACTACTTAATTATTTTGGGGCGTTACAGACATCGTAGATGTAATGTTTCAGAGTTGTATAGCAAGTTATGGAACCAGTCCTAGATAGATAAAACATAACATACAGTGAATTGGTATAGCAAGCTATGGAACCCAAGACACATATTATATGTTAGAGGTTTCACTATCACATTACACCCCCAAAATTCTTGTTTCCGCGGTGGTGCGCTACTAGGCCCTGCGCGTGCTCGGTATTCATGAGTGCTCTAGAGACCTCACCAGGATCTCATGCAAGCGGCCTCACTTGACACTCATATAGGCGATTTCATCAAGTGTATGCTGCAAGTCATACACCACCCATAAGGGCTATGAAAATCATTAAAAGCTTTAAGCTTATCCTTTTAACCATGCAGTCTAGCACTATCACAATAGCACCATAGGAAGGAACAATAATGAAATTAATTACTTGAATTAATTTCCAGTGCTAGCACTATCAAGAAGTAACTTGTTTTTACCACATTGAACCTTATTCATGGGATCTCCAATCACAAAGGTTGGGTTACCATCACTTCTTAATATCAATTGGCTTTAGTCTCATTCCCCTCGATGTTTCACATATCATTTTCTTCCCTAAGGGTTTTGTCAGAGGATCGGCCAAATTCACTTCTGACTTCACATAATCGATCGATATTGCTCCATACTTTTGCAATTGTTTGACAACATTATGTCTTAATTGCACATGTCTATTTTTGCCATTATAGGTCTTATTATTTTCAACGGCTATTGCCGATTGACTATCACAATGTATTGACACTGATGGTGTCGGTTTTATTCCCAAAGGAATACCAGCTAAAAGGTTCTTCAACCATTCAGCTTCAGTACCACCCAATTCCAGAGCTACAAATTCCGACTCCATAGTCGATCTAGCAATAATGGATTGTTTGGCTGACCTCCAAGTTAGCGCACCACCACCAAGTGTGAAAATGTAACCACTAGTGGATTTTGTCTCATCTGAATCAGATATCCAATTAGCATCGCAGTATCCTTCTAATACTGCGGGAAATCCACTATAAGTAATACCATAAGTTGTGGTACCTCTCAAATATCTCATAAGGTGAGCAATTGCCTTCCAATGATCCTGACCAGAATTGTGAGTATACCTACTCAGACGACCGAATGCGAATGCAATGTCTGGTCGAGAGAAGTTCATTAAATGCAATAGGCTCCCAATTACTTGGGCATACTGAGGTTGGTCAACAGGATCACCTCTATTTTTCTTTAAGCGTGAGTTAGCTTCATAGGGGGTACTCAAGGGGGTTGAGTCATAGTGACCAAACTTCCTAAGAAGTTTTTCCACATAATGATCTTGTGATAGTGTGATACTATCACCTTCCCTGATGATTCTAACTCCTAATATTACATTAGCCTCACCCATATCTTTCATGTCAAAACTAGATGAAAGAAAGGATTTTGTTTTAATAACAATATCCAGACAAGTACCAAATATGAGCATGTCATCTACATATAAACATATGATCACATGTTCTCCACACACAGTTTTAGTGTAAACACATTTATCAACATCAGTTGTGGAGAAACCCTCTTTAATTAAAGTTTTGTCGAACTTTTCATGCCATTGTTTTGGTGCTTGTTTTAAACCATATAACGACTTAAGGAGTTTGCATACTTTGTTCTCTTGACCTAAAACTATACATCATTCGGGTTGATTGATGTAAATTTCTTCTTCTAACTCACCGTTCAAAAAAGCGGTTTTAACATCCATTTGATGAATAACTAGTTTATGGATAGAAGCCAAAGCTATTAAAACTCTAATAGAATAAATTCTTGTTACTGGAGCAAAGGTATCAAAGTAATCAATGTTTTGTTTTTGAGAAAAACCTTTTGCTACTAATCTAGCTTGGTATTTATCAATAGACCCATTAGGGTTATATTTTCTTTTGAAAATCCACTTGCATCCTATTGATTTTGCCCCAGGTGGTAAATCAACTAAGGTCCAAGTGTTACATTTGGAAATTGAGTCTATTTCAGTTTTAATGGCTTCTTTCCAAAATTTCGACTCAGAAGAAGAAGTTGCTTCAAAAAGGGTTTCTGGATCTTTTCGACAAGATAAGTATAAAAATCATTTCCGAAGGATGTTTTTTTTCTTGGTCTTTTACTTCTCCTTAGTTCTTGATACGGTTCCTCATGAGTTTCATCATTAATACTTGCTAATGGTTGTCTAGATATACTATCATGTTTCAAAGGAAAAAGGTTTTCAAAGAACTCAGCATTTTTACTTTCCACGATAGTATTATTATCTAAAACATCACTTTTCACAACAAGGAATCTATAAGCAGCGTTGTGTTCTGCATATCCTATAAAAACACAATTAGAGGTTTTGCAACCAATTTCTCTTTTCTTAGGATCAGGCAACATAACTTTAGCTAAGCACCCTCACACTTTTAAATATTTCAAGTTAGGTTGATAACCTTTCCATAGTTCATGGGGGGTTTTGCCGGTTTTCCTATGAGGAGTTCTATTGTGTATAAAACATGCAGTTAATATAGCCTCACCCCACAAGTTGGTTGGCGCACTAGAACTTATTAACATAGCGTTCATCATCTCTTTCAAAGTCCTATTTTTCCTTTCGGCTATGCCATTAGATTCGGGTGAATAGGGGGGAGTTGTTTCATGTATTATACCTTCCTTTTCACAAAAATAATTAAAAGATATGTACTCTCCTCCACGATCGGATCTAACCCGTTTAATCTTCCTATCTAGTTGGTTTTCTACTTCGGCTTTATATGAAATAAAAGCTTCAAACGCTTCATCTTTTTGCCTTAATAAAAATACCTTAGTGTAGCGCGAAAAATCATCTATAAACGTTACATAATAATTTTTTCCGCCCCTAGTTGGAGTTTGTTTTAAATCTCCTAGGTCCGTATGAATTAAACTAAGCAGTTCAGTTTCACGATGTACTGGGGGACACGATTTCTTTGTTAACTTGGATTCAACACATACATCGCATTTACTATGTTGATTATCACTAGTCGAAATCATGCCAAGGCGTTGCAATTTAATAACATACGGAAAGTTAATATGACCTAGTCTAGCATGCCACATATTATAAGAGTCAATCAAGTAAGCAGAAGTCGAAACATTGTTATTAAAAACAGAAGTGTTGAGTACAAAAAGTCCATGATCATAATATCCCTTACCAACAAAAATGTTGTTTTTGGTAAGAACAATCTTATCAGATTCAAATGTCACTTTGATACCATGCTTCAACAAAACCCCAACAGAGATCAGGTTTGCCCTTATGTTAGGCACATGAAGCACATTTGTGAGAGCCAGAGTTTTTCCTGATGTGAGCTTGAGAAGAATTTTTCCTTTCCCCACAACTGGGGCTGGATGTGAGTCACCCAGATAGACGTTTTCTTCTCCTTCCCCTACAGCAGTGTAGGAGGTAAAAACTTCTCTATTAGCACAGATGTGCTTGGTGGCTCCAGAATCCACCACCCACTTGTTCACATCAGTTGCCATGTTGACTAGAGAGACGACAGCAGCAATGACATCGTCATCCTCATTATCATCTCCACCAGCATCAGCCAAGTTGGCGTTAGCCTTAGGAGGATTGTCTTTTCATGCCCTATGCCTGCATTTAGGTGCATAGTGTCCTGGCTTTCCACAAACAAAGCAGTATCCTCTTTTCTTGAATTCAGAGCTATGAGTACCAGGATAATGATCATTGTTCTTTTTGTGATACTTTTGATTAGATAATTTCTTGGAATCGTACCTTTTGTTTGGAGAGACTGGTTTGCCTTTGTCGAACCTTGAAGGGTTGTTCATCACCATGTTTGCACGTGCAGCCATTGATTTCGCCTTTGTCTTGTTACTCTCTTTTCGGTTGGTATCTTCGATGATGATATGAGTCAGCAGCTCGTTCAGTGACAGTTGCTTGTGTTTGTGCTTCAGTTGTTGCTTGTAGTCCTTCCATGATTCTGGCATCTTCTCAATCAGAATACCTGCAATGAACTCGTCAGAGAGAACTATGTTTTCAGCCTTCATTTCCTCTAGTAATTTGTGATACTGGTTGATTTGGGTTTTGATTTCGCCAGTTTCACTCATGACCCAATTGTAGTAGTTGCTGATGACAAATTTCTGCTTGCTTGCATCTTCAGCGGTGTATTTGAGAATCATTGATTCCCAGATCTGATTAGCTTCCTTGTAGGTGCAGTAGATGTCGAATTGTTCGTTGGAGAGAGTGCTGAGAATTGTGTGACGGCACACCTTGTTGGCATGGATCCAAATTTCGACCTGTTTGGGAGTTGTAGGCTCGACAGGTTTGGTGTCAGTAAGCGCTGCTGCAACTCCGTGCATGTCAAGAAGAGAACTCACGCGTTCCTGCCACCTGCGAAAATTTTGGCCTGCGAAGACCTCAATTTTGGAGATGTCAGGAAAAGGCTTCGCGTAGGTTACTGGGACAGCAGCAGGAACAATAACAGTGCTATTGTTATTGATGGTAGCACTGGTATCATTGTCGATGGTTGTGTCAGCCATAGGATAAATTTTTCAGATTGTAGTCGAAATTGCTGATATGGCTGTAGTCGAATTATGCTGACTGCAGTCGAATTTCTGTAGTCGAATTGCAGTAGTCAAATTCGACTGATGCTGTTGAGTGGCAAGGACTGCTGCGAACCAAAAGTGCAGAAACAGAAGCTGTCGAAGTCGAACTAGCTGCTGTCGAATTGAACTGATGCTGTCGAAAATAAACCTGCAAACACAGAAATGTTAGATAAACAACCGGAGGCATCTTGCGACTGCCCTGAAGAATTTATCCGCCTCTACAGCGCAAATTCCCCGAGGTACAACCGGGTCTTCTCAATCGCAGTAGCGAAAGAGGTATCAGAACTAGCAAGAAGAACTGTATGTATATTAACAGGAGAGCAACCCAGAGCTCTTTCTGTAGAAAAGTGGAAAATAATAGTTTTTCTGACGTATGTTCCAAGTGCCACTCGAAGCTGTTTATATAGGCTTATGAATATAGCCGTTTGCAGCATAGGCTCCAGCAATCAATGGCCAGTCAAAGGCCGTTGGAAAATTCAACAGTAATCAAGTCGGATTAATTTTTGCAGTTACAAATTATTTCGAAATCCAGTTCGACCAACTTTCAGTTTTTCGACCAGATTGTTTTGCCAATCAGTTCGACCAACTTTCAGTTTTCGACCTGAACTTTTCGTAACAAATTATTTCGTAAAACAGTTCGACCCATAATTGGGCGTATACGGATAGGCTGATAAAAGTAATATTTTATTTAATAAAATTAGCGCAAGGCCAGTCGAGCGCGCAGTGTGTAATCGAAGAGATTCGCACAAAGCCATGTTGGTCCCTGCTTGTGCGCGCGAGGGAGTCCCTTCTACTTGCTTGTTTACTAGCTCTCATTAAGCTTTAGTATATAAAGACTTTAGTGAATCCAAAGCCAAACAATGTGGGACTTCTCACTTTTGAAATATCTTTTTATTTTCAATAAAATACAACATTGCTTTACTATTTTGTTGGCAAGAAATGGAAAGAATGAGGAAACATGTTGAAATCAAATTGGGTCTAAATCTGAGAGATGAAAAAAATTGTATAGTGCAATTCCATAGTTAGTGCCTTATATAGGAAGCACCATTTGTGATTTTGTTACCCATTTTTGCTAGGTGTCAAAGCTATAGGATGACACGTATTTGTAATTAAGAGTAAGCAAACTATAAGTTGAGTCACTAATGGAAAAAAGACATTTAGCGTCGGTTAAATTGGACATTTAGCGTCGGTTACCGCCCGACGCTAAATCGACCGACGCTAAATGTTAGACATTTAGCGTCGCTTATTTAACCGACGCTAAATGTCACTCAATGTCAACAGAAATGACATTTAGCGTCGGTTGTTTTAAATAACCGACGCTAAATGTCTCCAAAACGTCATTTAAAAATGACATTTAGCGTCGGTTATTTGAAACAACCGACGCTAAATGTCTCTAAACGTCATTTAAAAATGACATTTAGCGTCGGTTATTTGAAACAACCGACGCTAAATGTATCAAAGGGGACATTTAGCGTCGGTTGGTTTAAACAACCGACGCTAAATGTCTCTAAACTTCATTTAAAAATGACATTTAGCGTCGGTTATTTGAAACAACCGACGCTAAATGTCTCTCAACGTCAAAAGAAATGACATTTAGCGTCGGTTTTTTGAAACAACCGACGCTAAATGTCATTTTACACATTTTAGTTTCATTCATTTTTTTATCCTTACGAAACCTGTTGTATCCCAGAAATGACCAATTCCCAGAAACAACCATTTTCAAAACAGTCCAATTCACAGACCAATTCCAAAACAGACAAATTCATTCTAAAACCATTCCATTCTATAGTTGTACAAATTACACAGACAGCAATTCCAAAACAGACCAATTCACAGACCAATTCACAGACAGCAATTCCAAACAGAAACCATAACAGAAACGACCATAACAGACAGCAATTCCAAACTATAGTTGTACAAATTACCAGATTGGACTTAGTTGTACAAATTACCAGATTGCATCACAGATAGCAATTCCAAACTATAGTTGTACAATTCACAGACCAATTCACAGACAGCAATTCCAAACTATAGTTGTACAAATTACCAGATTGCATCACAGACAGCAACCATAACAGAAACGACCAATTCTATTAAAAGTATGCATCACAGACAGTATACAAATTAACAGAATCAAAGAATTTTAAACAATGTATCTTTTTGCTCCGTGCGAATCTTCATAAAAAATTCTGACCAAAGCTGACGAACCTCAAAAATCTCCTCTTCGGTGTATGCCTTTGAGTCATCAAATACCTACAAGTTTAAAAATTACTGAAACAAATTATATTCAATCATTCTAATTCCAAATAAATGTGTAAAGTATAATTTTAACCAAAAATTTATACCTGCTCCCAATTATCAACAATACCAGCATTCACAATGGTCAGCATAAACTTCATCACATAATAGCCACAATGATAACCATTCCGTTGTATTGGCATCTACACAAATGAATTCACTCCAAATTAAATCAACTCAATAACATAAACAGAATATATATAAATATATATATATATATATATATATATATATATATATATATATATATATATATATATATATATATATATGACCAATTTCAAATTAAATCAACTCAATATTTTAAATTACTTACTGTAGGGTACAACCATGTGGGGGCAGATGTAGAATAACCTTTGACAGCTCTAATAACAATATAAAAGTACTTATAAGTCCTCAACCCAACTTAATTCAAATACTACAATCTAAACCATGATAAAAAATAAAAACTTACTTGCTAAGCATGCCTTTGATTTCTTTGTTTGGTTTGCGGCCTAAAGAACACATCCAGACCACAGTATTTTGATTTGGGATTAAGATAATTAGTTGCCAATGTCCACTGCAACATTGATAAACTTAAAATTAACCAACACACAAAGAAAAATGAATCACCAATTAGTTGAAATATTTTGCTGTTACGTACCTATGGCAAAATGGAGTAATATATACTCTCGTAGTGGTGGTCATCAATTTCTCTTGAATGTTTTGAAGGACAACATTTATGGAGTAATGCTTCAAGTTAAGCTTGTATGGACACACAAATCCATATAAGTCCCCAATACCTCTTTCAAGACATTGACGGTGCAAATATCTAGTGGCAAGTAAGAAAAACTATCAAATCGATTAATATATGTAAAAATGTGAGAAATTTATATAATGAAATAGAATTTACTACTTACGTGGACCATAAGGCCAAATGGCTCATCTCAAGCCACTCTTCACCGGAAACCATGTCCAGGATCTCTTTGAAGGAGACAAAGCATTCATGAGCTTCGTGCTCCAACATTATCTTGGCATGTCTCTTATCGGCATACCCCACCACAAGCATCTCTTTCATCCAATCAATATTTACCTCCTCCTCCGCATGAGGTGGTGAGTGGCTTGCCTTAGATCCAACTGTTGTATTGGGAGAGGGAACCTGAACACCAGCATGTTGAAGACCTCCACATGAGATGGTGAGTGGCTTGCCTTTAATGAAGTTGGACGTCTGGTATTCTTTTTTGAAGACATGATAGCTGAACTTAAACAAAGGAAACAATCAAGAAAAGAAATAAGATGTTATAATTGGTGGTACATGTCCATACAATGTCATTAATAAGGAACCATCTCTTAAGTTGAGCAAATCATCAATAGCATATAAACTGGTTAGAAAACTGAAAAATAGGTCAATCGGTTCCATTATACAACATAGGTGCAAAATAGAGAGATATATATATATATATATATATATATATATATATATATATATATATATAGAACAAAGCTCACCAACAAAAAGAAGATAGATATAGAACAAGTTCCATTATACAACATCGGTTCAAAATTACATACCATCATTGTCACTAAGTTCAAAATTACAATTTCATAGGTTCAAAAAAAACAAATCTAAACTCCTTCGTATAAAATTCCTTCATTATGATCATTGCGAGTGGCATGTTCATCGTCAACTTCATTGTCATCAACTGAAGTAGGCACTTGTGTTAACAAACAAGGTGTTTCGGAAATTGCAAGACTTGAATCTTCATTTTCATCACTGCCTATTTTTCCTTGCATGACAACTGACCACTTTTTGTTAGAAGGATCTTTGACATAGAAAACTTGTTTTGCTTGGTCAGCCATGATGAAGGGTTCATCATTATAACTTACCTTGTCAAGGTCCACTAGTGTAAATCCCATTTCGTCAGTACGTACACCACTATTGTTGTTAACCCACTTACATTTAAAAAGAGGCACTTTAAATTTACAGTAATCAAGCACCCAAATCTCTTCAATGACACCAAAGTAAGCAATAGATGCGAGTACAGGATTTCTATCATTTGAACTAGAGAAGTGCATCGCGGAAGCCATGACCATAACTCCACTGTTTTGCATGGTGCTTTTGTCATCTTTCGACTTTGTGTAAAAGGAAAACCTATTTATGTCGTACCCGCTCCAACATACGACATTAAAGTGAGGGTCATGTGCTAACCATCTCAAAGTCTCAGAGGCACTCACATCTTTCTTATTCTCTGATTTAAACCAATCTATGAATGTGTTGTTATGCTCGTTCAATAACAATATTTCTTTCATTCGAGGGTTTTTGGCTTTTACTATCTCTTTATGGAGAGACAAGTAAGGTAATATCTCATCTGTATTATTCAAAACATACAAATGTGCTTGAAGCACTTCAGCTCGACCCATGCATTTAATGGTTATACCATGTGTACCTTTACCTTGACCTCTCCCTGCATAACGAGACTTTGGTAGTCCCACAGATTTTGCTTCTGACAAGTAGTCAGAACAAAACTCAATCGCTTCTTCTGTGACGTACCTTTCAACAATGGATGCTTCAGGACGATATTGGTTCTTCACATACCCTTTCAAGATCTTCATGTATCGCTCGATTGGGTACATCCACCTTAAATAAACAGGGCCGCATAATCTAATCTCCCTAACCAGATGAACAATTAAATGAACCATGATATCAAAGAATGAGGGAGGAAAAAACATCTCCAATTGGCACAAGATAATAGCAGCTTCATTTTCCAACTCGTCCAATTTTTGAGGGTCGATGACTTTAGCACATATACTATTGAAGAATAAGCACAACCTAGTTATGGTATATCGGACATCTTTCGGTAAGATGCCACGAATTGCCACAGGTAGTAGTTGTTGTATCAAGACATGGCAGTCGTGAGACTTCAAGCCAACTAATTTGAGATCTTTCATTGAAACCAGTCGCTTTATATTTGACGAGTAACCATGTGGGACTTTGATTCCCCGTAGACACTCGCAAAAGCTCATTTTCTCTTTTCTTGATAAGGTATAACATGCTGGAGGTAAATATGTGCCTTTACCTCGTTCCACTGGATGTAATTGTTCTCTTATGCCCATCTCACGCAAATCTAGTCGAGATTTTATACCATCCTTTGTCCCTTGAACGTTGAGAAGGGTCCCGATGACACTATCACAAACGTTTTTCTCGACGTGCATAACATCAAGACAATGCCTTACATCAAGATTGGACCAATACGGAAGATCAAAGAACACCGACCTCTTTTTCCACTTGCTTTTTTCCTTAGGCTGCTTCTGCTTTTTGCCGAATACAACTTTGATGTCCTTAACCACTTGATAGACTTCTTCTCCGGTCAAGGCATTCGGAGCAATGTCGTTTTCCGAGCACCCATTAAAAGCTTTTTTAAGCTTACGATATCTGTGATTAGGTTTGAGAAATTTCCGATGCCCAAGGTAGACAGTCTTCCTTCCATGTTTGAGTTGATGGTGACACGTGTCTTCTGCACAAATAGGACAACCTTTATGACCTTTGATACTATACCCAGACAAGTTTCCGTATGCAGGAAAGTCATTGATCGTGCAAAATAACATGGCTCGCAGCTTGAAAGTTTCATTAGAATACCCGTCAAACACATCCACACCTTCATCCCACATTTTTCTCAAGTCTTCAATCAATGGACTAAGGTAAACATCTATGTCATTACCAGGTTGTCTCGGGCCAGAAATCATCATGGATAGCATCACATATTTGCGCTTCATGCACAACCATGGAGATAGATTGTAAATTAAAAGGAGAACAGGCCATGAGCTATGATTCGTACTTAAGTTACCATATGGATTCATCCCATCTGAAGCAAGTGCGAGCCTAAGATTTCTTGACTCAGTGCCAAAATCCGAATACAAATTATCAATTTTCTTCCATTGCAAAGAATCGGCCGGATGGCGAAGCTGCCCGTCACATTTCCTCTCATCTGCATGCCATCTAATGCTCTTCGCGTCATTTGCATTAGCAAACAAGCGTTTGAACCTAGGTATTATTGGAAGATACCATAAAACCTTCGCAGGGGAACCCTTTGTGTTGTTGTCGTCATAATTAGATTCACCCGACTTCACTTTGTAGCGCGAACAACCACACGTAGGACAGTTATGCAACTTCTCAAAGTCTTTCCGATACAATATGCAGTCTTTGGGACATGCATGTATTTTCTGATACTCCACACCCATTGGACACAATATCTTCTTTGCATCATACGTTCGTTTTGGCAATGTGTTACCAATGGGAAGCATGTTTTCCAACAGCTCAAGCAATTCGGTGAATCCCTTATCAGTCCACCCATTTATCGCCTTCAGATTGATCAATTTTAACGACGCAGACAACCGGGTGTATTTTGTGCAACCCAAATACAAAGGTTGATCTGTGTCTTTGCACAAATTATCATATTCATGCGCCCGCTTAAAAGATTCAGGACCAATGTCACGTATCATGTCCTCCATTCGATCATCCATATCTTCATCGACTTTCTCACTTTTGGACACACTTGGGTTGCCGCTTGATTCACCATGCCATATCCATGTGGTATAACTGGGTAAGATCCCATGAACAAAGAGATGATCCCGTATTACACTTGGTGGTTGTGGGGTTCGATTCACACAATTACAACAAGGACATGAATAAGTTACAGCAATTTCGGGAACATTAGTTTTGGGAGCATCAGTTTTGCGAAGATTTGCTTGAGCAAAGTTTATAAACTCTTCGACTCCTTTCGCATACTCATCACTCAGACGATTACAATGTATCCATCTACGATCCATCGCTACGCTCCAAAGATAGTAAAAATAAATTCATAAATCAAAATCAAACTATCACATCAAACCAAGATAGTAAAAATAAATTCATAAATCAAAACAAGTAAAAATATAAATGTATAACATCAAACCAACATAGTAAACTTAAAGCTTCATTAATAAGGTTCTTTTTTATAGCATGATTCTTCACAGAAACATGAACAACAACTCCAACAACTCCACATACTAATATGCTCTAGTGCAACAATAAAATCAGCCCACAAAACACAACGGACAAGTGTTTAATCATGTTACTATTGTTACTAGTATTTAATAATATTAACATAATTTTGATCAGGGAATGAGCTCAAATGATTAATCTAGACAAGAAATTGAATAAGTAATATACCGAGAAGCAGATGCAAGAGTGAGAAGCGTGTTTGACAGTGAACTTCCCGGGTTGACCCTTCCGAGCAACGGCGATTTCCGGTTCGCGCTATTCGTATACCACTGTACTCAGCTTTCCACTTCTAGAATTCCAATTTGATCTAAAAAATCACTTGGAATATCAGTTGCAACTTACCTGCATGAAAATTATGAATATTGGATAAATTAATAGTACTACAAAATGATATTATGAAATGATTAAGGACTTTAACACCTTCAAAGAATACTACAAATTATGCAGTTAACAAATTCAAAGCTCCCTTAAGGAATCACAATCCAAAACAAGAATTAAAGTTCCCTTAAGGAATCACAATCCAAAACTAGTTTAATTACAATGAAATCAGTCAAGAACCCCCAAATGTCATCTTCACAATCCAAAACTAGTTTAATTACAATCCAAAACTAGTTCAATCACAATAAACAAACAGATTTGTATAGTTGCTAATTGTCAAAATCATGTCTTCAAAATCAGCAAAGAAACTATATAACAAAAGAAGGAAGCACTACTATGGTCTAAGATTAAGATCAACTCGAGAACACTAAAAAGTAAACACAAGGCTAGCAATAACTCAAAACCAAAGACTATACCCTAGCCCTTAAGCAACCACCACAACTTCAAACCAGCAGACCCCACAAACTTTTTTCTACGTGGACAGATTATCATTTCTGTTACATATTTTCTGTTATTTGAGATAACAATAAATTAAAGTATTAGTGAAATAAAATTAAATGGCAAACAATTTGAAACAAGTAAAATCTTCAAAAACGTGATAGATAGAATAAGAGGAAAGTGATAATGGCTATGTAACAGGAAGATGCAGGATGTGACTTACTAGGATCCACTGAAATAGCTTCAGTACCACCAGCTTCTCTTTCAATATCAAAGTCTTTGAGTACCAATTTCCCCTTAATTTTAGTACATAACAATATATTCCATCTAGCTTTTCAGTACCACCAGCTTCTGCAACAAAGAGTGATATTTAAGGTTAAATAGTAAAGCTAATACCAAAGACCTTATTTTACAGAACATTCCTCAGAAAGCAAAATCTGGAAAGATAAACACTATGTTTCAAGAACAACATCTTATTGTTTAACCACAGATGAAGAGTAGCTCTCGACAAGGTTTCTGGAAAATTAACAAAAAATTGTTATAGTGATAAGTGATAACTGATAACTAACACTCATTCAGCAAAACTAGAACTCAAAGCTAGTTGATAACTGATAACTAACACCCAAATCAGAAGCAACAATCAGAAAATAAACAATTAAACAATCAAATTAAACACCCAAATCAGAAGCAACAATCATGGATTCCAAATTTAAAAAATCAGAAATTAGGGTTTTCATTTCACGCAGAAATTGAACAATTTTCCCCAAATCAAACAATCATCAAAGAAGAGGAGAAGAAATCTAACCTGATAAGAAGAAGAACTGAAGAAGAAAGCTCGCGATTCACTAAGAAATTGGGGACTGATACATTGTTTTCGCGACTGAGAGAGGGAAGCGAGAGAGGGAAGATGAAAACCCTAAACAGTCACAGAGGGTGGAGTGGTGGCGACGAGTTCGCGAACGGAGTGCACGGCGAGGCGGGGCGGAGAACGGAGTTCGCGAATGGAGCGCCGCTTGTGTGAGGAAGAGAAGGGTTTCTGTGAGGAAGCGAGAGAGGGAAGATGAAAACCCCAAACCGTCACAGAGGGTGGAGTGGTGGCGACGAGTTCGCGAACGGAGTGCACGGCGAGGCGGGGAGGAGAACGGAGTTCGCGAATGGAGCGCCTCTTGTGTGAGGAAGAGAAGGGTCGTTTCTGTGAGGAAGAGAGAAGAGCGTGTTTCTGTGAGAGGATGAGAAGAGCGTGTTTTGTGCGAAAAATTAAAACTGGGACATTTAGTGACAGGTGTTTAAACAACCGACACTAAATGTACTTGCTTTGGACATTTAGTGACGGGTGTTTAAACAACTGACACTAAATGTACTTGCTTTGGACATTTAGTGACGGGTGTCTAAACAACCGACACTAAATGTCCAACGCAAATACTTTTAGCGTCGGTTGTTTAAACACCTGTCACTAAAGGTAGGCGCGAAAAATGGAATCTTCAATTTAATTGCAAAAATGCCACCGGTCACACATTTAGTGTCGGGTTTTCAAACACCCGACACTAAATGATGCTTAATAATGTCATTTTTCCACTAGTGAGTGGTGGCAATGTTAGGATGGTGGCAATATTAGAGAATGACAACAAAACACAATTTCATGCAATGGTGTCAATATTAGATGATGACACCAAAAGAGAATGACACCAAAAGAGAAAATTCCAGCATGCAACTATGTGGCAACAACATAAAATGACACCAAATATAATCAGTGCACCTTCAAAACTCACGTGTTAGTTTAACTTTTTTTTATCAAAAGGTGTCCACTTTAACTTTCAATTGCCTTAGTATTATTTATTTTTGCTGTTATAATTTTATTTATTTAATTATTTATTTATTAATTATCCGGTTCAACCCCTGATTCAACCAGTTGAACCGAACGAACCATGACCCGGAGGTCTCTCCGGTTCAAGATCCGGTCCGGTTTTAAAAACATTGATCAGCATAGCTAAACATATCGAGCCACACGCGTCTAAGAACTATTCACAACCCCTATCATTCTATAGCTACAATGTATTCGGTATTTAAAATATAGATATAATTTTGTCTTTTAATTTGTTCCATGGCTTGACTATTGGATGGTTTCACTACTTTAGGAATTGATGCAGGTCTATTGGGAATTGTACTGTAGGGTAGTATAATGAAGAAAGTGAGATGGTTTCACTACTTTGGGAATTAGCAACTCATGTACTCAATATAAATAATTTCTGCAGATCAATATGAGACTTTGTTTTTCAAAAGACTTTATTTGAAGATATTTCTTTTTATCTTGAATCCTTCTGGGATTTTCCATTTAGAGGTCAACTACAGGTTCAACCTCAAAATCCATCAAATATACACTACAAGAATAACAGGATTTACCGACAGATATTTTCCGCCGGAAACGGACAAAATCCGTAGGTAATGTCATAGTACTGACGGAAAAAATCCGCCGGAAATCCGTCGGAAAAACGCCCGTAGGTAATATTTTCCGGCGGAAATTCCGCCGGAATTTACCGACGGAAAAACCGTCGGAACACACTACAAACCGCCGGAAACAGATTTCAACATTTTAATATTTTTTATTCAAAACCGCCGGTAAAACGCCAAAACCGCCGGAAACAGATTTCGATTTTTTTTTATTTTTTATTAAAAACCGCCGGTAAAACGTCAAAACTGCCGGAAACGTTTAATCGAATTTTTTAAAAAACCGCCGGTAACTAAGATATTCCGCCGGAAATCAATTTTGTTTTTTATTAACAGAACCGCCGGTAATTAGGGCTGTTCAAATGAACTGCCGAACTGAACTGAACTACTGAACTGAACTGTTAAAAACTGAGTTTTTAGTAACAGTTCTGAACTGAACTGTGTTTGTTAAAAACAGTTCGCTAACTGAACTATTAAAATCAGTTCAGTTACGAACTGACCGAACTGTTAGTGTCATTTTTACACTTCATTTTTACGAACTGAACTATTAAAATCAGTTCAGTTCCCTTTTACTCTCAGTCTCACACTCTCAGTCTCTCACTCACGATTCACGAACCAGAATCACTCTCACTCACGAAGACGATCTGCGTGACTGGTTCACTCTCACTCACGAAGACGATCTGCGTCTCTGAGACTCCGACCTCAGTTCTCCTCACGAAGATGATCTGCGACGCAGTCTCGCACTCACGGTTTCAGTTCTCACGAAGTCACGATCTGCGACTCAGTCTCGCATTCACGGTCTCAGTTCTCACTCACGAAGTCACGTTCTTCGTCTCACTCTAGGTCACCATCTTCGCGAGTTCAGTTCAACTCAGTCCATCTTCTTCGAACCCTAAATCCCTAATCACCAAGCATCTTCTGGGTAAGCATCTTCTGGGTAAGCATCTTTCACGGTCTCAGTTCATCTTCATCTTCTGGGTAAGCATCTTCTGGGTAAGCATCTGCGTCTCAGTTCATCTTCATATGTAAAACGTTGTTCTGATTTTGAGATTCTGATTTTGAGATTCTGATGTTGCCTTGTTGGTTTTTTGAGATTCTGATTTTGAGATTTTGAGATTCTGATGTTGCAAGTGCGTGCATTCTGATTTTGAGATTCTGATGTTGCCTTGCTGGTTTTTTGAGATTCTGATTTTGAGATTTTGAGATTCTGATGTTGCAAGTGCGTGCATTCTGATTTTGAGATTCTGATGTTGCCTTGTTGGTTTTTTTTTCTTCATATTTACAATTCTTGTTTGACATTATGATTTTGAGATTCTGATGTTGCCTTGTTGCTTTCATAATTGATATGTTGAAGTTTCTCTTGTATTTAACATTCTGATTTTGAGATTATGATGTTTGACTATCATTCTGATTCTGATTCATGTTTGAGATTCTGAGATTCTGATGTTTGAGATTCATATTTACAATTCTTGATGCTATATTGGTAGAAAGGCATAAGTGCTATGTTTGACTATCATTGTAGGAAAATTCGATGTCGTTGCACGATCAAATCCTGGACTTTACACTACCAGAAAATGTTGAAGAGTCAGAGGTAGATACCACAGCAGTTGCCTCAGAAGCTACATTACCGCCTCTTCCGAAACCTTCTAAGCGTAAGCCTCGATCTAATATGTGGGACCACTTTGATAAACAACCCGGTGATGAAATGTATGCTAAATGTCACTATTGCGGAGACCTAATAAAGTATAAGAGTGGAACAAGTTCAATGAGGAACCATTTGGCTAGATGCAAGGAGTCCCCTATAAATACATCAAACAAAAGGCAAAGGCAAGCAATGTCAAATGCTACCGAAGGACAAGTAGCATCTTCACCAAGCTACTCAAAATTTGACCAAGCGGCATGCCGACTTCAGCTTGCGAAGACAATTGTGAGTGCAGAGCTCCCATTTCGTTTTGTGGAGAATAAAGAATTTCAGAAGTTTTTGAACCTCATGCAACCCCGTTTTGACATCCCATCACGATCTACAGTGAGACGTGATATCTGGAATCTTTACATGGAAGAGAAGGAGAAGTTGAAAGCAATTCTCTCAAAACATTGTGGAAGAGTTTGTCTTACCACTGACACATGGACCTCGGCTCAAAATCTCACTTACATGAGTTTTGTAACACCCCTTTTCTACCCCATAATTTACACGTCATTTATCAGAGTAATTTCATTTTCGCAAATATTAATTTAACTGGTAGAAAAGAAATGCCACATCGTCATTAACAAAACTCATCAACTGCACCCATCAAGGTTTGTGCAACAAAACACCCGTCATGAAAGTTAAACTCCAAAAATCACATCACAGCGGAATAAAACAATAACTCACTAATACCACTCAAACACGTCTCACATCATCGACATAATCATTAAACAATTAGTTAATTAATTAACAAACTTCAACCACGCCCCCTAGGTGTCACAGTATCAGAGAACGACTCGACAGACATCCCAATAGCTATTAAAGAAGGCAGCAGGACCTTCACTCGCGGTTACCTGCAGCGTTGCCACAATAGAGCAACATTCCAAGCAGAAGGGGTGAGAATTTCAACAAAATATAATCAAGCACATAATAGAGTAATGTGAGCAAACAGTCACACAACATCGTCATCACCACCAACATCATCGTCACTGGACACTAACTCAAATCACAGTTTTTACCACAAGTCATAATCATGAATGTGCATGGAAATGCAACCCACGCCTGGGTATATGCATGATGGTACCATTCTCGTCATAAATAAGCCACTATGGGCACATCGTCACTGTTTTACGTCAATAAGAGGCCGAAGCCTATTCGTCATAATATGCACATGCAATGAGACACTATGGACACATGTGCAAACACCAAATCACTCACCTGGAGTCCTCGTCATCGTCGTCATAAAACACTCATAGAGTGTACTCGTCATAACCATCACAATTATATCACAACATCATCATAAACATCACATTTACAATTTGAGTACCAATACATTTAAAATTTGAGTAACAACACCTTTTAAATTTTGGGTAACAACACATTTAAATTTTGAGTAACATCACATTTTTATGCTTAGAAGATATCACATTTAAATTGCAAGAACAGAAATAAGACATCAGCCTTTTTATTTATAAAAACAGCCACATTGACACGCCCTTTCATTTACCAAACAAAACGCAGAAAATTCGGTTCACAAACAGCAGCGAAGCAGAATGAAAACAGTAGCGTTTTAGGCGCGCACAGCAGCAAAAACAGCAGTAAAACAGTGTGGAAAAACAGCAGTATTTTTCGAGCCAAAAACAGCAGTAAAGCAGAGTGAAAACAGCAACATTATTCGATTAGAACAGCAACAGCAAGACCAAGAAAAACAGCAGCAAATCAAGGTGTAAAATAGTGGCCTTTTAGCACACAGTAACAGCAAAAACGGAGTGGAAAGCAGAGCCTCTTTTTAGCGCACAAGAGCAGTAAAAACAGCACGTTTACACTATGAAAACAGCGCTTCATTTTTATAAAACAGCAATACAATTAATCACCACTTACCTCCTCTCTCAATTTATTCTCAATTTTGTTTTATCATCCAAACATACAATTAAATCACCACATATGTTTCAATACCCAATTTAAACTAAAACACACCATACACCACATCCTAATTCAATCTCAATTTACTCACTCACATGCTCTCACCACCATATACATGAAATCGATTCTTACCACACAAAATCACCCAAATCGAAATTCAACTCATCATCTCATATGATTAGTCACGTGACAACATCAACAACTCATCAAACAACATCACAATTTATTCAATTCTTCATCAATTTTACACATATTCATCTCAAATTCACAACAACATCAAAACCCCACAAAACCCATCACATACCCAATTATATCAAATCGAAACGCTCACCCTTACCTTAGATCTAGAGAAGAATATGAGCCCTCCTTGAGATAGACACACCCAAATAGCCACAGCAACTAAGGATCTCCTTTCCTTCTTCCTTGAGCACTACGATTTCCTCCTTCTTTTCCTTGGGGTTTTGCGATTTCTTTCTTCCTCTCTTGCTCTCTCTCATCAAACGGCGCACTTCCTCTCACTCCCAAGGCTCTCAATTTCGTGAAGCACACAAAGAATGAGCCAAACCCTAATTTTTTAACTATATATATATGCCTAGGTTAGTTAATTGGATCACGGGCTTTATCCAGCTTAAGCCCTAATTAATTTGCACCACCAATTCATAATACCACACTCTCACATATTAATATTATTTCTAAACAATTAATTAAAATAATTAAATTAATTAAAATACCTAAATACTTAATTAAATAATTTAATTAAATATTTAGGGTGTTACAACTCTCCCCCACTTAGAATGTTTTTGTCCTCGAAAACTTAACTGCCTAAGCCAACTCTCCTCCACTAACAAACTAACGATCCAACATGCTGATAGTTATTTCCTTAATTACCGGCGATAAGTGATTGGGTGGCCATCCCTCCTACTTACTCGGCCAGGTAACTCTGGAAATATCAACCAGTCCTCTCCTCCCTCAGGTCCTCCGGTAGGGTTTTTGAGCGCAATCCCGCCGGTATCACATGATCACCCCAAAACTCTATTAGAGCTCCTTCCTAATATAACCTGCCAAAATTCCGCTGCGCTACTCTGATAAGCTGACTTGGGTTCTACCTCACTCATCTACCCTTACGGACACAACGTATACTGACCATCACATCATCATTGCAAGACTCACAAAGTGCACACAATGCAATTCAACAACAATGGCCACCGGCCGACAACATAAATCGACGACAACGCGGGCCATTCGGCGGTACCCACGACAACAAACAACATAATTTGGGCCGCTCGGCGGTACCCAAGGCAACAATTGCAAAACATCAGCATACGACATGGCAACAACCACAACCTCAACAATTATGATAACAATCAGTAGCATCAGGACTAACAACTTAGTCACAACGGTGGGCGCCAAGGCGCCGCAAGCAACACAGCAAAACAGGCACGGCGCGCCCGAGGGCAAGCGCCTTCGACAACAGCAACAAATTGGCACATATTATACGATCACATAACATATTTCCACAAACGTCAACCAAGGGTCAACGGACAACATATCAAAAACAACAAGATACACTGAGCAGCGCATAAAATCGAGAACAGTAACAGTAATTTTCGGGGCCAGTAACAATTATTATCAGATAGCAGCAACAATGGTCTTCAGAAAACAGCAACGATTATTTCCGGAAAACAGTGACAACAATTTTTTGAAAACAGTAACGATAATCTTCTGAAAAACAGTAACGATTATTTTTCTGAAAACAGCAACAGGGAATTTTCAGGAAACGGCAACATTAGTGTTCAGAAAAACAGTAACAATAATTTTTCTGAGGAACAGTAATGGTTATCTTCAGAAAACAGTAGCAGTAGTTTCAGAAAACAGCAATAATTATTCTCAGAAAACAGCAGCAACAACTTCTGAAAACAGCAACCACAATTTTCAGAAAAACAGCAACATTAATCTTTCTGAAAATAGTGACAGTAATTTCGCTGAAAACAGTAACATCAATTTTTCAGAAAACAACAATAATCACTTTCTGAAAACAGCCACAATTATTTTCTGAAAAACCGCAACAGTAACTTTTTTTTTTTGGAAGATAGCAACAAAAGTTTTTCAGAAACAGCACTAATAATTTTTCAGAAAAACAGCAACCAGAATTTTCCAGTAAAACAGCGACAATCATTTTTACGAAAACAACAACATGAGATGTACAAATTATCTTTTCAAGGTTTTTCAAAACCACTCAGGAGAAACCACTCAGAATGTTGTCAAAAATTCCACGCGCACAATATCAAGCATTCACGTAGCACATACGGTAGAGAAATGTAACTGCTAACACAAAATCATGAAAATTCAATACAGGCAACTTTTATTCATGGTTATTATCATGCAGCATGGAACTGTAAAATAACTCACGAGGACTCTGAACTCTCTCAATGTTGCATGTCAGAACAGTCAGGGACATACAAAACAACTAACGTAAAACATAGTTGACTTTTCGGACGAAGTCAATAATATATTTTCTGGAAAATAAATTTCGCAAGTAGGAAATGTCACCAATCACAAAAATAGTAATAATAGCCTTTTAGAGATAATGATGACCACCATTATAGTTTGGTATAGGGAGAAATAGTTTAACAAAATGAAAACAGTAGTCAAAGCATTAAGATATTTAGAGAGACCAATCCACGTAAGCATCATTGTGCAATCAAATATCGTAGCAAAACTTGACACAAGATCAACGTCCATTTATTAAAAATAATTTTTCAACGCTAATATCGGCCTCCCACCATAAAACCGTTTTATTAGATGTTCGACAACACTTTCGGAAATTACTTTACTTTTCAGAAAGCAAAACAACTAGCATAAATCAAGAGGTGACGACTAAAATCATGTCATAAATTTTTCAAGCGCTCAAGATCACACCTTGAGAAAAATCGAGCAAATAGGGAAGAAAACGAAAGTAGTGATAACACAGCCTACTGTAAAAAAAAAATCATTATGCTTGATTTACAAAAGGCACCTTCAAGTTGGAAATAAAGTCACAGCATTTGAACAAACACATTTTCACTTTTATTGATTTAAGACGCCACAGCGGTTAATAGCGAGGCAGTGACTTAAAAATAATTCCGCAAAGCAACTTTTCATTGTATTCAGTTTTCGAACATTAAAACACACTGCCGAGGAGTTCATAAAACATTTGGTATACAATACCAATATGAAATCAAGAAGACGTTACGGTAAGAACCTTACACACGGCTAGCAGCAAAATAATTTTAATATCAATATTGGTATCCGACATTAAAATTGTTTAACAAGATTTTCACAAGCAGTTCTCAGAAAATCTTTTTATTCTTAGGTTCTAAAACCACATAACACAATTCAAGAAGTAATAACCAAAAACTTTGACAAAAAAATTCAAGTGCAAAAAATTACTAAGCTGTAAGCATCATTGTAAAGCAATTCGTGAAGACTCTAAACTCACAGCATTGCATGACAAAACAATCAGAGACACAAGGTAAAGAAAGATAGGCCAACTAACACGCATAAGTCAATTTCTGGTGATAGCAAATTTAACCCTTCAATAGAAAATAGTTATAAGTCAAGGGATGCAAGACTCAACATTTTTAAACATGGATGTCTTTACTGAGAGTGATAAAAAAAAACAACTTAACACAATTTAACAAAACAAGTTCGCAATCAATGAATATCATGAAGAACACACAAGGTTCAATACTAAATCAAAACATTATTTGTATGTTATCAAACAAAACATTATTGCATGTTATCGACGAAGTAACAACAACAAGTGAATCAGAAAAACCATTTTACCTATACAGTTATCCTTAACAGCAAGACACACTACAAGAGAGTTTTAAGTAAGGCTTGGTGTCAATCAATTAAAATAGTTCAGCAATCAATACACATGCGATCACTAAGCAACGGGGCAGTTCATTTAACGACATGCAACATGGAGGTCAACAATAAGGACCACACAACCAGAAAGTCAACAACAGGAACCAAAACAAAAGAGACAGGGTTCACACACAGAATCACGGTAAAACACACAATACCAGCACACAACGCTAGTAGGGACATCTCCCCCACTAGTACTCTTACCATTAGCAATTTTTGTTTCACCTTCACCTCCAGAAGCGTTAGTACAACACAAACAACTATTAGATTCAAAATACAACAGTTGGTCGTTAACCGACACAACGACTCGACGACTCGGCCGGACGGACCAACCATTGCTCTGATACCACTAATGTAACACCCCTTTTCTACCCCATAATTTACACGTCATTTATCAGAGTAATTTCATTTTCGCAAATATTAATTTAACTGGTAGAAAAGAAATGCCACATCGTCATTAACAAAACTCATCAACTGCACCCATCAAGGTTTGTGCAACAAAACACCCGTCATGAAAGTTAAACTCCAAAAATCACATCACAGCGGAATAAAACAATAACTCACTAATACCACTCAAACACGTCTCACATCATCGACATAATCATTAAACAATTAGTTAATTAATTAACAAACTTCAACCACGCCCCCTAGGTGTCACAGTATCAGAGAACGACTCGACAGACATCCCAATAGCTATTAAAGAAGGCAGCAGGACCTTCACTCGCGGTTACCTGCAGCGTTGCCACAATAGAGCAACATTCCAAGCAGAAGGGGTGAGAATTTCAACAAAATATAATCAAGCACATAATAGAGTAATGTGAGCAAACAGTCACACAACATCGTCATCACCACCAACATCATCGTCACTGGACACTAACTCAAATCACAGTTTTTACCACAAGTCATAATCATGAATGTGCATGGAAATGCAACCCACGCCTGGGTATATGCATGATGGTACCATTCTCGTCATAAATAAGCCACTATGGGCACATCGTCACTGTTTTACGTCAATAAGAGGCCGAAGCCTATTCGTCATAATATGCACATGCAATGAGACACTATGGACACATGTGCAAACACCAAATCACTCACCTGGAGTCCTCGTCATCGTCGTCATAAAACACTCATAGAGTGTACTCGTCATAACCATCACAATTATATCACAACATCATCATAAACATCACATTTACAATTTGAGTACCAATACATTTAAAATTTGAGTAACAACACCTTTTAAATTTTGGGTAACAACACATTTAAATTTTGAGTAACATCACATTTTTATGCTTAGAAGATATCACATTTAAATTGCAAGAACAGAAATAAGACATCAGCCTTTTTATTTATAAAAACAGCCACATTGACACGCCCTTTCATTTACCAAACAAAACGCAGAAAATTCGGTTCACAAACAGCAGCGAAGCAGAATGAAAACAGTAGCGTTTTAGGCGCGCACAGCAGCAAAAACAGCAGTAAAACAGTGTGGAAAAACAGCAGTATTTTTCGAGCCAAAAACAGCAGTAAAGCAGAGTGAAAACAGCAACATTATTCGATTAGAACAGCAACAGCAAGACCAAGAAAAACAGCAGCAAATCAAGGTGTAAAATAGTGGCCTTTTAGCACACAGTAACAGCAAAAACGGAGTGGAAAGCAGAGCCTCTTTTTAGCGCACAAGAGCAGTAAAAACAGCACGTTTACACTATGAAAACAGCGCTTCATTTTTATAAAACAGCAATACAATTAATCACCACTTACCTCCTCTCTCAATTTATTCTCAATTTTGTTTTATCATCCAAACATACAATTAAATCACCACATATGTTTCAATACCCAATTTAAACTAAAACACACCATACACCACATCTTAATTCAATCTCAATTTACTCACTCACATGCTCTCACCACCATATACATGAAATCGATTCTTACCACACAAAATCACCCAAATCGAAATTCAACTCATCATCTCATATGATTAGTCACGTGACAACATCAACAACTCATCAAACAACATCACAATTTATTCAATTCTTCACCACTTTTACACATATTCATCTCAAATTCACAACAACATCAAAACCCCACAAAACCCATCACATACCCAATTATATCAAATCGAAACGCTCACCCTTACCTTAGATCTAGAGAAGAATATGAGCCCTCCTTGAGATAGACACACCCAAATAGCCACAGCAACTAAGGATCTCCTTTCCTTCTTCCTTGAGCACTACGATTTCCTCCTTCTTTTCCTTGGGGTTTTGCGATTTCTTTCTTCCTCTCTTGCTCTCTCTCATCAAACGGCGCACTTCCTCTCACTCCCAAGGCTCTCAATTTCGTGAAGCACACAAAGAATGAGCCAAACCCTAATTTTTTAACTATATATATATGCCTAGGTTAGTTAATTGGATCACGGGCTTTATCCAGCTTAAGCCCTAATTAATTTGCACCACCAATTCATAATACCACACTCTCACATATTAATATTATTTCTAAACAATTAATTAAAATAATTAAATTAATTAAAATACCTAAATACTTAATTAAATAATTTAATTAAATATTTAGGGTGTTACAAGTTTGACTGCACATTATGTTGATTGTGAATGGAAGCTTCAAAAAAAAATTATAAACTTCTGTCAAATTACGGGGCATTCGGGAGAGGCCATTGCGAGGTATATTGAGGAGTTTCTAAATGGGTGGGAGTTAAAACGAGTTTTAACCATAACCGTTGATAATGCTTCAGCAAATGACGCTGGGTTGAAATACTTGAAGAGCAGGATGGAGTCTTGGGACAACCTTGTCCTAAATGGAGATTATATCCATATGCGATGTTGTGCGCACATCTTGAACTTGGTTGTCAAGGAGGGACTAAAAGAGATTGATATTTCCATTATGAGAATTCGGGCTGCTATTAAATATGTCACGGTTACTCCTGCAAGAGAAAGAAAATTCATGGAATGTGCGGAGCAAGAGAGGATTACTGAAAAAACTGCTCTTATTCTTGATGTTGATACAAGGTGGAATTCTACATTCTACATGCTACGGTCGGCCCTAAAATATCAAAATGCCTTTTCCTTGTTGCAATTGAGAGACAAGTCATTTAAGCATGATATGGAAAAGAAAAACAAGGGTCTACTTGTAAAAGAAGATTGGGATCATGCTAGGGCCGTGGTTCCTTTTTTGGAAATGTTTATGGTTTCCACTAAAAGTATGTCCGGGAACCTCTTATGTCACCAGCAATCTTTACATGAAAGAGGTTTTTGGTATTGGGACAAAGATCCGGAAATATTTAGAGAGTAGCAACGAGAGCATAAAGAAAATGGCAAAGAGTATGAAAACCAAATTTGACAAATATTGGGGAGATCCCCAATCAATGAATATTTTGCTATGGATTGCTCTTGTACTTGATCCTAGGATGAAGTATTCGTTTGTGGAGTATCATATTGGTATTCTATGTGTTAATGCTACGAAGGCCACCGAATTGAAGCTAAAAGTGATGACTTCCCTAAAAGTAATGTATGCTCAATATCAAGGTATAGAGCTTAGTAGCCAACCAGAATCACAGCCCGATGATGATGATGAAGATGATCCGATGTACCTCTATCTAAAAACAACTGGGCGTAGTAGAACTGATCCACAATCAGAAATTGACAAGTATTTAAAGGAAGAAGCTGAAGCTTACAATAAAAATGTAAGTTTTGATATATTGGGTTGGTGGAAAGTCAATTCTGTAAGGTTCCCCATTCTTGCAAGCATAGCTCGAGAGGTGTTGGCAATTCCCGTCTCAACAGTGGCATCCGAATGTGCATTCAGCACGGGAGGAAGAGTGCTCGGCGACCATCGTTGTTGCTTAAAGCACACAATGTTAGAAGGACTTGTTTGCTTGCAAGATTGGTTGAAAGGGCAACCACACTATCTATTTAATGATGAGGACCCTGAGGAGATCCTTAGATTTGATCAAGGTAAATTTATAACATTTTATTTATTTGGTCCATATTTTCGTTTGTAGATGAAATAATTTTGGTTCTGCAGAAATATCTTCCCAAGATTGCGGTGTTAATTTGGATGACTGAGGACTTTATTAGGCCTGCAGCCTGTTGCATGCAACTTTGATCATGGTAAGATTTTAGTTTGCTGAAGTAATATGAAGTAATATGATATGGATTATATGACAATAAGGCTTGGTTTGTAAGATTTTAGTTTGCTGTATTTGCTGTCATAAAGAAATTAATCTGTGTTCTGTATATCTTAATTCTCTATGTTCTGTATTCTGTATTTGCTATGTGTAAGATATAAAGAAATTTGCTGTATGTTCTCTATGTTCTGTATTTGCTTTTTAATTCTCTATGTTCTGTATTGGCAAACCTGAGAGGCAGTGCCCTCTGATTTCTTCATTCACTGCTTCATGTCTTCCAATACGAACAAAATCAATATCCTGCATCCATTTATATTACAACAACATAACATGCAGTACGAATTAGAACCACACTATATTATAGTCATCAATAATAATCACATTTAAAAGTCCATATTCTGTTTGCTAGTTAGTAAAAGGGATTAGGATGTGATGTAAGAAATAGGGACAAAGAAGAGAATTAGAGCAGTTTGGTAGTAAGTCAATTGGGAGAGTTGAGGGCACTCTCAAATTAGTCCTAAGGATTGTACGCTTCTTTCCTCAAGGTCACATTGATCTAGAAGGTTTTCTCAATAATATTCAAATTGTTCCTAATCCTATTCTGTATGTTCTGTATGTTCTGTATTTGCTTTTTAATTCTCTATGTTCTGTATTTGCTAATATTATACTAATATTATACTGGCTGATATTATAATCTAAGCAGTTGCTGAATCTTTTCAAGAATCACAACTTTAGTCATGAGTATATGTTCGACACAGATTATAAGTCGGTTGGGTTATTTTCATCACAAGAAGTCAAGAGCCCTTTACTATTAGAAATGACAGTATAGTGTGAGTTGAGTGTAAAACATTCGAGATAATTATCCTTTCTGAAGTAGATGGCTGGTTTAATTTCACACTAAAAGTTTAAACTTGTGCTGGGAGGCTGTCAAGTACAAAATGAATTCAGTTTTGTTTTCAGTCCAATAAAATTTAGTGCTTGCATAACTAGTTTCTTGGGTGGATTTGATAGTCAATAAATAATGGTCTTCTGGTGGTGTCAGTATCTTCTTTGCTGCAAATATATTTATATTCTATATTATCTTCTTTTCAGAGTCTGTAGTTGATTGAATTGCATACATATATGAAGCCAAACATGCATGTTTTCTTCTTGTTCCCTTCTAGATGCTCTGTGAAGTCATGTTATTTGTTTCCTTCTTTTGCAGATTTGCTTCATGTTTTCTCTAATCTGTCAAGAGACTTCTTCATCAACTGATGCAATCTTGAAGCTTCACACGACAGATCACAGGCCAACCATCTATTATAAGAGTATATTAGTATGTATTATAAGAGTATGTTATAAGAGTATGTTGTAACTGATGCAATCTTGAAGCTTCTTTATCAACTTAATGCAGAAGAAAATTCAGCATGTATTATAAGAGTATGTTATATTAATATATTTCATGCAAATCTTGCATCCAGATTGTATTATAAGACTATTATTATTTAAAAAAAACAGTTTGGGTAGTTTGGGTTAACAGTTCGGGCAGTTCAGGCTTAACAGTTCGGGCAGTGTGGGCTTAACAGTTCAAAAAAAAAAGTTCAGAATTTAAACAGTTCAGTTCGAACTCGAACTTCCGAACTGAACTATTACGACAGTTCAGTTCAGTTCGGAGAACTGTTAACACAGTTCAGTTCAGTTCGGTTGAACTGTTTAAACAGTTCAGTTCAGTTCGGTGCAGTTATGCTTGTGAACTGAACTATGAACAGCCCTACCGGTAATACCCAAAACCGCCGGAAATTTTTCTGAAATTTTTTTAAAAACACTGCAAAATTTAATATTAAATAAATATTTAAAACCGAAAAATATTAAATAAATATTTAAACAATAATATTAAATAAATACTGAAAAAAATAAATATTTCAAAACCGAAAAATGTTTATTTTTAAAAACACTGAAAATTAAATATTTAAATTATTAAATAAAAGGCAATAATACAAATTATAATTATATTAGCTAACGAGAATAGTTCAGATAATTTAAAGCGTTATACAAATCCGACAAAGTACAAATTAAAGCGATAATCGTAGAAATCCGACAAAGTACAAATTAAAGTACAAATTTAAATCTACTGTGCGTCATGATCATGGTAGCCTCCTCTGGTCTGGTCTGTGAACCAAATATTATTAAACTCATTGTCATTGAGATCAATATTCGTGTCTAGTAGAGGTTGCTGTTGGGATTGCTGCTGTGGTTGCGGTCGGAAAGGAGGCTGCGGGGACTGGTGCCTTGGCTGCTGCTGAAAAGGAGCCTGTGAGGACTGCTGCCGTGGTTGCTGTTGTGGCGGCTGCTGTGGCTGCTGCTGGAGAGGAAGCTGATGAGACTGCTGCTGCTGGAAAGGAAGCTGCTGAGACTGATGTTGTTGGAAAGGAAGCTGTTGAGACTGCTGCTGCTGGAAAGGAAGTTGTAATTGAGACTGCTGCTGCGGGAAAGGAAGCTGCTGAGACTGCTGCTGGTAGGGAGGCGGGAAGAGACCATACGGCTGAAAAGCACCGCCGTAACCATGTTGCTGCAACTGGTATTGTGGATGCAACGGGGGTTGAGTCATATCGAAAGAACGCTTCCAGCGCTCCTCATTTATCTTAGACTGCTCGCGCATTTGTTCCATTATCAGTCGCTGCTCCTGCATCTCCCGTTCATGACGCTCTCTCTGCTCATTACTTAGTCGTTGTTGCTCGCTCAACATATTCTCCACTTCACTTAAGTTATGCGTCAGTTGCTGAACATTTTGTAAGTCCGCAGCAGTAGGCATAAAAGAGCGGCCAGTACTACCAGAAGATGATGATTGACCCCGACTTGGAATAATACTTCTTGCTTTTTCAAAAATCGATGGGCCTATACTACCAGTTCCTGCCAAATGACCACTTCTTTGTGGACCAACTGATTTCTTCCAAGCATTAAGAGCATGTTGTTGTTCCTCGATGGGATCACAAGTACTGTCGCTGCTCTGCTGACTCTCCCGATATTGGGCCATTTCACCCTCAAAGTTTTCCTAAAAAATAAAAATCAACAAATGAATAAGTATTAATATAACAAAAAAAGAAATCAATATATAATTAATAGGCTCTAATAATTGTAAGAGTAGTTACATGAACCCTCCTGGACCATTCATCAACAAAATCCCCTGTACTCTCTCGGACATGAAGATGACGGTGCAACTCAGGCAACCCAATGGGACGACCATGCATTGTCTCCTACATAGTTATTAATAAAATACATGCATATTAATATAATGATAATACTAATTATAATATATGATCATGAAATTGACTATCACATAGACTAAATATAAAATAATAATTAATTAAATTTACCAATCGTCTATGAGTTTGAGCAGCATTGACAGAACCAGATGTGTGTATGCAGCTTCCTCTCTCCGAAGCACGATTCTTCTTTGCTTTTTCACATTTATCTTTGAATTCTTGAGTATTCCATTTCTCTTTCAGCATGTGCCAATCAGATTCTCCAATAAAAGGAGGCTTCTTATCAAGATCCCGTGCACCCCAAAGTAACTCAGAAAGACGGTGAGAAGCTCTTTTATGGAAGATTTCCTCAACCTCTTTCTCTATCTCGGGTTCCCAGGCCATTTTTTCCTAATAAATTATAAATAACTTGTTAATAAAAAATAAATTAACCAATTAAATAAACTAGCTAAAAAATTATAAAAAGTAAAACAACTTACTCTGAATCTATCAAACATCATCTTTTTTAAATCTTTGTCCTTTTTAATCTCCATCCAAGACAACCAAGGTTTGTTGTAATTCTCCTTGATCACATCTGTTATTGAGGTAGATGCACCCTTCGAAGGATAAAACCTATACATTATAATAAATATATATTAATATATTTATATATTAATATATTTATTAGAAAAAAAACTAATTATATCATTAATAAAATTTATTCTTACGCTTTTCCAATAATGGTCAATACAATACGACCGTCATTTGCTATCTCTAGTGCCTCCTCTGGAATATTATTCACACGTCCGACCACATCTTCTACATTTGCAGGGTCATCTTCGATCTCATCATTATCATGATCGTTTTGTGCATCTACGACTCCCACGAACTCATGCACCTGCGATGGTCCTGAGCCATCTATAAAGGAAGAAGGTGGGGGTGCAAATCTGTCACTAGCAACTACACGAACTATGCGACGTCGTCGCCCACGTACTACTGTAGAAATCCTCTTCCCTTTATCAGTCGGTGGTATGGGTGGGTCAGATCCTGATCCCGACATGACTGTATCTATAGATTATTAAAAATGGAAATAAACAATTTATAATTTTAAAGACAAACGTACCGTACATTGATCAAATTAACTAAAAGCAAATTAACAACATCTTATTAATTAAGTCAAACTAATTAATATATAACATAACATTACATAACAAATTGATCAAATGATAAGAAATTAATTGACATCCCATTCTCCCTCGAAATCATCATCGTCTGAGTGAACTCCTGATACACCGACATGGTCTATTGCATCTTCATCTGCATCTTCTTCTTCATCAACTTCATCACCAATGTTTGGCTCATCACATAACCGAGTTAAGGGTTCAACTTCGATCACTTCATTTACATTGGACGACATTTCATCTATTTGATATGGCACATCTTCCATTGTCTCATCATTTGTCTCAATCCGACCTCTTGGTTTGGTTTTAATTGCGACACACCAACCACGCCTATCCGTCCATGTTGATGGATAAGGGACATAATAGACTTGTATCACATTTTGTGCAATTACAAACGGATCATACAGTCGATATCTACCATTCATTTTAATGTCCGCTGTATTTGACTTTGGATTCAATTGTGTTCCTCGAGCTGACGGATCAAACCAATTGCAATAAAAAACCACTACCTTTTGACTGTAGTCTAGATGGGGGTAAGCAAGTTCATATATGTGTTCAATCACACCATAGAAGTCGTCTTCACCTCTCCCAGTGACACCCTTCATGCAAACTCCACTATTAACTGTTTCTTTACCATGTGTCCATTCCCTGGTGTGAAATTTGTATCCATTGACAATGTCTGTGTGCCACTCTTTAACACATCTTCGAGGACCCTCAGAAAAGTTCCTTAGGTGTTGGTTGGTAGGAGTTGGTGGGAGGAGATAAACACGTTGCTTAAACCAGTTTGGAAAATGCGCATGAATATGAGCAGAAGAGTCTTCTTCACTTACTTGCAAATATGATAAGAATTCCCTGATAATTAAAATCGATAAGAATTTGTTACACATGTATTGTGTATTAATTAATTAAAATGCAAGGCTTAAAAATACTTACTCAATGAATGGTTGGACTTCAGTACAATTTATCAAGACATGAACATGGACTAAGTTTAACTCCTCATCTGTTAGCCAGTGAATAGATTCCTTCCCAGATTGACGACCAGGCAAACAAAAGACGGATAAAGCTAGCTGATGTCTTGGACATTCAAGTTCCATTTCATTCCGACTACTTGTAGGAGCAAATTCATTCTTGAAATAATAGGAACAAAAATGGGTTGTTTCACGGTGTAAGTAAGAGGAACATATTGATCCTTCAACTCTAGCCTTATTTTTCACCGATCTCTTCGAATCACCCATGGACCTAAATTTAAAGAAGATAGTCTTAATTAATCATATATATATATATATATATATAATCTATATATATATATATATATATATATATATACCACTTAACATATATAATTACCTTTCAAACGGATACATCCATCTGTATTGGACAGGTCCACCAAGTTTAGCTTCATATGCCAGATGTACTGGAAGATGCTCCATAGAATCAAAGAAACCAGGCGGAAATATTCTCTCCAACTTGCATAAGATAAGTGGGATATCTTGTTCCATTTTTGTAAGATCATCCACCCTTAGCGTTGGGAACACAAATTCTTAAAGTATTGACTTATTTCAATGAGCGGATTCAAAACATGTTTTGGCAATGAACTAAATGCAATAGGAAGTAAGCACTCCATGAATACATGACAATCACGACTCTTCATCCCATGCATTCTCCCATTATCCACATCGACACATCTTGCTAAATTGGAAGAATAACCATCAGGCACTTTCAATTGTTTTATCCACCGATAAACAGATTTTGCTTGTTCGACAGACAAAGAATAATTGGCTTTAGGTTTCAATGTCCTACCGTTAGGTTGCTCAATCAACAACAGATCCTTTCGCCGGCAGTAATGATCTACATCCTTCCTAGCCTTCTCGTTGTCTTTCGTTTTTCCTTTCACGTTCATGACAGTGTTAAATATGTTGTCAAAAAAATTCTTTTCTATATGCATGACATCGAGATTGTGTCTCAGAAGATTATCTTTCCAATAAGGAAGTTCCCAGAAGATACTTTTCTTCATCCAATTGTGCCATTGTCCATAACCATCTGGACGTGAAACAACACCCGCTACGACTTCCACAGGAGGGATATCACTAACACTGTTCCAAACTTCTTCTGGTATCAACCTACGAGGAGGTTCAGCCGTTTCAACATTCCCTTTTATGAATGCATATTTTGACTTTCTAAATGGGTGATCTTTAGGTAAGAACCTACGGTGCGAGTCAAACCATGAAGCTTTTCCTCCGTATTTAAGAGTAAAAGATTTTGTGTCTACCATGCAAATTGGACACGCCATCTTACCATGTGTCCCCCATCCAGACAACATTCCATAGGCAGGGAAGTCATTAATGGTCCACATCAAAGCTGCCCTCATCATGAAGTTTTGTTTACGTGCTGCATCATAAGTTAAAACACCATTCCACAATCTTTTTAGGTCGTCAATCAAAGGTTGCAAATATATGTCAATACCAGCTGTTGGATTACTTGGACCTGTAATAATAGCAGCTAAAAACATGTACGGTTTAGACATACACATCTCAGGTGGAAGGTTGTATGGGGTAACAATAACTGGCCAACAAGAATATGGTGTTGCTGATGCTTGGATATATGGTGTGAAACCATCAGAACACAAACCAAGCTGAACATTGCATGGATCATTTGCAAAATCTGGATGAACACGATCAAAATGCTTCCAAGCTTCACCATCAGATGGGTGACGTAATTCACCAGAATTGCTTCTATTTTCATAGTGCCAGGTCATTTTACCTGCAGTTTCCTTTGAAGTGAACATCCTTTTCAACCTTGATATAATCGGCAAATAAAACATTGCTTTTCTTGGAACTTTGCTGCCTCTACTTGTCCCTACCCTACTGACACGATAGCGTGGGTCTCCACACAACTTGCATTCCGACAACTCTCCATCATTTATGCCAAACTCATTGTTATGATAAAGCATGCAACCAGAGACACAACAATCAATTCTTATAGAATTTAAGCCAAGTTTCGATACAAGCCTTTTAGCATCGTAATAACTTTGCGGTAAAAGTCCTTTAATCGGGGTTGCATCCAACATCATTTTAGTCATATATTCCATGCACAGTTCAGCAACATTAAATTGAGACTTAAGACCCAACAACCGAACACACATTGATAATTTAGAGTCTTGAGATCCCTCAAATAGTGGTTTATTTGTCTCACTCAAATAGGTATAAAATCTTTGAGCTTCCTCGTTTGGAACTTCTTCAGGATCGTATTCCGGTTCCTCAAAATCTAAATTTACTCCGACAGCATCAGATATCATTCCCTGAACAACGTCAAATGGTTGGTATCTCGTAGACGATTGATGGCTACTTGATGTGGGAGCTTGTACTTCAACCGAAACATTAACTGTATGAACATTAACCGCCGGAGCAGGTACCCCAGGTGCTACTTCGCCGTGACGACTCCATATCCAATAATTTGGCCTAAACCCATTATTGTACAAATCAAGTTTCACTTCTTCTTCATTTTTTATAAAACGAAATCTACAGTTCGAGCACGGACATCGAATTCCGCCTTGTCGCCCAAATTCTTCTCGACTCTTAGCAAAAAAAACAAACTCTTCGACTCCCAGTACAAAACGTCGCTTTAAACCAGCTCTTCCAGGAAACATTCGATCGTACATCCAACTACGATCCATTTTTTGGGGATCTATGTACTACTACAATATATATGTAAAACATTAATAACCAACATATTTTTTTATATCTAATAACAAATATTTTTTTATAATGTGATATATTTTTTATCTTGTATAATAAATGCACTCATATAAAATTACAACATAAATATTAACATGTATCTTAGTACAATATATATGTAAAAAATAAATATTATTTTTAACATGTTTTATTAAATAAACATAATTTTTTTAACATGTTTTACTAAATAAACTTAATTTATCACTATCTAAACATATATCTCATTACAATATCTATTTATTAACATGTTTTACTAAATAAACGTAATTTTTTACTATCCAAACATATATATTATTAACATGTCACTACAATATCTAATAACAAACAACTAAATAACTAACCAAAACTGAAGATGAGTCTCTGATTGATCCAAATTATATTCTCAGTGTCCCTCCAACCAAAGTCCCTCCAACAAAAATATCTTCAAGCTCCTCCAACCGAATCCTAAACAAATAAAGTTAGTAATGTTAAATTAAGTACATATATGATATTAATATAAAATAAAACTTATAACTAATATTTGTTTAAAAACATACCGTGAAAAACCGCCGGAACAAGTCAAAATGAGCCAAAATTTGGAATGGAACAATAGAATATGAGAGTTAATAAGTGTATGAAATAGAATGGGTGAATGGGGATTAAGAAATTTGGAATGGGTAAGATGAAGGAATGGGTAAGATGAAGGAATGGGGAGAATGAAAGATGAGTGAATGAAATGAAGAAATTCGGAATAGGGGAAGATGAATGATGAGTGAATGAAATGAAGAAATTCGGAATAGGGGAAGATGAATGAATGGAGAAGATGAAAGATGAGGGAATAGAGTTGAAGAAATTTGGAATGGGGAAGATGAATGAATGGGGAAGATGAAGGAATGGGAAATGGAGTTAGCCTATTTATATATTCGTAATTTACCAACGACTATTTACAAAAACCGCCGCTAAAACCATTAACGGCGGAACTGGTTTGAAATTCGAATATTTTCCCACCAACGGATAACCATTACCGGCGGAATGTGCCATTTCCGGCGGATTTGACCAACGGCTATATGTTTCCGGCGGTTTTGTAACAGTTTCCGGCGGTTTCATTCAAATTTTCGAATTTCCCTCTCCTCCACTAAACCGCCGGTAATTGCACAGTTCCGGCGGTTTATTTGGTTCTTCATTTGCGGAGGTTTTGTCAACATTTCCGGCGGAAATATTAAATTTCGAAATTCCCTCTCCTCCCAAAAACCGCCGGTAATTTTACAGTTCCGGCGGTTTATTTAGTCCATTATTTTCGGCGGTTTTATCAAACTTTCCGGCGGAATTGTCAAAATTTGAATTTCCCTCTCCTCCAAAAAACCGCCGGTAATATGCTTTACTGTTGGTTTTGATTTTCGTTTTTTTGAAACACTGTTGCGACGGAATATTACGCCGGAAACTCCCAATATTCCGCCGGAAAGCTTTCGTGGGAAAAATGTCGCCACTAACTACTTAAAATCCGCCGGAACAGTACAGGCGGATTAATTCCGCCGGAAAGGAACCGCCAGTAAATCAAGTAATTCTTGTAGTGATAGTTATAGGTTATTCATCTAGAGCTCTTTCTTTGAACAGTCTATAGTTTTTGGAAGCTCTTCAGGAGTTCCAATAATACTTATGTCATCAACATAGACATCAGTTATAACAAATTCTTTTCCAAATATTTCTATAAAACTATATGGACAAGTGATGTCATAATTGTATCCCTCCTTTAGAATAAAAATTTAGACGATTATACCATATGTGTTCAAATTATATTATCTAATGGAGGGATTGATTCAATTTGAGTAATCATATCGAGAATCCGAAAAGTTTGTATAGGAATATTAAATCCTTCTGGGATCTTCAAATAAATATGACTATCAAATGAGTCATACAAATAAGCCACATTCATCTTGTGAGTATTGAGCTCTTCATGTGCTACCAGACTAATTAAGTACTGAAAAATACTTGTATCCACCCTTGAGCAACATGTAGAGCTTTGTATCTCACAATTTCACCATTCTCATTCTATTTTTGCACAATAACCCATCTGTATCCGACTGGTTTCACACCTTCAGGTGTTTGAACTATAGGTCCAAAAACTTTTGTAAAGCTAGTTTAATTCTGCTTCAATTTCATCTTTCAATTTTGGCTAATTCTCACTTTGTCTACAACTTTTAATAGACTTTAGTTCATGATCCTCACTATTATTTATCACATTTAGCGCTATAATATATTTAAAAATATCTTCAACGTTGACTTTCTTTCGGTTCCACCGTATTTCATTCTTGACATAATTCATTGAGATCTCTTTAATTTCAGAATTTTTCAGGTACCTGATCAGTTTTTCTAGAACTAAAATGTCAATTATGTATGAAGACTCTTTTAGAGTTTCTATATCATCGCTAGGACCATCGTTCTTTTTAGCTCCTTTTCTTATTCGAGGACTTTTATCTTTGGAACCGATTGGTCTACCACGCTTCAAGCGCAATTGAGACTCATTTTCAATATTGTATTGTCCAACAGGAACATCATTTTATTGGAGCATTAGCAGTTGATATATATGATTTGGTCACATCATTTAGATCAGTGAATGCATTTGATAGATGATTTGCTAAGCTTTGCAAATGAATTATCTTTTGAACTTCTAGTTCACATTGTTAGTTTGAGGATTGAGATGAGACAACGATAATTTATTCCAACTACTTATTCTCTCCCCCTAATGTTAGGAAATTTAACTCAAATGATAATCATCAAACTGGACTATAAACAAGTCTCAAATTGTTAGCTCAAGCTATTTTATAATACATGGGTATTTATATCTAATATATTCCCAAAATTATTTGAGACTCATCATAGTGCATTGTGAGTGGATAAATTGAAACGTACACTGCACATCCAAAAATTCTAAGATGAGAAATATTAGATTCGTGACCAAAAACCAAATGTAAAAGGGAAGAGTTATAATAACTTGTTGGCCTGATGCGAATCAATATTGCGACGTGCAAAAATGCATATTCCCAAAAATTGGAAGTTCTTATCTCATAAGTATTGGTCATATAATTAACTTTAGACGTCTAAAGAATGGTTCTTCAAGACCATTTTATGAATGAACGTATACTAAGTGATGTCCAATATCATACAATACTTATCAGATGCTTTCAGGGTAATTCACATAATGACCTCTTACTCAAATTAGTTGAGCAAACAATCACAAATTTCCGGTTGTGAGTTGATGATATATATGTGGCCATATTGTTGATGCATCAATTACGATCACAAATATCTAAATGGTCCACGTGATTAGTGTACTCGTTTACAAATGTCACCTTATATAAGTTCTAGAATTACGAGAGACTTATCCTCTCAAATTGCCAATTTCTTTTGGGAACTAGTGAACACAAAAATTAGTAGATTGAAGAATCTACCAGCTCTTCAATTCAAGTTCACATTAAAAAAAATTTAACCATTTTTCGCATCATTATATACTCGGGATGGTCCAACCGATCTTGCCAACAACAAAATTATTATAATATGTAAGCTTCTGGTTTACAACAACTTGTGTTTCAATTGCACATATATAAGTACAGTACAAATCAGAGGAAAAATGAGACAACTTTTCTACTACACTTATTTTATCCGAAGTATGTCTCATTATATAAAGAAATTCAACATATTCATTTCTTGTTTCAATATAATATCCATTTGGATTGATATCCTTAAAACTTAATAAGTTTTTATGAGACTTTAGAGATTATAATATGGTACAATGTGTAAAAAAATGGTTCTGTAGGTAATTAGCTATACACTAGCTCTTCCGGAGCTTTAAATTACATTTTGCAAACTTCTGGTTGCAAGTTGATAAGAAGTACACATGCTACTATACGACTTCTGGTCATAGCTAGATAATGTACACAATCTAATATAAAATACACATATTTAATCTTAGTTATATTCTAAAAACTTAGAATAGCTATCAAACTTAACTCTATTTTAAGCTAGCTAATCAATAGCATTATAGTTAAAAGGTATTGAGAGAGAATGATAGATAAAACTTCAATTATATTGAAGAATATTTTACTCCTTCAAAACATCAATAGGTTTGAAACAACACTTTATTCTTGCATACGTTCATATCAAACTTCTTGGTTCATATAGCATAATCTTAACCGCGCTCATATAGCAAAAATAATGTATTAACTTTGGCCATTCAAAAAAATAAATTATAAAACTACTAAGGACGCGTATAACAAAAATTACCATATATATACAGAAAAATTGGGGACGCACAATTTTCTTCAAGAAACAAAACCGTATAAACCACACATACTAGTTTAACAAAAAAAAAATACTATTTATACATAAAGAATTTGAGACACGCAATTTGAAATGTGATTTCACATGTGCTATAATATTATGGTAACATGAAATTACAAGAAGATAATAAAATGTTATGATGGGAAATAAGAACTTAAGAGTGTCTAGTTCTTTATGATCTAGTCATACAGTCAACTCTTCTTATCCCTTTTTTTTGCAACATTTTTATATGGAATTCCAAGCATAAGAGATTGGAAAAGTTACATTTTTCCAAAATTCATGAACTCCTACACCAATAAGAATATCATAATCACAAATCATATACTAATATATTTAAATACCATAATGATAACATTTACCACGTCAATGATCATCACCACAACCTTTGTTGTACCAATATTATAATGTGAATCATTCACTTCTGGGAATGAACTTCAATTCATTGAACGGTTCATCAGTATTATCACATAATCTTGATTCATAATATTTTTTAGAAATATCTTCTCATTTTGCTAATTCATGAGAATATTTGAGACATAAACTATATTCTCTTTCTCTTGATTTCCTTTGCTTCAAAACATACAAAGATGAAATAGATTGCAATCATTATGTAAAAGTCAAGTTCTTGAGGAACTCGATCACAAATCTTTCATATACGATGATCAAAGAAAAATGTACTTTGTAATCAATTGTTTTTCAAGATCTATACCACAAATCTAAACATTGACGAAAAAAATCATGTTTTGAGAAATCATGCAGGGATGCTTTAATATAAAGTTCTTCTTTTTTTGAGCTCTTCAAGAACTATCACAAATATTTCCAGACAATGATAAATAAAACAATTCTTTGTGCAATCCTACAAGGATAATAGATTACCAAATTATTAGTGCTTCAGGAACTATACCACAAAACTCTCAATGATGATCAAGAAAAACCATATATGAGTAATCATTCAGGGATGCTTGAATATTAAATTTTTTAAGTTCTTCGGGAACTATATCATAAACAATGATACATAGAAACAATTATTTGTGAAATCCTTCAGGGATGGTTGGATAATGGATTCATTGTTCTTTAGGAACTATATCACAAATTACCATCAACAATCATAAATAAGTAGAAAATAAGATAAAATATAAAACGAGATAAAACATAAACAAGATCACAAAGAAATGATAGTGAGAACCTAAAGATGAAGATAAAGATGAAGAAGAAGATGAAGAGGAAGAAGAAGAGGAAGAAGAAGAAGAAGAAGAAGAAGAAGAAGAAGAAGAAGAAGAAAAAAAATTATTCTAGTAATAAAACCTGAAGATGATTATGCCATCAAAAGAAGAAAAATTATTCTTGCAGTAGAACCTAGAGATGATTATGCCATCAATCATATGATAGAGCTTCGTGCTGATAAGGTGTTATGAAAATCAACCAAAATAGAGAAAGTGGAAGAACAAGAGAATGAGAGAATATGAAAGCCATTGCATTATTCTATTCACACAAGTGTGTCTATACAAAAGGTGAACCCTATTTATAGGTGAGAATTGGCAAGTGAGTGGTCACTAACGAAAAACCACTACAAGGGAGTAATTAGAAGATGGGAGAAAGATGGGCATCCACTATATAATAATATTAATAATATTCATAACATTATGTTTTTCATATCTTATTAGACGTAATGTCACTAATAAAATTTATTCATATAAATGTGGGACTCAATTTAAAAAATTAAGTTAGTTAATAAAGTATATAATGTATACACTCTTTACAAACTAACTTGATAATATTTAGGATGTGCATAATAGAAACTATTTATATATCTGAAATATAACTAAATTTGCATTTAAATTATAAAATTTTATAATATTAAGATTCTAATTATTAAAATAATAAATCATTTTTTGTCAAAGAAATATGATAAATAACAAAAACTACAAAATTATTAAAAGCATAACTAATTATAAATCGAATTTATATTTGTTTTTAAAATGATCAATGGCCGGATGAAGTTATTGTTCGATTTGCTTGGATTTCATTTATCAAGCTTTTCTATTTGCAACAATTATAAGTAATGATCAATATTGTTAGGCAATACATGTTAACTTTAAAATCAATTTTAATATAAAATAAATTATGGTTATGGATCATTCACCTAGGGTTGGAATTTTTACCCGTGCACGATCCATGCAAGGACTACCCCCTCAAGGGCTTTACGGGCGGGAAAATTTTCCCCATCAGGGGAGAAAATCCTTTACGATCAATTCAGAGATGGGGACGAGGACTATGACGGGGATCGGGGGCAGAGAAAAGTTTTGGGGAAGGGACCTATCTTACCCCCTGAGAGGACAATGGCGGGGGAGTAAAATTTCCCATAGTGAGAATCGAGAGCGAGGACAAGGAAAGTTTGTGGGACGGGGATAAAGACCACGCCCCTGTGAGAACAAGGGCGGAGGAGGAAAACTCCATATGACAAAAATTATGGGCAAGGACATACCAAAACTATAATTTTTTTGGCAATCATGGTACAATTATTTTGAAAAAAGAATAATTTTATTGTCCATAACTTCGTAGGCTAGTTGCTCATAAAAAAATTAAGGCTAAATAGCACTTTTGATCCTTTATGTTTGCTCCAGATTTCACCTTGGTGCTTTATCTTTTTTTTTGGTCCGTTTTGGTCCCTCATGTTTCGTTTTTGTTTCATTTTGGTCCCTCACGTCAGTTTTGACTAACGGACGCCACGCTGACAGTTAACTGCTGACGTGGCGTCTTAAAATCATTAAATGACGTGGCAGAAATATATTATTTAATTGTTACTGAAATTACACATATGCATTTTTGTTTTTTAATTTAAATAAACAAAATTTAAATAAACAAAACATAAAATCAAAATCTGAGAATCTTCTTCTCCCTTCAAGAACAACAAGAACATCACCCCTTTCAAACGAAGAGGTGCCTTCATTCAATCTTCAATCTTCGTTCAATCTCCCTTCATTCAATCTTCAATCTTCGTTCTTCGTTCAACCCAAACGTTTTTGAAGAACAACCCAAACGAAGAGAAGAAGAACGAAAATCTAAAACCATTTTCACAAAACAACCCAAACGAAGAACCCAAACACAAAACAACCCAAACGAAGAACAACATATTGAAGAACCCATACGGAGCTGAATCAAAACGGATCTGGAAACCATTGTTTGTGTTCTCTATTGATGCTCATTTGTTTCATTTTAGTCCTCCCTGTTTTTCCTTGGTTTCATTTTGGTCCCTCTCATTGTTTGTGTTGTTTCATTTTGGTCCCTTTCAGATCTGGAAAAACTAAACAATCAGAATCTTCATCCTCATCAACTTCAAAACGCGTTCAACAACAAAGGAACGATTGAAACGAAGAAACGATTGAAGAAACGAAAATGAAGAAACGAAGAAACGAAGAAACGATTGAAACGAAGAACAAATTGTGTGTGTGTGTGTGTGTGTGTGTGTGAGAGAGAGAGAGAGAGAGAGAGAGAGAGAGAGAGAGAGCGATCAGTTTCGGTTCATAACCCAGAAAACACAAACCCTCATTTTGGTTGTTGTTGATGAATCGGTAGTTTTTCTAGAGATGTTGTTGTTGTTGAAGAATTGTTGTTATTGTTGAAGAATTGTTGCTTTTGTTATTGTTTTTTTTGTTGAAGAATTATTGTTGTTGAAGAAGTAGATCTGGAACCAGAGGAGATGTTGTTGTTGTTTTTTTGAAGAATTATGTTTTGTTTTAAGTTTTATTATACATAATGTTTTTAGTTTTATTATATTTTGTTAATTTCATTTTTCAGTTTTGTTTTAAGTTAAAAATCTGAATTTAAAATTAAAAAATAATTTATTTGCCACGTCATGACACTTAAGACGCCACGTCAGCAGTTAACTGCCAGCGTGGCGTCCGTTAGTCAAAACTAATGTGAGGGACCAAAATGAAACAAAAATGAAACATGAGGGACCATAACGGACCAAAAAAAAGATAAAAGGACCAAAGTGAAATCTGGAGCAAACATAAAATACCAAAAGTGCTATTTAACCAAAAAAATTAAAAAAGAAAAGGAACAAATGTGCTCTTCATAGGCTCATAGCTATTTTTTATTTACCATCCAAAATCCCCAAGTTGGCGCGCAAGAACACACCATTACAAAGGGGGTTTAAGAAATCGCCGTTTATCGCTTCCCCAAAATCCCTAGAAAAATCAAAACCCCCACTTTACACAGTCTCCAATGGCAGTAACCCTGTGAAACCTTCTTCCCTCCAAAACCCAAACCTGCTTCTCCACAACTCTTCTTCCATGTCGTTATCCTCCGCGCTCAGAGTCCTCAGACTCTCTCCCTTCGCTCCCACCACTCGCCTCTCATGGCTTCGCCGTACTCCATCGGAGTTCCGGTTCCTCTCTGCCTCCCCTCGACGGGTATCACGACGCGCTTCTATGACAATCAAGGCAGCCGCACACCGTGATGAGCAGGAGCAGGACGGAAATGGAAACTTGACGGTGATTGATGGAAATAGTAGTAATAAGAGGAATGATGGAAGGATTGTGATGACGGAACTTCACAAAGAGGCAACGGAAGCTTACATGGCGTATGCTATGTCTGTGCTGCTCGGTCGTGCATTGCCTGATGTTCGTGACGGGCTGAAGCCTGTGCATAGAAGGATTCTGTTAGTATTTTTGTGAACTAAATTATTATTTGTTTGTTTTTGTTTTTAACTTTTTTTCTTTACTTTATTGTTTGAGGGTATTCTGTTTGAGGAATTTTAGATTTTTGCGAAGTATAGTTTCAACTTCATTGTTTGAGATTTTTTTTATTTGTTTCAAAGTTTTCCCCTATTTTTATCAAAACAAAGTTAGGCAAATATTATGTTGAGCGTCTTATTTGAACAGCTATGGGGATTTGCTTGAGGGATTTTAGAAATTGCTGAAATGAATGTTTTTTTTGGACAAAGCTTAGGTGCAGTTACTTGTATGAAGAGTTTACTGTTTTCCAATTACAATTCAGCATATAGATTAACTATCAACTAGTTAACTATCCAATAGTAACAATAAGATTATTTTGAACTTGAATTTAATAAAATTTAATCCAGGTGGTCTGTTATGATTGGTGAACAGCAGATTTTCCTCTATTTTGTATTTTTATTTTTTTCTCCAGAATTATTTGAGGGTCACTGGAAATTTGTAAATTATCCATGCAGATATTTCGTTCTTTAATTTTCCTCTAAATCCTAAAGCGGGCCAAATTTCAAAATATTAGAATTGTTTATATTTTTCTATCTCTCTTGAGCAACCTTGGGCAAATTTTGTGTTACAAACAACAATTGGAAAAAATGAAGGAGTAATTTTTTTTGGTGTATTTGAAACTCTCAAATTTTCTTTCAACACTTATATATGTGATTGTGTTGCAGCTTAGAATCAAGTCGGCCTTTCTCATTATTTTTTATCAAATATCAGTTTGTCTTTTTTTTTTTTTTTTTTTTTATTTTTTATATATTAGAACTTGTTCTGAGCTCGGATATTACTTTGACTTTATCATGAGTATTTCATTTTGTGGGTTATAAGTAGTTGTCATTTTACTAGTTGTGTTTTTGAAGCAGATCTTTCCTACACATTGTAAAATTTTGTCAATCAAAAGGTTGCTTGTATTTTTTTTAATGAATTGTAATTATGTTTGCTTTATTGTATCTTTAGATTAAACCCACCAATCCTTATTATTCACCGTATGAAGATTCTCATATGGTTACTGTACTGTATGTTTACTTGTTGTTTGCAATGTAGCAATAACAAAATCTAGGGCAATGCTATTTGAGCTCCTAATTGTCTATGGACACTCTCCACTAACTTCTTTTGATTGTAATTTACAAAGTTACTCTCTATTGAATGTGAGTAGAAAAATAAAAATTATCCTTACCTGATTATTTGAATATGATTGTTACAGTACCAAATTTGTATATCAAGGGAAATTCAGGAAATTATAATAAAAAGTTATCAATGTTTATCAATAATAGATCATTCGGAGTACCAATAGCCCCACACTTTTGACATTTTGAGTTTGCTGAAATTCGATAGTAATTATTGAGATGTTATTGCAAGGCAAGTTAATATTTTGAATGCAGATTTGCAATGCACGAGCTCGGTCTCTCATCAAAAAAGTCATTCAAGAAATGTGCAAGAGTTGTTGGAGAGGTTAATATCTAGTCATAGATGTCATATTTTTAATATTTATTTATTAATAAAAAAGTGCCCAATAAATTTATCAAGAACTATTTTTGGAGTTTGGACAACAGATTACCTATTGTCATTTTTATTGTTTTATATGGTACTATAGGATATTTTTTTGATGATATAATGGTATTAATGTAGGTATTGGGAAAATTCCACCCTCATGGAGACTCTGCTGTGTATGATTCCTTGGTGCGGATGGCTCAGGTAAAACATTAGTTTTTATTTTTGGCTTTTTGTATTATTTTCATGTTTATAAATATTCTTGGTCAATGATAACTGGGTGTCTGGTAACTGATTGACTGTTGGAAATAATTGTTTTTTTTCCTTCCACAAGATCTCAGAAAGTTGTTCAAAGAAACCATTATTTCCCCAAAATAAGCTAATTTAAATACGAAATAGCTGCTTTCATTCTCTAAATTGCTATCATACTTTGTAGTTATGTATGACTATTGTTCTAGAACTGCTTATGATTATATATATTATTTTTAATATATATATTTGATGATACTTTTATTATTTAGGTTTAGGACATCGATATGTTTCCTTACTTAAAGGAAATTTATCTTTCACAAGTTATCCATCCTATGGAAACTTTTATCTTACAAAGACTGTGTATCTGAGCAGGATTTATCTTAGATTTTTAATATGTTTAAGTTATAAGTTATAGGTAACCTTTTGGTGCCTTGTATTATTGAGACTTTTGAATAACTAATTAAGATTTTTATAATAATAGTGACTTTGTGAAATTTTATTTTAAATGATTTAAGCTCCTCTCCTCCAAAAAACCTCGGAGGGGAGCCAAAATTGAGTTAGGAGGGATTTTTCAACCCTCCCCTCCAGGAATTTGAATCAAATTACCAAAATTTGAAATAACCCATCCCCTCCATTTCCCTTTAACCAAACACTTTCTTACACTTTTCTTTTTGCCGTTATGATTATGTCTTTTCCAATGTTTTTCAGGATTTTTCATTACGTGTTCCTTTGATCCAAGGCCATGGAAATTTTGGTTCTATTGACGCTGACCCTCCTGCTGCCATGCGTTACACAGAGTGCAAACTTGAAGTATGTGTTTAACAATTTACTTTTTAAATCTGAACTCTACTTGTCTAATCATATCACCATCAGTTTTATACCAAAAAAAGGTTCGATACAATGGAATCTCCAATCAGTAATTGGTTGTGCTTGTTATTTGTTAATTACTAGTTGGTAGTAAAGAAGCTATGTACTGATTTGTAGCCATGTCAGCTCTGATGTCAGTGAACAGATAGTTATTTTTATCCATGTTTGTTGATTGCACGCAATTCGAAAATATCAAATTTTCAAGGCCAAGATCTGTTTCCTCTTTACAAGTATGAGAAGGAAAAAAAACTAGAAGATCATATAAATTTCAGATGTACGTGATGGATATAGATATACACTTAAATAATAACCAGTTATTGAAATGATTATGCTTTTAGGATATTGAATTTTAGTTGGTTTACCTTACGAATTGTAGATTGTAGAATTTTCTCTAAAGAAACTACTGAAGGATGTGCTGAAATGATTTGTTAAAATTGGGTCTGGCAGGATTAACCTAACTAGGAACTTCCAGGGAAAGAGAAAATTTTGTCTCATAAACATGAATATTCAGTACCTGAGTTTTAGTTGATTATTGTTTGGTAACTATATGTTGCTTGGACTTTGTTTTAGTTCATAAACAACATATGCATATTTCTTATTTGAGGCTTTGATTTTTCACAAATGATTACGGTTGAAATATTCCTTTTTAAAAAGTCTTGGCCTAATTACACTTTTGGTCCCTCTATTATTACTCATCCACAATTTTAGTCCCTCAACTTTGTCTTCTATGATTTTGGTCCCCTCATTTTCCCAATCTCTAAAATTCTTGTCCCTCCCAAATTTGGTCAAATATCTTGCTGACATGGTACTCACTTACCTTGCGATAATTTAACCAAAGAACAAGTCGTTTTCATCTTAATATTTTTGCATAGCATGGTGAAATTGCACTTTGGATAGTGTCAAGGGATCAGAATGAAGTTTTATTAGATCTAAAGTAGCTTCTAGAGTTTATTGAATGGACATATTGGCAAACCTTTTTAAGGATTATATTTGGTTCTTTGTCTGAAAATGCAGGAATTAGCTGAAGCAATGTTATTGGCAGATCTAGAGCAAGATACAGTCAGTCACTGCTGTTCTTTGCCCTGTGGTTTCATTTTTTTCCTGATTTAATTTGACACCAATATCTAATGCCTTTTATGCTATTTACTCCTTTTTGCAGGTTGATTTCGTTCCAAATTTTGATAATTCACAGAAAGAACCATCACTCCTACCTGCTCGTCTTCCAACCTTGTTGTTGAATGGTTCTTCTGGGATTGCGGTGATTTTGGGTCCCCTTTTGCATATTGAAACAACTCCTGATATTTATTCATTTATAAATCACGTATCTTATGTTCAGTTATTAACTTCATTAGGTTGGCATGGCGACTAATATCCCTCCTCATAATCTTGGGGAAGTAGTAGATGTGCTCTGTGTTATGATGCATAATCCAGAAGCTACTGTGAGTGCCAAATTTTGAGTCTTTTTTTTGGATAAAATATTAAATTGGAAAACCATTAACAACAGAGATACATAGACAAAGCCAGATACACTGCAGAACTGGAAACAAAGCACAATTTCAGAGTCTTGACATCTTTTCTTCTTTAAACCTTGTTGTCACAAAATAAATGCTAGCAGTACACTGTTTGAAACGCACTTTGTGAGTGGTTTATTTTTTATAAGGCCAAGAATTTTTTTAAAATGTGATAAATTTATGGGCAAATTTGTTAACATTTTAAAAATGGATAAAGAATGTATTGGAGAATGTGTAGCTGGCATTCCTCTTGTCAATACTCAAAAGCCTTTATTACGACTCCAAATTTTCTCCACAAACTGTGATAATGCTACTCCACAACAAACTAGCTAATTGACAAATTAAGAAATGACGTGTAATGTAACTGATTATGAATTATTCATTCACATAACTATATAACACACATACCCGTTCAGAGTTGGTAAAATAATTATCAAGAAATGAAAGAAAAAGTCATTTTATTACTTTTCAGTTTTTTTAAGAAAAAGTCATTTATTACTTAGTAAATATTAGTTTTTTCTCCCTTATCCCCTCTTAACTTTTCTCATTAGTTCTGGTCTGCTGTAGCTGCAAGAATTGCTTGAATACATGCCGGGACCTGACTTTCCAACAGGAGGGCTGATTATGGGAAACCTTGGGTAAGTCTATCATATTTTCGGGATAATCCCTTCTTTTATGATTATTTCATAAATATTTGCACACTTAAAAAATGTTGTTCATAACATTCCTTTTAGTTGGCAGTGAGTGGCAATCTAATTATGAATTATTTATCAGTGTCACCATCAACAGACATGGTGAATATTTGGTGATGGTATATGTTGATGTGCATGAAAGTTATTTGCCTTTTTGTATCTTGCATTCTTTGAATTAAAAAATGTTGATTACATAATAGAATTTGAGTGTTTCTGAGCCTTGAAGAAAAGCCGGCCACTTTTGTTATTGATGCCTGTGGCACCTGAAAGCTGCGTAACATTGTTTAACCTTCATGAGTGATTGTTATATCATTTGTTTATCAAACTTTTTGTGATGCATTTTTTCTTATCTTTTAATTTGTGCCTTCCCAAAAACAATGTACTATGTAACGTAACGTCTGGTATGATATATGTTTATTTTTCTCAAGGATCTTAGAAGCATACCGTACTGGTCGAGGACGCGTTATTGTCAGAGGGAAAACTGACATTGAATTGCTTGATTCTAAGACAAAACGAACTGCAATTATCATTAAAGAGGTGGCATTCTAGATTCTCTCAGATTCTAACATTTTAAATACTTTATTTTCTTTAGGAAGTTTGTCACAAATCTATTTTATGGTTGAAATAGATTCCTTACCAGACAAACAAAGCAGCTTTAGTTGAGAAGATTGCTGAACTTGTGGAAAACAAGGTATAAACGTGTTTCAATAAGACTTTTCTTTTTCTTTTCCTTCAAAATGTTGTAAAAATGTCAATGTACTATTGTCTTCTTGAAATTTCTTGCGACTGACTTCTGTTTAAGTGAAATAAGGTACTATCTGAGTTGATAGAATTCAGAGTCTGATATTTGAGAACTCATAAATTGTGAAACTTTTCATTGATTGAAGAATAAGAACAATAAGGTATATATACTAGTCGAGTTTTACACTGGGTAACCTAACTCAACTGTATTTGCCTAACAGAATATTAACAGACTAACAAACCATAATAACAAACTGAACTGATATGACTAAGTCAGTTAATAGATAAAACAGAATGCTGATTTATGTTATTATCTAACATTCCCTTCACAAGCTCAGCAGTACTGTGTACTCTGAGCTTGTTTCTGAAGTTGTTGAACTGCTGTTTGCTGAGTGGTTTGGTGAGGATGTCAGCCAATTGAAGTTGAGCTGGAATATAGGAAACCACCAGTGACTTGTTTAAGACTTTTTCACGAACAAAAAATATGTCCAATTCCATGTGTTTGGTCCTTGAGTGAAGAACAGGGTTGTGGCTCAATGCCACAGTACTCTGATTGTCACGGTAGATGACAGGAGCTGGGATAGATACTTTTAGTTCATGTAGGAGGGACTGAAGCCATAGAATTTCAGAGGCAGCAAGTGCTAGGCTCCTATATTCTGCTTCAGCACTGGATTTTGCTACCAATGTTTGCTTTTTAGACCACCAAGAGACTAAATTTGGTCCAAGATAGATGCAGGCACCAGAGGTTGATCTTCTGTCATCTATGTCTGAAGCCCAATCAGCATCACAGAAGGCATTGATGCTGAGAGGTGCACTGGTGGTTGCTGGTTGGAGGGTGAAGCCGAAGTCAATAGAGCTCTTTAAATACCGTAGGATTCTTTTGACTGCACTCCAATGTGATACAAGAGGATGTGACAGAAACTGACAGACTTTGTTTACTGAGTAGCCAAGTTCAGGTCTGGTTATAGTGACATATTGGAGAGCTCCAACAATGCTCCTGTAGGGAGTAGGATCCTCAAAGACATCTGTACCAGTTTTTGACAGTTTTAGATTAGCAGGTAAAGGAGTTGTGATTCCCTTGCATTCCTCCATACCAGCTCTATGAAGAATATCCCTTATGTACTTGGCTTGAGACAAATGAAGAGCACCGGTAGCTGTATGTTTGCATTCTATGCCCAGAAAGTAGTCAAGAGTTCCCAACTGTTTCAGAGAGAAAGCAGAGTTCAATTTAGTGATGATAAGATTGATAGCTGTTTTGGAGGAGCCCGTGATGATTATATCATCCACATAAATGAGTATTAGAATATAGCACCCACGGTTGTTGAAAGTGAGTAAGGAGGGATCACATCTTGATTGTTGAAACCCAAAGGAGTTTAAGGTTTTTGTCAAACTCTCATATCAGGCCCTGGGTGCCTGTTTTAAGCCATAGATGGCCTTGTTAAGTTTGCATACTAGAGAGAAATCACCTTGAACAAAACCTTGAGGTTGCTGCATGTAGACATCCTCTTGCAAATGCCCATTAAGAAAGACATTGTTCACATCTAACTGGATAATAGGCCACTTGGAAGTAAGAGCAAGAGTGAGCACAGTTCTTATGGTGATAGCCTTCACAACAGGGGAGAAGGTGTCTGAATAATCTTGGCCATACTTTTGGTGAAAGCCTTTAGCAACTAGGCGAACCTTGTATTTGTTGATGGACCCATCCGGGTTTTCTTTTATTCTAAAGATCCAATTGCACCCTATAGCTCTTTTTTTGGGTGGTAGAGTAACTAGAGTCCAAGTGTTGTTGGTTTGAAGAGCCCTGAATTTGCATAGCTTCGGCCCAGTGAGGTGAAGAGAGAGCTTGATGAACATTAGTAGGTTCTGTTGTGGTGAAGCTAATGCTAGGATATAGAGGAGGTTTCAGGTGACCTGTTTTTGATCTAGTAAGCATATGGTGCGTATTGTGAGGTGGGGAGGGGGAAGGTGATGGAGAGGAGTTGGGGTTGATGGTGCTTGAGGCTGTGGATGGTAGAGATAGAGTAGGGGAATTAGGTTCTGTTGGTACTGGTGAGAGATTATTTGATGGTGGTGTTGGGTGAGGTTGAGTAGAGACAAGAGAAGAGGAATCTGATGGAGTGGAGGGATAGGGTGAGGTAGTATATGGTGGATGGTGATTGGGAACAACTAGAGGAATTGTGGCTGGGACAGTATTTGTAGAGGGACCAGGAACATGCTTAGGCACTTGGTAGGGAAAATGCTTCTCATTGAACAACACATCCTTGGAAATATAGATACATCCTGATTTATCAAGACATTTGTAGCCTTTATGAGATGTTGAGTACCCTAAAAAGGTGCACTCTTTAGAGCTGTATTGAAACTTAGGATTATTGTAAGGGCTTAGTAATGGATAGCAAGCACACCCAAAAACTCTAAAAAAGTGATAATCAGGTGTTGTGTTAAATAGAATTTGGAGAGGAATAGTTTGAGTGTGTGAGGCTGGAAGCCTGTTGATGATATACACAGCAGAATGAAATGCGTGATCCCAAAAATAGTAGGGAAGAAAAGAGTGAGAGAGTAAAGAAAGACCCATTTCCACAATGTGTCTGTGTTTCCTCTCAACAACACCATTTTGATGGTGTGTATGAGGACATATGATGCGATGTATGATGCCTAGGTTTGTGAGATAGTCCTTGAAAGGTCTAAATTTCCCTCCGCAATCAGATTGAACAGATTTTATTTTTCTATTCAGTTGTAATTCAGCAAGGGCTTTAAACTGTTTGAAGATAGTGAGAGTTTCAGACTTGTCATGTAAGAAATAAATCCATGTGTATTTGTTAAAAGCATCAATGAATGAAATGTAATACTTGTATCCCATGGAAGATTGCATGGGGGCAGGTCCCCATAAATCACAAAAAACAAGTTCAAGAGGAGCATTATACATAGTAGTGGACAAAGTTGAGGGTAATCTATGAGACTTTCCAAGACAACATGCAACACAAAATTCTTTTTGATTTCTTTGAATAGATGCCATATTACAAGATTTCAGTACATTATTCAGTGTGTCAAGACTGGGGTGACCTAGTCTATTGTGCCATTGAAAGTAAACATCATGAGGATTATTTACAATGGTATTAACAGAAGGAAAAGTAGAGTGATGTGTGGACAAAGTGCCAGAGTGCAGGGGATATAAGCCTGCAGAGTTCAAGCTGCCTTGGAGTAGAACTTTGTCATTGACCTGTGATTTCATGACCTAATGAAATGGGTAAAACTGTATATAGGCATTGTTATCATATGCAAATTTAGAGACACTAATGAGATTTTTATTGATGCTAGGAACATGAAGAACGTTATTTAGATGCAGAGTATGACCAGGATGCGTAGGAGAAGGGAAGGAAAATGAAGAAATAGATTGGACAGGCAAACCTTGGCCGTTTCCAAGGAAAATGTTTTCCAAGTGAGACGGTGGTGGAACAGAGCCAGGGGCTGCAGGCATGTAGGTGACATGGTTGGTGGCTGCAGTGTCTAAGTTGTTGTTCAAAGTAGGATGCATAGGATATCCACCATTGAAATTTGCTTGAGGTGCAGTGAAATTTGCTTGAGGGGCTGCAGCCATAGTGCCTTGTTGCCATTGATTGTTGTTTGGAGCAGGATTACGCATATACTGATAGGGATTTCCATTCACAAAGGGCTGTGGAGAGCCATAGGAACCATAGGCAGCGTTAAATCTGTGATAGCAATATGATGCTTCATGTCTAGTACGATGGCAGACTTGGCACTGAACTCCAGAGCGACCATTGCCGCGTCCACCACGATTGCCACGACCATTTCGACCACCACGGCCACGGAATTGGGAATTACCCCTAAATCCAGAAGTTAGGGTTTGCGAATTCTCAGAATTAGAGTTCGTACCAGTGTAATTTGCTTGCGCTGCCTGATGAAGTTGAGATTGCGACGCATCGGATGGAAGGGGATTCTTTGTTTGTGTGAGATTTAATGATGCAGCCTCTTCAGTGACCCTCTGTTTGTCGAGGCGTTGTTCGTGCGCAAGAAGAAGTGCCCTAATTTCTTCAAGATCAAACCATTCGATCTTGGAATTGATGAGAGTGACCAAAGATTCGAATTCAGGGGCAAACCTTCAAGAATCACATCCAATTGATCCTGGAGAGAGACAGATTCGCCAATTGAAAGGAGAGAATCTGAAATGTGTTTAATTTTCACAAGAAATTCTGAAATTGACGATGTTCCTTTCTTGGTTGTGCGTAATTGCGTTCGCAATTGACGCGCTTGAGCTTTGGTTTTAGATTGGAAGGCCTGATGGATATTTTCCCACAGCTGAAACGTGTGACGACACCCAATGACCGACGGAAGAATTGCCGGCAACAGCGACGCTTGAAGCCACGCCATTAACAGTTGATCTTGGAGTTCCTAGTTACTGTACGCTGGGTTTTCAATGTTAGAGAGACGATTTTGTTCGCTTGCATATTGAGGCGGAATCTCCGGCGAGACACAAAATCCCTGGAGGCGATTAGCACGCAAGACGGGTTCGATCTATTGAAGCCAAACAAGATAGTTGCTTTCGTCTAGTTTGACGGAAATTTTGTAGTTGAAGGACGAAAGAGGGGTGACTGTAGAGGGTTGCGCCACCACGAACAGAGGCGTTGGTGGCATTGGGGGTTGTGATGCAGCCATGTGCGACGGAAACAGAGGCGGAAGGAAGCGAAAGAATGGATCTTGCCACACTGGTGGCTTATTATGCTCTGAATACCATAATAGAATTCAGAGTCTGATATTTGAGAACTCAAACTGTGAAACTTTTCATTGATTGAAGAATAAGAACAATAAGGTATATATACTAGTTGAGTTTTACATTGGGTAATCTAACTCAGCTGTATTTGCATAACAGAATATTAACAGACTAACAAACCATAATAACTGTTAAATAGAGACGAAGAATAGAGAGACGATATTGATCACGCAGTTCGGCCAATGTTTGCCTACGTCTGCGACTACAGAGTAGCTGTAGTTCCGTCTTATTAACTGTATATGTTGTTGTGTGTTAAGAGTACAAGCACTAATGTGTTTAAATAGACTATACTATATGAAAACCTAACGGGCCTGGGCCGAATACACATATAAATAAATCTACTATTTACACCACATCTCAACACTCCCCCTCAAGCTGGAGCGTATAGATTGTAGGCATCCAGCTTGTCACATATGTAAGTTATCCTTGGTCCTCGAAGAGCTTTTGTGAAGATGTCTGCCAATTGATCATTAGAACCAACAAATGAAGTAGCAATGTCGCCGGACACAATCTTCTCACGAACAAAGTGACAATCAACTTCAATGTGTTTGGTTCGCTCATGAAAGACTGGATTGGACGCAATATGTAGGGCTGCTTGATTATCACAGATGAGACTCATAGTGCCTATTTTACAAAAACGCAACTCTTGGAGAAGATGTTTCAGCCACGTGAGCTCCTGAGTGGTAAGAGCCATAGCCCGATATTCAGCCTCAGCACTGGATCTGGCAACAACATTTTGCTTTTTACTTTTCCATGAAATTAGATTTCCACCAATAAGAACACAATACCCAGATGTGGACCTTCTATCAAAGGGGCAACCAGCCCAATCAGCATCTGTGTAAGCGACAATATTTGAATCACCTCTATCCGTGTAAACAAGACCTTTTCCAGGAGCTCCCTTGATATACCTCAGGATTCTAACAACGGCATCCCAATGACTGTCACAAGGAGAATTTAGGAATTGACTCACCACACTAACAGCATATGAAATATCTGGTCTCGTCATGGTCAAGTAATTTAACTTTCCAACTAGCCTCCTATACCTTCCTGGATCTGAAAATGGCTCCCCCTGATCTGGTAGGATCTTGACATTAGGATCCATAGGAGAGTCAATTGGCTTGCAATCCAGCATTTTGGTTTCTTCTAAAATATCCAAAGCATACTTTCTCTGGGAAATAGCAATCCCTGCCTTAGAATGAGCTACCTCAATGCCAAGAAAGTAACGTAACTTTCCAAGATCTTTGACCTGAAAGTGGTGGACTAGATGTTGTTTAAGTCCTGCAATCCCATCATGATCATTACCTGTAATGACAATATCATCGACATAGACAACCAGATAAATACATTTGTGAGAGGAGAACTTATAAAAGACAGAGTGGTCAGCTTCACTCCGAATCATGCCATACTCTTGAACAACACTACTGAATCTCCCAAACCATGCTCGAGGGGATTGTTTAAGACCATACAAGGCTTTGTGAAGTCGACAGACATACCCACGACACTCCCCCTGAGCAACAAAACCAGGTGGTTGCTCCAGATAAACTTCTTCTTCTAGATCTCCATGGAGAAACGCATTCTTGATGTCTAGTTGATACAATGGCCAATGTCGCATTGCAGCCATAGAAAGGAATAGACGAACAGAAGCCATTTTAGCCACCGGTGAGAAAGTATCACTGTAATCAAGGCCAAAAACCTGAGTATAGCCCTTAGCAACGAGGCGTGCTTTCAGACGATCAATACTCCCGTCTGGACCAACTTTGATAGTATATACCCAACGACACCCAACAATAGATTTACCAGGAGGAGGCGGCACAAGAGTCCATGTCTGGTTAGATTCTAAGGCTGTCATCTCATCAATCATAGCTTGTCTCCAACCTGAATGAGAAAGAGCTTCCTGCGTGGACTTGGGAATAGTGATGGAAGAAATAGCAGAGACAAATGTATAATGCGAAGGTGATAAGCGGTGATAGCTGAGGAAATTATAAATAGGATGAGGGTTACGGGTGGAACGTGTACCTTTACGCACTGCAATAGGAGGGTCTTCTGACTCGGGAGGCGGATCCGGAGTAGAGGAGGGAACCGGGGCAGGAGATGAGTCACTAGGATCTTCGGTAGGAGGTGGGTCGACAGGAGGGAGACGAGCACGGCGTTGATAAGTTTGCAAGGGGGCGGGACTAGAAGGACTAGGAATTTCCGTAGGAGAGGGGTGATCTATCTGGTCAATGATGGGTGGGAGAGGAACTACCGGGACAATATTAGGAATAGGTAATACTTGAGAGACAGACTCAGACTCAATGGGAGATGCAAAGAAGGGAGCATCCTCAAAGAAGGTGACATCAGCAGACATGTAGAAGCGATGTGTGGAGGGACAGTAGCATCGATATCCTTTTTGAACTCTTGAATAGCCAAGGAAGACACACTTAACTGCACGCGCAGACAATTTATCAAGTCCCGGAGTAAGATCATGAATAAAACAAGTGGATCCAAAGACTCGAGGAGAGATACGGAACAAGGGCTCATCGGGAAACAATATGGAATGAGGAACTCTATTCTGGATAGCAGAGGATGGCATTCTATTAATCAAGTGCCCTGCAGTGAGGACAGCATCCCCCCAAAACTTCAAAGGAACATTAGCATGAATAAGTAAGGTGCGTGCTGTTTCAATTATATGACGGTTCTTACGTTCAGCAATCCCATTTTGTTGTGGGGTATGGGGACAAGATGATTGATGTATGACGCCATTTTCAACCATAAAAGAATTAAATGATGTAGAAAAATATTCTTTCGCATTATCACTGCGTAAAGTGCGAATAGAACAACCAAATTGATTTTTGATTTCCTTAAAGAAATTTTGAAAAACACCAAGAAGTTCAGATCTATCCTTAAGTAGGTAGATCCACGTACATCTAGAAAATTCATCGATAAAAGTGACAAAATATCTATGTCCTACAACTGAAGTGACTCGACTCGGTCCCCATACATCTGAATGAAGAACATCAAAAGGAGAACGAGCTTGAGACTGAGTACTGCTAGGGAATGAGGAGCGAACATGTTTCCCAAGCTGACAAGACTCACAATCTAATGACTGCAGATGAGACAAATGAGGAACCATAACTTTGAACTTCTTGAGACTTGGATGACCTAACCGACGATGAAGAAGACTGGGGGACTCTGTAGTAGAAGTGGAGGCAATTGTAGATGAAGGATGGATGGGCTGGAGGTAGTAAAGTCCATGTGACTCATATCCTGTACCAATCGTCCGCTTCGTACTCCGGTCCTGTATAACAAAATAATCATCATCAAAAGTTACAGAACATTTTAGGCTTCGAGTCAGACGACTAACTGAAATTAAATTAAATGGGCAATTGGGAACAAGTAGAACATTGTCAAGGGGTAAGGATGGAAGAGGAGTGGCTTTACCAATGCCGCTAGCTATAACTTTTGATCCGTCGGCGACGGTAATATAATGTGGGGTGTTAGGTTGGGATATTTTGGATAAAAGAGATGGATTACCAGCCACGCAATCGGAAGCTCCAGTGTCCATAATCCAGGAGTCAACAGGTGATGATTGAGAGAAACAGACTGTAGAATTACCAGAATGAGCAACTGTTGCTGATGATGAAGCCTGGGAAGTCTTATACTGCAGGAATGCCTTATACTCCTCATCAGAAAGAACATTTTGTTTAGTGCTTCTCTGTTCAGAATCATTAACCTGAGTCACATTTACTGGTTTCTCTGGAAAGCCATGAAGGGAATAACACTTGTCTTCAGTATGACCAAGTTTCTTACAATAAGTACACTGAGGACGACCTCCGACACGACCTCCTCGACCACCCCCACGACCACGACCGCGTCCCCCACGACCTGCAAAATTAGAAACAAGAGCAGAAGATTCTATGTTAGTCTGAGATCCATTCCCTCCAGTTCCTTCCAATCCAGGAAGACGTATGAGACGCCTGATAAGATCCTCTGTTGAGGGAATGTCTGATGCAGAAAGAATGTTGCTCCGTACTGACTCATACTTTTGATGGAGACCATGAAGAACATAGATCATACACACATTATCTAATTTTTCAAGCATCTTCTTTGGGTCATTGTCGGTCACAAGGAGTTTGAACTCATTTGCTGCTGACTGAGCTTTATTAGCATATGTCATGATGTTATCTTCTGTCATCTGAAGGGTGGCTAAATTATGAATAACACCATAGAGACGCTGGATATCATTAGAATAAACATTCTTAGCCTTCTGCCAAATATCATAACAAGTGGTGTATGAACGATAATGGACCAACAACGAGGGTTCAATGGATTGCCACAAAAGAGAGACCAATTGACAATCTGCTTGTTTCCAATCTTCACGCAAATCGTTACCAATCTCTGTAGAATTCTTAGTGAGGTGATCTAAAAGCCTTTGTCCCATAAACCACATTTTGACAGAGGCAGACCAATTCAAATAATTATCACCGTTGAGTTTCTCCGTTGTTATAAAGGGATTGCCGGAGAAAGCATAAGACACGAGACTCTTACCTGTCGATTCAGATTTGTTTTTGTCATTTTCTGAAGTTGAACTCATTTTTGACAATAATAGGAAGGCTAACCACAATCAGAGAGGAGCAGTAGAAAGGCGTGGTACGAATGAACAGCACGCCGTACGGACGAACAGCAACTCTGTACGGACAAACAGCGACGCCGTACGGATGAATAGGATTTCCGTACGGATGAATATTGGTTTCCGTACGGATGAATAGTGATTTCCGTACGGGATGAACAGCGACGTCGTACGGCTGAAAGGGACCGTATGACTTTCGTAGCACCTAGGGCCGTTGAGGATGAACAGTCAACGGGACAGCTAGGGTTCAATAGCGTGACGGCGCGACGGCTAGGTTTTCAGGCCCAGTGATCATAAGCTTTTGATACCATGTTAAATAGAGACGAAGAATAGAGAGACGATATTGATCACGCAGTTCGGCCAATGTTTGCCTACGTCTGCGACTACAGAGTAGCTGTAGTTCCGTCTTATTAACTGTATATGTTGTTGTGTGTTAAGAGTACAAGCACTAATGTGTTTAAATAGACTATACTATATGAAAACCTAACGGGCCTGGGCCGAATACACATATAAATAAATCTACTATTTACACCACATCTCAACAATAACAAACTGAACTGATATGACTAAGTCAGTTAACAGATAAAACAGAATGCTGATTTATGTTATTATCTAACATGAGGGATAGAGATGACTTTGGGAGTGCTCAGAAACTTCTAAAACTAGATAGATATCTGAGTATTGTCAGGCCACTTTTAAAATACATAGTTTTTGGTATCTACCTAAAATTTTGAAAACTGGGTGCCACAGGAAGTTTTTGAGAAAAAAATAGTTACTATTAAAAAAATCATTTCTTAAGATTTCCCCCCTAATCCAACTTTTTTTTCCTTAAGATATAATTCTGGGGAGCTGACTTTATCCTTAAGTTCATAGTTGGGAAACTGTAATGCTTCTCATGGGCACGCGGTTCTGTAATGGATATTGTGGAGTTGTTTTGTTGGCCATGTATCTTTTTTTTTGAGAGAAGAAACTTTAGGGCGAGGGGATGGCGCCCGAGTCCAAGGCATTGAAAACCTTTGGACTCTTTTAGCACTTACGAAGGGAATTACATTTACCTCACCCCAAGGGGCCTAGTGGGGATTTGAACCCGGTACCTCCTAAATACAAATCCTGTCATGTAACTTGATTTATACTTTTTGACTTTTCCTGTGGTTTTAGTCTCATTTCTTACATGTCTTATACTTTAGAGGTTTGCTTCGTATGCTTCAAATACTGTTGGTGTTTTCCACTCTCTTCACTTTGAAAGTTTGCTGGTCTATCTACTTCTCTTCACATGGTTTGTTTTTTATTGTTAGGCTGTGAGGTCATCCTTTTTTCATTAACCCATTTCCATGCTGTATCATTTGGAGGCAGTGCCTCCCCTAAATTTTGACAGATTAGTTTCTGTATCTGTATCCTGGATTTCAGGCTCCAATATCTTGAAAGAGTCCAAATTTCTGGAGAAAATAAAGTAAAATGAAAGAATGTTAGCAAGTGTGAGAGAAAAGCTCGGAGTTGAATCTCTAACGGTTCAACAGAATCAAACAGCTAACTTCTGTTACTAGGCTCAAATAGCACAACTAATTTAACATGCTAACTAACAAACAAGCTCAAAACGCTAACATGTTAATACAAGCTATACTCTATTACCTTTGGTTCTTTACACTTTGGTATATGTCAAAATTATAATTGATGGCTACTGTTAGTTTCTTCAATTTGAAAGAGTCTTTCTGCAATGGTTGGAGTTGCTACCATGTGGCTAGGAGGTCACTGATTTTACTTGTGGAGTCAGCCTCTTGCAAATGCAAAGTAGGGTTGTCTACACCAGATCCACAATGGTTCCAACCCTTTCATGGACCCTAACATGGTGTAACCCTTAAGATACCAGGTTGCCCATTTTTGTTGGTTTTCTAAATTTCTGTTGTAAAACTTTCACCGTTCTATCAAGTTTTCCAATCTGTACTTTTATGCAGTGTAGTTAGTATTGTATGTATCGTACGATACGTCACGCGATACGATACGAAAATCTGGGTAAACGATGCAAATCGTATGTCATATCGTTTTGGGTCATGAATCGTGGACTGTATCGTTAGAATCGCTCCAGAATCGTTGGAATCGCGATTCAAGATTGTCTCGCACGATTCTGCAACATTTTACAATCGGGTCGGGTCTCGCAACCTGTTTCTGAGAAACTCAGAAATTTAGTGTTTCTCTGCGAATTTTCAGTCAAAAAACGCGTGAGGAAGAAGACGAAGTGAAACGGTGCGTTTTGGGAGTAGTGGAGTAAGTGAAACGGTGCGTTTTGGGAGTAGTGGAGTAAGTGAAACGGTGCGTTTTGGGTGCAGCGGTGTAAAGGAAACACTGCGTTTCAGTTCTTTTGTGCGTCGTTTCAATTCTTTTTGAAACAGGGAGGGGCGTTTTTGACATTTTACATTTTAATAAGACGGGTATTCAGCTCATTATTGTTACAGTACAGCACAGCAACGCGTTTTCATTTACTTCTTTTTTTTTGACAAATCATTTACTTCTTTTTTATTTTATTTTATTTTGACTTCTTTCTTTTTTCTTTGACTTCTTTCTATTCATTCTTTTTTTATCCTGACTTCTTTATTTTGTTTTTTTTGACTTCATTCTTTATTTTTTGGTACAATTTTTTTGACTTCATTCTATTCACTGGATTTTATAAAACACGGTTTGTTGTACTTCTTTTTATTTATTTATTTATTCTGGCTGCTTTCTTTTTTTTTAACTCCTTTCTATTATTTGGATTTTAAAGCACCAAACCCAAAACTCTCTATTATATACATTGGGTGTTTGTATGAAAAAAATATACATACTTTGGGTGTTATTAAAAAAGCAAAACCCTTCCTGAAACTTGAAGTTTATGTTTTTTATTTATTTATGTTACTTGGATTTACTAAAAAATGTTATATATTTTTTGATCATGTATCTTGCACTACGATACACGATTCGAAAAATGGGTCTAACGATACACGATATGTATCCCGATTTGATAACCATGGTTTTATGCTTAAAGGTGATTATGTTGGTGATAATGAATCAAGTATGGGAACGAGATCTGGTTGCTTGGATATTATTATTTTTACTGGATTATTCATTAGCTTATATTTTTTTAATACTTCTCTTGTGCATACAAATTCAAATACTACAAAATTTGATATCATGATATGCTAATTTAATGATCCAAACATTATAAACCATTGGCTTTTGAGGGGTTATCTAAGCCTCTGTTTAACAGGCAGCTAGCATGTATATTTTTTACCATAATAATTTTGCATTTTTGTTTTCTTTTGTATTTATGCAGAATTTAGAGGGGATTAGTGATATTCGGGATGAGAGTGATCGTTCTGGAATGCGTGTAGTCATTGAGGTAAAATATTTAAATGTCTCTGGTCTTAATTCCTACATTCTCTTGTTTGATGACACATGCATGGAAAGAGAAAAAAAAACGAAGAAAATGATACTATTAAATTAAGTTCTAGATGATGACCAATTTCATCAACTCTGCAGCTGAAGCGGGGATCCGACCCATTGATTGTTCTGAATAATCTTTATCGCTTAACATCTCTGCAGTCTACATTTAGCTGTAACATGGTTGGGTAAGTTGGTTGTAGTTACACATTTATTTTGAATAGCCTATTTAAATGCATACTGTGAATCTTTGATCATTAATGCAATTCTGATGAATATCTTCTGGAATGATTCTACACTCCTTGGACCCCTGGGGCACAAAACTCTTTTACTGGCTTAGAACTTGAACTTGTGGATATTTGAGTAAAAGTCTGGAATGATTCTACACTTCTTGATTATGAATTCTATGAAGGGACTTAGTCCCCAAGATTCTGGAGAGCCCAGAATCAATTGAGAGCAAAAAGGAAAGGTGAGTATAACTGAAATTACTATTCACGTGTTTAGGTTACGTAATCACGGTGATTAAAATTGATTGTGGGTGGGTAGAATTGATTCTAATAAAAGGCAATTCCTAGCTTGGATAAAATTATTTCTGGCTGTGGGACTCACAAAATTCTATGCATTTATACATACATTAAAAGGGATTCTGCCTGCATCGTCTAGTTGAAATCATTTCTTTTGAACCCACTTTTAAAATATTACCAAACACAAATAAATTTTTTTGAACTTGATATTTTCAAAATCATTCTTTTATATCAATTCTATGAAAATCTAAAACAACCAACCCTTAGCCAGGTTGAAATTTGAAATTGTAGATTAAAATATTTTATTAATGAGTACCAATTTTAAAGATTAAATTATAATTTATTTCAATTGATTGATTTATTTGGTGTTTTGCTGCCATATTAAATTATGTGTTCAAATAGGAAGGCCTAAGCGGTTATGCTCCATTTATATATACCTGTAAAAGAAAAACAAATTAGGAACTTCTGCGCCCCAGCAGCCATAGATGCTCTTTGGCATAGTCCAAAGCTCTAGGTCATTCCATTTGACAGATGCTTTTTCTATACTCCTGTTGGAAAGGGAAGGCTCCATGAATGTTCTTTCCATTCTTTTCGGTTCTGTGATATGCTGACTTTCAGAGGGAAGAGCCCTCAGAACATTACATGGCAGTTCAGAAAATCAACTTACAGATTTGTTCCCAAGTATTTAATCTGGTTGTTAGGTGTGATCCATTTTCAGTAAGCTTTGAACAAAGTAGAAACCATCATGGTTAAGCAACTGCAAGTTGATAGAAAACCAGATGATAAATTACAAAGCTAATCCTCATCCTCCTCCTCATCCTCATCCTAAACATTGTCATTTTCCTATATCCCTCTTCCTCGTCTTTGATACTGAACCACTAAACAAACATGACAGTCACATAACAAGTACTCAGAAGAGATATAAATAGGGCAAAACAGAGAAGGGTCAAAAAGGAGAGGGGCAGAGGAGTGGAGAGATAGACAGAAGAACTAGAGGAAGAGAAAGGAGCTTAGAGACTTAGAAAATAGAGAAATACAGAACTAAAAGGGAGGGAGAGAAAGGAAGAGAACTAACGAAGGTGGTTTGCAGCTGAGGTTAATTTTAGAAGATGGCAGAGATGTGTGCACACAATGTGTTTCACATGTTAGGTGTGAAGTTAACCTGGTCTTAAGGGCTTGAAACGGATGTTGAGTTACCCATCTGTTTTATTTGAAGTTGTATTTTGGTGTTATATTGGCCACTTTTACCGTGACCACCATGGATACAGCTCTTTTCATGTGGAATCTACCAAACCATGGTCATTGAATGGTGTTTTTGTGACAAAACGACCACATCATACTGCAATGGCCACTATTTAACGATTCTGTAGAGACAGAAAAGAGTCTAAGGAAATGGGAGGAAATGAGTAAGGATGGAAAGACTTGGTGAGAGAGGGAATTGAAAGTGAGTAATTAGGCCTCTCAAAATCCTTAGACTATCTGTATTTTCTCTCTCAGTTAATATTTTCCTTCGTAATGTTCTTATGAAGAGCACTTTTAGATCCACAGTTTAGAATAAGCTGTTTCTACACACCATCCTGGGGAGATTATAAATATAAACTCATCAGTTTATGGACATATCATAAACTAATATTGTAAGCGAAGTGATTATGTCACAAGATAAATCCAAATAAGTTCTTCCAAATATCTGCTGATACCAGTATCTCATTGGTATCGGTGGCAACAGCTGATATATATACCAAATACATGGCTTCTTCTCATTCTATGATCTGGATTCTATCAAATTTGTTATTGTTTCCCTCTTCTTTATTATGTTGTTTAAGCTATTATGCTTTTTTTTTATACTTCACGTCTTAATTTGAACATACCTTTTTGTTTGATTTATTGTAGCATTCTTAACGGAAAACCTAAACAAATGGGATTGAAGGAATTGCTGCAGGTGAGTGATTACTAGCCTCAGAAGTCTATTATTTTTGTACCATATAATCTATAGTTATTTGGAATTAAAAATTATTTCTTTTCTCTTGCCTTAGCATAGCTTGAAATTGATTTGTCTGTTAAGGCTTATTTGTTATTGATATTTTTTGATAACTTTCATGGCTATATGAATTGCAGTTAGATTCATTTATAAAATATGAAATGTATTAGATTTGGTTTTTCCCCTTTCGTGATATTTTACTTCTATTGAGTCATGGGACTTAAATCATTTGATTTATGTAGCCAACCTACACTGCAAGAAAAGACGTTCTGTTTGTTATTGTTTTTTTGACAATCATTAGAGTAAACATAGGTATCTACCATTACTAGCTTAAGTAGCAATTAATTGTCTTTGGTTTTACGTTAAGTTGGATATCATACACTAGTGTTTAACTTTATACTTTCCTTTGTTTAGGGATGTCAACGGGGTAGGGCAGGGGAATGGAGTACTCCGCCACTTTCTGTCCTCTGTATTACCCCGGTCTTTATCAATTGTCACTAACATTCAAAATCAGCACCAAACACAGCGCAAGTTACTTAACTACTAATTAAAGTTCTACATTAACACCCAGCATAACATAACTACCAACTTAACTAACAGTTAATTCAGAATCAACACTTTACATAACATTCAAAATAATTGAATTGATAGCTTAAATTGTATCACTATCTTCACTTCCAACATCTTCCAATACAACCAACATCTTCCAATACAACCAACATCATTATCATGTTCATCACCACTTCCATTTTCTTCCTCTTCCACCTCCTCTTCATTAGGCACAACTGTGGCGACTCGAGTATGCTGTCTAATAACTCTTATTGGCTCACAAGCTCCAACCGCATCACCAGCAGCTCCTCAAGTCAACCTATCATTGCCAAATACAGACTCAATTCAGCCCCTTCTCCATCTTCATCCATACCCCCAACCAGCCACTAATTACAATCATCAATATTGTCTAGGAGGATGAGCTCAATTAAATCCTTGTTATAAAAGTGGTCTTTAAGAGCTTGGTTGTACTTGTACCCCACAAAAACCAAGTCTTAAAGTTTTTGATACTCAAGCTTCTTTCTCTTCTTAGAATGGCTCTACATTATAATTGTAAAAAAATAAATACTTAGTGAATCATTCACTATATTACACTATATAAAATAGAAACATTTTATTAACACTTGCTCAAATGAACTCCAGTAACATCCCCAATGAGGTACAAGTTAGGCTTAACACCTTTGCTGCAATACTTGAACATGATTTCGATACATGATCTACCACTCAGCTGTAATGCAATACTTACTTAGCATTGGAAGTCACAACTAAAGAGTGGTCATGTAATTCTAGATTAACAGTACACTACACTTTACCTTACCAGCAGAAGGCATGCCAAACATATCTTGTTCTCTCCTATAAACACATCTCAGTTAGAGCTTTGATCATTTGCTTGCACATCTATAGAAAGCCTTTCAATGTATTTATAAAGTCTATTAGTCACATCCTTCTTTTTAGCAATGTTTGAGTCATTGTAGAAGAACTGGGGGTTAAAATAATGCCATGTTGCATGTAATGCATGATGGAGCTGACACTCCCATCTTTTACCTATAATTTCAAAAATGTTAAAAGTACTTATCGTATTTCCATTGAAAGATTTTGCAATAGACTCTTTGGCCCTCTCCATAGTCTCACATGTAGAACCTATGGCTTGCTCTTTCTCGTTGTCAACTAGCCTCAAAACTTGCACAAGAGCCTCCATTGCCTTAAGAGTGTACAATACATTATTCTAGAAAGCTACCATGAGGACAATACCATAAGCCCATTTTCTTTTGGCCTCTTTTGATGTCTTAGTGTTGAGCCAATGCTTCGATGTGAACATCCTTATCAGGTAGTTGAAAATCAAGTCTGATACAATATAGAAAGTTGAAGAACAAATTGATGATGTTTTTTCACTAAGTATTTTCATAGAGTGAAAAAGGCACACAAATGGAGCCTATACAGTTTCTCACTCCTGTTACAAATCAGATTTTGCAAATATAGTTTCTCACTCCTTACAAATCAGATTTTAAAAAACATGCTTCTGTATATTTGAAATACGTGCTCCTATTATTAACCAAAACATGCTCTAGATTACTAGCATGTTTGGGAAGCGAGTGGAACCACGTCCACTCGGTTAGATTACTAGCATGTCTGGGAAGTCAGTTAGGGGAACCACGTCCAATTGGGTTTCACCGTGGAAGTGAAACTATGCAGCTTCACTATCTACCAAGAGTCCAATCACTATCTACAACATAATGCCACCAATAGTTATAAGCTAAAGGAAAATAAAATATGCAAATTTGAATTAATCAGCTTGATTGAAATTTGAATGAATTTCAATTTCCTGAACGGGTGGAGTGTGTTAGTACTCCTACACTCTATAGCCCAATTGTCTTTTTAATAAATGGACTAAAGATTTATTTTAGATACAACATCACGAAGTCTATTTGATAGAACATTACTGGTACTGGTAAGTTTTCAGACATGGGTAACCACTCTTATTCATCTCTTTTCCTTCACCTAAAATTATGTCCTGTTTTTCATAAGCTCCAAGGTCATCATGGACGCAGAATTCATGCTAAACACATCTTGCCATTGCAATGAAACTCGGCATAAAACCTTCCATCATTTTCCTTAAGAAAGTTCTAACAGTTTTGTAAGAAACCAATCATGTAGCCCATCAGGCCCTACTGCCTTTTCCCTGTCCAAACTTCAAAACCAAATTCATCTTTGAAGTTTGAACCTCCATTCCTTTAAAAGGCCTCTCTAGCCAACAGGCCTTCTTGTGAGTGTTAGATGTAATACCTAAGAATGTCTCGTCACGTCAGTCTTCCTGTAATAGCTATAGAAACATCTAATTTACCTGTAATTAGACAAAGATTATTAATTTGGAAACTGTACTCAATATCCCAAGTCCCTTGTGATGCACTTTTTTTCTGGCAGTAGCAACTGTGATTTTTTTAGTATCTTATAAGGAAGTTTATTCTGTAATTTCTTTCTTTTATTTTGTTGTTAGTATTTTCTGGGTGGGGTGATGTAGTGGCTTTGTTTTGAAGTTGGAGTTTGCTGATTTTTATTTTTCTCCTTGTTTAATATTTAACCTCCAGGCATTCTTAGACTTTAGATGCTCTGTTGTTGAGAGACGTGCAAGATTTCAGCTATCAAAAGCACAAGAGAGAAGTCATATTGTCGAGGTATGTCACAAATACTGTAAGATCCATTTGGTGTCTCAGTATTGTGTTGTGCATACAGTATGGAACTTAGATATAGTTTATGGGAATCAGGCTTTATAATCATTGGTTGAAAGCCGGGCAGACTAGTTTGGCCGGAGAATTGATGAATTGCAAAATGTTTTGTCCTTTTAAACTAACGAATTCTGATTTAAAACAGATTTTTTAGGAATTGGAAAAACTGGCTGAAAGAGATTAATTCAACCAGTTTTATTTTACCCAAATGATGGCCCAATCCAATGCCAAGCTATAAAGGCCAACATATAGATTGTTATTGTAGAAACTGATTTGTATTGTTTTGATTGAATAAAACTGTACAGGATGTACCTATATATAGTACAAGGAGAATTTAACACACTAGTTACAAATGATTACTATTATGACTCAGATCCCAGCCAACATCTACTTTGGATTAGACTAATTACTGAAGCAACAATTTTTCAATGAGCATTTTGGTTGTAAATGTATGTTCTGTACAAACTCAGGGTATCCTTGTTGGGTTTGGTAATCTGGATGGGGTGATCCGCATAATACGCGAAGCTTCAAGTAACTCGATTGCTGCAGCCGGGCTGCGTAATGGTAAACTTCTTATTTTAAGCCTGATTTGTTTTTGAATTTTCATTGATTGTAATATTCCTTGAAATTTGTAATTTCAAAACATCATATAAAGAACCTGCTTTCTTAGATGCTGATGCTCAGTTGGAAACTCTTCATTTTATATCCGTCTCTTGGAAAAATCTGCTTGTTATTGAAATGAAATCCATGTAATAATAGTTTGAAATTTTCCATCTTTGAGTTGTTAAATGTTTGAGTAATATCTATTTGCAGAGTTCAATCTCTCTGAGAAACAATCTGAAGCTCTTTTGGACATTAGCCTCAGAAGACTGACCCTTCGTGAGGTGCACTAGAAACATGCCCACGATTAGACTAGAATAATTATTGTTTTACTTAGCTAAAGATTTCTACAAGTATACATGTGGTACGAGTATATTCAGAATTATATGTTTTTTGCTTTTCAGAGCAATAACTTTGTGGCTGAGAATAAATCTTTGATGGAACAAATTTCCAAATTAGAGGAACTGTTGTCAAGCAGGAGAAATATACTGGAGGTATAGTGTCACTTTGAATCTGTTGTTCTCTCATTTAATACTTACTCGATTAGCCTGGTAAATTTTTTGGTGGGTTAGGAGCTAATTACCGAGTTACTTATTGAGTCCATTTGATCAGTGTAATACTACTGATACATAGTTGCTGGTATGACAGTTTGTGAAATTGTATAATTTTCATCCAAATTGTTGTATGTGACAGAGATATTGCGAACAAGTAAAGGATAGATGTTAGAGCTCGACCTGGAATTAATAAATAGAATTACCTTTTATGAGGAATTCCTAGCACTCTTCTGCACCAGTGTGGTCTCAGAGTTAGGATTGGTCAGAAACTAGGGTTCATCTTACAGCTGTTATCTGATAGCTTCCATCTGGCCCCAGAAACTAGGGTTCATCTTTGCGCTGCACTTACGGCTTCCATCAGTTCGCATATGCTACCAGCCGTGTTTTGTCTTCTCCAGTACAGGTTGGCTTGAAAAAGCTTGCAAAGAGCACAGCCCCCCACCTTTTGCTAATGAGTCAGTCTCTTCAAAGGCTGCTTATTCCTCCTCAGGGTCTAGGGAAAGGTTGGACCGTTGTGGCGTCTGTCTATTGTAGGAAGCCTTATATCATTTCATTTGCAAGTTGCCGATTCATGATTCAGACCTGCGACTTTCTTAGTCACATGATAGCAACTTCAACCTTTGCAACAAAAGCTCTGATTTCTTAGTTTTATATAACAATGTTTTCAAAACAGATAAAATAAAAGGTCATTTTTTGTAATTAAAAGTAAAATAAAAAAGGAAAAACATGCGTTCTCAAACTAGAGCGATTTTAAAATAGTCTTAAACAACTCATAACAACCTTGAAGTGAAAGTTTTTAGTTTGTGCAGTTCCCTGTAGCTGAAATTTATATGGGACATCTAATGGACCATACTCCCTATTTCTTGATTTCATTAGGGTAACCCATGACTCATTAGCGATGCTATTGAAGTTGCTCAAAAAATATATATTTTTTATCTGGGTTTGACCATTTTGTTTTATTTAGGTTATAGAACAAGAAGCAATTGAGCTGAAAAATAAGTTTGCTAGCCCAAGGCGTTCAATTTTGGAGGACACAGACAATGGTCAACTTGAAGACATTGATGTCATTCCGAATGAAGATATGCTATTGGTATGTGATAGCTAAAGTAGAAATCTTGGTTTTATAACTCTTCTTCTATCTAATCTATAGGTCACTAATTGATTATTGTGTTCATGATGGTGTCTTTAACTTTCAGGCACTTAGTGAGAAAGGTTATGTGAAGCGCATGAAGCCAGACACTTTTAACCTACAAAATCGCGGAACAATTGGCAAATCAGTAGGAAAACTAAAAATGAACGATTCAATGTCTGATTTTCTCGTTTGTCGTGCACATGATCATGTCCTTTACTTCAGGTTTATATTCATTCTGGTTCCTTAAGTGAAGTTATTTTTGCCAATGAAAATTTGTGCAAACACACAGGTTGATGCAGAAAAAAGAGGCAGAAAACTGTCTTCAAAAGTTCTTTATTTATTTATTTTTAAGTTTCAAGAGACTTAAACCTCTAGAAACACAATAAGCAAAATATTGGAAGCCCAAATCTTTTGGTCAAATGGCCTCAACATTAGTCTCTATCTTTGATACTTCAATCCAAATTACACAATCCATAACTAATTTAATGAAGAATGCTAGCTAATCACTTTTTTGACACTCTTGTCAACCCTCATTAATAAGTGAAATCCCATGTGGATCCCAGTAAATAGTGTTGTCTATCAGTAGGTTAGGGTGAGATTTCACCTAATAATAATTCTTGTTGAAAGGAGTGCCAAGGAGTATTTTGCTAGCATTTCTCTTAATATAATTAACAAATATATTTTAACTTTGTTTTCCATCATGGTGAGTGGTGACTGTAGAACCTAGATTTAGTTAATTGTTTGTCTGCCCGCTCCTTCTTACTTGAGGTGCCCTTTAGCATATACTGAGCTTGTTAGGTGGGCATGCTCTAAGGTCTGGCTTTACTTGTTAAAGTCATTATTTATCTAAGAAATAGCTTTTTGTGGGCTTATTAGAATTATTTTTTTTTGCATATTTTTTAGTTTTGGTTAACTATGTTGTTGTTAGTATTTGATTTAGAATATTTAGATTTTGTTTCTTTTCTTAGTTGTGGTTAATTATGTTGCTGTTACTATTTGAATCATTGCATTACAGCTGATCTAGTTACATTTGAATATTTTTTGGCTTTTGAAATTTAATTTTCAGTGACAAGGGAACAGTATACTCAGCTCGTGCCTACAAAATTCCTGAATGTAGCCGGACTGCTGCTGGCACACCACTTGTTCAAGTATTTCTTTGTCCTTATTTTCTCTATACACTGACGCACCCACATGACCACACGTGCCTGAAAAAGGGGCATACTCACAAACAATGCCTACAGGCATGCAGTAACAAAAAAGGTTTTGAACAGAGATTGGGATAATATGGAGATAATGAAAATGAGCAACAAATATTTGTTTGTTGGGGAGGAAGGTAGGCTTATCTAGTAAATAGGTCAGCTGACATATTTTTGACCATCTGGTATACACATTTACACATAGATATGTTTGTGTGCACCTGTTTGTGATATTACAAATACAAAATTGACACTGGCATATCACATATGGGCATGGTTGAGAGAGTTGACAATATAGTTAAATTTAATTGAGTCATCTATGGAGAGAAATGGAGAAATATATTGAGATTTGACTATTTTTAAAACAATATTTATTGTTGTAAAAAAAAACAATATTGTTTACACTTATAACTGTTTATTTTTTCTTTATCAAAGAACACCTGAACTAATAAGGACCTGAAACAGAAGTTGCTTGAAATAACATGTTTTTTTTTGTTTGCTACATTTGAGCTAGATCTTATCTTTATCTGATGGTGAAAGAATAACATCCGTTATTCCTGTGAGCGAGTTCACTGAAGATCAGTTTTTGCTGATGCTTACAATGCAAGGCTATATCAAGAGAGTACCCTTAAATTCATTTTCAACAATCAGATCGACCGGGATCATTGCAATTCAGTTGGTTTGTCCTATTATTTGAATTCTCTTTCTGCAGCGCTATATTCTTTGTATTTTCCTATACTAGATTATTAGTTAAATCTTTGTCTATGGATATTCATATATATATATCATTTAACTTGAAAGGTTCCCGGTGATGAGCTGAAATGGGTTCGTTGTTGCACAAATGATGACTTTGTGGCTATGGCTTCACACAATGGAATGGTCATATTGAGTCTATGCAGCAAGGCAAGTTGCTATCTTTTATTATTTCTGAAACAACTAAAGCCTTTTTCCACAAGGTGGGGTTGGCTACATGGTTCAAACCAGTGTTGTCAAATATCGGCCATGGCGGCGCCATGGCGGATTGCGGTGGCTGATTCCTTGAAAACCGCCATGGCCAATTTGTGAAGGATGGAGGTTTATGGCGGCTTTATGGCGGCCTAAAATGGCGGATTTTTGGCTCTCCGCCATAAACCGCCATCCGGCATTGACAACACTGGTTCAAACAATGCCATAAAGTTGTCATGAATCATATCTGGTCCAATGATATTCGTTACTATATTCTATTTTAGTTGAACTTCAACTTCCAAATTCCATAAACTTAATATGAGTACCTCAAATCACTAATTTTTGTTAAGAAATTCATTGAAAATAAAAAAACTTAGAGTTTAATATTATTGTGTGATCTCTTTAAAATAACTTACAGTATTAACTCTTTGGACTAATTTGGTGTTAAAAATTTGGAGTTAGTGAAGAAAATGAAGAGGACAAGGAGGGAATACAAAAATGTGTAGTTCATTAATAAGTTTTGAATGGCTGTGATATGAAGAACTAATATTTTATCTTTATTCATGCTACTAAAACTATAACTACAGAAAAGAGAAATGCACCTTACTTTGGGAAGACTACAAGTAATATTTTATTCAACTAATATGTTTTTCCTAATGATATTATAATATGTCAAAACTCTACTGTTGTTGGAATGTTTGAAAATCTATTATTATATCTTTATTGTATCTCAAGGTTGATATAGAGTATCTTAGAATATCTCTTGGGATTGATTTCCATATTCCTTATATGTCACCATTTGCTTTCTTCTTTATTTACGATTTGGAGTTTAGTATTAGCATAAAATAAAGTTTAATGTTTTGTAGTTTGTAATAATATCTAATACATCATTCACAGAAACCATGTTTTGCTTAACAAAAACTTCTAAAAAAAGCTAATCCATGTATTTTGTCCATGCAGACTGTCAAAGTAAACTGCTAAAATACTAGTATTTAATTTGCAAAATTGTTTTCCAGTTTACTGCCATACTGTGTTATTGTAAAATTTTGTTCCTGACATTGGTTTGTCATTATTTAAGCTCAGATTCGCACACTAGGAAGAAATACAAGGGGTGCACTGGCAATGAGACTCAGAGAAGGAGATAGGATGGCAAGTGTGGACATAATACCAGCAGCCATGTGGAGCAACTTGGAAACCTTATCAAAGTTTCCTGGAAGCAGGTAATAATGGCAATGTCCTGCATGCTTTTGTTGGTAGTAAATTAATTACTAATTCGTAACTGATAAAGTTGTGACTGGCTTAAATCATTGTTGCCATATGTAAGATTTCAAATATGATTTGATTGATAACATTTCCCTAGGTTTGCTCAAGTGTTTAGGAATAATGTTCTGATGTTGGTAGTAGTTACACCCTCTTTCAAAATGAGTGTCACTTTAATAAAACAAATTATTTCAAAATGAATGTTATTTCAATTTCCAATATAATATTAATTACTTCTTTCCAATTGTACCCTCTATGTACACTACTTCCAAAATTTTACTTCCACGCTGAGTTAATGATAGTGAAAAAGACAGACACCAATAATTGATAAGGATAATTTGGTAAAATATCTATTCTCTTTCTTCTAATCATTGCATTTCTTAATGTGTGTAAAAAACCTTAAACGACATTCATTTTAAAATGGAGGGAGTAGTAATTGCTAAAATTGTGGCTTAAATCGTTTTTGCCATATGTCAGACTTCAAATATGATTTGAGAACATTGCCCTAGATTTGCTCAAGTGTTTCGGAATAATGTTTTGATGTGCTTATAATTACTTGTTCATGATGGGAACATTTTAAATGATCATATAGTTTCTTTATGTGTTCTGATTATATGTTTTACTTATTTTTAATTTGAAATTTATTCCCATAATATCGGTAGATTTGTTTGAATGGTTTGTCAATGAGAATTGCATGTGCACTAAGCAACAATATTGTCGTTTTAATATTATCAACTAAAGCTCTCAAATTGGGATTTCGATGGAAGGTATTTAAACATTTAAATAACAATAGAAATTCTTAGTTTTGAAAAGGCTGTGTTTTGGGAATTCTAGTTGGCATGCATAAGCTTTTTCATATAATAAATAGTGAAAATCTATTTGTTTATTTATTATTATTGTTATTATTATTGTTCTTATTATTATTGTCTGCAAAATATGTGAAGATTATAGTTAATATACTTCCCTGTCGTTTGCTCCCGAGTCTTGATATGACTCAATTGCAAAGACAGGAATTGTTTTAGACTTCATGACAACTGCGGAAAATATTTGCTGAATAATATTTCAATTGTATCTTGAGTACACGCGCTAATACATTTAAATAGACTATTCTAAATGTAAACCTAACGGACCCGATTAATGGGCTGGATACAAATTTGCAAATAAATCTACTATTTACAAGAACGACTGATTGTTTTGTGAAGGAATGTTGGGAGTAATTTATCACATATGTCCTTGATATATTTTTTTACTATATGGCCACAGTGGAAAGAGCCAAAGTGGCCCATGGTTGTTGTTTGTTTCTGAGAGTGGTTATGGAAAGAGAGTTCCTTTGAGCAGTTTCCGAATGTCGCCTTTGAATCGAGTTGGTCTGATTGGATACAAGGTATTTTTTTCCTGACATGGAATTGCTGCTTTTGACAATAAAAAATTCTTTATTTAAAGCATCTGGTTTATTTCTCACCCGTGCAATCAGTTTTCTGCTGAGGATCGCTTGGCTGCCGTATTTGTAGTAGGATTCTCCTTAGCAGGTATTTTCTCAATGTTTCTCTTGGTTCACCTTTTATATCTTTGGTTATATTTCTGAGAATTGTTTAAAAAAAACGATTGGACTGGACTGGTTGGTTCTGTCCGTTGAACTGTGATCAAGTTTGTCTAGTCGGTTTTACCCAAAGAATCAATTGATCTCAAAACTATTGAGAACGAGCCAAAAACAGATTGTTAAGAACCTGTTTAAATTGTTCGATTCTTTGATTTTGTTAATTTTTACATTAAACTTTTCAGTTTATAAATTAATAAAATGTTATAGACAAATGTTCAACAAGTTATAATTATAATGACACATAAACATGGATTATTATTATTATTATTATTATTATTATTATTATTATTATTATTATTATTATTATTATTTATCCTTTTATTATGTATTCTTTAGGTTATAGAACATATATTATACTGATTTTATGTTAATTTAAAATTTAATTTGTCTTAATTTCATAATAGTTTATGCTATTTATTACTTAATTAATATATAATATAATATCAACAATATGCATTTAATTATCACTTGTTCATTGACCAAAAAAAAATTTGTCACTTGTTCAATAGGATTGAACCATGGGCCAGCACCTTTACTTATTTAATGCCTGGTTTTTTTTAAATCATCAGTTTTGGTAATTATATGTATTAATTGTGCCGCTGTTATCATATGATATAAAACCATTTATAGTAAAACATCATTGTTTCTATCAGAGGACGGTGAAAGTGATGAACAAGTGGTTCTTGTAAGCCAAAGTGGTACAGTCAACAGAATTAAGGTTCGGGATATTTCAATACAATCTCGATTTGCAAGGTAAAGTTGAATTATGTTCTTTTTGCATATTTTCGGCTTATTTGATATCTGCACCATTATATTTATGGCGATAAGCTTGTGACGAGTATTTTGGAGAAAAATCAGTAGAGTTGAAATAGAGCGTGTACTAAAACCAATGTTATTAAAACCGACCCGGTGATCGACCCGAGCAGGTCACTGGGTCACTGATTGACCAGCATGACCCGGTATCAATAAATGTGATATTAAATTAATATGAGAATTAGAAAAATGTAGGATATTATAAGTCAATATTTTTAAATTTAATATAATTGAGAATTAAAAACAAATTTTAAAATGAATAATTACTCATATTTAATAAATATATGGAATGTGATACAAAATATTAGATGTCAAATAAATATGATATATAAATGTAATATATAATAACAAATATATAAGTATTAAAATACATAGTAAATAGATATAATTAATAGGTAAAAGGTTTTGCTAGAAATAAAAGAAAGAATAGGTTGAATATCATACAATGCGCTTCTGTTACAACAAAATGTGGTTGCTCAGATGGTTAGTGTTAGAAGGTGGGATTGGGAGGGAACGGGTTCGATCCCCTGATTCTTCATTTTTGGTAATATATTTCGAAATTTAAGTGTGGTAGAAGTGCGGGTTGACCGAGTCAAACACCGGGCTGTTGACGGTCATACCGGTTCGTTTGCATATCCGATCCAATCAAGGATTCGGGTCCCGGTCGAACCGGTCTGACCGGCCGGTTCGGTCCGGGTTTAACAAACTGACTAAAACAAGTTAACTTCCCCGTGTCTGCAATTACATTTATAAATCAGGGTATATGCAATTGTATATCTTACATAATTCTCACCTCTTTAGCAAAGTTAGTTGAGATGTTTCCAGATAAAATATCCTTTCAAATCAAATGATAAACTATCTTAATGTGCTTAGTTTTCTTGTGAAATGTTGGATTTAAGGTAATATGCGGCTCAACTTGATTACCACAAATGAGTGTTATCTGCATAACCTCTCTAAATCTTAGCTCCTTATAAGTAACTGTTTGAGCCATATCAGCTCATGATTAGCCGCTGCTATTGCTTGATGCTGTACTGACCTTGCAACATTTTTTACTTAAGATAAGGTTGTTCCCAATGAAAATACAAGGTGACTGTTGTAGTTTATACAGAACACAAAAAATCAGAGTTTCAAAGAATTCTCAAAAACTCTTAATTTTTCTCATTTTCTATCAATTTCATTTTCTGTTCCGCTTAACTTCCATATATAACACTAAGCTTCCTCACTTTTTTCTCATTTTGGTTGAAATTCAAAACCTACTGAAATAATGTCATTGAGATGATACCTACTCGGTTGTTGCTTTTTTTTTTCTTCTTTTTTCGATAAGTTGCTTCTTTAATTACTATTCTGTTTGGTGAATTTCTATCAGGGGAGTAATTTTGATGCGGCTTGATCATGCTGGAAAGATTCAGTCTGCTTCCTTAATCTCAGCAACGGAGTGCGATCCTGAAGAAGTTCTTGCCATAGCCCAAGGCTAGTTGTAGATAACCTCCATGTCTGGATGAGTATAATTGCCCAGATGCCTGCCTATCTGACTTGAAGTTTAGCCCACCATGCCCATCACAAAAATGCTGCTGCTTGATTCTTGAATCTGCGGAAATATGCTTTCTAATGAAATTGTTCTAGTGTTCCTCGTACTCTAACGTGTGATATATTTATTTTGTCTTTGAAAGGTGGTTGGCAAATGGGCTGCATTTTTTTCCTAACACATCTGCGGCCATATTAGTGCAAAAGGAGCACGAGAAAAGCCATCATTGTTTCCGTGTGTGTTGAGTAACCTTGTAATGAAAGGCAACTATTATGTTAGATTTAAATTATACTTTTCTGTGCCCGAGAATCTTCTCCATACCAAATTTGCCTTGTATTTCATGTGATATTGTTCTAAATTAAAAGTTTCGTATTTCATGTGATATTGTTCTAAATTAAAAGTTTCCGTAGATTGCATTTTTTTATATAAAAATACCTTACTGCAAGACTTACTAATGATAAATGCTAGTGCATAAGTGCTAGGGCTCCAGGAAAAACCATCGTAGCAAGAACAAGATTTTTATGCTCGCATAATGTCGTTGAGATTTTAATTGATTCGTTCTTTATAGTTAATTAGAATTGCTCTGGAATGCGTCTCGGTATATTGTTAATTAAGCACTTAGGTAGAAGTATTTTGGTAATTCAAGGGGAATGTTTATAAGCTGGTTTCATGAGCTATCATAAAATTTATTGAAACCATTTCTATGCCTTCGCCTTCCTCACTTAACATGTCATCTAGGACTGAATCACTTATTGGATCCTCCACCAAAGCGAGTGGTCCAAGTCGGTCATCAAACTCACTACCCACCTCCGAGATTGTAGAGTTCTCGGCCATCTGCCCCAATTCCTCATTAGGATTAGATGCGGCGGCCCTGTTAGGAGACACTTGAGGACTATGAGGGCCATAAAGGCAATTCATAATTGCTCTGGCCATAAAGGCAATTCATAATTGCTTCTGTGATTGGGATATTGGTTAACTTGACTGCCCCAATCATACTTCAAACTCGACTTCCTCTTAAGAGATGGTGCCGAGCGTAGGTGTCTTAATAGTATCGCTGGTAGGGGCACTGTCCTAGGCATGTTTAGGGAAAGCTTGTTCAAATGCAATGACAATAGAGGCCACATGGGTTTCCTGTGTACCCTTCTTCTTGGTCGCGGTATTTGCAGGATACCCTTCATCTTTTGAACCGGCCTAGCTCTCTACAACCTCTTCTTTTGCGTGTAAGGCTAGTTGGAAGCAGTTTTTTTTTTATAAAAAAAATTAAATTAGCAAATTCAAATTGGAACGACTTTTGCTACAGTAAAGAGCAGAATCCATCTAGCCTTATTATTGTCTTTGGTTCTATCTTTCACATTCATCACAGTGAACCATATGTTGTCAAAGAAGTTCTTCTCAATGTGCATAACATCGAGATTGTGTCTCAATAGATTATCTTTCCAAAGCTGCTATCAAAGACATCCTTGCAAAAGCCTGGAACATGTATCCAGATCTTCACATTTCAGACCTAGGGAAGACTATGTTTTTGTTTTCTATTGCTAGTGAAGCTCATGCGAGAGAGGTAATGGCTAAAACTCCCTGGTATGTTATGAATCAGCTGATATCTCTTCAGTTTTGGCTCCATGAAATTTCACCATACGAATTATATTTCAACTTTAATGATTTTTGGATCCAAGTTCACAATGTGCCTCTAGAATATCTGAATTGCAAGAATGTTACTACTATCTTGCAAAAAAATTGGAACTGTTAGAGAAGTGGAAGACCCCCAATTGAGGGTAGGCTTATGCGTACATTCATCAGAGCTAGGGTTTCCTTGGATATTACTAAACCCCTTCTTGCTGGCTTCTGGGTTCCAAGGGCTGATCTCCCAAAAATCTGGGTTATCTACAGATATGAAAGGCTGTAGGGTCTGTGTCTTAACTGTGGAATAATCGGACACGAGCAGAATCAGTGTTACAATGATAAGGTTATGGCTGCTTATGACTTTAGACTACCAAAGTATGATCTGGGTATAGTGTCCCCAGCTGCTAGGTCGATGCAGGCTGTGATTAAGGAGCACCGAAGACATAGATTTGAAAAGATACAAAGTTAGAGCAACTACTCAAGGCAGGGGAGCAAAAACCCCAAACAGGAAACTTCTAATGATTCTAATGAGACTAGTGTTAATCATGGGGGACCTAATAGAGACCCCCTATAGTGGCAGGAGCTTATTGCTAATTGCTCAAACTTAGGAGTATCCAGAACCTTTGGCAAGAAGGCTGGACATAGACCTGTGGAGGAAGTTGTTGACTTGAAAATCCCTGGGGATAGAGTTGCTAGAGCTATGGGGCAATTGATATTCCTATCTTGTCTGAGGAGGCTTGTAAGCAAGCTATTGTGCAGGAGGGAGCTAAAACTGTTGAAACTGAGGCACCTATAGCTGTTGATTATGTGTCCAAATGGGTAGAAGCAGTAGCATTACCAAATAACAATGCAAAATCAGTAAGTAGATTTCTTCAAAGGAATATATCTACTAGATTTGGTACTCCTAGAGCTATAATTAATGATGAAGGTTCACACTTCTGTAATAAAATCATTGAAAACCTTCTAGCTAAGTATGGAGTTAAGCATAAAATTGCTACAGCTTACCACCCTCAAACAAGTGGACAAGTAGAAATCTCAAATAGAGAAATTAAAAGAGTGCTAGAAAAAATGGTAAGTCCAAATAGGAAAGATTGGTCTTTACATTTGGATGAAGCTTTATGGGCTTATATAACAGCATTCAAAACACCCTTAGGAATGTCTCCTTATAGAATAGTCTATGGAAAAGCATGCCATCTACCTGTGGAGTTAGAAAATAAGTTTTATTGGGCTATCAAGAAGCTCAATTTTAACTTAGATAAAGCAGGTACACAAAGAATGCTAGAGCTTAATGAGTTAGAAGAGATTAGGCAATTGTCTTATGAAAATGCTGAAATCTACAAAACCAAAACAAAGGCATGACATGATAAGAGAATTCAAAAGAGAGACTTAAAAGAGGGAGGACTAGTTCTGCTATACAATTCCAGATTGAAGCTTTTCCCTGGAAAGCTTAGATCAAGGTGGTCAGGACCATTCAAATTGGTTAAAATTTATCCTCATGGAGCAGTTGACTTGTTAGATGAAACCTCAAACACCATGTTCAAGGTAAATGGTCAAAGAATCAAAATGAACTATGGTGAACATGTGGTGAGAGATAAGGTCACCACTCATTTGAAGAATCTTTAAAAGAAAGAGGTAGTCAGGCTGATAAGACTCTTAAAACAAGCGCTTAATGGGAGGCAACCCATCATTTTTCTTAAATTTTGTTCAATTTGGTGTTTTTAGTATTTTGTAGGAAAAACAGGAAACTGATGCAGCTGCATTGCAATGCTACTGCATTACATATGCATTGAAGAAAAAATGTGCCCTGTACCCAAGTCAAAAGTTTGAAGAAATTAATCAAGTGAGAATGACGACTCATCAGAAGCAAAGTTAGAAATTAAATGAAGTGTTGAGTAACCAAGGAAGACACGTGGCTGCACGCATGTCCACTACGACCTACCTAACGGCTACTACCTCAAATCAAATCAAACTTCTCTCAACTCCTCACTAAGAAAACCCTAAAATCATTTTCGTCATCCCTTCCACTCAATCTGAAACCTCCCACTCCAATCAAACAGTTACACACATCAATTCCATATCCAGCAAACGCAATGGTGAAGAAGCAATCAGCATCAAAGTCTTCAGGCAAACATGCATCATCATCGTTCCAAAAGGGCAAGAAAGACAAAACCAATGCACCAGCATTGATCAGTGAAGAGAAAGCTCATCTATGGAAAATGCAAATGCTACCAGAAAGAGGATATGATTTGAAGAAAGCAAGTCCATCCTTCATGGCAACAGTGGCCAATCTTCACTGGGATCACTTTGTGTTGCCACGAGGAGGATACATTGAAGAGCTAGTAAGAGAATTCTATGCTGGACTGCCTGAAGGAGAAAGACCAGAGAAAAGCTACACTTCTAAGGTTAGAGGTAAGATAGTTCATTTACATCCTAAGAAAATAAATGAACAATATCTATTGAAATACAATGGACTTGAATTTGAGAAGAAAGTAGGGAAGGCTAATAAGAAAGAAATGGAAGAAATTAGGAGTAGAATTGCTACACCAGATTCTGTTTGGGAAAGATTCACACCAAATGAGGTTAAGCTTAGAAGTACTTATTTGATAGATGCTCTAGGAAATTGGCATTTGTTCATTACAACATCAATCTTACCTACTTCACACACATATGCTATGACCAAAGAGAGATTGATCTTACTAGATACAATTCTCTCTGAGGAAAATGTTGATCTAGGTAGATTGATTGCAAGAGAAATATATACATGCACAACAAAAACAAAGGGATTTCTGTTTTTCCCCTGTCTCATAACTGAATTATGCATGAAAGAAGGTGTTCCTATTGCTGCTAATGAACAAAGGAAATTCCCCCCTACTAATTTGAATGCTGAGATGAAGGAGAGAATAAGAAAAGTGAAAGAATCAGTGCCTATGCCTGCAATGCAAGAGCATTTCATGCAAAAGCAAGCTGCAGTGTGGAAATTTTAGAATGAACAACATGATTGGCTGCAGTTTGTTTTCCAATATTTGTCTAATGAATTAGGCAATATTGAGGCACCTGTGTTCCCAAGCTGGGTGTTAAGAACTGAAGGACAAGAAAAAGAGGAGAAAGAACAAACTAAAGAGGATAAGGAAGAAGAAAAAGAAGAGGAAAAGGAAGAAGAGAAAGAAGAGGAAGAAAAAGAAGAGCCTAGTAGAAAGAAGAAAGTGACTAGGAAACAAGCAAAAGGAAAGAAAAAGGTAGTAGTGGAGCCTGAATTTGAAGACACTTACAATTCAGAAACTGAGGATGAAGATTTAGAAAAAGAAATGGATAAGGAGAGTGAAGATGAAGAAGAAAGTACTGAAGTTGAAAGTGAGGAAGAAGAACATGCTAGAGGTGTCATTCTGGAAGAAATTGCCAGACAAAAATATGCAAAGAAAACACCACCACAAGCCCAACAAGAAACAACCCACACTTCACCAATCACATCACCTATTCAATCACCAATTCACTCACCTACCAAAGAAGCATCTCCCCAACCAAAATCACCACTACCCTCCCTTACTGATCCACCAATACAGTCACCACCACATACAACCCCTCCTCCACCCTCTCCACCAACTGAAACAGAACAACAAACTCACACTGTGCCACAAAGCCCAATCCCAACCTCACCTATCACTGAGCCACAACCAGAACAAACAACTCCTACTAGCCCTACTAACATTATAACTAATGTTGTTTCTGCTCTTGAGCATGAAAATGTGCAGGACACTGATGAAGATCCAACTGAAGAGGCAGAACCAGAGGCAGTACAGGAGGAAGAAGCTGAAGTTGTCACAACAGCAGTTGAAATGCAGAGTGATGCACCTGCATCAGATGCTTCTGCATCTCAACAGAATGCTGCAATGAAACCACAACATGATGAGGCTGCTATGCAACTAGTTCTGGAACAGATAGCTCAAAGAAAGAGAGAGGAACTGGGAAATACACAACAATTCTTCAAACAACCAGCTGTCAAGGCACTAAAGAGAAAGATCTCTGAGGCAATCCCAACTGATGCTACTGCATCAAGTCCTGCATCACCACCAGTGGAATCAGGTGCATCTGCACCAGTAGAAGTAACTCCAATCTCCAAGCCAAAAGAAAAGAAGCAGAAAGTAAAGAACACTCCTCCTACCAGACAGAGTGCAAGAACAAGGAGTAGAGCCAAGAAATGAGTATCTGTTACATGCTTTCTGCAATTTTACCTACTATATTTTGGATGTTATTTTACTACTAACTCTTCCCTGGTTGTGTTTTTAATCCCTCTCCCCATATTTTGAACAAATATTTTGGAAGTATTTGGTGAACCTTTAAGCAGTGAGGACACTTCCTTCCCTTAGGTTTGGGGGGAGAACTTATCATATTATCATATTAAATATGTTATGTATATTATCTATGTGTGTTTTTAGCAAATGTATGCTTTTAAATAAATATTTTTGTATGAATGTATTAGATGTACTTAACAAAGTAGTATCCAAATACATGAAACTAATTTTCCGAAGATACATTTTCATTGGAAAATAGGGACAAGTATGAGGAATACTATAGATTGTTAAGAACATTTTAGTAGATGATCAGTTTGAAAATATTTTACAAAGATTTGGTGCACCTATGGATGGATTTTTGAAAAGCAAGAGAAGAAAAAGAAGCCGTATTTCTCACAAAAATAACCAGAATTATTTTTTCTTCCAAATACCTCAAAACTGAGTTTGTGAAAAGAACCTTGCTATTTAAAGAGCAATCTGATGCAAGGGAAAATTTTGGTGAGCTAAGGTCAAAACAAAGTTTGATTAAAAAGTTGGAATAGCTTAAAGAATTAAGTTTGGGGGTGTTTTTATGAAAACCAAGGCTGAATTTGAAAAGTGAGAGCAAACAATGCAAAAGAGTGGTAAAAAGATCAAAGATCAAAGATCAAAGCCATATTGACCTGAATCAATTGAGCTATACCTGTGCCTAAGTGCATGATTGCATCTGGAGGTCAACGACCTGTGCCATGCATGAATGAATGCATCTGGAGGATAGTTCAAAACTGTACCTGTGCCAAAGTGCATGAATGCATCTGGAGGTCAGTGAAAAGCTGCACCTGTGCATGCAGGAACAAATGCATCTGGAGGACAGTGAGGAAGGCAATATAGGCTACAAAAAAATAACACAGTGCAGAAGCAATGCAACTGCACCGCAGAAAATAAAATGCAGAAAAACATCAATGCATAAACACTTCAAAGAAGTAATGCATCTGCATCAAAGAAACCACCAACACCAGAAAAATAATGCATTGACTCAAAAAGCTTGGAAAAATTCAATCAAGTCCTTAGTTATGTTTAAAACTCCCCAATACTTGAGGATTTTGTGAGACTAAACTTTCTTTTGAAAAATATGTTGGTGTGACCAAAGATAAACCAATATTTTCAAAGGCTAGGAGGAAGTTTTCACTTAGTCTTGAAATCAATCTCAACTCAGTGGGTTCACACACACAAAGAGTATGAATAATTCTGGAAGTTTTGAAAGGAAAAAAAGGCACAAGAAAAATTCATGAGCAAAGTAGTTCATAAAAGAGCACCTCATGAAAATCCAAATATCAAACTGATTTATCTTCTAGAAACTATAGTATTAGTTAGTTTGTCTTTGTGATTATTTGAGGACAAGCAACGGTTTAAGTTTGGGGGTGTGATAACTCTATTTTATATAGAGTTATTCATATGTTTAAACTTAGTAAATTGCTCTCTTCCAAGCAAAGATGAAGAGTTCATATAGTATTTTATATAATATGTGATAACTTGAATGTTTGACATGGTTATAGTTGATAATAGGCCATTTTGGATACATTGTGGTATGATTGATAAGTTTGTTCAGTGCAGTCTAGATGCTCCTGCATCAAATGCTCCTGCATTGATCCTGCACTGGTTTAGTACAATGCTACTGCACTACAACTGCATTACCTGAAGGTTGGAACCATCCACTTGCACATCCACTTGCCATCCACTTGCATTTGATGACCTCATACTTGGTCCCCTAAAGCAAGAACACTTCAGATTTCGTTGCCTACAATTCCCACATAGCTTTGAAGAGTCATCAACGTAGGGACACATGTTGTTATCTCATTTGACCTCCCTATACAATTGATTGAAGACTTCACATGGGAATCAACTGTTGTAAAGCAACCATGAATACAACCATCAAGGTTACTTCAACATGAAGGAAAGAAGCACCTCTCTTGAAGACTATATAAAGACCTCACTCCTTCACTTGAAGATAGATCACAATCCATAAGTTAGATTTAAATTTCAATATACATAGTTAGCTTCTATTTTGTAAGAAGGAAAGGAAGGAAGTGACAAATCCTCCTTACTTCGGTTTCATAGTTTTATCAAAGTGCTAAGGAGCTAATGCAACTACATTGCTAGGAAGGATTCATGCTAAGAGCTACAACTTGTGTAACTTCTATCTTGTTGTTTCTCTTTTGTGATTTCAATTATATAAACATGTTCTATTCTGTTTATATTTGCCTTGCAATGTCTATGTTGAGCTAAACCTCTCTTAGTTGGAATGTTCTAACCATTTAATGAGCTTTTAAGTAAGTTTAATACAAGTATATGATGTGTGCACTTTAGTTCTTGCTTGATAATACTTTCAATACTTATTTTGAGGTTGATCACTTAGAATAAGTAGATTTGTAAAAGCAGACATGGTTTACAATTAAGAACTCAAGAACTAATATGGGTGAGTGTTTTACATAAAGGAAACTTTGTGAAAACCATACTAAGTCCTAGACATAGGATAGTATAGTCCATAGAGTGATACTGTGGGTACTTTAAAAGACAAGAGTGAACTTATTTAGCAAGCCTAGACATAGGAAGCTTGTAATGAAACTCTGAAGAAAAGTGACTGAAAGGCACACAACTAATGCAACAGCATTCAGTGCAACTGCATCATAACTGCATTAAACACTTATAAGTAGATTACTTGGGGAAGACATTCCAACTAGCTTTTCTCTATTTGCATTACAACTACTTACACCTTGCTTTATTCTAACTTACTTGTGATACTCACCAATACCAACTATCTTGTTAAATTAGTTACTTTCCTTTAAATTACATAATATTGACTTTTGAAAGAGTTCATCAATCCCTGTGGGTTCGACCTGTTCTAAACACTGTATTACTTGTTATGGACTGTGTATACTTGCACATGTTTTCCACACACCAGTAACAAAGTGTTCAAAGGTGATTTTGGTACTTTTTCTATGGGATCTACTGCTACTAAGGCTGAGGAGGCGGGCCAGACCATGCCCCCACCCCCTCAATGACTTGCATTAGTTGGAACTGTCGTGGTTTGGTGGCTGCCCTGACCAATAGGGAACTGAAGGACCTATTGAATGTTCTTAAGCCTGGCATTGTCTTCCTTATGGAGACAAGAGCTATTAAAAATAGAGTAGAAAGAATAAAGAGGAAGCTCAGGTTTCAACATGTCTTTTTGTGTGGAAGCTAGAGGGACCTCAGGTGGTTTAGCACTGTTCTGGAATGATCATTACATGCTACAAATTTCTGATTCCTGCCAGAATTATATCCATAGTAATGTTGTGGAGAGAAGATCAGGTTTGGCTTTTGACTTTACCTTTGTTTATGGGAATCCTGTTTTCCAAAAGAGGAGATCTCTTTGGGCTAAAATTGCTGTTCTTAAATCTGTTCCTAATGGGCACTGGTGTTGTATGGGTGACTTCAATGAGATGCTCTCTAGTAGAGAAAAGGATGGACTTAGACCAGTTGATCAAAACAGAATAGACCTTTTCAGGAAGTTCCTAGATGATAATCAGTTCATTAACCTTGATCTTAAGGGCTGTAAATTTACTTGGGCAAGCAATCCCAGGGATGGCTATGTAACAAAGCAGAAGATTGACAGGGTGGTGGCTAATTGGGATTGGTTGGCTATGTTTTCTCATGCTTTGGGAGTGGCTCTTCCTATAATTAACTCTGATCATTCCCCCATTCTTCTCAAGCCTAAGCCCCCCCCCCCCCCCGCACCAGTGGAAGACAATTCAAATATGAGGCTTTTTGGGACGAGAGTGAACAATGTAGAGGTATTGTTGCTGATAGTTGGAATATTAGTGATTGTGAGATGAATCACTGGGATTCAGTGTCCACTAAACTGAAATCTTGTCAAAGAAGTCTATCTAGATGGAGCCAAGTTACCTTCAAGAATTCAGCTAAAGAAATTACTATCCTCAAGGGTAAACTCCAAAGCCTACTTAATATGCCTTCTGATATGGTGGACTGGGATGAGGTTAAGCAGCTAAGGAGGGCTATTGATCAGCTATGGAAACAGGAGGAAGCCTATTGGGGGCAGAGATCTAGAAATAAATGGTTGAATTGGGGAGACAAGAATACTAAGTTCTTTCATGCCTCAACTATTCAAAGAAGGAACAAGAACAGAATTCACAGAATCTAGAGCCAGGATGGTACTTGGTTGGAGGGTCAGCAACAAATTATGGAAGCTATATGGCAGCTTTATAGTGAGTTTTATGCATCTTAGCTACTAATGAGAAACTAATGCCCCCTGTCTCTAAATGAAGTTGAGAAAGCAGCCTTTTCATTAGGGGCTCTAAAAGCCCCAGGGCCTGATGGTTTCAATGGTTTATTCTATCAATGCAGTGTCCACTTTTTCAATGCAGTGTCCACTTTTTTTGATTCTGGTCAGCTTCAGGAAGAGGTGAATGCTACTGTGGTCATGGTTGTCAAACTCGCGAGTCAACACGTACGAGTCTACGAGTTTACGAGTTTACTCCCCCAAAAAGAGTCAAATTTCATGTAGAATCGCAATTTTGGTAAACTCGGATAGACTCGGGTAGACTCGGATAGACTCGAATAGACTCGCGAGTCTGAAGCGATTCTATCGAATCTACCACAATCAGGGGTGTAATCAGCAAAGCAGGGGGTGTATGCGAGTAAACAAGCCCAAAATCAGTTTTTTTTTCATTTTTAAAGCCCATTTTAAATATAGATATCATTTTAACACCTCCAAAACCCAAAATAATTTGTAAATTAATAACATCTAAAATATTAATATTTATAAAAATAAAATAAATTTATAATACAATCATATATTGTCAGTAGCATATAAAAAATACATGTAAATGTGTTTTCAACAAATTTTAATAACAAAAACACACAATAAATTAAAATCATTTAAATGTGTTTTCACTTATTATTGTATTATTGCTGAATTAGAATTAGTAAAAGGATAGTCTTATTGCTCTTTGAATCAAGTACTATTATTGCTGAATTAGTGTTATTGCTCTAAAGCTACTGTGTTATTGCTCTTTGAATTAGTATTAATGTTCTAAAGCTACTGAATCAAGTGTGTTATTAATTATTATCATTATCTTTGTACATGCTTAAGTATTTGAAATCATCATGTGGCATATAATGACATAGTAAGTCCATATTTATGTATTGATGAAATGTCTTCATTGTTATTGATAGTTTGATACTGTTTGACATTACAGTAATTATTTTACCAATTTTTTAATGTAATTTTTTTTGTTCATATACTTTTACGAGTCTACGAGTCGAGTCTATGGTCCCCTCACGAGTCTATGTAGACTCTCGAGTTTGACAACCATGACTGTAACACCCCATTTTCTACCCAACGGTTTATTAAATAAATATCAGAGTTTTTCGCACCAAAAGAGTGTCACATTTTTCGAACCGGAAAACCACTTCGCAAACAGAGTACTTTAATTATAACTAACTTCTTTTCAAAAACATGCAGCGGAAATAAAAAGGTTTAACTTGGCAATCATACTTCAAAAGGTTTACAACTTAGAAAGGCATATACATAACACATAAGGAAAGACACAAGGACAACCCTCCCGAGTGCTACGTATCAGAGCCGACTCGACCATACTAGAAGAAGAATCTCTAGCCACCTTCAGTCACCGTCACCTGCAGGTTGCCGACATACGAGGCAACACGACGCAGTAGGGTGAGTCTCACTACATAGATAATAATAGATAAAACAAGAAACACAGTATAATAGGCACACCAGGGATACCATCAATTTACTACACCAATAATACAGTTACACCAAATCCAGTTACGCCGAATACTGTTACACCAAGTACCGTCACACCAAATACAGTTACACCCAGAATACAGTTACACCATTAGTTCAAGAAGACGCAATCAAACACAGGACGTGTATGCAATGTATGAAATGCAATATATATATGTGTGGATCCATCATCACCGCAATAAGCCTTGAGGGCACATCACCGCTTTGGCCGAAGCCTACTCACCGCATGGCCGAAGCCTACATCACCGCTGAATGCACATGGATGCATGCGACACTATGAACATGCATCATTCACATTACATCATCATCATCAATTATATCACATCATCGCTAAAAATATCACATCGGTATTTATATCATCATCGCTAATCATCATCGCTAATCATCATCGCTAATCATCACCGCTAATCATCACCGCTAATCATCACCGCTAATCATCATCGCTAATCATCATCGCTAATTATATCACATCATCGCCAATTATATCACATCATCGCTAATCATGTTACTCACCCATTGACCGCTAAGGGCATTTTTGTCAACACAACTAGCCACTAAGGGCATCATCATCAAAACACTCACACATTGGCCACCAAGGGCATTTTCGTCACTTTATTCATAAAATTTCATTACTCATCCGGGACAGCCACACGGGAGTCTATACAACAGCAACTAACATTGTTTTCCTCAGAATGATTCATTTTCCAAAATGATTCATTTTCCAAAATGATTGCGACTCGACAGTTTCTCAAAATGACAACTTTTAGGGTTTGAGTTAATCATCAACATTTCTTCCAGAAAATACTTTACTGAGCCCCAAATTAGAATATTCATATGGGCGTCTGAATAAGCTTTCCAAAACATCTCGGAACGTCCCGATCGGACTCCCGAGTCAAAAGATATTTAGAAAACAAATTTGGGAACAACAGCGACACTCTGGGCTACGCGAACACGGCACCCAGAATTCGGCGAATTAGTTAAAATAGTAAACGACATCGGAAAATTACAAAAGACCCCTCGTTGGAAAGCTACAGATGTGTAGTTTCTGAACATGTATTTAAAGTTTCAAAACAATGAGCCAGTTAGTACAGTTTTTAGAAACAACCCGAATGGTTCCCAGACTGGACAGATTCTGTCCTTCCACTTCAAATCACTCTAAACTGACTTACACTTGACCAAATGGAACAAAACCTTAGCCTTAACAAAAGAAATTTGAGTATAGTTTCTAATGGAAAAAGAATCGTTCAAATCAGAGTTCAATTGAAGACACAATACCTGAAACACTGAACCTATACCTAGTTTAAGTCCAGAAATTTGACCTGACTTGGGACGCTCATAACTCGAGCTACACTACTCCATATTTAACCAAACAAGTGCCAAAGTGACCAAAATTAAGTCTGTTGTCTAACAAAAAAAGTCCCATAATTTTTTGACGAACAGAAAGTTCCCAGTTTTAAAAATACCGAACCTATGTCCAGAATGCTTCCAGAATATTACCCTAACTTGTGGAATTCGTATCTCGAGCTACAAATCTCTAAACGCAACCAAACCAGTGCCAAATTAACAAGCATTCAATCAAGTTTTCGAAATGACAAACCACATAATTTTTCAATTAGTAAAACGTTCTCAGTCACTGAAATACTAAACCTATGTCAAAACATCTCAAAACAGTGAATTCAACAACACAAACAACCATCACACTTCAGCCACATATAGATATTATAAACATCAACAGCAATTTAAACAACTACTCCTAACACCTAGTACCCATGATTTCGTGGTTTATAAATTATTAACTATGAACGAGAGCCCCCTTACCTCATAATTGAAGAACACCTATCTCTTGGTGAGCAAGCTACCATCAAAATTCAGCAACTAAGATCCTCCTCTTTTCTTTCTTGGTCACGAACTCCTCTCTTTCTTTTTCTCTATGGAAGCCACGAAATTCCTCTCTTTTTCCTTGCCTTGGCCGCCACTCCTTAGCTCTCACTCTCTCACAAAATCTAATTTTCTCAACTAATGAAACCCTAACTTAAAAACTCCTTATTTATAGGCTCACTTAACCAATCATGGGCTTTCTTAGTTTATGACTTAATCATGGGCCTCCACTAACACCTCTAATTCGCCACCACCTATCCACATATACTAACAACTAATTATTTCTAATATTCTATCACATAAAATCCCTAAATAATTATTCCTATCATTTTATTTTATTTTTCTCAAACACAAACCCTAGATAATTAATTAAATAAATTAACTAATTATTTTGGGCTGTTACAACTCTCCCCCACTTAAAAGAATTTCGTCCTCGAAATTCATAAGTTAAACATAAAACAACAAATACAACACACAAGCAAAGCACAGAGTTCACACAAGAAAAAAAAAACATAACAAGCAATACAATACTAGTAGGAGCATCTCCCCCACTAGTTCTCTTACCATTACCTTCACGATCAGGATCATCTCTGCAACACAAACCACAGTCAGAATAAAAGACAACAGTTGGTCGCTAACCGACACAACGACTCGATGACTTGGCCGGACGGACCAACCTGGCTCTGATACCACTAATGTAACACCCCTTTTTCTACCCAACGGTTTATAAAAAAATATCAGAGTTTTTCGCGCCAAAAGAGTGTCACATTTTTCGAACCGGAAAACCACTTCGCAAACAGAGTACTTTAATTATAACTAACTTCTTTTCAAAAACATGCAGCGGAAACAAAAAGGTTTAACTTGGCAATCATACTTCAAAAGGTTTACAACTTAGAAAGGCATATACATAACACATAAGGAAAGACACAAGGACAACCCTCCCGAGTGCTACGTATCAGAGCCGACTCGACCATACTAGAAGAAGAATCTCTAGCCACCTTCAGTCACCGTCACCTGCAGGTTGCCGACATACGAGGCAACACGACGCAGTAGGGTGAGTCTCACTACATAGATAATAATAGATAAAACAAGAAACACAGTATAATAGGCACACCAGGGATACCATCAATTTACTACACCAATAATACAGTTACACCAAATCCAGTTACGCCGAATACTGTTACACCAAGTACCGTCACACCAAATACAGTTATACCCAGAATACAGTTACACCATTAGTTCAAGAAGACGCAATCAAACACTGGACGTGTATGCAATGTATGAAATGCAATATATATATGTGTGGATCCATCATCACCGCAATAAGCCTTGAGGGCACATCACCGCTTTGGCCGAAGCCTACTCACCGCATGGCCGAAGCCTACATCACCGCTGAATGCACATGGATGCATGCGACACTATGAACATGCATCATTCACATTACATCATCATCATCATCAATTATATCACATCATCGCTAAAAATATCACATCGGTATTTATATCATCATCGCTAATCATCATCGCTAATCATCATCGCTAATCATCACCGCTAATCATCACCGCTAATCATCACCGCTAATCATCATCGCTAATCATCATCGCTAATTATATCACATCATCGCCAATTATATCACATCATCGCTAATCATGTTACTCACCCATTGGCCGCTAAGGGCATTTTTGTCAACACAACTAGCCACTAAGGGCATCATCATCAAAACACTCACACATTGGCCACCAAGGGCATTTTCGTCACTTTATTCATAAAATTTCATTACTCATCCGGGACAGCCACACGGGCGTCCATACAACAGCAACTAACATTGTTTTCCTCAGAATGATTCATTTTCCAAAATGATTGCGACTCGACAGTTTCTCAAAATGACAACTTTTAGGGTTTGAGTTAATCATCAACATTTCTTCCAGAAAATACTTTACTGAGCCCCAAATTAGAATATTCATATGGGCGTCTGAATAAGCTTTCCAAAACATCTCGGAACGTCCCGATCGGACTCCCGAGTCAAAAGATATTTAGAAAACAAATTTGGGAACAACAGCGACACTCTGGGCTACGCGAACACGGCACCCAGAATTCGGCGAATTAGTTAAAATAGTAAACGACATCGGAAAATTACAAAAGACCCCTCGTTGGAAAGCTACAGATGTGTAGTTTCTGAACATATATTTAAAGTTTCAAAACAATGAGCCAGTTAGTACAGTTTTTAGAAACAACCCGAATGGTTCCCAGACTGGACAGATTCTGTCCTTCCACTTCAAATCACTCTAAACTGACTTACACTTGACCAAATGGAACAAAACCTTAGCCTTAACAAAATAAATTTGAGTATAGTTTCTAATGGAAAAAGAATCGTTCAAATCAGAGTTCAATTGAAGACACAATACCTGAAACACTGAACCTATACCTAGTTTAAGTCCAGAAATTTGACCTGACTTGGGACGCTCATAACTCGAGCTACACTACTCCATATTTAACCAAACAAGTGCCAAAGTGACCAAAATTAAGTCTGTTCTCTAACAAAAAAAGTCCCATAATTTTTTGACGAACAGAAAGTTCCCAGTTTTAAAAATACCGAACCTATGTCCAGAATGCTTCCAGAATATTACCCTAACTTGTGGAATTCGTATCTCGAGCTACAAATCTCTAAACGCAACCAAACCAGTGCCAAATTAACAAGCATTCAATCAAGTTTTCGAAATGACAAACCACATAATTTTTCAATTAGTAAAACGTTCTCAGTCACTGAAATACTAAACCTATGTCAAAACATCTCAAAACAGTGAATTCAACAACACAAACAACCATCACACTTCAGTCACATATAGATATTATAAACATCAACAGCAATTTAAACAACTACTCCTAACACCTAGTACCCATGATTTCGTGGTTTATAAATTATTAACTATGAACGAGAGCCCCCTTACCTCATAATTGAAGAACACCTATCTCTTGGTGAGCAAGCTACCATCAAAATTCAGCAACTAAGATCCTCCTCTTTTCTTTCTTGGTCACGAACTCCTCTCTTTCTTTTTCTCTATGGAAGCCACGAAATTCCTCTCTTTTTCCTTGCCTTGGCCGCCACTCCTTAGCTCTCACTCTCTCACAAAATCTAATTTTCTCAACTAATGAAACCCTAACTTAAAAACTCCTTATTTATAGGCTCACTTAACCAATCATGGGCTTTCTTAGTTTATGACTTAATCATGGGCCTCCACTAACACCTCTAATTCGCCACCACCTATCCACATATACTAACAACTAATTATTTCTAATATTCTATCACATAAAATCCCTAAATAATTATTCCTATCATTTTATTTTATTTTTCTCAAACACAAACCCTAGATAATTAATTAAATAAATTAACTAATTATTTTGGGCTGTTACAACTCCCCCCCACTTAAAAGAATTTCGTCCTCGAAATTCATAAGTTAAACATAAAACAACAAATACAACACACAAGCAAAGCACAGAGTTCACACAAGAAAAAAAAAACATAACAAGCAATACAATACTAGTAGGAGCATCTCCCCCACTAGTTCTCTTACCATTACCTTCACGATCAGGATCATCTCTGCAACACAAACCACAGTCAGAATAAAAGACAACAGTTGGTCGCTAACCGACACAACGACTCGATGACTTGGCCGGACGGACCAACCTGGCTCTGATACCACTAATGTAACACCCCTTTTTCTACCCAACGGTTTATAAAAAAATATCAGAGTTTTTCGCGCCAAAAGAGTGTCACATTTTTCGAACCGGAAAACCACTTCGCAAACAGAGTACTTTAATTATAACTAACTTCTTTTCAAAAACATGCAGCGGAAACAAAAAGGTTTAACTTGGCAATCATACTTCAAAAGGTTTACAACTTAGAAAGGCATATACATAACACATAAGGAAAGACACAAGGACAACCCTCCCGAGTGCTACGTATCAGAGCCGACTCGACCATACTAGAAGAAGAATCTCTAGCCACCTTCAGTCACCGTCACCTGCAGGTTGCCGACATACGAGGCAACACGACGCAGTAGGGTGAGTCTCACTACATAGATAATAATAGATAAAACAAGAAACACAGTATAATAGGCACACCAGGGATACCATCAATTTACTACACCAATAATACAGTTACACCAAATCCAGTTACGCCGAATACTGTTACACCAAGTACCGTCACACCAAATACAGTTACACCCAGAATACAGTTACACCATTAGTTCAAGAAGACGCAATCAAACACAGGACGTGTATGCAATGTATGAAATGCAATATATATATGTGTGGATCCATCATCACCGCAATAAGCCTTGAGGGCACATCACCGCTTTGGCCGAAGCCTACTCACCGCATGGCCGAAGCCTACATCACCGCTGAATGCACATGGATGCATGCGACACTATGAACATGCATCATTCACATTACATCATCATCATCATCAATTATATCACATCATCGCTAAAAATATCACATCGGTATTTATATCATCATCGCTAATCATCATCGCTAATCATCATCGCTAATCATCACCGCTAATCATCACCGCTAATCATCACCGCTAATCATCATCGCTAATCATCATCGCTAATTATATCACATCATCGCCAATTATATCACATCATCGCTAATCATGTTACTCACCCATTGGCCGCTAAGGGCATTTTTGTCAACACAACTAGCCACTAAGGGCATCATCATCAAAACACTCACACATTGGCCACCAAGGGCATTTTCGTCACTTTATTCATAAAATTTCATTACTCATCCGGGACAGCCACACGGGCGTCCATACAACAGCAACTAACATTGTTTTCCTCAGAATGATTCATTTTCCAAAATGATTGCGACTCGACAGTTTCTCAAAATGACAACTTTTAGGGTTTGAGTTAATCATCAACATTTCTTCCAGAAAATACTTTACTGAGCCCCAAATTAGAATATTCATATAGGCGTCTGAATAAGCTTTCCAAAACATCTCGGAACGTCCCGATCGGACTCCCGAGTCAAAAGATATTTAGAAAACAAATTTGGGAACAACAGCGACACTCTGGGCTACGCGAACACGGCACCCAGAATTCGGCGAATTAGTTAAAATAGTAAACGACATCGGAAAATTACAAAAGACCCCTCGTTGGAAAGCTACAGATGTGTAGTTTCTGAACATATATTTAAAGTTTCAAAACAATGAGCCAGTTAGTACAGTTTTTAGAAACAACCCGAATGGTTCCCAGACTGGACAGATTCTGTCCTTCCACTTCAAATCACTCTAAACTGACTTACACTTGACCAAATGGAACAAAACCTTAGCCTTAACAAAATAAATTTGAGTATAGTTTCTAATGGAAAAAGAATCGTTCAAATCAGAGTTCAATTGAAGACACAATACCTGAAACACTGAACCTATACCTAGTTTAAGTCCAGAAATTTGACCTGACTTGGGACGCTCATAACTCGAGCTACACTACTCCATATTTAACCAAACAAGTGCCAAAGTGACCAAAATTAAGTCTGTTGTCTAACAAAAAAAGTCCCATAATTTTTTGACGAACAGAAAGTTCCCAGTTTTAAAAATACCGAACCTATGTCCAGAATGCTTCCAGAATATTACCCTAACTTGTGGAATTCGTATCTCGAGCTACAAATCTCTAAACGCAACCAAACCAGTGCCAAATTAACAAGCATTCAATCAAGTTTTCGAAATGACAAACCACATAATTTTTCAATTAGTAAAACGTTCTCAGTCACTGAAATACTAAACCTATGTCAAAACATCTCAAAACAGTGAATTCAACAACACAAACAACCATCACACTTCAGCCACATATAGATATTATAAACATCAACAGCAATTTAAACAACTACTCCTAACACCTAGTACCCATGATTTCGTGGTTTATAAATTATTAACTATGAACGAGAGCCCCCTTACCTCATAATTGAAGAACACCTATCTCTTGGTGAGCAAGCTACCATCAAAATTCAGCAACTAAGATCCTCCTCTTTTCTTTCTTGGTCACGAACTCCTCTCTTTCTTTTTCTCTATGGAAGCCACGAAATTCCTCTCTTTTTCCTTGCCTTGGCCGCCACTCCTTAGCTCTCACTCTCTCACAAAATCTAATTTTCTCAACTAATGAAACCCTAACTTAAAAACTCCTTATTTATAGGCTCACTTAACCAATCATGGGCTTTCTTAGTTTATGACTTAATCATGGGCCTCCACTAACACCTCTAATTCGCCACCACCTATCCACATATACTAACAACTAATTATTTCTAATATTCTATCACATATAATCCCTAAATAATTATTCCTATCATTTTATTTTATTTTTCTCAAACACAAACCCTAGATAATTAATTAAATAAATTAACTAATTATTTTGGGCTGTTACAACTCCCCCCCACTTAAAAGAATTTCGTCCTCGAAATTCATAAGTTAAACATAAAACAACAAATACAACACACAAGCAAAGCACAGAGTTCACACAAGAAAAAAAAAACATAACAAGCAATACAATACTAGTAGGAGCATCTCCCCCACTAGTTCTCTTACCATTACCTTCACGATCAGGATCATCTCTGCAACACAAACCACAGTCAGAATAAAAGACAACAGTTGGTCGCTAACCGACACAACGACTCGATGACTTGGCCGGACGGACCAACCTGGCTCTGATACCACTAATGTAACACCCCTTTTTCTACCCAACGGTTTATAAAAAAATATCAGAGTTTTTCGCGCCAAAAGAGTGTCACATTTTTCGAACCGGAAAACCACTTCGCAAACAGAGTACTTTAATTATAACTAACTTCTTTTCAAAAACATGCAGCGGAAACAAAAAGGTTTAACTTGGCAATCATACTTCAAAAGGTTTACAACTTAGAAAGGCATATACATAACACATAAGGAAAGACACAAGGACAACCCTCCCGAGTGCTACGTATCAGAGCCGACTCGACCATACTAGAAGAAGAATCTCTAGCCACCTTCAGTCACCGTCACCTGCAGGTTGCCGACATACGAGGCAACACGACGCAGTAGGGTGAGTCTCACTACATAGATAATAATAGATAAAACAAGAAACACAGTATAATAGGCACACCAGGGATACCATCAATTTACTACACCAATAATACAGTTACACCAAATCCAGTTACGCCGAATACTGTTACACCAAGTACCGTCACACCAAATACAGTTACACCCAGAATACAGTTACACCATTAGTTCAAGAAGACGCAATCAAACACAGGACGTGTATGCAATGTATGAAATGCAATATATATATGTGTGGATCCATCATCACCGCAATAAGCCTTGAGGGCACATCACCGCTTTGGCCGAAGCCTACTCACCGCATGGCCGAAGCCTACATCACCGCTGAATGCACATGGATGCATGCGACACTATGAACATGCATCATTCACATTACATCATCATCATCAATTATATCACATCATCGCTAAAAATATCACATCGGTATTTATATCATCATCGCTAATCATCATCGCTAATCATCATCGCTAATCATCACCGCTAATCATCACCGCTAATCATCACCGCTAATCATCATCGCTAATCATCATCGCTAATTATATCACATCATCGCCAATTATATCACATCATCGCTAATCATGTTACTCACCCATTGGCCGCTAAGGGCATTTTTGTCAACACAACTAGCCACTAAGGGCATCATCATCAAAACACTCACACATTGGCCACCAAGGGCATTTTCGTCACTTTATTCATAAAATTTCATTACTCATCCGGGACAGCCACACGGGCGTCCATACAACAGCAACTAACATTGTTTTCCTCAGAATGATTCATTTTCCAAAATGATTGCGACTCGACAGTTTCTCAAAATGACAACTTTTAGGGTTTGAGTTAATCATCAACATTTCTTCCAGAAAATACTTTACTGAGCCCCAAATTAGAGTATTCATATAGGCGTCTCAATAAGCTTTCCAAAACATCTCGGAACGTCCCGATCGGACTCCCGAGTCAAAAGATATTTAGAAAACAAATTTGGGAACAACAGCGACACTCTGGGCTACGCGAACACGGCACCCAGAATTCGGCGAATTAGTTAAAATAGTAAACGACATCGGAAAATTACAAAAGACCCCTCGTTGGAAAGCTACAGATGTGTAGTTTCTGAACATATATTTAAAGTTTCAAAACAATGAGCCAGTTAGTACAGTTTTCAGAAACAACCCGAATGGTTCCAAGACTGGACAGATTCTGTCCTTCCACTTCAAATCACTCTAAACTGACTTACACTTGACCAAATGGAACAAAACCTTAGCCTTAACAAAATAAATTTGAGTATAGTTTCTAATGGAAAAAGAATCGTTCAAATCAGAGTTCAATTGAAGACACAATACCTGAAACACTGAACCTATACCTAGTTTAAGTCCAGAAATTTGACCTGACTTGGGACGCTCATAACTCGAGCTACACTACTCCAAATTTAACCAAACAAGTGCCAAAGTGACCAAAATTAAGTCTGTTGTCTAACAAAAAAAGTCCCATAATTTTTTGACGAACAGAAAGTTCCCAGTTTTAAAAATACCGAACCTATGTCCAGAATGCTTCCAGAATATTACCCTAACTTGTGGAATTCGTATCTCGAGCTACAAATCTCTAAACGCAACCAAACCAGTGCCAAATTAACAAGCATTCAATCAAGTTTTCGAAATGACAAACCACATAATTTTTCAATTAGTAAAACGTTCTCAGTCACTGAAATACTAAACCTATGTCAAAACATCTCAAAACAGTGAATTCAACAACACAAACAACCATCACACTTCAGCCACATATAGATATTATAAACATCAACAGCAATTTAAACAACTACTCCTAACACCTAGTACCCATGATTTCGTGGTTTATAAATTATTAACTTTGAACGAGAGCCCCCTTACCTCATAATTGAAGAACACCTATCTCTTGGTGAGCAAGCTACCATCAAAATTCAGCAACTAAGATCCTCCTCTTTTCTTTCTTGGTCACGAACTTCTCTCTTTCTTTTTCTCTATGGAAGCCACGAAATTCCTCTCTTTTTCCTTGTCTTGGCCGCCACTCCTTAGCTCTCACTCTCTCACAAAATCTAATTTTCTCAACTAATGAAACCCTAACTTAAAAACTCCTTATTTATAGGCTCACTTAACCAATCATGGGCTTTCTTAGTTTATGACTTAATCATGGGCCTCCACTAACACCTCTAATTCGCCACCACCTATCCACATATACTAACAACTAATTATTTCTAATATTCTATCACATAAAATCCCTAAATAATTATTCCTATCATTTTATTTTATTTTTCTCAAACACAAACCCTAGATAATTAATTAAATAAATTAACTAATTATTTTGGGCTGTTACAATGACTGTGGTAGCTCTGGTCCGTAAAAGCCTTATGCCTGAGAGCATTTCTCACCTGAGACCTATAAGCTATTGTACTTTCCTATATAAGATCATTGCTAGAGTTTTAGTGTCTAGACTAAAACCCTTTATGAATCATCTTGTCACCCCCAGTAGAGTGCCTTTCTGGGAGGCAGACCATTACAAAAAAAAAGCAGGATAGGCGACGGAAATTTCTGAAGGCCACGTGTCCAAATATTAGCGACAGATTTTAGTGAGGGAAAATCCGTCGCTAATTTAATTTTTTTTAAAAAAAATTGCTTTATTTTATGCCACGTGTCCTAAATTTGAAAACCTGCTTTTTTTTATAATAACTATATATCAAATGCAACACAATTTTGAGAATACTCAAATAAAATCCGTCCAAACTGGTACCAAATATCCAAATCAAAATCCAAACTAACCAGCAATACCAAATATCCAAATCCTTAACAAGTTCAAACCAGCAATAAAAATCCAAATTCAAAACATGTCCAAAACAGCAATAACATAATATTCCAAACCAGCAAATAACATCATAATACTAATACGAGACATCATCAGACTCGGACTCCTCAGACGCATCTAGCTTCAAGCTCTTATAGTACTTTAACAGCTTGTCCTACTGACGTGCAAACCCCTAGAAGTCTGTCTGCATATCTTTCATAGTCCGACCCTGCTTCTGCTGCTCCTGCTGGTGCTGAGCATGCATCTCATGTATCTAATGCTGGTGCTGAGTACGCATCTCCTCTATCTGCTGCCTGAGCTGCTCTGTCTCAGCTGAAGGACGAGGAGGTCGACTACTAGAGGGTCCGCTGGTGTCAAACTGATCATCTTCAAATCTGAAAATTGGAGCCAAGGGCCCCGTACCATACATTTTCTTATACACCCCCCCTACCAAATTCTCACAGTTGCGGTTTGCCAAAGCCATCATCTTAGGAGTCAGTGGACCAAGTGACTCAGGGTTCCAGCTCCCCTGAGTCGGCTCAAACATCGTCTCAGAATGTTTCTCCTGTTTTGCATAACCACAAAACATAGCATAATAATCGCTCCATCAATCTAAATATATGGAGGAAGTGGAGTTGATTAAATACTAAATACGCACTTTAATTAAAATGTTGAAATTGAAAATTACCTCTCAAATGGATACATCCACCTATAATGACCACTAAGCCTTGCTTCATATGCAAGGTGAACCAGAAGATGCTCCATGGAATCAAAGAAACCAGGAGGAAGTATTCTCTCCAACTTACAGATAATGAAAGGAATATTCTGCTCCATCTTAATAAGATCATCTTTTCTCAATGTTGAAGAGCACATGTTTTTAAAAAATTGACTCACTTTAGTAAGTGGTTCCAAAACACACTTTGGCAATGAACTAAAAGTAATTGGAAGCAAACACTCCATGAATACATGACAATCATGACTTTTCATCCCATACATCTTCCCGGTGTTCACATCTGCACATCTTGCAAGATTAGAAGAATAACCATCTGGAATCCTCAATCCTATCAACCATCGACAAACATCTTTTGCTTCATCGGGTGTTAGACAATATTTGGCTTTGGGTTTTGACATCTTGCCATTAGCCATTGGCACCAAATTCAAATTGGAACGACTTTTGCTACAGTAAAGAGCAGAATCCATCTAGCCTTATTATTGTCTTTGGTTCTATCTTTCACATTCATCACAGTGAACCATATGTTGTCAAAGAAGTTCTTCTCAATGTGCATAACATCGAGATTGTGTCTCAATAGATTATCTTTCCAAAGCTGCTATCAAAGACATCCTTGCAAAAGCCTGGAACATGTATCCAGACCTTCACATTTCAGACCTAGGGAAGACTATGTTTTTGTTTTCCTTTGCTAGTGAAGCTCATGCGAGAGAGGTAATGGCTAAAACTCCCTGGTATGTTATGAATCAGCTGATATCTCTTCAGTTTTGGCTCCCTGAAGTTTCACCATACGAATTAGATTTCAACTTTAATGATTTTTGGATCCAAGTTCACAATGTGCCTCTAGAATATCTGAATTGCAAGAATGTTACTACTATCTTGCAAAAAAATTGGAACTGTTAGAGAAGTGGAAGACCCCCAATTTGAGGGTAGGCTTATGCGTACATTCATCAGAGCTAGGGTTTCCTTGGATATTACTAATCCCCTTTGATGAGAACCTACCATGGGCTTGCTGTCCAATTTTAATTACCCTAATTTTATATTAAATTGTGATAAAAGTGCATGTGACCAATTGATATATTTGGGATCAAGGCACTAAGTTATTTCATTTCAAGTTATTTTTTTAGTGTGTTTAATCCACTTCAAGTGGTGTGTGTGGCGCATATTTTTGTGAGTTGATGGAGTCAACAAACTTGCTAGTCAAGCAAACTTGCTGATCAAGGAAGGCAAACTTTCTAATCAAGAAAACTTGCTAATCAAGAAAGGCAATCAGAGGAAAAAGGAATTACAAGATTCAAGTCATTTATGGCACATCAAAGAAAACTAGAGCAAAAAGGAAATACAAGATCCAAATCATTAATGACACATTCAATGCCATATCAACTAGGAGGATATTTTCTTGAAATTGTTTTGTCTAGTACTCTTGTAATTTTGAATACCCTTTATTTTTCTTTTCCTTTGTAACAGCAAGAACCTCCCTTACTATAAATAAGGAGTGTAAGTGCCAATGAATAGCAACAAAAGATTTTAGCAAATATTTTGAGTTTATACTCTTGAGTCCTAGATTGGACCAGTTTATTGATCTTATCAAGAATTCCTTTTCTTGTGGCGATCCTCACATTCATAGCCTTATCCTTGTCTTGGATTAGACCAATGTGGCGCCCCTAACCTTCACACCCATCTTCTTCACAAATTAAACAAGATTTTATTTCTTTTGTTTAGCTTAAATCTGTTCCAAAATTATCCATCACATAACCCACGAAATTCATATAATTTCTTTCCCATATTCCATCCATCTTAAACCCAAAAAGACAAAAATATAAGTTACAACCAGAATCTATACTGAAAGTCAAAGAAATGGCCAATTTCCACAACAAGGAGGTCATCATTTGGTAATCAGAGCAAGGTTCGAATTGGACCTTTGTTTAAGCAATTCCAGGTTTTGTGTACCATTTTTATTGCATGACTTCTTAGGAAAAATGAGTGGAGAAGATATTCCTAGTGGCGAACTTCTCATGGTGAGGAGGTTATTAGGAAATTTCGTGAAGGAGGAAGATACAACTCAAAGAGAGAATATCTTTCAAACAAGATGCGTAGTGCAAGAAAAGGTATTTTCTCTTATTATTGATGGAGGAAGTTTTACTAATGTTGCTAGCACACGTTTAGTTTCTAAACTTCATTTGGTAACTACACCTCACCCTAAGCCTTAGAAACTTCAGTGGCTTAATGATAGTGTTGAAATGATTGTGAATGAACAAGTTGAGGTGTGTTTTTCAATTGATAGGTATGAGGATGTAGTGATGTGTGATGTGGTGCCTATGGAGGCTAGTCATGTATTGCTAGGGAGGCCTTGGCAATTTGATAAGAAGGCTAGTCATGAAGGGCATACCAACAAATATTCTTTTGTGCATCATGGTAAAAGGATCATACTTGTTCCTCTGAGTCCAAGTAAGGCGAGAGATGATCAAATAGAATTGAGAGAAAAGTGTGAAAAAGAAAAAAAAAAGGAAAAAGAAATAGAGTGTGGAAAAAAAGAGGAAATGAGAGAAAAAGAAATAGAGTATAAAAATGTTATTATTGAACATTGTTATAATCCTAAACTTTTTCCCAGTTTTGATGATTTTATTATCAAAAAGGTTGTGGATGACATTCCAAAAGAAGAAGCTTGCAAGAAGACAAATGCAGAAGTGCTTCCAAAGGAACAATGCAATGCTTTCATTGAATTGAAAGAGAATAACATTGGGAAGTCATGGCATACAACTATACTAGTACCTTCTTCTAAGTTGGTTTGTGTGGTCAAGTGTTGGGAGTACTCTTTTAATATTATTCATTTGCCTAACATTTCTTCTTTATGTCGTGAAGAGAACAAAGTGAATGGAGGAGACTATTTTTCAGGTGTGGAAAAAAATTGTGAGTTTGGGAAAACTAATTATGTCCAAGAAACGGAAGAGGAAGTAAGTAACTCAAATTCTACCAATGGACATGGAAATTTTCCTATTGTGAAAGTTACATGTGATGGGTTCGTTAGACTTACTTTTGACCATGGAGGAACTGGAGTAAGGAATTCGAGGTCGAATTTTCTCGAAGAAGGAGAGAATGATGAGAACCTACCATGGGCTTGCTGACCAATTTTAATAACACTAATTTTATATTAAGTTGTGATAAAAGTGCATGTGACCAATTGATATATTTGGGATCAAGGCACTAAGTTATTTCATTTCAAGTTATTTTTTTAGTGTGTTTAATCCACTTCAAGTGGTGTGTGTGGCGCATATTTTTGTGAGTTGATAGAGTCAACAAACTTGCTAATCAAGCAAACTTGCTGATCAAGGAAGGCAAACTTTTTAATCAAGAAAACTTGCTAATCAAGAAAGGCAATCAGAGGAAAAAGGAATTACAATATTCAAGTCATTTATGGCACATCAAAGACAACTAGAGCAAAAAGGAAATACAAGATCCAAATCATTAATGACACATTCAATGCCATATCAACTAGGAGGATATTTTCTTGAAATTGTTTTGTCTAGTACTCTTGTAATTTTGAATACCCTTTATTTTCTTTTCCTTTGTAACAGCAAGAACCTCCCTTATTATAAATAGGGAGTGTAAGTGCCAATGAATAGCAACAAAAGATTTTAGCAAATATTTTGAGTTTATACTCTTGAGTCCTAGATTGGACCAGTTTATTGATCTTATTAAGAATTCCTTTTCTTGTGGCGATCCTCACATTCATAGCCTTATCCTTGTCTTGGATTAGACCAAGGTGGCGCCCCTAACCTTCACACCCATCTTCTTCACAAATTAAACAACAGTTTATTTCTTTTGTTTAGCTTAAATCTGTTCCAAAATTATCCATCACATAACCCACGAAATTCATATAATTTCTTTCCCATATTCCATCCATCTTAAACCCAAAAAGACAAAAATATAAGTTACAACCAGAATCTATACTGAAAGTCAAAGAAATGGCCAATTTCCACAACAAGGAGGTCATCACCCTTCCTGCTGGCTTCTGGGTTCCATGGGCTGATCTCCCAAAAATCTAGGTTATCTACAGATATGAAAGGCTGCAGGGTTTGTGTCTTAACTGTGGAATAATCGGACATGAGCAGAATCAGTGTTACAATGATAAGGTTATGGCTGCTTCTGACTTTTGACTACCAAAGTATGATGTGGGTATAGTGTGCCCAGCTGCTAGGTCCATGCAGGCAGTGATTAAGGAGCACCGAAGACATAGATTTGAAAAGATACAAAGTCAGAGCAACTACTCCAGGCAGGGGAGCAAAAACCCCAAACAGGAAACTTCTAATGATTCTAATCAGACTAGTATTAAACATGGGGGCCCTAATAGAGACCCCCTATAGTGGCAGGAGCTTATTGCTAATTGCTCAAACTTAGAAGTATCCAGAACCTTTGGTAAGAAGACTGAACATAGACCCGTGGAGGAAGTTGTTGACTTGAAAATCCCTGGGGATAGAGTTGCTAGAGCTATGGGGCAATTGATATTCCTATCTTGTCTGAGGAGGCTTGTAAGCAAGCTATTGTGCAGGAGGGAGCTAAAACTGTTGAAACCGAGGCACTAATAGCTTCCACTAAGGCAACTAAAGAAAACAAGACCAATGCAGAGTTAGAGGTTACTATAGTCACTGAGCCAATTGGGAAACAGAATGACTCTATCAAGGAGGTGATTAAGGCTGGCTCTAAAGACAAGGGGAACTGTAGGATTGATGAACCCAGATGAACCTTTCAACGCTCCTACTTGGACACAACATGACAGAAACAACCCTTATTTCATTTCAGGCTTGGTGGGAGGATACCCTAAGCCTACAAAAGTTATCCCTGAAGACAATCCAGAAAACACTGTTGGGTTCCCTGCAGATGAGGAAACAGGGCAATCTCCTAAAGCCTTAAAGGCTCAGGAGGAGAAACAACTTGCATTGACCTTATCCACAAGCTTAGTCTTGAAAAAGAAAAGTTACACTCTAGCTATATGTGTTGTTCCTGAATTACCTACAATGGATCTTGGGGACAATAAAAAACAAGACAAACACAGATTCTGAACCTGGTAACAAAGTGTTCAAAGGTGATTTTGGTACTTTTTCTATGGAATCTACTGCTACTAAAGCTGAGGAGGCGGGCCAGACCATGCCCCCACCCCCTCAATGACTTGCATTAGTTGGAACTGTCGTGCTTTGGCGGCTGCCACGACCAATAGGGAACTGAAGGACCTATTGAATGTTCTTAAGCCTGCCATTGTCTTCCTTATGGAGACAAGATCTACTAAAAATAGAGTAGAATGAATAAAGAGGAAGCTCAGGTTTCAACATGTCTTTTTGTGTGGAAGCTAGAGGGACCTCAGGTGGTTTAGCACTATTCTGGAATGATCATTACATGCTACAAATTTCTGATTCCTACCAGAATTATATCCATACTAATGTTATGGGGAGAAGATCAAGTTTGGCTTTTGACTTTACCTTTGTTTTTGGGAATCCTGTTTTCCAACATAGGAGATCTCTTTGGGCTAAAATTGCTGCTCTTAAATTTGTTCCTAATGGGCCCCGGTGTTGTATGGGTGACTTCAATGAGATGCTCTCTAGTAGAGAAAAGGATGGACTTAAACCAGCTGATCAAAACAAAATAGACCTTTTCAGGAAGTTCCTAGATGATAATCAGTTCATTGACCTTGATCTTAAGTGTAACACCCATTTCTACCCGGTAATTTATAAGCGTGAAATCAGAGTTTTCAAAAACCATTTTCAACAAAGAAACGGATGCTACACTTCGACAATAGTTACATAACACTCTCACTAGAGGTGAACCGGCAAACCATATTTTGCGTCTTAAAAACAAATCAACTTTATTCAACATGCACTGGAAAATCAAAAGGGTTCGTAACATCAATGAAACGACATATGTATACATTTATTATAAAAACAGCGGACATCCCTCCCCGAGTGCTACGTATCAGAGCGACGACACCAAACTAATGAAGAGTTATAGTCTTCATTCGAGATCACCTGCACGTTACCAACATAGGGGTAACATTCAAACAGAAGGGGTGAGATATCACACTATATAATGAATCGTATGAAAAGCAGTATATACTTAGGTCATGGCATCAAAATTATCACGACACGACAATCACGTCACGACAGTCAATATTATCTCAATCAGTATCATCAACAAAATCAACAACACAACAACAGCGACAGCAACAACAGTAGCCACACCAACGACAATAACGACAACATATAGCAACAACACACAACAACGACAATAACATCAATTACAATCACCAATAATCATCTCCCATAAACGTCACCAATAGTCATCACCTAAATCATGTGTAAATGAATGAATGCAACCCACACCAACGAGCATATGCATGTGGTACCAATCACCAAAAGTTTTGCCTGTAAATAGAGGTGTCACCAAAATTGAGAGCTTTCACACCCGGCTCACCAATTTAGAAAAATTGAGCTTTCACACCCGGCTCACTAGTTTTAGAAAAGATTGAGGTTTCACACCCACCTCCAAGACCAAAGGCCTTCACCGAAATAAATGCGTATGCTGTATGCGACACCATGAATGCACACAGACAATCCTCAAAAATTAGTCACAATGTGACACACCAAAACTCAATCACCGAATATCACCAAAATTGGGCTTTCACACCTAGCCCAACGCCACCGAAACACCAAACTACCTGAAACAACGGAACACCAAGATTTGGATCCTTCACATCTAGCTCCAACAACACCGGGGTTTGAGCCTTCACACCTAGCTCAAACAGCACCGAGATGACAACAATTTTTCCAAAACATTTGAGACGCGATGATTTTTCCCAACACCGGAGACAACGACAATTTTCCAAAATATCTGGGACGACGACAATTTTCCAAAATATTTGAGACGCGACAATTTTTCTTTTCTTTTCAAAACAGTAACATTTAACGGCTAAGCCAACGGCTAACAATCTCCAGAAAAATAGATCACTTTGCCTCAAATTAGAATATTCAGCTAGGCCTCTGAATAAGATTTCCAACGCATTTTAGAACGCCTCAATCGGGTTCCCGGATGAAAAGATATCGCGAAAACAAAATAGTTCGAAGTTGTTGAAAATCAGCAGGAAACGGCGCCCATGGCGCCCAGCGCCAGCGCACAACAGGATGGCGCCCAACGGCGCCCAGGGACCTCCAAAATCCAGTTTTTCACGAATTAAAACCCCAAAACTGATTTCCAATCGTTAACATATATTCTCAAACATCAACAAATATTCTCAAACATCAATAATTGATTTTCAAATATCAATAATAGATTCTAAACACCAATAAATGGATTCAATCATCAACGATTAGATTCAATCAACAAATAGAGTTTCCAACACCAATTCAATTTCTTATGATCATGGCAAAACACAACAACAATTTCTAAGGTATTTGAACATGAATTACACAAACATGATTACTCAACAAGGTATCGTAACATATGATCACACAAACATCATTCAACAAACAACATAACATATATAGCCACACATATAATGCATCATCAAACCCTAACCCCCATACATACAACAATTCATAGAACCCATTAGATAGATAGAATCCCACCCTTACCTTAGATAGATAGATATAATACGAGATCCCCTTGCACGGAAACCCCAAAGAACCACAGCAACTAGAGATCCTCTCCTCTTTCTCCTTGTGCGCCGTCCCTCTCTTCTCTCTTCTCTTCGCAATCTCTCCTCTTTTTCTCCACAAAACGCAAATGATCTAAACCCTAACCAATGCTCTCACTTAGGCGCCTATGTCATTGGGCTTTTGGATCACGGCCCCCCTTTCACTAATCCACTTAGTTACTAAACACCACTCCCTGATTTAAATAAAACACCATATTGTTATTTCTACCACACGAATCCCGTTAAATTAATTAAATAAATTTATCAATTATTTTTGGGGCGTTACAACTCTCCCCCACTTAAAAGAATTTCGTCCTCGAAATTTAACTACCGACGCGAACGCTCCCCCCACTAACCAACTAACGTCACCTCAACAACCAGTGCTATCTATCATGCTGATCATTATTTCTTTGATTACCGGCGATAAGTGATTGGGCGGCCGTCCCTCCTACTTGTTCAGCTAGATAACTTCAGGAAATAATAATTAGACCCACTCTCTAACGGTTCTGCAAGGACCCCCGATAGAGTTTTGGGCGTAATCGTGTCGGTACCACATGATCACCCCCAAGCTCTATTAAAGTTCCTTCCTGTCATAGCATCACCACAAATACAACTACAACAACTGTATCAATAATGCATGTAGAGCTCACAACAAGTATCACAGTTTCATCACAACATCACGACAAAGTTTACAGAGTGCATAACGATTCCTAAACAAGCCACACAATCAGAGTCTACAGGCACAGATTCTATACATGGGAGTCATGAAACAATTCACAAAGCAGAAAGTTCACCATAATGGATGTCGAGGAAATTAGACACACAGAACAAAACAAGGTTAAACAAACAACATAAGAATGTAGTTAACATTTAAAACACATTACGTCCGATTACACACGAAACCCCATGGTTGTAGCATTGAGGTGGAAGGGAAACTATTACTCATAGTGCTTAGAATAGTACCGCATGTTATAGCAAAAGGATTACAAAACTAAACATTAACTTAACCAAATTAATTTAAGCACCTATGTGAACGTTTGGCAATAAAACTAATTTTAAGAAAATGTACATCCATCCTTAGCACACATTTTAATCCTAGATCACACACTACCTGATCCCAATAATACAAACATCTACATATAATACAAAAGCATGTCCCAAGGTGTTCAAGACTAAAGGATCAAAGGAGTATGGCACTAAGAAATCTTATGACTAGGAATTAGCGAACACTCAATGCACAAAATTCAAACAGCACAGCAGTCACACATTTGACATATCACCAAAGGCAGTACTCCTTCTTACCCCAGAAGTATTTGTAAGCGGGAGTGCGAAAAACGAGAAAAATTGTTTTTCAAACAAAATCAACAATTTATTTCAGAAAATAGTTTTCGCAAGTAGAAGATGTCACCAGCTTCTCAAATCATGTAATAATTATTTATAAGGGCATCAAAGCCTAGGGCGGTAAAACATTTCTTTTGACACAAAAGCTAGGACGACCGGAAATACAACATTGAAAATACAGCCCAAACTCCGATGTCACAAAATTAGAGCACTTAATCTTCAAATCAGTTTAGAAAATTCAAAGAAACCTCGATAACATTTTCCTTCGGATCCAAAAGAAGTAGCTACTGCGTTTTTCAAAAACCAAGCATTTTTTCCAAACCAGCAGAGAATCAAAAACCAAGTTCAGTGATATTAGTCACCAATCACCAAAAAAAAATAATAGCCTTTTAGAGTTAACGATTTAGACGTAACTACCAATATAGTTTGGTATAGGGAAAATAATTTAACTAGTGGAAACAGCAGTTAGAGCCTCAAAACAACAAGAAGGACCAATCCATGGAAACATTGATTCACAGTTAAAGGCACATACACGAAGGTACAATTAAACACATACACCAAAATACTTTGCTTAGAGTTTCTGATACAGAAATAAAACATGTTATAGAAAGTGATTTTGTCTACGAGACCGAACGTCAGCTTAAACAATTTAAATAAGACACCCTTAAGAACATATAGCAATGAAAGCTAATCCACTAGAAGTGCACCAATAGTACCAATTCACAATCTAAGGTTTTTTCAAATTTACGTAGCACAAACTATAAAGAATATAGTGGCCAAAACCAAATCATGAAAACTCAGTGTTCATTTATTAAAATAAGTTTTAATACCAATATTAGTATCCAACCATAAAATTGTTTAATAGATATTCAAAAGCAATTGCAGTAATCACTTTACTTTTCGGATTACAAAACCACATAGCACAAACCAAGAGGTAACGACTAAAATCATGTCATACAATTCAAACGTACAAGATCACACTTTGAGAAAAATTGCGCACATAGGGAAGAAAGTGAAGGTAGTAACAACCTAGTCCACCGCTAAAATCGTTACATCTAATTGCAAAAGACACTTTCAAGTTGGAAACAAAGTTATAGCACTTGAACAAATACATTTTCACTTGTATTGATTAAAACACCATAGCAAGTTACTAGTGAATTAACAACCTAAAATAATCGACAAAACAATTTTACAATGCATTTCGTCTCAGACACCAAAACACACTACAAAGGAGTTTATACAAGACTTAGGGTTGATCAACTAAAACAATTTGGAACAGATTAAGACATATGTGAGTATCAACAACAAGGTAAATCATTAGAAACATACAAGCACAGCAAGTACACATTTGAATCTTGGATCGCCAAATCACGGTGTAAATCATTGGAGATCATACTAATGAAGTCAAGGTTCACACAACAAGAAGGTTAACAATGAGAACCAAGCACAAAGACATAGAGTTCACACATAGAAACACAATACAGCACACAATGCCAGTAGGGGCATCTCCCCCACTAGTTCTCTTACCATCAGCAACTTTCGGTTTACCTTTACCTGCGGAAGCATCACTACAACCCAAACAATGGTTAGAACTAAAAGACAACAGTTGGTCGCTAACCGACACAACGACTCGACAACTTGGCCGGACGGACCAACCATTGCTCTGATACCACTATTGTAACACCCATTTCTACCCGGTAATTTATAAGCGTAAAATCAGAGTTTTCAAAAACCATTTTCAACAAAGAAACGGATGCTACACTTCGACAATAGTTACATAACACTCTCACTAGAGGTGAACCGGCAAACTATATTTTGCGTCTTAAAAACAAATCAACTTTATTCAACATGCAGCGGAAAATCAAAAGGGTTCGTAACATCAATGAAACGACATATGTATACATTTATTATAAAAACAGCGGACATCCCTCCCCGAGTGCTACGTATCAGAGCGACGACACTAAACTAATGAAGAGTTATAGTCTTCATTCGAGATCACCTGCACGTTACTGATAACTCATATTTATATGAGTTATTTATACGTATTCAAAGTTAAATCATGCAAGTTCTCTGGCAATAGTAGGTTGTTTCTATTAAGTTTCTGTTAGTTTATTGCTTTTAGTTAGAAAGGGGCTAAATTACAAGTTCTAGGCATTTTGGTGCCAATTGGCGCCTTTGTGAGCGTTTTGATGCTTCTTGTGTTTGTGCAGTAATCCAAACGTGGCAGCGTCTCTCATCACGTCTAAAGAAGGACAGCAGAGCAAGAAAATAATATATATCATTTTGGCGCGCATGTAATGATGACCAGAGATCTGGAAATGGAGAAGATCTTCTCTTTCTTCAACGCTGACACGGCTTACGCACTGTAGCAGTGCGGTGTCACTTCAGGGCAGAGTCAACTCACAAGCAAGCTTGGAAGGTGGGGGAATGACATCAGCAGCATGTGACCTCTTTTGACCATGGATATTCTCTCTCTATAAAAAGGCAAGGGGTGCACCAAGCGGAGGAGAGACGACTCCATTCATCATCCACCTTCCCCCATTTTTCAGAGATAATTTTCCTGAGAGAAGTTCTGGACACAGACTTCTTCATTTTTTATTCTCTCAAGGCCCCAATTTCCATATCCATTCGCAACCACTAATGGAAAGCTCAGACGTTGTAACGTCTTTACAGCGTGCATGAAGGAAGGCCACTTAGGCGTATCTTTTGCGTTTAGTCTCCTTTTCTCTATGTACGGTATTTGGATTTTAACTCCTCTTATTTCTGTAAGGATGCTCAGCATGAGCTAAACAATTTGTAGTTGGGTTGTTGTTTTGCATGTAATGAACCTTTAGTCTAATACTATGAAGTAATGATGTTTATGCGTTTTAAATCTTTGCATGTTAATATTTCCAAACTTGTTTTGAACTGATCACTTAAAATAAGTAGATTCATAGGTACAGACATGGTCTATGAAAAGAACTCAAAGATTTATGTGAATGAAAAGGTGCACTAAAGACATTTGGGCATTTTTATCTAAGTCTAGACATAGAACAGATAATAGTTCATAGGACATTGCTGTGGGTACTTAAAATACAGGAGTAGGCCTTCTTAGAACCTAGACATAGGAATTCTAGTACTTGAAGCTCTGACGTTTTGTGACTGAAAAGCACAGCTCTTTTGCAACAGCGTTCAAACGTTATAACGTCTATACAACATAGCATTTGTACGTGTTAGCGTGTAAACGTTATAACGTCTGACTAGAGGAGATTTACTTGCATGCAGCAATCCAACTCGTACTCTTCCATATTCACACCCACTTCTCATTTACTTGCTTTATTTATGTTCTTAGTCTTAATATCAACTTTAGTGTCGATTTGCTACTTGTTTCACTTGTGTTTTAAAGACTTGAACTCTGAAAGTTAATCAATCCTCGTGGGAACGATCTCTTACTTTTATCCACTTTATTACTTGTACGACGTGTATACTTGCACTGACATTGCGACTATAGAACACACACGATCGCGAACAAGTTTTTGGCGCCGTTGCCGGGGATCTGTATTTAACTTTTATTGTTCAACAAGAATTAAAACACTAGGTGAAAGAATTCTGCTGTGTTGTTTGTTGTTTCTGTATGTGAACAGGTAAACGTTACAGCGTATGCTTAGTTCCAGTTCAAGCTCTAGTTCAACAGAACCAGGGAGTGGATCTGAACCTGAATTCTACCCAGAGCCTGAAAGAACCTTCAGGCGACTAAGGAGACAACAAAGGCTAAGAAGGCAGCAACAACAACAGCAAGTTCAGCCACCAATCATGTCTGAACATGGTACTGGTGGTAGAAGCTCTAGAGGTGGACGTACTCCAAGAGGAGGAAGGCACTCTGATGCTGGAGGACGTGGTCGTGGACCACAAACTCATACAGAAACCTATGTTGATGATGAACACTGGCAGAGACAGCAACTCATCAATGCAGGGCCACAAGACATGGTCAATGACAGGGACAGGCCTATGCGTGATTATGCCGTGCTCAATCCTGCACATTTACAAACAGGCATTGCAAGACCACCTATTCATACTGGTCACTTTGAATTCAAGCCAATGATGTTCCAAATGTTGCAGACTGCAGGGCAATTTGGGGGTTTCCCTCAAGAAGATCCTTATGCACATCTAAGGCAATTTTTGGATGTGTGTAGCAACTTTGTCATCCCTGGAGTCTCAGAAGATGCCTTCCAACTGAAGCTATTTCCATATTCTCTTAAGGACAAGGCCAAGAATTGGTTGAACTCCTTAGAGCCAAATTCAATTCATACTTGGGATGAGCTAGCTGAGAAATTTCTTGGAAAATACATCCCTCCCAACAAAAATGCCAAGTTAAGAAATGACATCACTTCCTTCAAACAAAGAGAAGGGGAATCATTATTTGAGGCTTGGGAAAGATGGAAGGAATTACTAAGAATGTGCCCACACCATGGCATTCCCGTAGTTATTCAAATGGAGACTTTTTATAATGGTCTAGATCAACCTACCAGGCTTATACTTGATGCTTCATCAGGCGGTGTCATATTAAACATGTCTTTCTCTGAGGCATGCAGACTTATTGAAGACATAGCCACTCACAATGCCCATTGGCCTTCTGATAGATTCACTCCTGGAAAGAAGGCTGGTGTCCATGAGATAAGTGAAGTAACTGCCCTTTCTGCTCAGGTTGCTTCTCTGACCAACATGATTAAGAACTTGAGCACTCCAAACGTGGCCACGTCTGAACCACAGACTGCTGCAGCTATTGAGCCAACACCATCTGGGGGAGTAGTGTGTGTATATTGTGAAGGAGGGCATGTCTACGAAGAGTGTCCTCATAACCCCCAGTCTGTAAACTTTGTATCACATAACAAAGGTAACAGTCCCTTCTCCAACTTGTACAATTCAAATTGGAGAAATCATCCAAATTTTAGTTGGAAGAACAACAATTCTTTGAATGCTAGCAATGCTGCTCCTGCAATACCCCCAGGATTTCCCCCTCAACAACAAAAGCAGTATACGCAGAATAACAACAGCAATTTGGAAGCCTTGATGAAAACTTTCATAAGTGATTGTAGGGCAACCTTACAGACCCATGAGTCTTCAATCAAAACTTTGGAGAACCAAATTGGACAGATAGCCTCAGCTCTCACTCAAAGACAGAATGGATCTCTTCCATCCACAACTGAAACACCATCTTCATCCAAGTCAAATGATAAAGATGTGGCGAATGCACAGGTAAATGCTATCTCATTAAGAAGTGGTACTGAGTATCCAGAACCATCTATGCCTAAGGAATCTGAGGTGCCAGATAAGGAAAAAGAGAAAAACAAAGGTGGAGAAAAAGAGAAGAATATTCCAGACATTGTGATGTCTAAGACAGACGTTACAACGTCTAGTTCTGAACCAGGAATCAAGACTGTTCCTAAGCTTGTACCCGAATATCCTCCTCCACCCTACCCTCAAAGACTCAAGAAAGCTCATGAAGACAAGCAATTCAGCAGGTTCATGGAGATGCTAAAACAGCTGCACATAAACCTTCCCTTGGTTGAAGCTCTACAACAGATGCCAAACTATGCCAAGTTCCTAAAGGATATCATCACCAAAAGAAGAAGGCTAGGGGAGTTTGAAACTATTGCTTTAACTGAAGAATGTAGCTTAATCATGCAGAATAAACTCCCTAGAAAACTGAAAGATCCTGGCAGTTTTACTATACCATGCTCCATTGGAGATTTTTACCTTGGCAAAGCTTTATGTGACTTGGGGGCAAGTATTAACTTGATGCCCAAGTCCATTTATGAAAAACTCGGTATAGGAACTGCCAGACCTACTTCTTTAAGTCTTACATTAGCTGATAAAAGTAGAGTTTATCCTGAGGGCATATTAGAAGATGTTTTGATTAAAGTTGACAAATTTGTTTTTCCAGTGGACTTTGTTATTTTGGATTTTGATGCAGATAAGGAAGTTCCTATCATCTTGGGGCGACCATTTCTAGCCACTGGACGAACACTCATTGATGTGCAGAAAGGAGAATTAATCATGAGGGTCAATGACCAAGAAGTCAAATTCAACGTCCTCAACGCACTCAAGTATCCAGAACCTAACACAGAGGAATGTTCCTTTGTGGTTGCCATTGACCATGTGGTTCAAAAGCAATTCAATAAAGATAATGACCACTTGGAAAATATTCTGGGCAATGATGAGATTCAAGAATTGTTATCAGAAGAAGCTGATCAGTCAAACGTTACAACGTCAACCACAGACGTTGTCACGTCTGATTCCCATGTACCCAGGGCGTGGACAAAGAAGTATGAATCTTTGGGGCAAGAAGACTCCAATCTCAAGAAGATAGTACCATCCATTGAAAAACCACCCACTCTGGAATTGAAAGTGTTGCCTGATCACCTGAAGTATGCCTTTTTAGGGGAAAATGATTCTTTACCAGTGATCATTTCTTCTAACCTCTCACAAGAGCAGGAAAGTGATCTCATTAGCACCTTGAAAAGGCACAAGAAAGCCATTGGTTGGCAAATGGCAGATATCAAAGGTATCAGTCCCACAATCTGTATGCACAGAATTGTCTTGGAAGAGAATGCAAAGAACAGCATTGAAGGACAAAGGCGATTGAACCCGATAATGAAGGAGGTGGTCAAGAAAGAAATCATCAAATGGTTAGATGCAGGAATCATTTATCCAATTAGTGATAGCTCATGGGTGAGCCCAGTTCAATGTGTGCCAAAGAAGGGTGGAGTTACTGTGGTAACCAATGAAAAAAATGAATTAATTCCAACAAGAACAGTGACTGGATGGAGGATATGTATGGACTATAGGAAACTGAACAAAGCAACCAAGAAGGACCATTTTCCTCTGCCATTTATTGACCAGATGTTGGATAGACTTGCAGGCAAAGAATTCTATTGTTTCCTTGATGGTTACTCAGGATATAACCAGATAGCTATTGTGCCTGAGGACCAAGAGAAGACCACATTCACTTGTCCCTATGGTACCTTTGCCTTCAGAAGGATGCCATTTGGATTGTGTAATGCGCCTGCAACATTTCAGAGGTGTATGATGGCTTTATTCTCAGATTTTATTGAAAAATCCATGGAAGTTTTCATGGATGACTTTTCAGTCTATGGAGACTCATACAAGGCATGCTTGGATAACTTAGAAGGAGTCTTAATAAGGTGTGAAGAAACCAACTTAGTACTCAACTGGGAGAAATGCCACTTCATGGTTCAAGAGGGAATTGTTTTGGGACATAAAATTTCAAAGAAAGGGTTGGAGGTGGATAAAGCAAAAATTGATGTTATTGACAAATTACCTCCACCTACAACTGTCAAAGGTATTAGAAGTTTCTTAGGGCATGCTGGTTTTTACAGAAGGTTTATCAAGGATTTCTCAAAAATTTCCAAACCTTTGTGTCTGCTGCTGCAACGTGATAACGTCTTCAACTTTGATGAGCATTGTCATGAAGCATTCCAGAAATTGAAGAATGCCCTTGTAACAGCTCCTGTGATAGTCACTCCTGACTGGTCCAAACCATTTGAATTAATGTGTGATGCGAGTGACTACGCTGTGGGGGCCGTATTGGGTCAAAGGTATGGCAAAATTTTTCACTCTATATACTATGCTAGTAAAACCTTAGATGATGCCCAATTAAATTATACTGTAACTGAGAAAGAGTTACTGGCTGTTGTATTTGCTTTTGACAAATTTAGATCATACTTGGTGGGTGCAAAAGTTATTGTTTTTACTGATCACTCAGCCATCAAGTATTTGATTTCTAAAAAAGATGCAAAGCCACGACTCATTAGATGGGTTCTCCTCCTCCAAGAATTTGACTTGGAAATTCATGATAAAAAGGGGGTGGAGAACCAAGTTGCTGATCATCTTTCTAGGCTTGAGAATGTTGATGCAGGTACAGGTGCAGAAGAAATAAAAGAAAATTTCCCTGATGAAAAACTGCTGACAGTAGCCACAGTAGCTGAAGACGTTACCACGTCTATGACTATTTCTTCAAACGTTATAACGTCTGATACTACTGCTCCCTGGTATGCTGATATAGTTAACTTCCTAGTCAGCAAGATGGTGCCTGTGGATTTCAACCATCAGCAAAGAAAAAAATTCTTCCACACCGTGAAGCACTATTTTTGGGATGAGCCCTATCTATATAAGATGTGTCAAGATCAGTTGCTTAGGAGATGCCTGGCTGAAGAGGAACAACTCCATGTATTACAACAATGTCATGCATCACCTTATGGAGGACATTTTGGAGGAACCAGAACTGCAGCAAAGGTGTTACAGTCAGGATACTATTGGCCAACACTCTTCAAAGATGCTCATGAATTAGTAAAAAGATGTGATAAATGCCAAAGAGCTGGAAACATCTCCAACAAGCAAGAAATGCCATTGACAAATATTCTTGAAGTGGAACTGTTTGATGTTTGGGGAATGGACTTCATGGGGCCATTTCCTATGTCTCATGGAAATTTATACATTTTGGTAGCTGTGGATTATGTGTCAAAATGGGTGGAAGCCATTGCATTACCCAATAATGAGGCCAAATCAGTCAGCAAATTCCTGAAGCAAAACATCTTCACAAGATTTGGTACTCCAAGAGCTATAATCAGTGATGAAGGCTCTCACTTTTGTAACAAGCTGATTGAGAACCTATTGGCTAAGTACGGAGTGAAGCACAAGATTGCTACAGCTTATCACCCACAAACAAGTGGTCAAGCAGAAATTTCCAACAGAGAAATTAAAAGGATACTTGAGAAGATGGTTGGTCCAAACAGGAAAGATTGGTCCCTGCACCTTGATGATGCATTATGGGCGTACAGAACAGCATTTAAGACACCATTGGGCATGTCACCATACAAGTTAGTCTTCGGAAAAGCTTGTCACCTGCCCATTGAGCTCCAACACAAAGCTCACTGGGCACTGAAGCTACTGAACCTAGATCATTCAAAGGCTGGAGAAGCAAGGCTCCTTCAACTAAATGAGCTAGATGAATTCAGACACACTGCCTATGAGAATTCAAAAATGTATAAAGAGAAAACCAAGAAGTGGCACGATCAGAGAATTCAAAGAAGGGAGCTAGTAGAGGGACAATCAGTTTTGTTGTTTAATTCAAGATTAAAGTTGTTCCCTGGGAAGTTAAAATCAAGATGGTCAGGACCTTTCAAGATAGTAAAAGTCTACAGTCATGGTGCTGTGGATCTGTTTGATGAGAAAACTAATTCCATTTTCAAGGTCAATGGCCAAAGAGTGAAGCACTACCATGGAGAGCATGTGGTTAGGGACAAGACCACAGTGACTCTCAACAACCCCTGAATTCAAAAAAGGGGATAGTCTGGCTGAAGACTCTTAAAGCAAGCGCTCTTGGGAGGCAACCCAATGGTTTTTACTAACCAGCAATTTTGTGTCTTTAAATTTTTGTGCAGGATTGGAAGCTGAAGTGTGGTAGACGTTATAACGTCTCTGCGTGTCTAGGATGTTGTCACGTTCGCTGCCTGGGTAAAGTTTTAAATGAAAAAGAAAAGAAAAATGAGTCAAGCAGTTTTCAAATGAAACAATTTTTAAATGAATTTTTTTTGAGACGTGACTGCCAAAGTGACCATGACGTCACTTCCAACGGTTACCCCTTTTTCCCAAACCCACGCCACCACCTACTTCCCAACTTCCCATAAAACCCCCCCAATAGGCACACACCAGTTACAATCATAAAAACCACCTTCATACACTTTCAGAAACCGTAATCTTATACCTTCTCCCAACCCCAAATCGCAAATCTCAATCTCAAATCCCCCACTCCAGAAAACTCATACAATCACCATGACTAAAACAAAGCAAGCTGCAGTAAAATCATCTGGTAAAGGAAAGAACGTCAACCCAAGTTCTTCTTCTGTTCCAAACCCAGAAATCCCCATTCCTTCAAAGAAGAAAGCCTTGCTACCAGAAAGGGGTTTTAGCTTGGAAAACCCAAATCCTGACTTTATCGCAACAGTGGCTGCATTGGGATGGCAGAAATTTGTAGTTCACAGAAAGGAATACATTGCAACTCTGGTGCATGACTTTTACAAAGGAATCGTTGAAAGAACTGATGGAGAACTTTCAAGCACCTCCATCGTACGAGGTGAGGAAGTCAAATTTGGTGTAAGAGTCATAAATGACTACTTTGGGCTAGGTTACTATGGCAAGGCAGTTGAGGTGAAGCAAAAGACGTACGGAGTGGCAGAGATGACTGAAATCAAAGAAAGGATATGTGTTGAAGGAGCTGTTTGGGAGCGAAGAGGCGACCATGGGAATGAATTCAAGATTTTGAAGAGATACCTTTGTGATGAGGCCAGTGCCTGGTTTCATTTCATCAGACACTGCTTGATACCCACTTCCCACACTCTCTGGGTTGATAAAGAGAGGCTGATTGCTATTGATGCCATTATGTCAAGAGATAAGATTGAAGTGGGTAAGCTCATCAACAGAGAGATTAACAAATGGCAGAACAGGAAGGATGGATACCTATACTTCCCTTGTTTAATCACCGATCTATGCATGGAGGCTGGAGTGGAGATTGAAGCATCTGAGCTAAGAGAAGAACCTCAGGGGGCATTCTCTACAAAGTTCAAAGCTAGGCAGAGAGCTGCAGATGTTACCACGTCAGTTGATGCACAGACGTTACAACGTCTGGTAGAACAGCAAAACAGCCTAGCCAAGTTTGTCAAGGAGCAATTTGAGTGGCAAAAGAAGGTGATTGCACATACAACAAAAGGCAAGATGGTGATTGAAGAACCAGTACTTCCAGATTGGATGCAAGAGGAAGATGAAGACAACATACTCCTATCAACAATGAACCCCAAGAAAGTGAAGAAGGAAAAAGTCAAGAAAACAAGAAAACCACCAACAAAAAGAAAGAGCCCAGCAAAGAAGGAGCAGAAGAAGGTAAGTAGTGAGGAAGAAGAGCTTAAATCAGCTGATATGGATAGCATCAGTGAAAGTGATGCAGAGGAATCAAAGAAGGTGAGTAGGGAAATCCTAAGTGATGACGAGGAAGAAACACATTCAGAAGAGAAAGGAAGTTCCAGTGATAAGACTGATATTGAGGCTGACTCCCCACCAACCCAAACACTCAAAGAACCAGCCCAACCCACACCTTCATCACCAAAAGACAAACAACCCCAACCCTCAGCTGAAACCCAACCCAACCATAACCAAAACACCCCCCAAACACCACCATCTAAACCTAAAGATCAGCCCATTTCAAAGCCAACCCCCACTCAACCTGAACCAACTAAAGAGCCCTCACAACCATCCATTCCAGAAGTAACCAGTGCAGATGTGGCTACGTCTGAGCCAACTGTTGTTGAAACCAACCCAGACCCACAACTCATTCCCCCACCCAAAAGGCAAAAGTTGCAGGTAAAGAAGAGATCTGAAGCTGCTAAAGACAAGCCAGCAACAGCCACCAGCGCAGCATTTGTTGCTGCAAGTGGTTCAGAGAATGCTCCTGCTGTTGCTGCTGATGAGGAAGCTGCAGACGTTACAACGTCTCATGAGCCAGAGGTTGAAAAAGCCCAGGGGGAACCCAAAGAGCAGCAGCAGATTCATCCTGCAGAACTGGAAAAGCAGAAAGCATGGGAGGAAGCAAAGAAAAGAATTGCTGAGAGCAGTGTAAAGAGGCCCCAGGAAACTGAAGTCTCAGTTGATGCTGGTGACGGTGAAGGAGAAAAGAAGAAGAAAGAAAAGAAAAAGAAGGCTGTGCAAGCAAGCATCCCAGCCAGACAAAGTGGAAGGCTCAGGGCCGGTGCTCTGAACAAGTAAGTAGCCCTCTTTTAGCAGTAGAGTAGTTTTAGTTTCCAATTTCAGTGCAAATAAATAGCTGTCTAGACGTTACAACGTCTTGAGAGTTAGTAGTTGTTTTGTTTCTGTTTTGTGTAAATGTTCCTCTCTCATTTTTCAAAATCAGTGAGCAGTGGGGACACTGCTCATCTTTTTGTTCGGGGGGGGAGGATCATTTTTATGTTTCCTGTCTGCATGAAATCAAATGCAAAATCAGTTTACTTTCCTAACTCTATTAATCATCAAAAATGTTTCTCTTTGGGCTAAATCTAGTAATGACTATGTGTGACTTTGTGTGAGTAGCTGATGCATGCTTAGATGAATAGAATTGATTACTGCTTCCACACAAACTCTGTTTTGAGGAAAACCTAGTTAGCTAAGGACTAATTGATGCAAAGCTAGTGCTGGTTGACTATGGTGATGGTAGAACTTGATTAAAAACTCAGAGTAGCAGTAGAAACTAAGTTTGGGGGTATATCAGGTTGTACTAAGGCTGGGTGCAAAGACTGTAGGATGATTAGTGCTTGTGTAGTGTGAGTGCAGCGTTGTAACGTCTACCCGTAACGTTATAACGTATGCCGTGTGTGTTTGTGTGTTAAGTTCTGTGTTATCAAACGTTATAACGTCTACTCCAAAAAGACCAAAAAAAAAAAAAAGTGTGTTGTTTCAAATAAGTGGAAAAATCCACATGTCCTCTGTGTTGGCTGCAATTTCCCGAAACAAATACTGGGTACACCAAATATCTCAATCCCAAATTGTCAAATCCAAGGGATCAAAAAGGAGAAAATCACAAAAACTCCAAACCAAAAATGAAGTGAATCAAATGAAAGTTGCTCAGTAATGAGGGGTTGCAGTCCTGTGTGTGTTTTGCGTTGAGTGAGTCAGAAAAGTAGTTTGCACTAATCTAGTCCTAGCACCCAAATAAAGACCCTTTGTCGTGCTTAAAATAACCCTCAAGTCTTGTGTGAAAATGTTAGCCTACTCTTTGTTTTGAAAAATGTTGTACCCTCACCATAATTGGAAACCACTCTTTCATAAGCTAGGATAGCTTCTGAACCTAGCTAGGAAAAGAATTGATACAGAGATCACACACTCACCTTGGGCAGTAATGAATCTAGAATGTAATTATGCATTGGTGCGTGAGTGTGTAAGGAATTAGCCCCTTGAGGAAAATTTTTGATCAAATGGATGAGCAGGATGTAAACTGCTGGTGTATTTAATTTCCTGCATCTTTTCATATGTTGTATTTCAATTGCTTGAGGACAAGCAATAGTTTAAGTTTGGGGGTGTGATAACTCATATTTATATGAGTTATTTATACGTATTCAAAGTTAAATCATGCAAGTTCTCTGGCAATAGTAGGTTGTTTCTATTAAGTTTCTGTTAGTTTATTGCTTTTAGTTAGAAAGGGGCTAAATTACAAGTTCTAGGCATTTTGGTGCCAATTGGCGCCTTTGTGAGCGTTTTGATGCTTCTTGTGTTTGTGCAGTAATCCAAACGTGGCAGCGTCTCTCATCACGTCTAAAGAAGGACAGCAGAGCAAGAAAATAATATATATCATTTTGGCGCGCATGTAATGATGACCAGAGATCTGGAAATGGAGAAGATCTTCTCTTTCTTCAACGCTGACACGGCTTACGCACTGTAGCAGTGCGGTGTCACTTCAGGGCAGAGTCAACTCACAAGCAAGCTTGGAAGGTGGGGGAATGACATCAGCAGCATGTGACCTCTTTTGACCATGGATATTCTCTCTCTATAAAAAGGCAAGGGGTGCACCAAGCGGAGGAGAGACGACTCCATTCATCATCCACCTTCCCCCATTTTTCAGAGATAATTTTCCTGAGAGAAGTTCTGGACACAGACTTCTTCATTTTTTATTCTCTCAAGGCCCCAATTTCCATATCCATTCGCAACCACTAATGGAAAGCTCAGACGTTGTAACGTCTTTACAGCGTGCATGAAGGAAGGCCACTTAGGCGTATCTTTTGCGTTTAGTCTCCTTTTCTCTATGTACGGTATTTGGATTTTAACTCCTCTTATTTCTGTAAGGATGCTCAGCATGAGCTAAACAATTTGTAGTTGGGTTGTTGTTTTGCATGTAATGAACCTTTAGTCTAATACTATGAAGTAATGATGTTTATGCGTTTTAAATCTTTGCATGTTAATATTTCCAAACTTGTTTTGAACTGATCACTTAAAATAAGTAGATTCATAGGTACAGACATGGTCTATGAAAAGAACTCAAAGATTTATGTGAATGAAAAGGTGCACTAAAGACATTTGGGCATTTTTATCTAAGTCTAGACATAGAACAGATAATAGTTCATAGGACATTGCTGTGGGTACTTAAAATACAGGAGTAGGCCTTCTTAGAACCTAGACATAGGAATTCTAGTACTTGAAGCTCTGACGTTTTGTGACTGAAAAGCACAGCTCTTTTGCAACAGCGTTCAAACGTTATAACGTCTATACAACATAGCATTTGTACGTGTTAGCGTGTAAACGTTATAACGTCTGACTAGAGGAGATTTACTTGCATGCAGCAATCCAACTCGTACTCTTCCATATTCACACCCACTTCTCATTTACTTGCTTTATTTATGTTCTTAGTCTTAATATCAACTTTAGTGTCGATTTGCTACTTGTTTCACTTGTGTTTTAAAGACTTGAACTCTGAAAGTTAATCAATCCTCGTGGGAACGATCTCTTACTTTTATCCACTTTATTACTTGTACGACGTGTATACTTGCACTGACATTGCGACTATAGAACACACACGATCGCGAACAGTTACCAACATAGGGGTAACATTCAAACAAAAGGGGTGAGATATCAGACTATATAATGAATCATATGAAAAGGAGTATATACTTAGGTCATGGCATCAAAATTATCACGGCACGACAATCACGTCACGACAGTCAATATTATCTCAATCAGTATCATCAACAAAATCAACAACACAACAACAGCGACAGCAACAACAGTAGCCACACCAACGACAATAACGACAACATATAGCAACAACACACAACAACGACAATAACATCAATTACAATCACCAATAATCATCTCCCATAAACGTCACCAATAGTCATCACCTAAATCATGTGTAAATGAATGAATGCAACCCACACCAACGGGCATATGCATGTGGTACCAATCACCAAAAGTTTTGCCTGTAAATAGAGGCGTCACCAAAATTGAGAGCTTTCACACCCGGCTCACCAATTTAGAAAAATTGAGCTTTCACACCCGGCTCACTAGTTTTAGAAAAGATTGAGGTTTCACACCCACCTCCAAGACCAAAGGCCTTCACCGAAATAAATGCGTATGCTGTATGCGACACCATGAATGCACACAGACAATCCTCAAAAATTAGTCACAATGTGACACACCAAAAATCAATCACCGAATATCACCAAAATTGGGCTTTCACACCTAGCCCAACGACACCGAAACACCAAACTACCCGAAACAACGGAACACCAAGATTTGGAGCCTTCACATCTAGCTCCAACAACACCGGGGTTTGAGCCTTCACACCTAGCTCAAACAGCACCAAGACACCGAGATGACAACAATTTTTCTAAAACATTTGAGACGCGATGATTTTTCCCAACACCGGAGACAACGACAATTTTCCAAAATATCTGGGACAACGACAATTTTCCAAAATATTTGAGACGCGACAATTTTTCTTTTGTTTTCAAAACAGTAACATTTAACGGCTAAGACAACGGCTAACAATTTCCAAAAAAATAGATCACTTTGCCTCAAATTAGAATATTCAGCTAGGCCTCTGAATAATCTTTCCAACGCATTTTAGAACGCCTCAATCGGGTTCCCGGATCAAAAGATGTCGCGAAAACAAATTAGTTCGAAGTTGCTGAAAATCAGCAGGAAACGGCGCCCATGGCGCCCAACGCCAGCGCACAACAGGATGGCGCCCAGGAAGGCGCCCAGAACAGCAGCAACGGCGCCCAGGGACCCCCAAAACCCAGTTTTTCACGAACTAAAACCCCAAAATTGATTTCCAATTGTTAACAAATATTCTCAAACATCAACAAATATTCTCAAACATCAATAATTGATTTTCAAATATCAATAATAGATTCTAAACACCAATAAATGGATTCAATCATCAACGATTAGATTCAATCAACAAATAGAGTTTCCAACACCAATTCAATTTCTTATGATCATGGCAAAACACAACAACAATTTCTAGGGTATATGAACATCAATTACACAAACATGATTACTCAACGAGGTATCGTAACATATGATCACACAAACATCATTCAACAAACAACATAACATATATAGTCACACATATAATGCATCATCAAACCCTAACCCCCATACATACAACAATTCATAGAACCCATTAGATAGATAGAATCCCACCCTTACCTTAGATTTGCCGAATACGAGATCCCCTTGCACGAAAACCCCAAAGAACCACAGCAACTAGAGATCCTCTCCTCTTTCTCCTTGTGCGCCGTCCCTCTCTTCTCTCTTCTCTTCGCAATCTCTCCTCTTTTTCTCCAAAAAACACAAATGATCTAAACCCTAACCAATGCTCTCACTTAGGCGCCTATGTCATTGGGCTTTTGGATCACGGGCCCCCCTTTCACTAATCCACTTAGTTACTAAACACCACTCCCTGATTTAAATAAAACACCATATTGTTATTTCTACCACACGAATCCCGTTAAATTAATTAAATAAATTAATCAATTATTTTTGGGGCGTTACATTAAGGGCTGCAAATTTACTTGGGCAACCAATCCCAGGGATGGCTTTGTAACAAAGCAGAAGATTGACAGGGTGGTGGCTAATTGGGATTGGTTGGCTATGTTTTATCATACTTTGGGAGTGGCTCTTCCTATAATTAACTTTGATCATTCCCCCATTCTTCTCAAGCCTAAGCCCCCCCTCACCAGTGGAAGACAATTCAAATATGAGGATTTTTGGGACGAGAGTGAACAATGTAGAGGTATTGTTGCTGATAGTTGGAATATTAGTAATTGTGAGATGAATCACTGGGATTCAGTGTCCACTAAACTGGAATCTTGTCAAAGAAGCCTATCTAGATGGAGCCAAGTTACCTTCAAGAATTCAGCTAAAGAAATTACTATCCTTAAGGGTAAACTCCAAAGCCTACTTAATATGCCTTCTGATATGGTGGACTGGGAGGAGGTTAAGCAGCTAAGGAGGGCTATTGATCAGCTATGGAAACAGGAGGAAGCCTATTGGGGGCAGAGATCTAGAATTAAATGGTTGAATTGGGGAGACAAGAATACTAAGTTCTTTCATGCCTCAACTATTCAGAGAAGGAACAAGAACAGAATTCACAGAATCTAGAGCCAGGATGGTACTTGGTTGGAGGGTCAGCAACAAATTATGGATGGTATATGGCAGTTTTATAGTGATTTATATGCATCTTAGCTACTAATGCTATCAATGAGTGTATGCAGGTTAGCCCCAGAATAGTAACTACTGATATGAATGAGAAACTAATGCCCTTTGTCTCTAAATGAAGTTGAGAAAGCAGCCTTTTGATTAAAAGCCCTAGGGCCTGATGGTTTCAATGGTTTATTTTATCAAAAGAATTGGCAAACCATAAAGGAAGATATTTTCAATGCAGTGTCCACTTTTTTTGATTCTGGTCAGCTTCAGGAAGAGGTGAATGCTACTGTGGTCATGGTTGTCAAACTCGCGAGTCAAGACGTACGAGTGTACGAGTTTACTCCCCCAAAACGAGTCAAATTTCATGTAGAATCGAAATTTTGGTAAACTCGGATAGACTCAGGTAGACTCGGATAGACTCGCGAGTCTGAAGCGATTCTATCGAATCTACCACAATTAGGGGTGTAATCAGCAAAGCAGGGGGTGTATGCGAGTAAACAAGCCCAAAATCAGTTTTTTTTTCATTTTTAAAGCCCATTTTAAATATAGATATCATTTTAACTCCATAACCCAAAATAATTTGTAAATTAATAACATCTAAAATATTATTATTTATAAAATTAAAATAAATTTATAATACAATCATATATTGTAAGTAGCATATAAAAAATACATTTAAATGTGTTTTCAACAAATTTTAATAACAAAAACACACAATAAATTAAAATCATTTAAATGTGTTCACTTATTATTGTATTATTGCTGAATTCGAATTAGTAAAAGGATAGTCTTATTGCTCTTTGAATCAAGTACTATTATTGCTGAATTAGTGTTATTGCTCTAAAGCTACTGTGTTATTGCTCTTTGAATTAGTATTAATGTTCTAAAGCTACTGAATCAAGTGTATTATTAATTATTATCATTATCTTTGTACATGCTTAAGTATATGAAATCATCATGTGGCATATAATGACATAGTAAGTCCATATTTATGTATTGATGAAATGTCTTCATTGTTATTGATAGTTTGATACTTCATTGTTATTGATAGTTTGATACTGTTTGACATTACAGTAATTATTTTACCAATTTTTTTAGTGTAATTTTTTTTTGTGCATAAACTTTTATGAGTCTACGAGTCGAGTCCACGAGTCGAGTCTATGGTCCCCTCACGAGTCTATGTAGACTCTCGAGTTTGACAACCATGACTGTGGTAGCTCTGGTCCGTAAAAGCCTTATGCCTGAGAGCATTTCTCACCTGAGACCTATAAGCTGTTGTAATTTCCTATATAAAATCATTGCAAGAGTTTTAGTGTCTAGACTAAAACCCTTTATGAATCATCTTGTCACCCCCAGTAGAGTGCCTTTCTGGGAGGCAGACCACTACAAAAAAAAGCAGGATAGGCGACAGAAATTTCCGTCGCTAAACCTCCAAAATCTGTCGCTACAGTGTCTTAGCGAGAGAATTAGCGACGGAAAAATCCCCTCGCTAAAAAGGGCCTTGCTAGTTTTTAGCGACGGAAATCTGGTTCCGTCGCTAAGTATTAGCGACGAAATTTAGCGAGGGGAATTCAGTCGCTAATTAGCCACGAAATTTAGTGAGGAAATTTCAGTCGCTATTTCTGAAAGCCACGTGTCCAAATATTAGCGACAGATTTTAGTGAGGGAAAATCCGTCGCTAATTTAATTTTTTTTATAAAAAAAAGCTGCTTTATTTACGCCACGTGTCCAAAATTTGAAAACCTGCCTTGTTTTATAATAACTATATATCCAATGCAACACAATTTTAAGAATACTCAAACAAAATCCTTCCAAACTGGTACCAAATATCCAAATCAAAATCCAAACTAACCAGCAATACCAAATATCCAAATCCTTAACAAGTTCAAACTAGCAATAACAATCCAAATTCTAAACATGTCCAAAACAGCAATAACATAATATTCCAAACCAGCAAATAACATCATAATACTAATTCGAGACATCATCAGACTTGGACTCCTCAGACGCATCTGGCTTCAAGCTCTTATAGTACTTTAACAGCTTGTCCTGCTGACATGCAAACCCATAGAAGTATGTCTGCATATCTTTCATAGTCTGACCGTGCTTCTGCTGCTCCTGCTAGTGCTGAGCATGCATCTCATGTATCTCCTGCTGGTGCTGAGCACGCATCTCCTCTATCTACTGCCTGAGCTGCTCTATCTCAGCTAAGGACGAGGAGGTCGACTACTAGAGGGTCCGCTGGTGTCAAACTGATCATCTTCAAATCTGAAATTTGGAGCCAATGGCCCCATACAATACATATTCTTATACATCCCCCTACCAAATTCTCACAGTTGCAGTTTGCCAAAGCCGTCATCATCTTAGGAGTCAGTGGACCAAGTGACTCAGGGTTCCAGCTCCCCTGAGTCGGCTCAAACATCGTCTCATAATGTTTCTCCTGTTTTGCATAACCACAAAACATAGCATAATAATCGCTCCATCAATCTAAATATATGGAGGAAGTGGAGTTGATTAAATAAATAGTCATACTAAATATGCACTTTAATTAAAATGTTGAAATTGATAATTACCTCTCAAATAGATACATCCACCTATAATGAACTGGTCCACCAAGCCTTGCTTCGTATGCAAGGTGAACCAGAAGATGCTCCGTGGAATCAAAGAAACCAGGAAGAAGTATTCTCTCCAACTTACAGATAATGAAAGGAATATTCTGCTCCATCTTAATAAGATCATCTTTTCTCAATGTTGAAGAGCACATGTTTTTAAAAAATTGACTCACTTTAGTAAGTGGTTCCAAAACACACTTTGGCAATGAACTAAAAGCAATTGGAAGCAAACAGTCCATGAATACATGACAATCATGACTTTTCATCCCATACATCTTCCCGGTGTTCACATCTGCACATCTTGCAAGATTAGAAGAATAACCATCTGGCATCCTCAATCCTTTCAACCATCGACAAACATCTTTTGCTTCATCGGGTGTAAGACAATATTTGGCTTTGGGTTTTGACATCTTGCCATTAGCCATTGGCACCAAATTCAAATTGGAACGACTTTTGCTGCAGTAAAGAGTAGAATCCATCTAGCCTTATTATTGTCTTTGGTTCTATCTTTCACATTCATCACAGTGAACCATATGTTGTCAAAGAAATTTTTCTCAATGTGCATAACATCGAGATTGTGTCTCAATAGATTATCTTTCCAATATGGGAGATTCCAAAATATGCTTCTTTTTGTCCAGTTATGCAGCCGTCCATAACCATCCAATCGGGAGAGCACACCTACCTCCGTGGCTTGTGGCAAATTCATAACTCTACTCCAAATTTCACCCGATGTCAACAAAGGCGGTGGGACATCTGTTTCAACCACCCCTTTCTTGAATGCCTTTTTGTTCTTTCTAAGTACATGATCTGGCGGTAAGAATCTACGACGCGAGTCAAACCAAGAACTCTTTCCCCCGTATTTCAATGTAAACGCTTTTGTGTGTTCCATGCAGTGGGGGCATGCTAATTTACCGTGAGTCCCCCAACCTGACAACATACCATAAGCCGGGAAGTCATTAATTGTCCACATTAATGTCGCTCTCATCATAAAATTCTTCTTTCATGCTGCATCATATGGCCCAACACCCTGCCACAATCTCTTGAGATCATCAATTAGAGGTTCCAAAAAGATATCAATGTTAGCTTTTGGATTGGATGGACCAGGTATCAAGCAAGTCAAAAACATATACGGTTTAGTCATGCACATCTCAGGAAGAAGATTGTAAGGGGTAACAATGACTGGCCAACAGGAATAGGGCGACGCTAATGCTTGGATATATGGAGTAAATCCATCAGAACACAAACCAAGTCGAACATTTCGTGGGTCAGAGGCAAAATCTGAATACACTCGATCAAAATGTTTCCACGCCTCACCATCAGATGGGTGGCGTAAAACGTCTGAGGTATTCCTATTCTCATAATGCCACGTCATTTTTTGCAACCTTGGAACTATAGGCAGATAGAACATCGACTTTACAGGAATGAGTTTATAATTACGTTTTTCCCCTTTACGAACTTTATACCTCGGCTTTCCACAAAATCTACAAGCCTGCAGCACACCATCGATTTTACCAAATTTGTTGTCGTAAAACATGTGCCCATCCTCACAACAATCAATCTTCTTACATTCCAATCCCAGCTTCGAAAGTAACATCTTTTCTTCATAATAAATTTTTGGCAAACTATCCTTATTAGGTGTCTCGTCCAACATCATTTGAGTCACAAAATCTAAACCCAACTCAAAAATATTGCTCATGGACTTCAGAGATAAAAGATTCACACACATAGATAATTTTGACTCTGGCGAGCCTTCAAACAGTGGTGTGTTTGACTCTTTTAACAAACAATAAAAATTTGTGCTTCTTCATTTGGAAGTTCATCATGATCGTCATATTGACGCTCATCAAATGACACATTCACTCCGAGACCATCACAAATCATGCTTTCCATTGACTCAGATTGTTCATTAGATGGATGAAAACTAGAACTGCTTGAAGAATCCCTTAAGTCAAAATTTGGAAGTCGTTCTCCATGGTCCTCCCAAATCCAATAATTAGGCCTAAACGCGATACGATACAAGTGCACCCTAATTTCATCATCAGGTGTAATAGGTATATCGTTACATTTAAGGCCTGAACATCTAATCCCCCCTTCCTTTTTAGCCTTATCATGTCGCCACGCTACCCTAATAAACTCTTCAACCCCATTTACAAAAGTTTTCTTAAAAAACGCTCTTCTCGGATATAACCGATCATACACCCAACTATGATTCAAATGATTCCAATTCATCTACATGCATCTAAAAAAACGCGTTAGATTCCCACAACTAAACCCAAAATATAACCTATCAAGTTAATGGCATCGATATGATCTCGATGGAGATGATTTCGAGCCGAATATTAAGGACAGAACAAACAAAACCCTTTTCCATATAAGTAGTGAAGGAAGTTATTTCAAACTCCCAACCTTAAAATTGTTAGTATAGTCTCGCAATTATCTCAATGGAGATGATTTCGAGCAAAATATGAGGGTGAGGGACAGCACCTCACCCTTTTCCATCAAAGGCACACAATATTGTCATCTAACCTAGACTTCATCAAACATCAAAACAACAAAAATAAATTATAACAGGCCATATAGATAAACTATAACATGCTAAGAACCAAATCATTTTTCACCAAATTTATTCACATTTCCCACCTATGAAGATGCATATAGATAAACTCTATATAAAAGTAGCTGAAACATGGTATTACAAACATGATATTCAATCATCAAACAAATAGGCCAACAATCAAATAGCATATTTAAAGAAGGGAAAAGCACTATTGTGCTAAAAACCTTAAGGTATCTAAAGAGTGAGTGAGAGGAACTCACTTGTTGGGACTAATTTCTGAAAATTTCACAATATGTGTACCAGAACAAAACAAGCTCCTATGACCCCAATTCGAAATGCCAAGCTCCAGTACTCCTAACTTCAATGCTTGAGTGAATCCAGCAATCCATAAATCCAGCAAAAAGATTCTGGTTTCAACAAAAATAAATTACAACAAAAATAAAAAGGATAACCAAAACAAAATCATAGAAAACGAAAACAAAATCATAGAAACGAAAACGAAATCAACGAAAATGAAAACACGAAAACGAAAATAACGAAAACAAAAACAAAAACGAAATCAACAAAAACGAAAACGTTCCACACTTTGAGAGTGAAAGGTGAGAGAAGAGAGAATGGTGACGTTACTTGCTGCGACAGAGGGAAGGGGATGGGTGGTGGTGGTGATAACTGAGTCAGTGAGGTGAGAGTGAATGGTGAGAGTGAGTGAGGTGAGAGTGAATGGTCAGAGAAGAGTGTGTTATGAAGATAGGAAAAACTTAATTAAAATTAGCGAGGGATATTTAGTGATGAAATTTAAATTCACGCATTTGCAAACATTAGCGATGAAATCATAGCGACGAATTTTAATATTAGCGACAGATTTTGAATATTCACGCACTCTCAAGTAGTTGCGACAGAATTGTAGCTATGGATTGTACCGTTAGCGACGGATTTGGGAATCTTACGATTTCCAAGATCCGCCAACGGTCACCTCAGCATTAGCGACGGAATCAACCGTTAGCGACGGATTTGAGTTTTTTTTTTTAAAAAAAATGGTGCGTCTTGTAGTGACGGAATTGGCTGTCGCTAAATCCCTCGCTAAATTCAATTTAGCGACGGATTGGGGATCCCTCACTAAAATCCGTCGCTTATCCTGCATTTTTTTGTAGTGGACTGATTCAAGATAACCTAGTTGTTGCCCATGACGCCTTCCATTTTCTTAAGAAAAAGAATTCTAAAGGGGGCAAAGGGGTTGCTTTGAAGCTTGACATGAACAAAGCCTGTGATAGGGTAGAATGGAGCTTTCTCAAAGCTACATTGCTATCCCTAGGGTTTGATACTATATGGGTGGATAGAGTTATGACTTTGGTGAGCACCGTATCTTACAAATACCAGGTGAATGGGTTCCTCTCTCACAGTCTTTCTCCTAAAAGGGGGTTGAGGCAGGGGGATCCCCTATCCCCTTATCTCTTCGTATTATTTTTGATGTATTCTCAAGGATGCTTAAATATGCTATAGTGCAGAATACTATCAAAGGTCTTAATCTTGCCCCTGAGGCCCCTGCACTCACGCATCTATTTTTGGACAGACAGTTCTCCTTACTGATAGATGTGCTATTACTGCTATTTCTAATATTCCTATCTGGAATACCCAGGTGTCTATCTTGGTATTCCTGTAGAGTGGGGGGGGGGGGGGCTCCAAATTTAGAGCTTACAGCGGCTTAAAGAACGTGTTCTCAACAAAATGAATGGCTGGAAAGGGAATCTCCTTAATCCAGCAGGTAAGGAAGTATTAGTCAAGGCTGTTCTGCAAGCTATTCCCACCTATATTATGGCTAATCTTAAGCTCCCTAAGACCTTTTGTAATAATCTATCTGCAGAGGTTGCTTGGTTCTGGTGGAGCAAATCAAATCATGGCAGGGGTATCCATTGGAAGAGTAGATAGGTTCTATGTTCCCCTAAATCTGATGGGGGTCTTGGTTTTAAAGATTTTCAAGACATGAATACTGTAACACCCCTTTTTCTACCCATTAATTTATTTGCGTAAAATCAGAGTTTTCAATTTTTAAATACACCACAAGGGATGTCACACATACTTCGTTAAACATCACGCGCCAAATTACTCGCTTTTCGAAAACAGTCTTAGAATACTTACAAAACGTCATTTGTAAATTAAAATACAACCTCACAGCGGAAAATCCAACAAGTTTAATCATAATAGGCATTGCAACCAGGCAAGGCTTACAATACTAAAATCCAACAACAACAATATAACTTAAGTAACTTAAGCAACGTCATTCCCCCCTAGTGTTACATAATCAGAGCAGACGACCCGACTCAGCTAGTGAAGATACCTAAGCCTTCACTCGAGATCACCTGCACGTTACCGCAAAGGGGCAACATTCAAACAAAAGGGGTGAGTTCATCTAACAATATAATAAAGCTTATGATGAGCACTATGCTAGAGTTATGACACTATATCAACCACATCACGACACATCAAGTCAGTCATCAATATTAATCACCACAACAAATCATCGCAATGCGAGCTATATAAACCACTTCACAAACATCAATTCAATCCCTACAAAAGCTCATCACAATGTCATGTAAGTATATGAAGTGCAACCCACTCGCGGGCATATGCATGAGGTACCTTTCACAAACGTCGCTTAGCCTTTTGGGCCTCATCGTCACTTAGCCTTTTGGGCTTCAAACGTCACTGGGTTTATGCACATGGGATGCATGAGACACTATGACATGGACCACGCACAAACACACACAAACACGGTCAACTATGTGACCCGTCACTTACCAGTTTGCCTACTAAGAGGCACAGCACCTGTCAATTCATGATTACACATAACAACGTCACTTAGCCCTTTAGGCCTCATCGTCACTTATTTTAATTCATAATTACACATAACAACGTCACTTAGCCTTTGGGCCTCATCGTCGCTTATATTCATCGTCGCTTATTATTCATCGTCGCTATTAGCCGTTATGGCATCATCATCATTTAGAATCATCATCATCAATATAACATCCATCATCAATCACAAGCATAGCCACTAAGGGCATTACCGTCAAAATCATCAACTTATCAAGGTACTAGCCACTGAGGGCATCATCGTCAATCAAACATTGGCCACTAAGGGCACTATCATCTATAAACTAGCCACTAAGGGCATCATCGTCAATAAACTAGCCACCAGGGGCATCATCGTCATTTACACATCATTATCATAAAAGTTGGTCTCTAAGGGCAGAAACGTTATTTAGAACATCATTATTGACACCAAAAAAGTTTTAGACACCGACAACAGTTTTGCAACGCAACAACAACGACCATCGGGGCAGCCACTTGGGCGCCCAGAACCATCAGAAAATAATACGTTTTCGCTTTTAAAATAGGACACACAGATAGAAAACGAGATGGGCTTCACAACACTTTTTGAAACGTTTAAAACGGACACCCGAGTCAAAAGTTATAGCGAAAACAGTTTTTATTAAAATCGGGAACGTCCTGAAAATGGCGCCCAGCGCTCGCAACACGCAACACACACAACACACACACGCACGCACGGCGCCCTTGGCGCCCAGCGCCTGGCGCCTGGCGCCTGGCGCCCAACAAGCACAATTCAGCAACACAAACTTTGGCCCATGCGCTCAGCACAAGGGCGCCAATTCCTGCAATGGAAAATTCAACCAAAAACGCAACAACTTGGCACAGGGCGCCCAATCACGAGGACGCCTAATTCCGTGGCCAAAATTCCAGCAACAACAATGCTTGGCACAGAGCGCCCCACTCAAGGGCGCCTAATTCTGCACCTAGACAACAAAATCCAGCAACATCATAAACACAAAAGTGGCGCCCTATGCGCCTATGACACCAAAAACAACGAATTCGAGCAACACAAATTCCTCAAATCACATACAACATATTAAACACCAAATTCCATCATCAAGGCTCAACTCAACAATACGAACATCAAATTATCATAATCATCCCCAATCATCATAAATCACAATATCATCAACAATTACTCAAACACTTGGCACGCACAACATGATTTTTCAACAACAAGTCTTCATATGCCTAGGGTTCATCAATAATCACTAAGAATACATAAAAAGGCATACATAGAGCCTAGCCCCTACATAATCCCCATCATAAAAACCCTATTATAGAGAAGATGAGACCCACCCTTACCTTAGGTTATGACGAACACGCTATCCCTTTTCACGTAAGCTCCAAGGAACCACCGCAACACGACTCCTCTCCTTTTCTCCTTGGGATTTTGCACACCTCTCCTCTTTCTCTTCTCATGGGCGCGCCGTCCCTCTCGTCTCACTCTCTCTCAATTCGCTAATTTTCTTTCCCTTGCACAAATGAGCTAAAACCCTAAAATCTCAGCTTAAATATGCGTCTAGGTTGTTGGGCTTGGATTGCGGGCTTTCCCGCAGCTTAAGCCCAACTAATTCGCAGCACCACCTCCTAATACAATACCACTCCTTATTTTATTTAAAACACCTTATAACTACTTCAACAAATAATAATTAATAATTATATTATTACTCTACCACCAAAATCTCTTTTAATTAATTAAAATAATTTATTCTATTATTTTTGGGGTGTTACAAATACTGCTCTTCTAGCTAAGCAAGCCTGGCGCCTCATTCAGGAGCCTCACTCTTATTGGGCTGCAACTCTGAAAGGCATCTATTTCCCAAGGAAAACATTCTGGGATGCTATTAAGCAAATGGGGAGTTCTTGGGTGTGGCAAAGTCTATTACATGGCAGAGATTTTCTTAAAACTTCAGGCAGATGGTCAGTGGGCTCTGGGAATAGTATCCATATTACTCAAGATAGATGGCTAGCTAATGGGGACCTAGCTAGACTCAATGAAGGGTCTCAGGTTACAAAGGTGAATGAGATTATTAATGCTAGTCATTGTTGGAATTTGGAGGCAATGAGGACTCATCTTCACCCCACCACAGCTATTGCTTCCATCCAAACTCCAATTTCTTGGTCTAATCCTATGGATGAATTTTTCTGGCCATAAACTAAAGATGGGACTTATTCAGTTAACTCTGGTTACAGGAGAATATTAGATGTTAAGCTTAATCCTACAAGTCAGGCTTCCTCTTCTTCAGGGATCCCTAAAAACTGCTGGAACATTATTTGGGGAGCTACTACCCCTGAGAAGATTAAACATTTCTTATGGAAGGCTTGCCATAATGCTATTGCTTCTAGGGATAATCTTTTCAGAAGGAAATTTGCAAGAGATGGCTTTTGCCCCCATTTGCCAGGGTAATTAGGAGACTGTTGAGCATATCTTTTTACTCTGTCCATGGACTAAACCTATATGGTTTGGGGCTAATCTAAGTCCAATTCCTGATGAGCATAATATCACATCCTTTCCTAATTGGTTGAATGACACAGTAAACTACTGGAGGGACAATAATGTCACTGATGAGCTGTTATCTACTCAACTGTTCTATATGGTGTGGCATATTTGGAAGACAAGGAATGAGTTTGTTTTCAACAACCTAACTCCCAACCTTATGTTTGTGCTTATATTGGCTAAGACTCAAGCTATGGAGTTTGTTCAAGCTAAATTAAACAGAAGTACTACAGCTCCTCTTGGAGCTTCTAATTTGAGTTTCTCTGAATGGAGACCCCCAAGATCTGAAGTTACTAAAATACATACAGACGCAGCTTTTGACAAAGATACATGGAGGGGGGTGTGCAGGTGTAATATATAGAGATGATAGGGGAAGAGTACTTATTGCGATAGCCATCAGAATTTTCGCCCCCAATGCTCTTGTGGCAGAAGCTTTGGCTATGCGAGAAGCTCTTCAGTTGGGAAGATCTATGAACCTCCTTCGTGTTGTCTTTGAATCGGATAACTCCACGCTCATTGATGCTTGCAGAGGAACCGGAGAAGTTAGAGAGATAAACAATGTGATTTATGACATTAATTTCATGAAACAAAGCTTTATTCAATGTGGCTTCACCTGGACTAGAAGATCGGGGAATAAGGTTGCTCATCAAATCGCAACGCTAGGTAGTCACCATGGTCTCCATGGTAACTGGGTTCTTCACCCTCCAGGATCTATTCGCAATCTTCTTCAAGATGATGCGCGCCTATCCTCAATCTGATATTGGTGGTTTCGACGGTGATCTAGTGAAGCTCGTCCTTCTTGATCCTCGAGTGGTTAACTATGAAGTTTGCATCTTCAGCTTGCCAAAACAGAACTCTGGCTTGATCTCCGTTTTGTGTGTTTGTAGATCTTCTTTGAGTGTTTGGCTTTAAGTTCGGCTAGGGTTTGGCCTTTCCTGTACTTTCCCTTTAGCCTTCGCGTGAGTTTGAAGTGGATGTACCTTGAGTTGTACTTTCTCGTTAGTTATCTGTGTTGTTGGACCCGGGTCTTGTGGGGCCTTGTTGTTGGGCCATGCCTATTTCCATGTATTGGTTTGGGCCTCTGCCCTCTATTAATGAAATCAATACATTTTGACAAAAAAAAACGTTTGAGAGGGAGAAACCCCTAGAGGGAGAGGGAGAGGGAGAGAGTTGTTCAAGAGGGAGAAGAGAGATGAAGCTAGGAGATTATCAACATATCACTCATTCTTTGCAAAACCATGGAAAGTTTCACCACATTGTTGAAATCCATTCAAAGGCATTCACCCCCTAATTCATTTCTTCTCTAGCCTCGAGTTCTTCTTGCAATAGAGAGGCAAAATCAGATTTTTTTTCCAACTCCTCCCTCATCTTTCAAGCTACGAATTGTATGTGGGAGAGGTCTGTTCATCCAAGCTGAAGTCATCATCATGTAGGTTTGGTTCGTGATGTTGGGCATTTTGGGGGTTCCGATTGGGTTAGAAGCTTCAAAGAAGCATCATTGCAGTAGCTACTCTGATTTTGGCGTGATTGAAATGAAGTCTATTCTCTTAGACCTTCCTTTTGTAGCTATTTGAGAAAGACATCTCAAAGGTGAGTTTTCCTCCTTCCTTTTAGTTTCTAAGTTTTTAGGGTTTGAAGCTTTACAAGATTTCAGCCCCTTTGGTTATTAATTTCTGTTTGATTGTTTGTTGGTGTTGCACCCCACCCATTTGTAAAAATGGGTGTTTGAGCATTTAACTCAAAAAGGGTAAAATTTGATTTACATAAATGTACAATGTTTTGGATGTGCCTTGAGTATGATATCTTTCAGAATTTGTTTGATTCTGATATTGATAACCATTTTGTTTGTATTGTTTATTGAATTTGGAGAGATAGAGGACCAAAGGAATGCACAAAATAGCTTAAAATTCGTTTTCTGAATCTGTATGGGAAGCACGACATGTGCGCCTGTGTAATTCATTAAACGAATTCTTCCATTTTTTCATTTCTTTGATGCCGCATCTATCCCAATTCCATACTTAATCCAAATGCAAATGTTTACAACTTGATTAGTCAGTGATATGTTATGGTTAAGATGTATATTTGATTGCTTTTAGGGTGCTTCGACGAGAACATATGAGTGAAGAACTATTTAGTATATATATAAGTACATTTATAAATGAACTAATGAAGGGATGATGTACCTGGGTTCGGTGTCATGAACCAATCTCGAGGCCTAAGAGGTTTAGTTTACAGATATTATATTGAAGGCGGGTTCCCTACAGTGTACGTAATAGCTTTTATATTATGTAAGTCTATTGCTTCGGGGGGATGCATCATAGGTAAATAATAAAAGATATGCGGAGTATATATATAGTGAGGTACCGCTGAGGAACGCACTAAGATTTTCTCTTTATTTATGCGGTGTCTTACAGATAAACATGTGAATTATGGCAATGGCAAAAGCAAAAGCAAAAGGATGATGCTCATAGAGTTTTGCTATGTTGATTTCCTTCGGGAACCTTGATAATGTATTGTGATGTTCTTTATTTAAGTGATGTAATAGGAACCATATAAGGGTCCAAAGTTTTGATGATATTCCTTATAAGTTTTAGGCAATGCACGTTTGTATTTTTGGATTAAGATTATGTACTTAACTCTTTTAGATTAATCCTTTTATTCTGGTTCTGGTTATAAGAATACTCCTAATTGTTAGTGGGTTAAGCTCTTTTGAATTTCTATATTCAAAACTTAATCCAAAGTTACGACTTTACAAAAATGTAATATGCTAGACTTTTTAGACGTCAAAAAATTTAGGATATTACAATGAAATAACAAACAAAAAACTACAATAAGCAAGTCTTTATGTGTGATCAATTTGAGATTTATTAGTTTTTATGAATCAATAAAAGTTTGACCTTTCTTCTGAAACGAATAAATTACATGGAGCAAGTCTTTACTTGCGACCAATTGAGTTTTTTTTTTGATATGCATTGTTAGTGGGGAAGGGGGAATGTTAGTTTTCCGGGTTTAAACCCGGGACCTCCTTCTTTCACTCATTTGGTGCACGCCTTCGGTATCCCTTAGCTCACAAACTGAGCTATCTACTTGGATGAATCAATAAATTGACAAAGGTTGGACCTTTCTTCTAAAACGATTAAATCACAAAGAGCAGCCCTTTAAGTGTGAGTAATCGAGCTTTATTAGTTTCTTCTGAATCGACAAAGGTTCTACCTTTTATATAGATGAAATTTAGTGAGGGTTAACTTGAGATCAACTGAACTCTGGTTAGTTCATTAGACTACAAAAGTCCGACATTTCTTCTAGATAAATTGAGATACAATGACAATTAATTTGAGGTCTATTGAGCTCTGGCTAGTTCATTGGACTACAAAGGTTCGACCTTTGTAGTTAATTCAATCTAGATGAAAAGTCGAACTTAGGGGGCAGTTTGATGGTCAAAATATTATAGAGACTATCATAGAGAGATGATAAACACTATCATATTATGTGTTTGATTTGCAGCAGCTCATAAGAAATAAGATAATATATATTTGTAACACCCCAAATTTCAGAGTGCTACTAAATGAACTCAACTCCTAATATGAAATAATTTAGGAAAAATATTAATCAAGCTTTTTTAAAACAAGCGTATGTTTCTTTTTTCTTTTAAAACTCTTTTCAAAGAAATCAGAGTATTGCAGCATTTTCTAAACATGGTGTCTCTCTTAATATGATACAAGAATAAGAACTAAAATGTGACATGTGTAGGTTTACTTCCCTGCACCAATATGATACCTATTTTCAAAAAAATGTACAATGCAAGGACAAAATTTGTTCGAGATAAAAACACAACCAATTTGGGACTAACTGCTATCTCTATTGATACATGTGCGACAATGCCCCTACATAGAACTGCTCAAGAACCATACACTTGAGAAATTTTCCAAAAACGACGACAAAAGAAGACACCTACGCTGATCAAGCATTCTATACTCAACTTCCAGTTTGGGACCTTGATGAGTCCATCAGAACTCCACTATGGTAGGACACCGACCTCTGCAACTTTGTGTAACATCCCCAATTTAGCTAATTTCATTTATTGAAATTAGCAAGAGGTCATAATTAATTAATTAGCTAATTTGAATAATTAGACATAATCGATTATATCTCATGGTTAATTTAATTACCAATGATGTATGTATGTGTGCCTTGATGATAAATTGATGGTTGATTAAGTAAGTCACATAGGGTGGTGTTTTAGAAACAATAGGGTGCTAATAGAGTGCAAGGGGTAAAACGGTCATTTCACGCTATTTTAAAACACCCTCCAGCTGAGTCACTTAAGCCTACACTTACTCACAAGCAACACAACATTTTCACATTTCCAGTTTTGCAAAATTTCAGAAACAGAAAGCTTGAGAGGGGGAGAGACTCGCGAAAGAGAGAAAGGGAAGGAGAGGAGAGAGCCCATCCAAACCTTGATGCATGTTTGATCTTTGACAACCATTCTTCACCATTTTCCTTCCTCTCCCCACTGATACCATTTTCGAAACCAACACCCCTCTCCATCACAAATCACCATTGTCACACCTACAAGCTTGAAAACTGAAACATGGAGTTTTAAGAGTGTAGGAAAGCTTGCATGTGCCATTAAAGCTTGATATTCAGTAGCTAGAACACTTCAACCAGCCCACATTGTAGTTTCAGGCATTGTAGTGAAGGTCAAAACCTGTTCGTGGTAGTTGGGGCTGTTAGGGTTCGAGTTGAAGCGAGAGGTTCGAGTAGGGATTGTTCGTGCGGTTTCGTGATTTGCTAAGTTTCATAGTTCTCGGATAACTGTGATTTTCATCATATTCGGTGAGTTCTATACTCGCTTAGGGATTTTGTTTTCAAAACATTGGTTGCATGTTCTGTTTTTATATTCAGTTCGTGCACCTTCAAGTCAAAACCATTTTTACCAAAATTACGTTTTGAACAATGATTTATATGGTTGATTTATTATGTGAATATGTGATTGTTTGGACTGGATGTTGTGCTATTATTGAAGTTTGATGAGTTAGGTATCGATCGGAATGAAGTTTGGACACGAAAAGGAATCGAAAACTGCACGAAATGGTATTTTTGCAAGTCTGTGTAACAGGCACGGACCGTGCGCTGCCTTCTGTTACACTACTTGCAGAGCTTCATTTTGCGCACCGACCGTGCGCCATTCAGCACGGGTCGTGCGTCCCTCTCTGTCAAAATTTTTAGAATGTGTCCAACGCCTTCCTAATTGATCCCAAACCCATCCTAATCCCTTCCCCAATGTTATCTAATGAGAAAATAACCGCAGTTCATATGAATTGCTTATGTTTGGATTGAATTGGGGAGAATTCCCTAAGTTATAAGTGTAACGCCCAAATATTTAATTAAATTATTTAATTAAATATTTAGGTATCCATTTATTTATTTATTTCAGTTGGTGTAATTATATTAGCGTTTGATTAAGAGGTGTATAATTGGATATTAGGGGATGGTGTTAGTGATCGGGCTTAACCTGGAGGAAAGCCTGTGATCCATATCCATGAGTTAGGCGCCTAGTCACATGAAGGTTGGGGTTTAGCTTGTCATTAGCGAAAAACCCTAAGAAAAAAAAAGAAAGAAAAGTTGCGAAAAGAAGAGAGGAGAGGAGAAGAGGAATTCGGCGCATCCAAGAGAGAAGGAGAGGAGGAGTTCGCAAGTTCAAGGAGAAGAGAGAAGCGGTGTTGCTGAGGTTATTGTTGGTGACTTAATCAAGAGGATTAGTGCTCTCCTACTATAAGGTAAGGGTGGGGTTCTTCCTTATAATAGGGTTATAGGATGGGGATATGTGGGAATAGGTCCTATGATGCCTCTTGTTTGATTTTGATATGTAGTTTGATGGTAGTTGAATCATAACTATGTTGATTGAAAATATTTCCTTGTTGGTGATTGTTGCAACTCTAAAGATTTGGTGTTCATTGTTGTTATCACGAATTGCATGCTAGGTGTTCGATTAAATTGTTGTTTGATGTTGTGATTGACAATTCATGATAATGGACATTGGTGGTTAAGAATTGATGAGCTAAATTGATGATATGATTTGCATATGTGGTGTTTTGGTGAATTTGGTGTGATGCTGTTTTTGGGGCCCTGGTGCTAGGCGCCATTTCTGGGTGGGTGTGTTGCTGTTTCTGGCACCCTGGGTGTGGGCGCCGTGTGTCGTGTGTCTGTGTCTTGGCACAGGGGCGCCAAGGGCGCCATATCCTGTGCCATGTTGCGTTTTTGTGCTGCCTGGGCGTCAAGGGCACCCGTTTTCTGTTGTTGGCCAGTTTCTGCGTGTTGCCCCTAGGCGCCCTGCTCCTGGGCGCCGAATCCTGCTGTGTTGCCTATGTTGTTGCTGATTTTGTTTTCGAAATATCTTTTGACTCGGGAGTCCGATTGAGACGATTCAAAATGTTTTGGAAAGCTTATTCAGAGGCCTAGCTGAATATTCTAATTTGAGGCAAAGTGATCTATTTTTCTGGAAATTGTTAACCATTAAATGTTGCTGTTTTGGAACAAAAAAATGTGTCGCGTCTCAAATATTTTGGAAAATTGTCGTTGTCTCCTGTAACACCCAAAATGATTTAATTAATTAATTGATTAAATTATTTAAGTGTTGCAATATTGTTGTTATTATTAGTATAATTATTTTAAATATTGATACATTAATTTATTTATAATTGAAGGGAGTGGTATAAATAATTTCGAAATGGCAAATTTGGCCCAAGAAGAAGCCCAAGCCCGTCAGCTGAGACATTAGGCGCTGGGGTTAGGGGTTTTGCGCCTGCAGCTTGTGAGAAAGAAAGAAAAACGTAAAAGAAAGAAAAGAAAGAAGAAGAAAGTCGCGAGTGAGAAGGGAGAGAGGAGAAGGGCGAATCGCACAAGGGGGAGAGGAAAAGAAGAGCTGTTGCTGTGGTTTTGTTGGTGACTCCGTAGGAAGGACCTCGTCTTCGGTGTAATCAAGGTAAGGGTGGGTCTTACCTTATAATAGGGATTATAATGGGGTGTATGTGGGTTGTAGGAATTATATTGATCGCATTGTGTTTTCATTGTTGTTTTGATGTATGATTGAAACTCGTGTTTGATGATTGATAATGTGTGAGCTATGAGATGTGTGTAAGAATTGTAGTGCACCCCAAATGTTTGATGAAACTCGTGTTTGATGATGTTTGATGATAATTGAAGTTGTTGTTGATGATTGAGCATATGAAATTTGGCGAAAATTGAGTTTGAAGGACCCTAGGAGCCATAGGCGCCATTGTTGTTGCCATTGTTGTTGCCATTGTTGTTGCCATTGTCTCACATTGTTGCTGCTGTCTGGGCATTTCTGCCAATTTGCGCCTCACTCGCGCCTAAGTCGCGCGCCACGCGCGAATATCACTGGGCATTTCTGCCAATTTGCGCCTCACTCGCGCCTAAGTCGCGCGCCACGAGCGAATGTCACTGGGCATTTCTGCCAATTTGCGCCTCACTCGCGCCTAAGTCGCGTGCCACGCGCGAATCTGCTGTTCCTTGCCGTTTTCAGCACGTGTCTCAGTTTTGTCCCGAATTTGTTTTTGACATATCTTTTGACTCGGATGTACGTTTTAAGTGCTTCAAAGTGCGTTTCGAAGCTCGTTCAGTCCTCTATCTGTGTCTGCTACTGTAATGTGAAAAATAATTAATTTGGCTGAAAGTATTTTGGACACTTGTATTGTGCTGGTAGTGTGGTAAATTGATGGTGAGTCTACGGACCAAAAATGTTGGTGATGATTTTAGGCTGCGGTCTTGACGTTGTGAATTATAATAATGATGTGTGTGACTTGTGGTCGTGAAAAATTATGTTGCTGATTTGTTCATGGAGTCACATGCATACATTAGGCTGCGGTCTTGACGATGCATTTTTAGGCTGCGGTCTTGACGTTATTTTTCGGCTGCGGTCGCGACGTGCCCAATTGGCTAATGAGAAGTGATAATGGTACCACATGCATTCTGCACTGCTTACACCCATGCTCATCATTGATAACTACTTTGTTTGGTGTACAATATGACTGTGTGACAATTATATATTGCGGATGTTGATGTTTATTTATCAGTTGGAAATGTTGCTGTATATGTATAAAATATAAATGTGTTGCTGTGATTGGTGTAGTCCTTATACTCTAGCATACCGCTTATTATAAGCCTTATTATGCGGTTTACACTCACCCCTTCGTTGTTTATTACTACAGGTAACCATGAGTGAAGCTGTTATTCTTCATTCCTGCGTCAGTCTAGTGCTCTGATACGTAACACTCAGGGGATGGGCGCTAGTTTTCCTTTGTTTATTTATTTGCGATGTTAAACATTTTTATTGAGATTTTTATGCTGAGGCTGCGTTATGTGTGCTGAGTTTTGTTTTTTTTATTCCGCTGCGAGACGTTGTAAATTCTGTCATGTGGGCTGAATGATGTGTTTTTGGGAAACCCATTCCATTGTTACGTGTTACGTATTTTCTTTGATTTACAAAAGGAATTTTATTATGTTGTTGATGTTTGTTCGAAGAAATGTAGCATCCCGTTTGGATTAGTTGAAAAATAAATTTTTGAACTCTGATAATTTTTATTTAAATACCGGGTAGATAATGGGGTGTTACATCTCCGGTATTGGGAAAAATCATCGCGTCTCAAATATTTTGGAAAATTGTTGTCATCTCGGTGTCTTGGTGTTGTTTGAGCTAGGTGTGAAGGCTCAAGTATTGGTGTTTCCGTTGTTTCGGGTAGTTTGGTGTTTCGGTGTCGTTGGGCTAGGTGTGAAAGCCCAATTTTGGTGATATTCGGTGATTGATTTTGGTGTGTCACCTTGTGACTAATTTTGATGATTGTCTGTGTGCATTCATGGTGTCGCATACAGCATACGCATTTATTTTGGTGAAGGCCTTTGGTCTTGGAGCTGGGTGTGAAAGCTCAATTTTTCTAAAACTAGTGAGCCGGGTGTGAAAGCTCAATTTTTGTGGAATGGTGAGCCGGGTGTGAAAGCTCTCAATTTTGGTGACGCCTCTATTTACAGGAAACAATTTTGGTGATTTGGTACCACATGCATATGCCCGTTGGTGTGGGTTGCATTCATGCATTATCATGACATTGGTGACTGATTGTGGTGTTTACAATTTGACGTGTGTTTATAATTGGATGTGTGTAGTGGAGTGGTAGATATAGTTGTCATATTCTAGCATATTTCCTATCATTTACGCTATTATATTGAAGATATCTCACCCCTTCTGTTTGAATGTTACCCCTATGCGGTAACGTGCATGTGATTGCGAGTGAAGGCTTAGCTACCTTCGCTAGTCTGAGTCGGTGTCCTTTGCTTTGATATGTAACACTCAGGGGGGGAAAACGAACCTAGACTTTGGATGTTGCATTTTATTTATTTGGAGTCCATTCAGGACGTTTTGATTTTATGTTTTGGGACTTATATCTATTCCGCTGCGTGGTGATGTACTTTTGGCGATGTGGTTAACTGAACTGGTGTTATGGGCTTCGTCCCTTTTTGACAAAGTATTATGTATCGTATGTGACGTTTTGAATTACCGATGAATGTGTGACATCTCTTTTCGAAGTATAGAACAATAAATTTTTTTATAACTCTGATTTTATTAAATAATTACCGGGTAGAAAAGGGGTGTTACAACAAGTAATGTGATATGAATTGGTTAACTCAAAGCAAACAAGTGTCGTTTTCCTTTACATATTGGTTAAAACATTGTTTTAGTGATGATGAGAGAGGAAAACACTAAAGCATGATAATGAGATGGACTATAAGTTCATCAAAGCTAAGTTTGAGGTTAATTGCTAATGAAGACATGTAAAGAAATAGAACATTATGTTCATACAAGTCAAGTTATTTCCTTAAAGAAAAGAAAGATGGCATACATATAATTATATATGTATATCAAGGGTGACGACCCCAGTTATTAGCATACTAGGGCAAGGGAAGTCATGAGCCCCGAACCCTAGGCCCCTTCCATGTAGCCGGTCAGCGGGATTGGGTGCACCGAGAATCATGAAACTAGAAAGTGGTTCGAGGTGATGTGCTAAGAAAAGAGCAAGACATGATACGTAGTCGCTTATTAGGGCTACAAGTTAAAAAGAAAGTGTTTCACGTAGTCGCTTATTAGGGCTACGAGTTAAAAGAATATATGTTCACGTAGTCTCTTATTAGGGCTACGAGTTCAAGAGACAAGCATAATGAACCGCTAGTGTTAGTAAGGGGTCTCGATAGGACTCACTGAGATAATGTTTATCTCACCCTTTATAATTGGGGTTTTTACAGAGAAACTGGGAAAGGCAAAGGCGATGAAGCACGGTTAGGCGGTGTGTCTTATGGAGTTATTGAAGATGCAGTTTTATGATTATGCCATTTTCCCTTTGTTGTCTTTGTATTATCGATTGTATAACTATTACTAGCTAACAGTTGTAAAGCGTTTCCGCTACTTATGTTTTGGGATATTGAACACCAGCTTGTAAAAGTTTATAAGTCATGAGACTTAAGTACTTTATGTTAAGTTAATGGATAAAGTGACTGCTTGGATTTTTATTCAAGAAAAGTTTTTAGTTGTGTTCAATATTCTAAACAGGAAGTTAACTCTGATGTATGACAGGCTGTGCATCTTAGTGTTTCTCGGTGTTAGAAATACCGGGGTGTTACACTTTGTCTCTGAAAAACTGAACTATAGTCCTCCAATAACTGGGTTGACATCCATTACATTGGAGAACCACAGGCAATGGTCATATTCTAGAATCACACACACACACACACACACACACACACACACACACACACACACACACACACATATATATATATATATATATAGATATAAACTGACTCACACATAAGTAATTAACTCACTTATACAGAATACTAACAAGTTTCAGACGACATTCTAACAGCTCATCACCAACAACACATCACACCAATCCATATATCCTAATGCAATGCCTATATGTCAATGCATATGACCCTGGGGTATACTACAACAAAAAGTGTTGTGCTTCTCTCTATGATATTGCACAACGGATCTACGATCCAAATATGGGTGCGCTTCTCCCTATGATACTTCTCTCATCGATACTGCACTACACCCCATGATAAAAACTCAGGCGTGTTTCTCTCATCGATACTGCACCATGTGGTCACTTCTCTCATCGATACTGCGCCACATCCGGTATGGTACTTCTCTCATCGATACCGTACTATACCAACCTTGTAAGACAGGTATTCGGATCTACGATCCAAATATGGGTGTGCTTTTCCCTATGATACCGCACTTGTGTAGTACTTCTCTCATCGATACTGCACTACATCCCATGATAAAACTCAGGTGTGCTTCTCCCATCGATACTGCACCATGTGGTCACTTCTCTCTTCGATACTGCGCCACATCTGGTATGGTACTTCTTTCATCGATACTGTACTATACCAACCTTTTCTTACGATTCAATATCGTACAACTCCGTAAGTATCTCTTGTCCCACGCTAATCATTCCAATAGCTTCCTCAAGTCACCACCAACAAATTTCCTCTTAAAGTCTCCCTCGAAATCTCACTCTAACCTCCCTAACTTTTCATTTTTTCTCACTTCTCAAAACAATTCTCCATTAGTTCAAAAGTCATAATTTTCATAATATTAACCCATCTTGATTTCAACCTCTCAAAAGGATTCCTATTGTTTCTCAAAGATTTTCCATTTGTTTCGCATTTCTTAAGTCACTTTCTAACTACTTCTCAAAAATCTGAGACAAGTGCTACACTCACTTTTATAAGGTCTCCTTTAAGTTTCTTTTTCCGAAAATGATTTACATAGTCGCAGTAGCGGTCATACCTACATATGCCTCATCTAACCCTCCTTTCAAAGTCACTCCCCATCCACCGGACATCTCAATCACAGATCATCAACATCATATGTTCAATTCACAACATAGAACAACAACATATATATATAAACTCACAAAAGCCACAACACACACGTCCTCATAGGGACCAACCAACACCAAATCACCAAAGGTCATAAACAAACAACACACAATTACCAACCATAAGCACAACCACAAACATATAATAGTAGCTAGAAAGAAGCCCTTACCTTAGGCTCTTTCCTTCCCAGCGTAGATTTCATCTGGTCGTAACCACGGCCCCTACAACTTGTGTAATATCCCCGATTTTCGCTATTTAAATTATTTGGCGTGAAATGATTTTTATTGATTTAAATGAGTTACTTGAAAATAATTTGTTTGGATTGTCAATTAATTTAATTGTGTGACAAATTAAGTTGATTGCACCATATTTAGTTAGATAGAGCTGGTGGGAGTTATTAGGAATGAAATATGTAAGTGAGGGGCAATGTGGTCTTTTACTTTACTCATTTATAAACCCATCCAGCTGAAACAAAAACACAACAACACTTCATTCCTTAAAAATTCTGAAAACAGCAAGATTGAGAGGGAGAGGAGAGGAGAGCGCGAGGGAGAAGAAGAGGAGAGGAGAGTTCCTCAGAATTCCTTGCATGTACAATCCGATCTCACCATTAGTTTCAGTATTCTATCCTCTCTCCATTGATATAATTTTCGAAACCATCCTCCTCCTCCTCCATAAATCACCATTGAAGGCCTATTCAAGCTCCACCAAGCCAAACACAAAATCTGACCCTTGCATGTTATGTTGGAGAGTTGTAGAACCAGTCCATGTACCTTAAACGCAATTTGGAGCAACCTAGAGAGTAGTTTAGTGGCTGGGTTTTCAGTTGGAAGTTAATTGGAACGGTTTGGGAGAATTTGGAGTCACCGTGTGATCGTGAAGTCTCGGTGTGGGTTGTGTCATCATCAAAAGGTGAGTTCTATAACTCACTAGGGAAACCATGAAATTATGTATGCATGTGTGTCCTAGTTCAGGTCTCGCGTTTTATAAATCCGAGTCGATAATGCTTACGAAAATCTCGCGTATGAGTCGTCGAGTCATTAGATCATTGGGAGTAAAATTATTGGATTGCATGAGAACGATTGAGTATGACTGATTGTACTGAATGTACTGTGTGCTATGTCTGTATTGATGTGTAATTGAGTTAGAATGTGAATCGGAATGGACAGGGGAACGATCGGAATAGAAAAGAAAACGTGAAAAACTGTTTTTCTGAAGTACTGTTTGTCACGCACGGATCGTGTGTATGGGCGCACGGGTCGTGCGTGAGATTCTGGAACCACTGGTGCTGTTTTTGAAAACGCGCATGGGTCGTGTACCAAGGCGCACGGACCGTGCGTATCTCTCAGATGCGATATTTTGAAATACGTCCTAAGTCGTTCCGATTGGTCCTAAGTCCCTTCCAATCCACTCCCCCAGGTTCCCTTAGGATGGGAACACCGTAATTCTACATGTTTGGCTTTGACTGAAGCGGTAGTATTGATCGGGAAGTAATTCGGGATCGGAAAGGAATGACACGATAAATGATGGACACGCACGGATCGTGTGTATGGGCGCACGGGTCGTGCATGGTCTTCGGGTTGCCTATTTTAAAAAGTGTTTTAAATCATTCCGAACGATTCCAATTGCTTTCTAATCCTTCCTTCCACCTTCCCCAATGTTACTATGATTGAATTGCCCTGAATTGAGTGGTAATTGATTGTGATTGAATCCAAATTATGTTAGTACCATACAATTGGTGATGTTTGGATTTTGTTCAGGTTAAGTGAATGCTCATGTGATTGACCATTGATTTCATGTTATGACTTTGTGATTGATGTATTGTGCTGGACTGACCGATTTAGTATGATTGATAAGATAAGTTAGCAAACCTTAGTAATCCATGAGAGATCACTTAATAATTAGACTTAGTTAGCAATTAGATCACCTTAGTAATAAGTTTATGTTCAGTTCAGTTCATTGTTCAGTTAAGTTATTGTTATGTTTAAGTTCATTGTTGAGTTCAGTTCAGGTATATCATCATATATACCTTTTAGTCGGGGTGACGACCCTATTCAGTTTAGTGTGCTAGGGGAGAGGCAGTCATGAGCCTTATGAACCTAGGCCCCGTTAGGGACCCAGCCGATTAGTGGGGACGGGTTCACCGGAAGCTTATTATGCCAAGTGACCGGTGACACACTATAACTTTAGTTAGTGTTGTTTCTTGTAACCGGCTTGAGGGTTATGAGGACAGTGTTTAGTTTAGTTATGAGTTGCGTCTTGTAACCGGCTTGAGGGTTATAAGGACAACTTCAGTTAGTTAGCCACATAGTCAATTTTGAGGACTATGAGTTAGAATCAGAATAATGAATCAAGCATAATTGAACCGAGAGGTTTTAGTAAGGGGTCGCGATAGAACTCACTGAGACAAGTTGTCTCACCCAATCCATTGTTGTTGTTTTTCAGTTAAGCAGGGAAAGATGAAGACCGTGAGGCACAGCTATGAAGATGCTTGAGGAGCAGCCGCTATCTTTATTTCTTTATGTCTTGTATTTCAGTTTCCCTTGTAGCTCTGTATTTTGTATTCAGTTTCTTAGATGTACGATGGTACGACTTATGTTTTTAAGTTGTAAATCGCTTCCCCATACTTTCTATTTTGGTGCTGAACACTAGTTGAGCGATGTAAGAACGCTTTATGTATTTTTCATGTTAAGTTATGTAACGCGCTTGATGGTTTTTAGCATCGAGTATTAGTATGTGTTCAGTATTTAAAACAGGAAGTTCTCTGATGTATGCCAGTAGTGCATTTCGGTAACTTCTACAAGTTAGAAATTATCGGGGTGTTACAATTGGTATCAGAGCAGTTCGACCTAGTCGGGCTTAGAATTCCAGAGTCTCTTACGTCCTCTAAGTGTGATTCCTCTTAGTATGCTATTAGACGTTTAGCCTGATCAACTAAACACTTTGTGCATATTTCGCAGAATCATGGCTGGTGGAAGTAGGAGAAGCGTCCCCGTTGATGCTCATACCGAATGGATGCAGAATGTCATCGAGACGCAACAAAAGATGATGAATGACATGATGCAAATGCAGCAGCAGCAGATGGCTCAAATGGCCCAGATGCATCAAGAGAGGATGGATCAACAACAACCGAATGTTCAACAACCTCCTCTGGAAGATCCGAATAGGGCTTACTTTCGTTTCCAGAAGATGAATCCGCAAAGTTTCAAAGGAGGATCTGAGGTAATGGTGGCACATTTCTGGTTGGATTCAATGGAGAAGATTTTTAGGACTCTTCAATGCAGTGAAGAAGAAAAGGTTCTTTTTGCTGCCCATATGCTCGAGGAAGATGCTCAAACCTGGTGGACCAATGCTCATGATTTGATGGTGAACCAGGGAACTCCTGTTACCTGGGTTAACTTCAAGGAGATGTTTATTGGTCACTTCTTCCCTCCGGTGATGAAGTTAAGTAAACAAGCCGAGTTTATCAACCTGAGACAAGGAGAGATGTCGGTGGGTGAGTTCACCGCCAAGTTCGAAAGGTTGTCGCAGTTCTATCAGTTGGCAAAGCATGCTCCGAATGATGAGTGGAAGATGCAGATGTACAGGGCAAGTCTTCGTGCTGATGTGGCCCAAGGTCTTAGCTCTTATGCTATGACCAGTTATGCTGGATTGGTGCAGCAAGCTTATGTTGCAGAGGCAGATCTCAACAAGATGTATGAAGAAAGGAAAGCATATCGGAAGGAAAAGAAAAAGGCATCAGAATTGCCAACCCCAAGTGAGGAGCCAAAGGGTAACTCCAACAAAGGAAAGCAGGCTACAGGGTCCGAACTACTAAGGTCCGGTAAGTGTCCGAAATGCGGGAGGCCTCACACTGGAGAGTGTCGTCTGGGATCCACTGTGTGTTACTACTGCAAGGAAGAAAGGCATTATGCTAACGAGTGTCCGACAAAGAAGAGGAATCGAGAGGAGAAATCTACTCCCGCCCGTGGAAGATTCTATGTGTTGGACGCTCAGAAGGGCAAAGCTGATGACAGTTCGGCGAAAGGTATTTCTTAGTCCAATTTTGAGGACAAAATTTTTAAAAGTTGGGGTGATTGTAATATCCCCGATTTTCGCTATTTAAATTATTTGGCGTGAAATGATTTTTATTGATTTAAATGAGTTGCTTGAAAATAATACGTTTGGATTGTCAATTAATTTAATTGTGTGACAAATTAAGTTGATTGCACCATATTTAGTTAGATAGAGCTGGTGGGAGTTATTAGGAATGAAATATGTAAGTGAGGGGCAATGTGGTCTTTTACTTTACTCATTTATAAACCCATCCAGCTGAAACAAAAACACAACAACACTTCATTCCTTAAAAATTCTGAAAACAACAAGATTGAGAGGGAGAGGAGAGGAGAGCGCGAGGGAGAAGAAGAGGAGAGGAGAGTTCCTCAGAATTCCTTGCATGTACAATCCGATTTCACCATTAGTTTCAGTATTCTATCCTCTCTCCATTGATATAATTTTCGAAACCATCCTCCTCCTCCTCCATAAATCACCATTGAAGGCCTATTCAAGCTCCACCAAGCCAAACACAAAATCTGACCCTTGCATGTTATGTTGGAGAGTTGTAGAACCAGTCCATGTACCTGAAACGCAATTTGGAGCAACCTAGAGAGTAGTTTAGTGGCTGGGTTTTCAGTTGGAAGTTAATTGGAACGGTTTGGGAGAATTTGGAGTCACCGTGTGATCGTGAAGTCTCGGTGTGGGTTGTGTCATCATCAAAAGGTGAGTTCTATAACTCACTAGGGAAACCATGAAATTGTGTATGCATGTGTGTCCTAGTTCAGGTCTCGCGTTTTATAAATCCGAGTCGATAATGCTTACGAAAATCTCGCGTATGAGTCGTCGAGTCATTAGATCATTGGGAGTAAAATTATTGGATTGCATGAGAACGATTGAGTATGATTGATTGTACTGAATGTACTGTGTGCTATGTCTGTATTGATGTGTAATTGAGTTAGAATGTGAATCGGAATGGACAGGGGAACGATCGGAATAGAAAAGAAAACGTGAAAAACTATTTTTCTGAAGTACTGTTTGTCACGCACGGATCGTGTGTATGGGCGCACGGGTCGTGCGTGAGATTCTGGAACCACTGGTGCTGTTTTTGAAAACGCGCACGGGTCGTGTGCCAAGGCGCAGGGACCGTGCGTATCTCTCTGATGCGATATTTTGAAATACGTCCTAAGTCGTTCCGATTGGTCCTAAGTCCCTTCCAATCCACTCCCCCAGGTTCCCTTAGGATGGGAACACCGTAATTCTACATGTTTGGCTTTGACTGAAGCGGTAGTATTGATCGGGAAGTAATTCGGGATCGGAAAGGAATGACACGATAAATGATGGACACGCACGGATCGTGTGTATGGGCGCACGGGTCGTGCATGGTCTTCGGGTTGCCTATTTTAAAAAGTGTTTTAAATCATTCCGAACGATTCCAATTGCTTTCTAATCCTTCCTTCCACCTTCCCCAATGTTACTATGATTGAATTGCCCTGAATTGAGTGGTAATTGATTGTGATTGAATCCAAATTATGTTAGTACCATACAATTGGTGATGTTTGGATTATGTTCAGGTTAATTGAATGCTCATGTGATTGACCATTGATTTCATGTTATGACTTTGTGATTGATGTATTGTGCTGGAATGACCGGTTTAGTATGATTGATAAGATAAGTTAGCAAACCTTAGTAATCCATGAGAGATCACTTAATAATTAGACTTAGTTAGCAATTAGATCACTTAGTAATAAGTTTATGTTCAGTTCAGTTCATTGTTCAGTTAAGTTATTGTTATGTTTAAGTTCATTGTTGAGTTCAGTTCAGGTATATCATCATATATACCTTTTAGTCGGGGTGACGACCCTATTCAGTTTAGTGTGCTAGGGGAGAGGCAGTCATGAGCCTTATGAACCTAGGCCCCGTTAGGGACCCAGCCGATTAGTAAGGACGGGTTCACCGGAAGCTTATTATGCCAAGTGACCGGTGACACGCTATAACTTTAGTTAGTGTTGTTTCTTGTAACCGGCTTGAGGGTTATGAGGACAGCGTTTAGTTTAGTTATGAGTTGCGTCTTGTAACCGGCTTGAGGGTTATAAGGACAACTTCAGTTAGTTAGCCACATAGTCTATTTTGAGGACTATGAGTTAGAATCAGAATAATGAATCAAGCATAATTGAACCGAGAGGTTTTAGTAAGGGGTCGCGATAGAACTCACTGAGACAAGTTGTCTCACCCAATCCATTGTTGTTGTTTTTCAGTTAAGCAGGGAAAGATGAAGACCGTGAGGCACGGCTATGAAGATGCTTGAGGAGCAGCCGCTATCTTTATTTCTTTATGTCTTGTATTTCAGTTTCCCTTGTAGCTCTGTATTTTGTATTCAGTTTCTTAGATGTACGATGGTACGACTTATGTTTTTAAGTTGTAAATCGCTTCCGCATACTTTCTATTTTTGTGCTGAACACTAGTTGAGCGATGTAAGAACGCTTTATGTATTTTTCATGTTAAGTTATGTAACGCGCTTGATGGTTTTTAGCATCGAGTATTAGTATGTGTTCAGTATTTAAAACAGGAAGTACTCTGATGTATGCCAGTAGTGCATTTCGGTAACTTCTACAAGTTAGAAATTATCGGGGTGTTACAACTTGAACTTTCCATCTACGTGCCCACGTTTTTTATAGCTAGCTCCACCCGAGTCACAACTGATCATACCGAGAATAACAAGTCACAACGTGACAACAACTACTATACATCTACGCTTAGTTAACTACTCCATATAAACTAAAAATATTTTAGTTAGAAAACCCCTTACTTCACAACTCATTTTTGAAAAACCCATCAATGTTTCCAGCAAAGCTTGTAGTTATTGAAAACAATTATTTTTCTAATACTTTAAAAATAATAATCAAATAACTCCAAAACATTTTTCCACATCCGCTTATATATAAGTAGGGGTGTGCAAAAAATGTGGTTAACCAGCCCAAATTTACTAACCGGACCACACCACAATAAAAAATCCAGAACCGTTTTAAATGGTTTATAACGCAATCCATATTTTAACACATAATCGGTGGCCCAAAACCATAATTCATAACCAGTTTATAAAATTGAACTTCATTTACCCCTAAACCCCCCAATCTTCGCAACTCCCATCTCTGAAGCCTTTATATAACGATCTCAAAAAATCCACCACTCCAATACAAGCCCAAGTTCATTGATTGGGCCCTTTTCAATTTTATTGGTGAAATATGAAAATACTGTATGGTTTGGATGATGATGGGAAGCCGGCAGAGTAAAGCAGAAAAACATAACAAATAAATTACAATGGCCATTGTCGTTGTTGGATTGTAGGGGGTCTGATGTGGTGGTGATTTATCTCCTTTTCAATATTCGGTTCCAGGTAGGTGGGAGCTAACAATAGAAAGGAAAAACGGCAACTCCACAACTAGCTAGCTGTGACATAAATTATTGACTTGACAGACCAGTCAGAATTGTGTAATTCTACTCTTAACATGCTTTCTGTTGCTAATTCAAAAAACAAGTTTTTCAATCTCTAGTATGGTTAAGTTCTTTTGTAAAGTGATAAAACCAGGTTTTTATGCAATTGTTAATAGTTTTATTCTAAAATTGATAAAAAAAAAAGTTGTATTGGATACATGGAGTAGGAGCAGTCCCTTCGACCCTACACCAGAGAATCTCCATTTGGAGAGAAGATGGACCGGTAGAAAATGTGGAAGGTGATCAAAGCTACTTTCTAGCAGAAGTAGATCACATCACAAAGAAGACCTTTCGATACGCAACTGGCAAACATTGTGCCATGTACACCTTCTGACAGTGCCTATATACCCCAAGACAATGTCTATGCTTCACTAGACCTTCACCCTACTCATGGATTTATTTGGGAAAGGGAGGTAATTGGTGAAGCAAGCTACCCAAAAGGTTACAGCAAACCTACTAGGGGGGATGGACCCTAAAAAAAATTAGTAATGTCTCAACCCAGTGCATGGGAAAGGATTACGGCCTATGTGGCCGAGAACAAGCAAAATGCGGCTTTAGAAGCCGAAATGCAACAAAAAATGGTAGGTGAAACCATTAGACATGACGATAAAGAAAATATGGTCGAAGACCAAAGGCTAGACTGTATCTATGATGACGAACCTTTGGGATTTGAAAAAGACCCAATGGGTTCGACCAAGAGAATTCAAGCACAAGATCCATTGGAAGAAATTGACTTGGGAGATGGCTCTATAAAGAGGCCAACGTTTATTAGTGCTAAAATCGACAAAAGTTTGAGAGATAGAACAATCGAGCTCTTGAAGGAGTACAAAGATTGCTTCGCATGGGATTATAATGAAATGTCTAGTCTGAGTCGAGAAGTGGTGGAATTGAAGCTACCAATTCGACCAGATAAGAAACCTATGAAGCAAACACCAAGAAGGTTTACACCACAAATCTTATCAAAGATCAAAGAAGAGATCGAAAGGCTACTCAGGAGCAGGTTCATCAGGACTGCAATGTATGTTGACTGGTTAGCTAATATAGTTCCTGTATTAAGAAAAATGGCACTCTTAGAGTCTGCATAGATTTTAGGGACTTAAACAATGCTACGCCAAAGGATGAATATTCCATGCCAGTGGCAGAAATGTTGGTCGACTCAGCAGCAGGGTTTGATTATCTAAGTATGCTTGATGGGTACTCAGGTTATAATCAAATCTATATTGCTGAAGAAGATGTGTCGAAAACAGCATTTCGCTGCCCTGGGGCTTTAGGCGTTTATGAATGGGTAGTAATGTCTTTAGGCCTAAAAAATGCTGGTGCAACATACCAAAGGGCAATGAATTCTATGTTTCATGATTTTATAGAAGATTTTATGCAAGTATACATAGACGACATTGTTGTTAAGTCTTCATCAGAAAGTGGTCATTTAGACCACCTTCGACAATCATTCGAAAGAATGAGAAAATATGGATTGAAAATGAATCCAATCAAATGTGCCTTTTGTGTTCGTGCAGGTGATTTCTTGGGTTTTGTTGTGCACAAAAAAGGCATTGAGATCCATCAAAACAAGACGAAAGCGATCTTGGAAACGAAGGCCCATTCGACAAAGAAAGAGTTACAGTCTTTACTAGGAAAGATTAACTTCCTAAGAAGGTTTATTTCAAACTTAAGTGGCAAGACACAAGTATATTCACCATTACTTCGACTGAAAAAGGAGGATGTGTTCAGATGGGATCCAGAACATCAGAAAGCCTTCGACGAGATCAAGTCTTACTTGATTAAACCACCTATGTTGCTTCCCCTATTAGGAATAGGGTAATGAAATTGTACATAGCAGCGTCAGAAATGGCAAGAGGTAGTATGTTAGCACAAGAGGATGAAAATGGTGTCGAAAGAGCCATTTATTATCTTAGTAGACTATTGAATGATGCAGAAACGAGATATCAACCAATTGAGAAACTATGCCTATGTTTGTATTTTTCATGTACAAAATTGAAGCAATACATAAAGCCTGTTGATGTGTATGTTTATTCGCATTATGATATAATTAAACATATGCTGTCAAAACCAATTTTACATAGTCGAATTGGAAAATGGGCTTTAGCCTTATCTGAATATTCGCTCACATACCAGCCTTTGAAAGCTGTTAAAGGCCAAGTTGTTGCTGACTTCATTGTAGACCATTCTTTGGTCGAAGCAACGTTAAGCTTTGTGGATGTTCAACCCTGGAAGTTGTACTTCGAAGGGTCAAGCCATAAAAATGGTACAGGAATTGGAATACTCATAATATCTCCAACAAAGATACCAACAAAAGTTGAGTTTAAAATCGAAGGAAATTGCTCCAATAATGAGGCTGAATATGAAGCCTTGATAGCAGGACTCGAAATGCTGCTAGAGTTGGGGGCAAAAGTCGTCGAAATCAGAGGTGACTCTAAACTAGTTGTGAAACAATTAAGAAAAGAGTACAAGTGCATCAAAGAACACTTAATAAAGTACTTTATTACTGCCAATGCAATGTTAAAACGTTTCACTCATGTCGACATTAAACATGCGCCTAGAATTGATAACCAAGAGGAAAATGAGTTGGCACAGATTGCTTCAGGCTACAGAGTTTCTAAAGAAAAATTGCAAGAGTTGATAGAAATAAAAGAGAAGCTCTTTTCGACAGATACTTCCAACACACAATTGTCAATGCCAAAACTTGGGGGGGGGGGCAGACAAGTCAGAAGTGGTGTCACCTCCAACTGAAATTGAAACTTTTGAAATTTTTGCCATTGACAATATGTCAAATGATGATTGGCGAAAACAAATTGTCGAATACTTGGAAAATCCAACAGGAGCAACTAGTCGAAAAACCAAGTATAGAGCCTTAAGCTACATGATTGTTGGAAACGAATTGTTCAAAAAGACTCCTGAAGGAGTTTTGCTTAAATGCCTAAGTGAAAACGAAGCTTATTTGGCAATATCCAATACTCATAGTGGTGCTTGTGGCTCACATCAAGCAGATCACAAGATGAAATGGCTTTTGTTTCGACAAGGTGTGTATTGGCCAACTATGCTGAAAGACTGTATAGAGTTCGCTAAAGATTGTCAAGAATGCCAAAGGCACGCAGGAGTTCAACATGTGCCCGCAAATGAATTGCATTCAATAATTAAACCTTGGCTATTCAGAGGTTGGGCTTTAGACATAATTGGTGAGATTAGACCAACTTCGTCGAAAGGCCACCGTTATATATTAGTTGGCATAGATTACTTTACCAAATGGGTCGAAGCTATCCCCTTAGCCAATGTTGACCAAGAGGCAGTTATGAATTTTATTCAAAACCATATTCTATATAGGTTTCGAATTCCAGAAACTATTACCACAGATCAAGGCTCAGTTTTTTCTGGTCGAAAGATCTAGGAATTTGCCTCTGAAACAGGTTTTAAGTTATTAAGTTCGACACCATATTATGCACAAGCCAATGCTCAAGTGGAAGCAGCCAATAAAATCATCATTAACTTGATAAAAAAGTATATTGGACAAAAACCAAGAAATTGGCACAAGACTCTTGACCAAGCTTTATGGGCTTGTCGAAATTCCCCTAGAGAGTCTATTAATGCTACTCCATTTAGACTTACATTTGGGCATGATGCAGTGTTGCCAGTTGAAATTCATCTACAATCAGCTAAGATTCAAAGGCAATATGAGATTCCATCAGATTATTATTGGAATATGATGTTTGATGAATTAATTGATTTAGGTGAAGAAAGATAAGCTGCATTAAATGTCCTTACAAGGCAAAAAGAGAGAATAGGCAAAACCTACAATAGAAGGGTTAATTTGAAAACGTTTGCCTTGGGACACGTAGTTTGGAAAGTTATTTTGCCTATGGACAAAAAAGATAGAGTCTTAGGCAAATGGTCACCAAATTGGGAAGGACCATTTCGAATTACACAGGTTTTTTCTAATGGTGCCTATGAAATCGAGGAATTAGGCGCTGATAGTCGAATTTTGCGAATAAATGGCAAGTATTTAAAGAAATATAAGCCAACGTTGCAAGAAGTTAAAATAGCGCAAGAGTAAAACAGTGAAGTTAAACCAAACACGGCATTGGTGCCAAAATACATTGTAGAATACATTGTCGAAACTACAAGAACCAAGAGAAAAAAAAGAGCTAAAACACCAATATAAAAAAAACCAATGATGGCAGTTACTTGGGGAACGTGTGTAGCAGTTACAAAAGCGATGGAAGTGATGGAGTGTGGCAGTTTTCAAAGCAAAACGTGCCCATTAATATGACAGCGCACTCAAGTGCTAACATGACGAGAAAGAAAACGTCTCTTCAACTCTGAAGAGTGACGTTGATGACGTTAGAGTGCTTGACATAGGGTTGTCGAGAGACAATTCCAAAACGTCAATTTTCTACCTTCGTTTAAACCTCAGCCGAAAATGACATTTTTGGGGGGCAATTTGTTAGCCTACATTTTCGACAGGCTCAATTAAATGCAGTCAATGAGGTTTGACTTGTCATTTTAAAAAGGAAATGCTGGCCTTCGACACTGAGAAGGTATTCCAAGGGAGATCTTCGACCATTCCTAGACCTTAACGAAATTGAGAGCTTGAAGGCGACATTTCGACAAGAAATAAATTAAGAGATTGGTAACAGATCTAAGCCAAGGAAGTGCTGTCGAAGAGCGTAGCAGTAGCATTGTCGAAGAACATAGCAGTTGTTGTCGAAGGATGCAGCAGTTACGTCGTCGAAAAAGTATGGCAGTTGTTGTTTTAATTTCCTTTGCACGGTTATATATAACCGTTGTAAGCAGTTACAGTTTCTGCACAGTATATATAGTAGTTTCTCATAGAGAAAAGAGGTCGCAAAACTCTCATACATATTTCTCACGCTCAGAATTCCAAGTTACAGAGAAACATGAGTTACAGAAACCAGATGTATGACATTGTGTACCAATTTCTTTTATTTCAAAGCAATCCAGTTATGTTTTTTTAAATATTTCTGCAATTTACTTGTTTTCTGCATTTGATCGAATTCGAACATACATAAACAAATTCGACAGTTTCAACAATTGTGAAATTGTCAATTAGTACAAATAGCATTAAGAACATTCATAACTTTTCTGGAAAAACCTATAGCACAAATGTCCTAAGATTTACTGGTTGATCTTGCAAGTAACAAATTTTAAACCAGTGGTTGTTTACCAAAATCCACGGTAAACAAAGCTGCAATCACAAAAAATGTTGCCAAATTTTACCGAAGATAGTAATGGAGTTATTTGCTTCAACGGTAGAATTTGTGTGCCCGGTGATGAAAATATTAAAAGGCAAGTGTTAGAGGAAGCACACCGAAGTCAATATTCTGTATATCCTAGATCTACCAAGATGTATAGAGATTTAAAACAGATGTATTGGTGGCATGGAATGAAATTAGAGATTGAAGAATTTGTGTCTCGATGCTTAACTTGTCAAAGAGTTAAGGTAGAGCATCAAAAGCCTGCTGGTCTGTTGCGGCCACTTGACGTGTCAGTGTGGAAATGGTAAGACATTTCTACGGATTTTGTCATGGCATTGCCAAGGTCCCAAGCCAGTAACGACTCCATTTGGGTCGTTGTGGATCGGTTAACCAAATCAGCTCATTTTATTCTTGTTCGTTCGAACAATAAAGTATCCAAGTTAGCTGAGGAATACCTGAAAAATATAGTAAGGTTACATGGGGTTCCTACCAGTATTGTGTCGGATCGAGATCCGAAGTTCACTTCTCGATTTGGAAAGCTTTGAATGAAGCCTTGGGGACTAATGTATTTGTTAGTACCGCTTATCACCCGCAGACGGGCGGTCAGAAAGAGAGAACTATCCAAAATTTAGAGGATATGCTTCGGGCTTCTGTGCTCGATAACGGAAGAAAATGGGAGGACCATCTTCCATTAGGGGAGTTCTCTTACAACAACAGTTATCATTCCAGTATCGGAATGGCCCCATTTGAAGCTTTGTATGGAAGGAAATGTAGAACTCTGTTATGTTGGTGGGACGTCGGCGAGAACCGATTATTAGGACCTGAATTGGTTCACGAAACTACTGAAAAGATTCGGCAAATCAGAGAAAGAATGAAAACTGCCCAGAGTAGGCAAAAGAGCTATGCTGATAAAAGAAGAAGGCCGTTAGTCTTTGAGCCTGGTGATCATGTATTTTTAAGATTATCACCAACGATTGGTACAGGTAGGGCATTGCGGGCGAAGAAGCTCAGTCCTCGATATATTGGACCCTTTTTAATTAGCGAGCGAGTTGGGCCATTAGCATACCGTATTGCTTTGCCTCCACCAATGTCCAATCTCCATGATGTATTCCATGTGTCTCAATTACGAAAGTACATTCCCGATCAGGGTCAGCCGTTAAATTTTGAGACGATTGACCTTCGACCGGACCTGTCTTTCCAACCTCATCCTTGTTACATCATGGAACGTGGCGAGAAGGCGCTTCGGACGAAAACAATTCCCATTGTCAAAGTGGTGTGGGATGGTTTTTGTAACACCCTAAATATTTAATTAAATTATTTAATTAAGTATTTAGGAATTTAAATTAATTAAGTGGATATAATTTAATTATTAGAAATTATATTAAAATGTGTAGGGGGTATTAGAAGATGGAGGTGCCAAATTAGATGGACTTGGGCTTAAGTGAGAAGCCCAAGCCCATGAATCAATCATATGCGAAGTGGTGCCTAGGGGTTAGGGTTCTTTGGTGATCATTTGCGAAAAATTGAGGATAGAGAGGGGGAGAGAAAGAGGGCGCCGTGGAGAGTAGAGGAAGGGAGGAGGAAGGCGCAAGCTTCAAGGAGAAGAGAAGAACGTGATTCCGTTGCCGTGGTTCCGTTCGTGATCGTCTCGGGGGCGCCTATTCTTCAACTTCGAGGTTAGGGGAGCTCTATCATTCTATTTAATAAATTATATGATGGGTCCTAGATCTAAGGTTCCTACTAGATCCATGATGCTCTTGATGTTCTTTTGCGTTCTTGATGTTCCTTTGCGTTCTTGATGTTCTTTTGCGTTCTTGATGTTCTTTACGTTCTTGATGTTTTTGATGTTAACTTTCATATATATGTATATCATGAGTCTATGCGAATTGATTTATTGCTTGGGTTTGATCTATGAATTTCATTATTAGTGGTGTTATGCGTATGTGATGAGAATTAGAATGTTGATCTATGCGTTGGTTTGTTGAAGAATGGGGTCGCAAAAAGGGGTTGTGGGTGTTGGGCGCCTAGGGCGCCATGATGGGGTTAGTGGTGTTGTTTGGTTTTAATTGAGTTTTGATAAAATTGAGTTTTAGTGTTTTTGAATGAGAAAAGTGTTTTTTTAGTTGCTGGAAAAATGGAGTTTTTACACTTTAAAATTTGTTAAGAAACCAATTTTTAGTGTTGAAGAATTGTTAAACAGAAATTCTGGGCGTTGTTGCAGTTTCCTGGGCGCTGAGTGCCTGTCCTGGGCGCTGGGCGCCTGTGTTGTGTTGTGCTGCGCGTGGGGGCGCGCCTGGGCGCTAGGCGCCCGTGTCTGTGTTATGCGTTGTGCGCGCCTGGGCGCTGAGCGCCTGTGGCGCTGTGTTGGGCGTGCGTTGTGCGCGCCTGGGCGCTGAGCGCCTGTGGCGCTGGGTTGTGTTGCGTTGTTGCGCGCCTGGGCGCTGGGCGCCAGTGCCCGTGTTGCCTGGTTGCCTGGGCGCCTAAGGCGCCTGTTCCCTGGATGTTGCCTGACTTTTCCAAAATTGTTTTTATCATAACTTTCGACTCAGACGTCCGTTTTGAACGATTCAAAAAGTGTCGTGAAGCTTTTTACGTTGTCCATCTATGGGTCTAATTTTTAAAATGAAAAATTGTTATTTTCTGATGGTTTGTGGGCGCCCAAGTGGCCGTCCCTGGTGATCGTCCCAGTGACATTGAAAAATGATACGAAGTTCTTTAAAAATCTCCTTTGGTGTATAAACAACAGTTTTAGCAAAGTAATGTCAAAAATGATGATTTTGACGATGATGCTCTCGGGGCTAGTTAAAAGACTGTTTTGCCCTTAGTGGCTAATTATTATTAGTTATGATGTATAAAAGACTGTTTTGCCCCTAGTGGCCAAAGTTAATGATAATGATGTGTAAATGACGAGGATGCCCTTGGTGGTTAGTCAAATGACGTTTTTGCCCTCAGTGGCTAATGTTTGAGTTGAATGATGTTTATGTGTAAGTGACATTTGGGGCCTGAGTGGCTAAGTGATGTTGAGGCCTAAAAGGCTAAGTGACGTTATTTGTGTGTGAATTATGAAATGACAGGTGCTGTGCCTTTATTCGGCAAACCGGTAAGTGACGGGTCACATAGTTGACTATGAATTGAGTAATTGTGTATTTGTGTATTGTGAGTGGTGCATGTCATAGTGTCTCATGCCCATATGCATAAACCCAGTGATGTTTTGAGGCCTGAGTGGCTAAGTGATGATAAGGCCTGAGTGGCTAAGCGACGTTTTGTGAAAAGGTACCTTCATGCATATACCCGCGAGTGGGTTGCATTTTCATAAGCTTACACGACATGAGTTGAGTATTGTAAATGATGTGAATGACGACTGTGATGTGGATGTTAGTGTATTGGATGCTGATTATTCTAGTGTGTAGCCTATGATTAGTCCTTATCATATTTTCTATTATATAGACTGAAATGATGCTCACCCTTTCCTGTTTGAATGTTGCCCCCGTGTTGGTAACGTGCAGGTGATTCCCAGTGAAGGTCTTAGCTTCACTTTTGAGTCGAGTCGTCATGCTCTGATATGTAACACTAGGGAGGGGAATGAATGTTGTTTTAAGTCATTTATGACATGTTGTGGTTATCGGATTTTAGTATTGCAAGCCTGGCAAAGTGTAATGCCCTTTATGACTAAACTATTGAATTTTCGATGTGAAGTTGTATTTTATTTGATAATGACGTTTTGAAGTTATTATAAGACTGTTTTTCGAAAAGCGAGCTATTTGAAGAGTGACGTTTTAGTGAAGTAAGTGTGACATCCCTTGTGGTGTAAATAAATTTTGAAAACTCGGATATTTTATAAGACAAATTACCGTATAGAAAAGGGGTGTTACATTAGTGGTATCAGAGCAGTTCGGTCTGTCCGGCCAAGTTGTCCAGTGTGGGGTCTAGCTATCTCTCGAGTCTTGGTACTCGTTCTAACCATAATTTGTGTTGCAGTGATTAGCTAAATTGGTCAGACGGTATGACTGCTATTGTTGTTACTGGCGCTGCTTAGTGTCTTACTGCTGCTATGTGTGTGTTTACTCTGAGTACTTTGTGTATGACTGTAATGTGTTGCTTGGTGTGTTTTCTGTGTCTCTCGTCGATTTTCGACGAAGACCTTGTGGTGAATTTTGTTTGTTGCCATTGGGTGTTTTTAGTATTGTTGTGATTTGACGAGTAGGTGTAAAATTGATGAAGAATTGAGTACATTGTGATGTTGATGTTGTCACGTGTAATTTCGTGCCTTGATGTTTGATGATGATTGAGATTGAATTAAGATGAGGAGTATGATGTGTTATAAATTTTAATAATTAATTTGTATGTTCTGACGTGTGAATACAATGAGTTGAGACGTTTTAAAAAGAAAATTAAATGTTTTGAAAGTATGTATTCTATACATCCCCACGGGTGTATAGGCGCCAAATTCTAATTGTGTATATGTGTTGCTGGGTTGTTTTAAAAATGAATAGCGTACTGTTTTTACACTGTTCCGAGTTGCCGTTTTGTTTGGAAACAATGGTGTGTCGTTTTTACATTGTTGAAAGTGCTGTTTGTTTGTGAAAATAATAGTAAGCTGTTTTTATGTTGAAAAGGTGTTGCCGCTTCATTGTTTAAATTAGATATATGAGCTACTGTATTTACAAGTAAATGGGTTGCTATTATTCACTCGGTTTTGCATGCTATTTCTATGCGCAGTTTTGTTTTAAGCGCTGTTTTTGTAGGTGCTGTTTTTCCTCAGCTTAAAATGTGATGTTTTCTCGATTTGAAATGTGGTATTTTCTAAAGGAAAAGAGTGTATTTTTTCTAAAATATAAAGTGATGATTAAATTGAATCGAATTGAATTGAATTGATAATGGTTCGTAGAGTTGATAATTGGATTTGATGTTTTCAAAGAAATCAAAGTTACCATTGTATTCAAAATAAATGGGGTGCTGTTTGACAGTGTTTCAGGTCGCTGTTCTATTTTTTTTTTTTTTTTATGAATAGTGTGCTGTCTTATATTGTTCAAAGTTGTTGTCTTGCTTTTGAAAATAAGAGGGGGCTGTTTTTATGCTGTGAAGAGTTGCTGTCTTGCTGTTTTTCAAGATAAAATGCTGCGGTTTGCTTAAAAATGAGTTGCTGTTTTTATGAAATAATCGTATTGCTGTTTCACGAAAATGAAGCGCTATTTTTATGTTGTAAACGTGCTGTTTCCACTGCCGTTGCGCGCTAAAAAGAAGTATTATTTTCACTCCGTGTTTTGCTGTTGTTGCGCGCTAAAAGACCACTGTTTACACCTTATTGTTGTTGTTGTTGTTCTTCTTGGTCTTGCTGTTGCCGTTTTACTCAAACGATGTGGTTGTTTTTCACACTGTTTACCCAAAAATTTTACGAGGACGTTTACAAAAATTGACGTGCTTTTCCCAAAGTTAAAGAGTTGGTTATATTGTTTACAATTGCTGTTTCGTTTTGAAAACAATAGTGCGCTGTTTTATATGGTTTAAAGATGCTGTTTTGTTTTGAGATTAATGGTGTGCCATTTTTATGTCGTTAATGTTGTCGTATTTGCTGCTGTTTTCGCACATTAAAGTGTACTGTTCTCTACAATTTAGAGTGTTGTTTTCTTCGACTTAAATGTGAAGTTCACTCAAATATAACGTGTTGTTCTCTTAATAATTTAAGTGCCGAGTTCTTAAAATTAAAATGATGTTTTCTTGAATCAAGTGGGCCGTTCGAAAATTTTTGAAAAGGGCTGTCTTCCTATTTTCCTTAGTACTGTTATGGTATTGTGAGAGGGTGCTGTCTCGATCTGTGTTATTTTATTATTATGTATTATTTTATTTTATGTGCTGTTTGGTCCCTATGTACGTTGACTTAGTCCTTTATTGACAAAGGAGTCGCGTAATTAATTGTGATTGATGTGGTGTGTGCTTCACTTTGGTGAAGTTATGATGTGTTGTTGATGAGTCGGTCCTATGAAGGACCTAGGGGGGAAATGGGAGTTGAGGAACTCTCAGCGCAAAGATGTCATGGTTGGTGTTGTCACTTTCGTTGAAGAACCTTAATGGGTGTCTCGCCAATTTCAAGTGAATGGGTGTTGTAGTCGTAGCTAAGTTCGATCATAGTGCGAGAGGACCAAGGAAACAAGAAGAGATGAAGGTTAGGTGTGTAGGGTGACATAAGAGCCGAGATGTGGTTACCTGACTATAAGTGGGTCGAAATGAATGAGAGTCGACGTGTGGTGTTGTCGAAGTATATGGAAATCGAAGTATAAGTGGGACGAAGTGCAGTGTTGCAGCATTATCAATGTATGTAGAAGCTAGTATGGTTGAAGCATAAAGTGCATAAGTGCAGCGTATGGGTGGCAAGGAGAATGATGGAGAACCGAAGTAGGTGTAACCGAGGTAGTTGTAGGGGTGAGTGATGATGAGGTGTGGTTGCCTAAGTGAAGTGTCACGGTGTTTGAGTAGTTGAGTGTGACTTTGATGACCTTCGGATTAGAACATCTAATTAAGAGTAGCAATGTGGAGAAGGGTGATGGACGGGGTGTTTGGAAGTGTCAAGAAGATTGGGTTTCGTTTCGTGAGTGGGAGTAAATTTTCGAGGACGAAAATATTCTAAGTGGGGGAGAGTTGTAACACCCTAAATATTTAATTAAATTATTTAATTAAGTATTTAGGAATTTAAATTAATTAAGTGGATATAATTTAATTATTAGAAATTATATTAAAATGTGTAGGGGGTATTAGAAGATGGAGGTGCCAAATTAGATGGACTTGGGCTTAAGTGAGAAGCCCAAGCCCATGAATCAATCATATGCGAAGTGGTGCCTAGGGGTTAGGGTTCTTTGGTGATCATTTGCGAAAAATTGAGGATAGAGAGGGGGAGAGAAAGAGGGCGCCGTGGAGAGTAGAGGAAGGGAGGAGGAAGGCGCAAGCTTCAAGGAGAAGAGAAGAACGTGATTCCGTTGCCGTGGTTCCGTTCGTGATCGTCTCGGGGGCGCCTATTCTTCAACTTCGAGGTTAGGGGAGCTCTATCATTCTATTTAATAAATTATATGATGGGTCCTAGATCTAAGGTTCCTACTAGATCCATGATGCTCTTGATGTTCTTTTGCGTTCTTGATGTTCCTTTGCGTTCTTGATGTTCTTTTGCGTTCTTGATGTTCTTTACGTTCTTGATGTTTTTGATGTTAACTTTCATATATATGTATATCATGAGTCTATGCGAATTGATTTATTGCTTGGGTTTGATCTATGAATTTCATTATTGGTGGTGTTATGCGTATGTGATGAGAATTAGAATGTTGATCTATGCGTTGGTTTGTTGAAGAATGGGGTCGCAAAAAGGGGTTGTGGGTGTTGGGCGCCTAGGGCGCCATGATGGGGTTAGTGGTGTTGTTTGGTTTTAATTGAGTTTTGATAAAATTGAGTTTTAGTGTTTTTGAATGAGAAAAGTGTTTTTTTAGTTGCTGGAAAAATGGAGTTTTTACACTTTAAAATTTGTTAAGAAACCAATTTTTAGTGTTGAAGAATTGTTAAACAGAAATTCTGGGCGTTGTTGCAGTTTCCTGGGCGCTGAGTGCCTGTCCTGGGCGCTGGGCGCCTGTGTTGTGTTGTGCTGCGCGTGGGGGCGCGCCTGGGCGCTAGGCGCCCGTGTCTGTGTTATGCGTTGTGCGCGCCTGGGCGCTGAGCGCCTGTGGCGCTGTGTTGGGCGTGCGTTGTGCGCGCCTGGGCGCTGAGCGCCTGTGGCGCTGGGTTGTGTTGCGTTGTTGCGCGCCTGGGCGCTGGGCGCCAGTGCCCGTGTTGCCTGGTTGCCTGGGCGCCTAAGGCGCCTGTTCCCTGGATGTTGCCTGACTTTTCCAAAATTGTTTTTATCATAACTTTCGACTCAGACGTCCGTTTTGAACGATTCAAAAAGTGTCGTGAAGCTTTTTACGTTGTCCATCTATGGGTCTAATTTTTAAAATAAAAAATTGTTATTTTCTGATGGTTTGTGGGCGCCCAAGTGGCCGTCCCTGGTGATCGTCCCAGTGACATTGAAAAATGATACGAAGTTCTTTAAAAATCTCCTTTGGTGTATAAACAACAGTTTTAGCAAAGTAATGTCAAAAATGATGATTTTGACGATGATGCTCTCGGGGCTAGTTAAAAGACTGTTTTGCCCTTAGTGGCTAATTATTATTAGTTATGATGTATAAAAGACTGTTTTGCCCCTAGTGGCCAAAGTTAATGATAATGATGTGTAAATGACGAGGATGCCCTTGGTGGTTAGTCAAATGACGTTTTTGCCCTCAGTGGCTAATGTTTGAGTTGAATGATGTTTATGTGTAAGTGACATTTGGGGCCTGAGTGGCTAAGTGATGTTGAGGCCTAAAAGGCTAAGTGACGTTATTTGTGTGTGAATTATGAAATGACAGGTGCTGTGCCTTTATTCGGCAAACCGGTAAGTGACGGGTCACATAGTTGACTATGAATTGAGTAATTGTGTATTTGTGTATTGTGAGTGGTGCATGTCATAGTGTCTCATGCCCATATGCATAAACCCAGTGATGTTTTGAGGCCTGAGTGGCTAAGTGATGATAAGGCCTGAGTGGCTAAGCGACGTTTTGTGAAAAGGTACCTTCATGCATATACCCGCGAGTGGGTTGCATTTTCATAAGCTTACACGACATGAGTTGAGTATTGTAAATGATGTGAATGACGACTGTGATGTGGATGTTAGTGTATTGGATGCTGATTATTCTAGTGTGTAGCCTATGATTAGTCCTTATCATATTTTCTATTATATAGACTGAAATGATGCTCACCCTTTCCTGTTTGAATGTTGCCCCCGTGTTGGTAACGTGCAGGTGATTCCCAGTGAAGGTCTTAGCTTCACTTTTGAGTCGAGTCGTCATGCTCTGATATGTAACACTAGGGAGGGGAATGAATGTTGTTTTAAGTCATTTATGACATGTTGTGGTTATCGGATTTTAGTATTGCAAGCCTGGCAAAGTGTAATGCCCTTTATGACTAAACTATTGAATTTTCGATGTGAAGTTGTATTTTATTTGATAATGACGTTTTGAAGTTATTATAAGACTGTTTTTCGAAAAGCGAGCTATTTGAAGAGTGACGTTTTAGTGAAGTAAGTGTGACATCCCTTGTGGTGTAAATAAATTTTGAAAACTCGGATATTTTATAAGACAAATTACCGTATAGAAAAGGGGTGTTACATTAGTGGTATCAGAGCAGTTCGGTCTGTCCGGCCAAGTTGTCCAGTGTGGGGTCTAGCTATCTCTCGAGTCTTGGTACTCGTTCTAACCATAATTTGTGTTGCAGTGATTAGCTAAATTGGTCAGACGGTATGACTGCTATTGTTGTTACTGGCGCTGCTTAGTGTCTTACTGCTGCTATGTGTGTGTTTACTCTGAGTACTTTGTGTATGACTGTAATGTGTTGCTTGGTGTGTTTTCTGTGTCTCTCGTCGATTTTCGACGAAGACCTTGTGGTGAATTTTGTTTGTTGCCATTGGGTGTTTTTAGTATTGTTGTGATTTGACGAGTAGGTGTAAAATTGATGAAGAATTGAGTACATTGTGATGTTGATGTTGTCACGTGTAATTTCGTGCCTTGATGTTTGATGATGATTGAGATTGAATTAAGATGAGGAGTATGATGTGTTATAAATTTTAATAATTAATTTGTATGTTCTGACGTGTGAATACAATGAGTTGAGACGTTTTAAAAAGAAAATTAAATGTTTTGAAAGTATGTATTCTATACATCCCCACGGGTGTATAGGCGCCAAATTCTAATTGTGTATATGTGTTGCTGGGTTGTTTTAAAAATGAATAGCGTACTGTTTTTACACTGTTCCGAGTTGCCGTTTTGTTTGGAAACAATGGTGTGTCGTTTTTACATTGTTGAAAGTGCTGTTTGTTTGTGAAAATAATAGTAAGCTGTTTTTATGTTGAAAAGGTGTTGCCGCTTCATTGTTTAAATTAGATATATGAGCTACTGTATTTACAAGTAAATGGGTTGCTATTATTCACTCGGTTTTGCATGCTATTTCTATGCGCAGTTTTGTTTTAAGCGCTGTTTGTAGGTGCTGTTTTTCCTCAGCTTAAAATGTGATGTTTTCTCGATTTGAAATGTGGTATTTTCTAAAGGAAAAGAGTGTATTTTTTCTAAAATATAAAGTGATGATTAAATTGAATCGAATTGAATTGAATTGATAATGGTTCGTAGAGTTGATAATTGGATTTGATGTTTTCAAAGAAATCAAAGTTACCATTGTATTCAAAATAAATGGGGTGCTGTTTGACAGTGTTTCAGGTCGCTGTTCTATTTTTTTTTTTTTTTTATGAATAGTGTGCTGTCTTATATTGTTCAAAGTTGTTGTCTTGCTTTTGAAAATAAGAGGGGGCTGTTTTTATGCTGTGAAGAGTTGCTGTCTTGCTGTTTTTCAAGATAAAATGCTGCGGTTTGCTTAAAAATGAGTTGCTGTTTTTATGAAATAATCGTATTGCTGTTTCACGAAAATGAAGCGCTATTTTTATGTTGTAAACGTGCTGTTTCCACTGCCGTTGCGCGCTAAAAAGAAGTATTATTTTCACTCCGTGTTTTGCTGTTGTTGCGCGCTAAAAGACCACTGTTTACACCTTATTGTTGTTGTTGTTGTTCTTCTTGGTCTTGCTGTTGCCGTTTTACTCAAACGATGTGGTTGTTTTTCACACTGTTTACCCAAAAATTTTACGAGGACGTTTACAAAAATTGACGTGCTTTTCCCAAAGTTAAAGAGTTGGTTATATTGTTTACAATTGCTGTTTCGTTTTGAAAACAATAGTGCGCTGTTTTATATGGTTTAAAGATGCTGTTTTGTTTTGAGATTAATGGTGTGCCATTTTTATGTCGTTAATGTTGTCGTATTTGCTGCTGTTTTCGCACATTAAAGTGTACTGTTCTCTACAATTTAGAGTGTTGTTTTCTTCGACTTAAATGTGAAGTTCACTCAAATATAACGTGTTGTTCTCTTAATAATTTAAGTGCCGAGTTCTTAAAATTAAAATGATGTTTTCTTGAATCAAGTGGGCCGTTCGAAAATTTTTGAAAAGGGCTGTCTTCCTATTTTCCTTAGTACTGTTATGGTATTGTGAGAGGGTGCTGTCTCGATCTGTGTTATTTTATTATTATGTATTATTTTATTTTATGTGCTGTTTGGTCCCTATGTACGTTGACTTAGTCCTTTATTGACAAAGGAGTCGCGTAATTAATTGTGATTGATGTGGTGTGTGCTTCACTTTGGTGAAGTTATGATGTGTTGTTGATGAGTCGGTCCTATGAAGGACCTAGGGGGGAAATGGGAGTTGAGGAACTCTCAGCGCAAAGATGTCATGGTTGGTGTTGTCACTTTCGTTGAAGAACCTTAATGGGTGTCTCGCCAATTTCAAGTGAATGGGTGTTGTAGTCGTAGCTAAGTTCGATCATAGTGCGAGAGGACCAAGGAAACAAGAAGAGATGAAGGTTAGGTGTGTAGGGTGACATAAGAGCCGAGATGTGGTTACCTGACTATAAGTGGGTCGAAATGAATGAGAGTCGACGTGTGGTGTTGTCGAAGTATATGGAAATCGAAGTATAAGTGGGACGAAGTGCAGTGTTGCAGCATTATCAATGTATGTAGAAGCTAGTATGGTTGAAGCATAAAGTGCATAAGTGCAGCGTATGGGTGGCAAGGAGAATGATGGAGAACCGAAGTAGGTGTAACCGAGGTAGTTGTAGGGGTGAGTGATGATGAGGTGTGGTTGCCTAAGTGAAGTGTCACGGTGTTTGAGTAGTTGAGTGTGACTTTGATGACCTTCGGATTAGAACATCTAATTAAGAGTAGCAATGTGGAGAAGGGTGATGGACGGGGTGTTTGGAAGTGTCAAGAAGATTGGGTTTCGTTTCGTGAGTGGGAGTAAATTTTCGAGGACGAAAATATTCTAAGTGGGGGAGAGTTGTAACACCCTAAATATTTAATTAAATTATTTAATTAAGTATTTAGGAATTTAAATTAATTAAGTGGATATAATTTAATTATTAGAAATTATATTAAAATGTGTAGGGGGTATTAGAAGATGGAGGTGCCAAATTAGATGGACTTGGGCTTAAGTGAGAAGCCCAAGCCCATGAATCAATCATATGCGAAGTGGTGCCTAGGGGTTAGGGTTCTTTGGTGATCATTTGCGAAAAATTGAGGATAGAGAGGGGGAGAGAAAGAGGGCGCCGTGGAGAGTAGAGGAAGGGAGGAGGAAGGCGCAAGCTTCAAGGAGAAGAGAAGAACGTGATTCCGTTGCCGTGGTTCCGTTCGTGATCGTCTCGGGGGCGCCTATTCTTCAACTTCGAGGTTAGGGGAGCTCTATCATTCTATTTAATAAATTATATGATGGGTCCTAGATCTAAGGTTCCTACTAGATCCATGATGCTCTTGATGTTCTTTTGCGTTCTTGATGTTCCTTTGCGTTCTTGATGTTCTTTTGCGTTCTTGATGTTCTTTACGTTCTTGATGTTTTTGATGTTAACTTTCATATATATGTATATCATGAGTCTATGCGAATTGATTTATTGCTTGGGTTTGATCTATGAATTTCATTATTGGTGGTGTTATGCGTATGTGATGAGAATTAGAATGTTGATCTATGCGTTGGTTTGTTGAAGAATGGGGTCGCAAAAAGGGGTTGTGGGTGTTGGGCGCCTAGGGCGCCATGATGGGGTTAGTGGTGTTGTTTGGTTTTAATTGAGTTTTGATAAAATTGAGTTTTAGTGTTTTTGAATGAGAAAAGTGTTTTTTTAGTTGCTGGAAAAATGGAGTTTTTACACTTTAAAATTTGTTAAGAAACCAATTTTTAGTGTTGAAGAATTGTTAAACAGAAATTCTGGGCGTTGTTGCAGTTTCCTGGGCGCTGAGTGCCTGTCCTGGGCGCTGGGCGCCTGTGTTGTGTTGTGCTGCGCGTGGGGGCGCGCCTGGGCGCTAGGCGCCCGTGTCTGTGTTATGCGTTGTGCGCGCCTGGGCGCTGAGCGCCTGTGGCGCTGTGTTGGGCGTGCGTTGTGCGCGCCTGGGCGCTGAGCGCCTGTGGCGCTGGGTTGTGTTGCGTTGTTGCGCGCCTGGGCGCTGGGCGCCAGTGCCCGTGTTGCCTGGTTGCCTGGGCGCCTAAGGCGCCTGTTCCCTGGATGTTGCCTGACTTTTCCAAAATTGTTTTTATCATAACTTTCGACTCAGACGTCCGTTTTGAACGATTCAAAAAGTGTCGTGAAGCTTTTTACGTTGTCCATCTATGGGTCTAATTTTTAAAATAAAAAATTGTTATTTTCTGATGGTTTGTGGGCGCCCAAGTGGCCGTCCCTGGTGATCGTCCCAGTGACATTGAAAAATGATACGAAGTTCTTTAAAAATCTCCTTTGGTGTATAAACAACAGTTTTAGCAAAGTAATGTCAAAAATGATGATTTTGACGATGATGCTCTCGGGGCTAGTTAAAAGACTGTTTTGCCCTTAGTGGCTAATTATTATTAGTTATGATGTATAAAAGACTGTTTTGCCCCTAGTGGCCAAAGTTAATGATAATGATGTGTAAATGACGAGGATGCCCTTGGTGGTTAGTCAAATGACGTTTTTGCCCTCAGTGGCTAATGTTTGAGTTGAATGATGTTTATGTGTAAGTGACATTTGGGGCCTGAGTGGCTAAGTGATGTTGAGGCCTAAAAGGCTAAGTGACGTTATTTGTGTGTGAATTATGAAATGACAGGTGCTGTGCCTTTATTCGGCAAACCGGTAAGTGACGGGTCACATAGTTGACTATGAATTGAGTAATTGTGTATTTGTGTATTGTGAGTGGTGCATGTCATAGTGTCTCATGCCCATATGCATAAACCCAGTGATGTTTTGAGGCCTGAGTGGCTAAGTGATGATAAGGCCTGAGTGGCTAAGCGACGTTTTGTGAAAAGGTACCTTCATGCATATACCCGCGAGTGGGTTGCATTTTCATAAGCTTACACGACATGAGTTGAGTATTGTAAATGATGTGAATGACGACTGTGATGTGGATGTTAGTGTATTGGATGCTGATTATTCTAGTGTGTAGCCTATGATTAGTCCTTATCATATTTTCTATTATATATACTGAAATGATGCTCACCCTTTCCTGTTTGAATGTTGCCCCCGTGTTGGTAACGTGCAGGTGATTCCCAGTGAAGGTCTTAGCTTCACTTTTGAGTCGAGTCGTCATGCTCTGATATGTAACACTAGGGAGGGGAATGAATGTTGTTTTAAGTCATTTATGACATGTTGTGGTTATCGGATTTTAGTATTGCAAGCCTGGCAAAGTGTAATGCCCTTTATGACTAAACTATTGAATTTTCGATGTGAAGTTGTATTTTATTTGATAATGACGTTTTGAAGTTATTATAAGACTGTTTTTCGAAAAGCGAGCTATTTGAAGAGTGACGTTTTAGTGAAGTAAGTGTGACATCCCTTGTGGTGTAAATAAATTTTGAAAACTCGGATATTTCATAAGACAAATTACCGTATAGAAAAGGGGTGTTACAGTTTTTCCACCGAGGAAGCTACTTGGGAATTGGAGGACGATATTCAGACTCAATATCCGTATTTATTCTCTTAAGGTATGTTTTGTTCAATTTTGAGGACAAAATTCTTTCAAGATGGGGTGTAATGTAACATCCCCAAAATAATTAACCAAATTATTTGGATGTTCCCCAATTGAATTATTTTAGTGCTTGATTGGTAAATTTATTGAGTGCTAAATTTAATTGTCGGTTGTCATAGGATCGTTAACCGGACGATAAGGGATTAAGGGAATATGGTCTTTGACCATATGACCACTTAAATATATATATATATATATATATATATATATATATATATATATATATGAAAGAAAAGAAAGAAAAGAGAATTGAGAAAGAAAGAAAGGAATCGAAGAAGAGAAGAAACTGAGGAGAGAAAAGGAGAAAAGAAGAGAAAAGAAGGAAAGGAAGAAAGAAGAAGAAAAAGGGAAGAAGATCACCACCCATCACCCCTAAGTTTCATCATCATCATCCTTGCTTCACCTTCCATCCCTCCAAGCTAGGTGAGTTATAATTTCCATTTTTCACCTCCCTTTGACTTTCGAATTTGAAGTGTTAGGGTGAGGTGATTTCGAATTTGAGTTGATTTTGATGGTTTAGGTGTGATTAGAAGCAAACCTAAGGCGGATTGAAGCTCGATTCAGAGTTGGAAGCGAAATGGTGATTCTAGGGTTCGTTTGGGGGTTTTTGAGGAGTTTGGGATTTCGGTCCAACCGTTGTTCTCGCGTCAAGGGGGAGTTTTACTCACGTTTAGGTTTTGATTAAGAATTTCGAAGTGTCGAATTTGAGTTTTGAAAACCGTTATTTGAAAATTAACGTATTTTGACATAAACGATAAATTTTTTACGTTTGTGTTTGTGATTGATGATTTGATGATGATCATTGTTGTTTAAATATATTTTTGGACTGTTTTTATGTTGGGGCTGGACTGGAACAGGTATCGGAATTGACCGGAACGATGAAAAATGCGAAAACGGGATAAAACTCAGTGCTGTCAAAAAAGCGCACAACCCGTGTGTCCCAGGCGCACGGACTCTGCGTCTCGTTCTATTTCTATTTTTCAAAAATGACTTACAGGGCGCACGACCCGTGCGTATGGGAGCACAGACTGTGCGGAGTGTTCTGTCAAAATTTTACAATGTTGCCTGGAATGATTCCGTTCGATTCCAATCCTCTTCTAATCCTTTCCCAATCCTTTTCCAATGATATTAGGCTTATAATGCCATGATTTTGAATATGTTTTTAAAGGTTTTAATAATGGTTTGCAAAGCTATGTTTAATTCGAAAAACCGTAAAAATAGTATACGGGAGCGAACACGTGATACGCTTGTTATGTGGAACTAAATGTTCAATTAACGGTTTAATGTCAAGCAACTAAATTTTCAAGTGATAGTTACGATATATAAACTATATCAAGTTTAGGAGACGGCCCAATGCGGGTGGATATATATTATATCAAGTGTGGGTGACGACCCACGAGGTTAACATACTAGGCAGTGAAGTCATGATCCTTAAACCTAGGCACGTATACCATTAGGGAAAGTACTATTGGTAAGGGGGTTCACCGGGATTTATCGTTCGCGCAGGCGGTTTTATGTTAAAAAGTTTGTTCTGTGATACACCGGGGTTAGCGTTCGTGTAGTCAGTCGGTGTCGTACTGAATTATAACACGTTCACCGGGGTTTAGCAGTAATGCAGTCGGTGTCGTGTTGAATGGAAATGCACGTGGTTATGAATCTATCCACGAATGAACGAAAGTCCCCTAATACGGTCAACCGGGTTTTAGCAGCAATGCAGTCAGTGCCGTGTTAAGTTAAATAGGATTCTTAATTGAACCGAGAGCGTTGTTAGGGGTGTCGGTAGAACTCACTGAGATTGTATCTCATTGTTTATATGTTGTTGTTTTTAAAAATAATAGTTGCTTAGGAGGTGTTACATTCTCTTAGGGACTAATTAGTAATTTGCTTGTTAGTTAGTATTTCCTAGAGCTCTATATATAGAGAGCACATTATACTCACATTTTGTATCTTTTTTTCAATATGATTCCTTATGAAGAGTTTTTACCTCTTTTACCACATGAGTAATATTATGCTCAATACCTCTCCTATGGCTTTGATCTATGCATGTATGATCCTATGATTCTTAACATGGTATCAAAGCGATACCCTAGAGATGAGGATTACGCTTCCGATTCCGATTCCGTCAACGATGAAGATTTCAGCGATATGGAAGATGGTATTCCACCATGGTTGTTTGTGGATCTTGAAGAGGAAGACGTGCTCACTAAGAGAAGAAGACTGGGGGGAATTTGAAACAGTAGCCATGACTGGGGAGTGCAGCATAATTATGCAAAACAAACTCCCAATGAAATTAAAAGACCCTGGCAGCTTCACAATACCATGTTCCATTGGAAATTTCTACTCTGGTCGTGCCTTATGTGATCTGGGAGCTAGTATAAACCTAATGCCCAAGTCCATATACACACAACTAGGTGTAGGAACTGCCAGACCCACCTCTGTCACTCTTCAATTGGCTGATAGAACTTTAGCTTATCCAGAAGAGATATTGGAAGATGTGCTAATCAGGGTAGATAAATTTGTTTTCCCTCTGGACTTAGTAATTCTTGATTTTGATGCAGATAAGGAGGTGCCTATTATCCTAGGCAGACCATTCCTAGCCACAAGGAAGACATTAATAGATGTGCAAAAAGGAGAATTAACCATGAGGGTATTAGACCAAGAAGTTAAGTTTAATGTCCTCAATGCCTTGAAGTTCCCTGAAACCAACACAGAAGAATGTTCATTTGTGATCTCTCTTGACCAAGTGGTACAGAAGCATTTTCATAAATGTAATGACCACTTGGGAAAGATTTTGGACAACACTAACAAACAAGAATCTGATGCAGAAGAAGCAACACAAGCAGAGTTGGCTGTAAATGAGGTTTGGGCTAGAAGATATGAGTCACTTGAGCAAGAAAACTCAAACTTAAGGAAAAATATTCCTTCCATTGAGCAAACACCTATCCTAGAACTGAAGGAGTTACCTCACCACCTGAAGTATGCTTATTTAGGGGACGACAACACTTTGCCTGTTATCATAGCTCCTGATCTCTCACTTGAGCAAGAGCGGAATCTTATTGAGACTCTAAAAAGGCATAAGAAGGCTATTGGGTGGCAAATGTCAGACATTCAAGGGATTAGCCCTACCATCTGCATGCACAGAATTGTGTTGGAAGAAAACTCCAAGAATTGTGTTGAAGGGCAGAGAAGACTCAATCCAATTATGAAATAGGTGGTGAAGAAAGAGATTATTAAGTGGCTGGATGCAGGCATTGTTTATCCTATCTCAGATAGTGCATGGGTTAGTCCTGTGCAGTGTGTTCCAAAGAAAGGAGGGGTAACAGTGGTCACCAATGAAAAGAATGAGCTGATACCAACAAGGACAGTGACAGGGTGGAGGATTTGCATGGATTACAGGAGACTAAATAAAGTTACAAAGAAGGATCACTTCCCTTTACCTTTCATTGACCAGATTCTTGATAGGCTAGTAGGGAAGGAATTCTAGTGCTTTTTAGATGGCTATTCTGGCTATAATCAAATAGAAATAGTCCCTGAAAATCAACAAAAGACAACATTCACATGTCCATATGGCACATTTGCTTTTAGAATAATGCCATCTGGACTGTGCAATGCCCCTGGCACCTTCCAGAGATGTATGATGGCTATCTTCTCAGAATTCGTTGAAAAATCCATGGAAGTTTTCATGGATGACTTCTCTGTATTTGGAGAGACATTCCATCTATGTTTGTCAAAGTTGGAGGAGATTTTGATTAGATGTGAAGAAACAAACCTAGTACTTAATTGGGAAAAATGCCACTTCATGGTGCAAGAAGGTATTGTTTTGGGACACAATCTCCAAGAAGGGATTGGAAGTGGACAGAATCTCCATCTATGTTGTATTTAATAGGAGATTCATAAAAGACTTTTCAAAAATCTCAAAACCTCTGTGCCAGCTGCTACAGCATGACATAACTTTTATCTACTACCCATTTAAATCAAGTTTGAATTTGTTCATTTGGAATCTGGACTCTATCTACTGCCTACTGCATTTTTATTTACTTCTTTTTTATTCTTCCATTATTATATTCCTTAAGTTCCGCAGGTTTGATCCTTTAGAATCTGACCCATTTTCTAGTGAAAGGTACGAAATAAATCAGATTGATTTGATGATGCATGCTTGGAGGCTTTCAAAAAACTGAAAACAGCTTTGATAACTGCACCATTCATTGTAACATCTGACTGGAGTAAACCTTTTGAGCTCATGTGTGATGCCAGTGACTATGTTGTTGGAGCTGTATTGGGACAAAGGTATGATAAAATTTTTCACTCAATTTATTATGCCCGAAAAACTCTTATAGCGGCTCAATTAAATTATACAGTCACTGAAAAAGAGCTATTGGCAGTTGTCTTTGCATTTGACAAGTTTAGATCATACTTGGTGGGCACAAAAGTTTTTGTTTTTACAGATCACTCTGCCATCAACTATTTGATCTCAAAAAAAGATGCAAAGCCAAGGCTAATTAGATGGGTTCTCCTCCTCCAAGAATTTGATTTGGAAATTCGTGATAAAAAGGGGGTGGAGAGCCAAGTTGCTGACCACTTGTCTAGAATTGAAGAAGAAAATGTGGGTGCATCCAAAGGCGAAATCCAAGAATATTTCCCAGATGAGAAGCTGCTAGCAGTAGCTGTTGCAGCATCAAACACTGTAGCGGTTAGAGCTGACACGCCAGGAGCTCTAGCGTCTGATGTTTCAGCCCCTTGGTTTGCTGACATTGTGAACTTTCTAGTCAGCAAGGTGGTGCCTGCAAGCATGAATTACCAGCAGAAGAAAAAGTTCTTCCACACAGTAAAACAATATTACTGGGATGAGCCTTTCCTTTACAAGAAATGTCAAGACCAATTGATGAGGAGATGCCTTGCAGAAGAAGAGCAGTATCAAGTGCTACAACATTTCCATGTTGCGCCTTGTGGTGGACATTTTGGAGGAACCAGAACTAGCAGCAAAGGTGTTGCAATCAGGGTATTATTGGCCTACATTGTTCAAGGATACTCAAGATATGGTAACAAGGTGTGATAAGTGTCAAAGGACAGGGAATATTTCCAACAAACATGAGATGCCTTTAACCAACATCCTAGAGATAGAACTCTTTGATGTTTGGGGAATGGACTTCATGGGACCTTTCCCTTCTTCTCATGGCAATCTATATATTCTAGTGGCAGTGGAATATGTATCAAAGTGGTTTGAGGCTGTTGCCCTACCCAACAATGATGCCAAGTCAGTGAGCAAATTTCTCCAATAGAACATTTTCACCTGATTTGGAACTCCTAGAGCTATCATCAGTGATGACGGTTCTCATTTTTGCAACAAGCTGATTGAGACCCTCTTAGCTAAATATGGAGTCAAGCATAAAATTGCTACTGCTTACCACCCTCAAACAAGTGGTCAAGCAGAATTGTCAAATAGAGAAATCAAGAGGATGCTTGAGAAAATGGTGGGTCCTATAAGAAAGGAATGGTCACTGCACTTAGATGATGCTTTATGGGCCTACAGGACAGATTTCAAAACCCCATTGGGAATGTCACCTTACAGGCTTGTGTATGGTAAATCTTGCCACCTGCCTATTGAATTGCAACACAAGGCTCATTGGGCTATCAAAAAGCTCAAGTTTGATCATGATAAAGCAGGAGAAGCCAGGCTACTGCAGTTGAATGAGCTTGGAGAGATTAGGCACTTTGCCTATAAAAATTCAGCCATTTACAAAGAAAAGAGCAAGGCTTGGCATGACCATAAAATTCAAAGGAGAGAGCTAATTGAAGGAGGGCAGGTACTGCTATTTAACTCAAGGCTCAGACTGTTTCCAGGCAAACTCAAATCCAGATGCTCTGGCCCATTCAGATTAGTAAAATTATATCACATGGTACTGTAGACTTGTTTGATGAAGCAACCAACACCACATTCAAGGTGAATGGTCAGAGAGTGAAACAGTACCATGGTGAACATGTGGTCAGGGATAAGACCACCATTGAACTAAAAGACCTCTAACAAAAAGAGGAAGTCTGGCTGAAGACTCTTAAAACAAGCGCTCTTGGGAGGCAACCCAAGGTTTTGGATTAACCCATTTTTGGTGTCTTTGATTTAAATTTTGTGCAGGTATGAAACTGTAGAATGGGGAAGATATAAGTTGAAGTTTTGGTGATAGCAGCTGATGCTACAGCGTCTGTTGTGTTCACAAAGGCTATAGCAGTCGCTGCGTGGTGAAAAAGGAAAAAGTCAAACTCAGAAAAAGGTGCAAGCACTAGTGCAAAAAAGGGATTTAAAGTCAGGCGAAAAGGGGATTTAAAGTCAGGCGGGCGCTTGACTTTTATTAAGTCGACTTTGTATGTCTGGAGTTTTAAAGTCAAGCGATAGCCTGACTTCGTAAGTCAGATTTAAAGTCAAGCATTTATTGCGCCTGACTTCGTAAGTCTGTTTTAAAGTCAAGCATTTATTCTTGCCTGACTTCGTAAGTATGATTTAAAGTCAAGCATTTTTTGCCTGACTTCGTAAGTATGATTTAAAGTCAAGCAAGAATAAATGCTTGACTTTAAATCATACTTACGAAGTCAAGCATTAATTCTTGCCTGACTTCGTAAGTATGATTTAAAGTCAAGCTTTATTGCGCCTGACCTTAAAAGTTTTTTTTTTTTTTAAATTTTGATTACACCCTGGTTATACGAAATTCATCACTCTAATCATCTGTAACTTGGAATATGGCCAATCCAAATTACAGACACCACTAATTGATTGCCAACAAATCAACAAAACAAACATTTCAAAATTAGTAGAACAAAACAATTATAAAAAAAACATTCAGTGGTAGCTGAAAGAAATCATCATATCAGAAAATCAAATCCTCCTATAATGTGTGTCTTCAGACAAGCATGAAGAGGTGAATATGCAATTCCCTAGTATAAGCATTGCACAAATAAATGACACAAGCAGTCACACACACAATAAAAGCAGTACAGAAGGAGGACAGAAGCATATAAACAAAAGAATATCATAAATTTGTTTAAAAAAATCTGATAAGTGACATCTGATATATCATAAAACTAAACAAACTGTTAGACAGTACAGAAGGAAGCTAATCTAACACAACTAGTGATTACTTGGTAATCAGTCTCCCAAGGGTTCATAGAGGCTTCGTCAAACTACATGCAACTGAATACAAACACCCTCTTAATCATCTGATCCGCCTTTAGATTCCCATTGACAGCCACCTCCAATATGCGATCAAAAACCACAGCTGGAGAACAGCTACAGGGAGAATATAAAAGTAAGCATTATATTCAAACTAAGCATTATATTCAAAGCTGGAGAACAGCTACAGGGCGAATATAAAAGTAAATGTAAATATATACCTTGTTTAGCAAAAATACGGCATAAGCTTCTCTTGTTGTGTCTTGACCTTCTAAAAACGGGGAACTCTACATGCTTGGCATTTGTGAAAGACATTGCACTTGATGATGCTTCAGAAGATGTTAGCTCTATTGAAGGTGCATTGTCAATAATGTATGAATGAGAGGCACCCAACCGTATAGGATACCGCAAAGTAACTTGCAAGTACGAGGCTATAAGTGAAACAGCCTGCAAAAACACCAGTCTAGTATAAGAACATCTCTTATTCACTGCATATATAAGAGAGCTGTAAGCCTGTAATGCATATACATTATTAACTATAGTAAAGAACATCTACTAGAAAAAGAAACTTAACAAAAAATAAATCAAATTGACATATGTCAAGGTTATCCAATCAACATTCAAATAATGAATCAAAATATCTATTTCCGAATCGTGATTTCCAAATTGACATAATGCAATGAATCAGAACATCCAAATTGACATAATGCAAGGGATTCTATCACATTGAGCTTGTTTAGTTAGTAAACCACCCATCTCTAAAATACAAAACCAATAATATTGTATTGAAAAGGGATCAAGCAAGGATCAAAAACAGTATTGGGACATGTAAAAGAAAAAGTGATTAAGTCAAAAGACTAGATAGTCTTCAATGGTCCACCATCATACAAGATTATTATCATTATAGAACTACATATATGATGTTCATACTTCACTCCCACTCAGCTAAAGAGAGAAAAAAATGAACTACAATGTCTAAACTGAAAGTTCACATTTAGTTCAAGATCCTTAACAGCCAAATTTTCTAATACACTCCATAATTGTGTTAGGCAGCCGCCGATCACTAAGGTGGACACCAAAAAGAAGGGTAATGCAGGAATTGAGACTCATAAACAATAAGGGGAAGAAAAGTGAGATGGGTACAAAATCATATGACAAAGTAGTGATAATAAAATGTTAAGTTACAAAAAAAAACTAGTTCTTTGCACACTGTTCTTGCATTTAAGAGAGTAGTCAAAGTATTAGATACCTTTGCAACTTCCTTCTCGAGGTTTTTACACCGCTTCAAGACAGCTTGTATATCTGAGGGAACTGTTGGTGTCAAGTTTCTTTCCTTTGCCTCGGCCATTCTGCACCAGAAGCTTATTAAATTAGAAACATGCATCTAATACAGCATTAGATAGGAAGATCCCTTTTTTATTCTGTTTCTAAGGATACTTTTACGTACTTTCTTGAACGCTCCACCCTACGTTTTTTTGTGGTGTCCACCTTGTCATCTCTGCACAATCATTTGGAGAAGATGATTAGGATTATTGATTTACAATTACCCAAATCAATATAGTATGTAGAAGCTAGAACTATTAATATTGAAATAATCTTTTGAGCACAATAACTCCTTTTAATATTGATTTGTATTTTGTTAGAGAGAAGGTCTTAAGTAAACAACTTCTGGTTTGTCAAGTGCCTGCAGAAACTCAGATAGCGGATATTCTAACTAAGCCATTGTCTAAAGTTCCTTTCTGCAACCTCAGGTCCAAGCTCAATGTGACAAGCACAGCTCTGCTCTCTCCTTGAGCTTGAGGGGGAGTATTAGGGATATTGTCTATTATATTTCTCCCTTGTATTTATTAAGTTGTAATTTGCTGTTACAGTTGGTTTTCTAGCTTTTAGTTTCTAGTTTGTTAGGTCTGTTAGGATCAGTTATAACTGATCTAACAGTTGTTAGCTTCTAAAGCCTATATAAGGCACTAGTGTATCATTGTAATACATTCAGAGAAATATTTTCAATATAGAAAATCTTTCCAATTATCATGAATCTATACCTGTAACACTCACTAACACGGCTTTGCAAAGCCAAGGCCAAGACTTCGCGTCCCTGGTGCCACAATGCATGGGCTACTCGATATACTTGCAGAGAATGGTAACCCTGTTGCAAGAGCATATCATTCAATGTTAGTCCTATGAAGCTATTATATGAATGAAGAGCTAAACACAAAATCCAGTATAAAGTACTCTGGATGTTATCACATGAACACCATGATATTTAAGTAGCTAGCAACATCCACTGGGTCACAACCCCAGGAATGTAATAGCTTGCCTAAAAAGTGTCACTTATATCTAATCAGATATTAAGTCTGGTTAATGAAACAAATTTTCAGCATCATAAAAATGTTTCCATTCCTTATCCTCATTTTCTAAGAGACTGGGTATCAATTATTTGAATTAAAAATATAGAATAATGCTTGGAGTTCCTTCCACCTGCATCATTGGCATCCTCTAGCTTTACAATCCCACGAATCCTCTGAGTCTTAGTTCCATCAGTTTTCTTCAAATCTTTACTTAGCTTAAAATCTGCCCATGATAGGAGGGTGTCCACTATTCCAGAATTTGCAACTGCAAAGATTTTCAACATGTGAATGTAAAATACCATATTGGCATATTGTTATTGTTAATTGATTACATTACATTATTACATAATAAACAACATGCAACTAACCATCCTTAACCATTGATTCTGGAACATCACATTTAGAACCAAAACTAGCTTGTCTAGTAGTAAGAGTCTCCTTAGTTTGAGAATCAAAAGCAGGGTTGTCAATAAGAGCATTGACAAAAACCCACAAATGAGCATCCTTTTTCTTCTTGTTTACTTTATTCATCACAGAGGTAGTAATCTGATTCGTGATATAATCAACATGAGTCCCATCCTTGATTGTAGCTATGGAATTAACAAAGCTGACCTGGTAATAAAAGAACAAAACAAAGGTTTATAAGACAACAAAACTAACAGCAACAATGAGCCACCAAGTTACTTCACTTAAAAAGTTCACTAGTCACCTGCTGAAACTGGCCATCACTTAGACTCACGCAAATCTCCCACCTATCACCAACTTTGGCATGGATCCTACAAACAAAACCAAGTCAAGTTAACAAATTAACAATTAATAAAGGGAAATAACCATAACCATAAAAAAACAGTCACCGACTCCCCAAACTAACTATCTATGGAGGCAAACCTTGCAATCCAAAACAGTCGCTGGAGTTAGGGTTTGTTTCAGCTTGCGAATTCGTCAGGGCGCTGCCACCGAAAGTTCCAGTTGTTGTCGTCTCCACCATGTGGGTTGCCTCAGTCACTGGTTTGGAGGAGCAGTTCCTAGTAACAAATTGCAAAAATAATGTGTCAGTCAACTCTGCATGCCCCCCTGTTTCATTTACAATACAATACAAAAACATTAACTTGTGAAGAACATGTAAGCAGGCTGTAACAAATTTTCCACAATGCGCATCAGTGAAATTATTGAGATCAGTCAAGCATTTATGGGGAAATCACAATCAGCATTCTCCCTCAACTCATTACTCTTTTGGCCACTTATGATTTCTAGGACTACAACACCAAAGCTGTAGGTGTCAGCCTTCACTGATAACTGGCCATGGATTGCATATTCTGGTGCTGTGTATCCCCTGAAATGTGCACAGGTTTCAAAGCATAGTCATTTGTGCATTATATGGGGTGGGAGGGACATTAAAATAGATAAATATATGAAAGAAGATAGATTTCTCTTTTATTACAACTACATGTCTAATTGAAGTAAACAATTGAACTTACAATGTTCCTGCAAATCTTGTGCTAAGGTGAGATTGGTCTTCTGGCAGAAGCCTTGACAACCCAAAATCAGCAATTTTAGGCTGAAGATCATCATCCAAAAGTATATTGCTAGTCTTTATATCCCTATGTATGATGCAAACATGGAAATGTAGATAGGCCAAACCCCTTGATGTGCCTAAAATTATATCATACCTTTGTCTCCAGTGGAGAGAACCCTTCCTTTCACCTATTACAAAAAATAGGTAAATAATAATAGATGCAGCAAGGTAATATAAATTTAAAAGATGTTTCAATAGGAAGATTGACATGATTTTGTACCAAATAAGAATCTGTCCAAGCTATTATTTGCCATATATTCATAAGCAAGGATTCTCTCTTGGCCTTTACTGCAACATCCAAGAAGTCTAACTACATTCCTATGATGAACATTACTTATTAGCTTCACTTCACTTTCAAATTGTTCATCCATTTTTCCAGATTGGCCTAGAAGCAATTTCTTGACAGCAACTATTTTACCATTTTTAAGAGTTCTCTGTTCCATAAATCAAAGATGAAATGATTAGAATGACTAAGAGGGAGAGTTAGTAGGATTACATAGAGGAGCCAGATCTTGAGAAATCTGACGTCGTCTCGGTAGCGGGAAGAGAGACAAAGCTACATACTGTGGATCTCTCTTTTAAGCACTGGAAGACAGTAATTGTGAGGCTTTAAGTCACCTTGGAACAAAGAGTTACGATTGAGAAGAAGATGCTGCGGTGTAACAGTTGCTGCTACATGACCTTACAAAAATAGCAAACCGTTAGAAGGATTTTACAAATAAATGGTAGAATAAATGGCACAAACTTTCTTCCAAGTAATTTATTACAATACCTTCTTTGCATGACTGGACAAATTTAACAGCATCCATTGTAGTAATATGCTCCATTACAACCTTCAGCTGTGGAAGCCTTTGAACTAACGGCTCTAAAATGGTTTCAATATAGACTTTTTCCCGGTCAATAACATCAACCTCTGGATTTGTAACCTCTCCATGAACCTGTCATGTATACTAATTCACAGATAAGAAAGTACAACAAAAACTTTTTGAGTGCTTTATATATACATGAAAGACCTGCATAGAGAAGGAAACAAGTCAATGGCCCACACAAATTCTATTACAAAGGTGTAAGAATTAATCCAGGAACAATGTTAACTTATCATAACTGATTTAGAATGAGAATCCAGGGCAAGCATGGCAGCATAGAGCATGAAATACATTATTATACTTTATACATCAGTATATGAACCATATATAAAGTCTAACACAAAAAAACAAACAAAAAATTACGGAAATATAAAGAAAGAAACACAAAATAGCCACAAATAAAGGTAAATAAATTACCAATAACGGTAAATCTTGCTCAATCATTTCTTCAAGAACAGAATAACAGTTTCCAAACAGATCTGTAACACCAGACTCTGAAATAAGCATTACCTCTTTTTCTGCAGCCTGATATCGTCGCACAGCATCCATCATCGCAGAGCAGAGCAGAAACAGTTTTTTCTGGAGAAGTCACGATTTGGAAAGCTCGCTATTTGGGGTTTTAGGGTTCTTGCTCGCGGTGTGTTCGATTCTTGCTGCATCTTGAACGAAAATGAAAACCCTTGAGAAGAAAACGAAAACGAAAGCTAGAATGAAGAAAACGAAAACGAAAGCTTACCTGAATGTGGTCGATTCTGCCATTGCAATCTTCGATTAGGGTTCTGCCATTGAACTTCTCTTCGATCTGTTGAAGTTCTGTCATTGAACTTATCAGTAAGCAAAACTTAAAAGAAGATTGAGAGATGAGAATATTACGATGAAGAAAACGGGATCAGAGGTTTTGGCAGAGAAACAAAGAAGAAACGAAGAGAACGAGATTTAGAGACAGAGAGAATACCTCACCCAGAAAGAGATTCATGCGAACCCCCTCTCTCTCCATGGGTGCGGCGCTGGAAGTGGGTTGGGAAATTAGGGTTCCTAACTGAGAGATTGAGAGAGGCGTGGGAACTGAGAGAGTGATGGGAACGAGAGCACGCGTTTTGGGAATTGAAAGAGGGAATATTTTGATATTATTTTAGTACTTTAGAAGTCAGGCGTATATTCGCTTGACTTTAAAACTTTACCTCTTAATTACAAGTTTGCCACCGTGTCTACTTATGTAGTCAGGCCCCTGATAGCATGACTTTAAAAGTCTAATTTTTTTCCTATTTTTTCACTTTAGAAGTCAGGCGTGTATTCGCTTGACTTTAAAACTCGCGAGTTTTGCCTCTTAATTACAAGTTTGCCACCGCGTCAACATATAAAGTCAGGCATCTGAGCGCCTGACTTTAAATGTCTAATTCTTTTCCTGATTTTGCACTAGTGAAGTGTGACGTGGGTGCACAGTTCAGTCACGTCAAGCCCTCTCTCTCCATCATGACACTTGCAACGGTCACATCCATTACTCTTCCCATCTCAACTCCCCATACACTCTCTCTCTCTTTCTCACAAATCAAAACCACCATCACGTCACCGTTTCACTCTTCCATTCGCAAACTTCTTCTTCTTTCCTTCCAGCGAGAAAACACAAAAACTCGTAACCTCCATCAATTTTTAAACACGTTTTCATAACCAGAAAAATGACAAAGAAGCAAGTTTCCCTCAAGACATCTAGAAAGAGATCAAACGCAGAAGAAAGCTCATTCGAAACCGCCATGGCTAGTGCTGATTCAAAGAAGTTTTGGAGCATGGAGTTCATTGCTGAGCGAGGATTCAAGATTGACAAAGCATCTCACGCTTTCACAGCAACTGTTGCAGCGTTGGGTTGGGAGCACTTCGTCAAACATCGCAAGCAGTATGTGGTATCATTGGTAAGGGAGTTTTACGCAGGTATTCCAGAACCCAAGAATGGCAAACCCCAAACCTATTCTTTTGGTTAGGGGTGAAACCGTTAATTTTGATGCCAGAACCATAAATGATGTGTTTTTCCTTGGCTACCATGGAATGCCACTGGAAAACAAGGTCAAGACATGGGGAAAAGCTGAGATGGAAGGAGTGAGACAAAGGATCTGTGTAGAAGGATCCAAATGGGATAAATTTGGTGCTGAATACAAGTTGAAAAAGGCGTGTTTGTGTGATGAAGCCAGCATGTGGTGCAATTTCATAAAGCACTCCTTGCTTCCAGCTTCACACACCACTTTTGTAGAGAAAGAAAAAAGGCTGATCGTGGTTGATGCTATCATGGCAGCAGAGAAGATTGATGTAGGCAAGCTGATCTCAAGAGAGATTGAGAAGTGTAGAGTGAAAAGTGGAGGTAACCTCTATTTCCCTTGTTTAATAACTGAGCTGTGCATAAGGGCAGAACTGGAGGTGGAAGCAAATGAGGTCAGAAGGTCTCCATTGGGGGATTTTCCCTCAACCTTCAAGCCTAGGCAGAAGACTGCTGCTGCAGCATCAGGTGATGCTGTGCTGTTACAGTGCTTGACGCTACAGCATCAGTCCCTCTGTCGCTTTGTGAAAGAAAAATTTGAGTGGGAAAAATCTATATTTGCTGAGGTGTCAAAGGGCAAATCGACCATGCAACCACCAGAGTTCCCTGGTTGGCTAATTGAAGAAGAGCCAAGTAAAAGAGTGGAAGAAGAGGAGCCCAGGTAAGAAGAGAAGAAAAGAGTAAGAAGCCCCACACAGAAGCAAAAGCAGAGCCCTCCTAAAAAGAAGAAAAAGGTGAGCAGTGAGGAGGAAGAAATATTGGAATCTGAAGAGATGGAGGAGATTAGTGAGGAGGATGAAGAAGAAACGAAAACAGTAATGAGGGAATTAGTGAGTGAAGAAGAGGAGGAAGATTCAAGTGAGGAAGAATTTGAGGGTGAAGAGGAAGAAGAAATACAGTGTGACCCTGCCCCTAGCCCAAAGAAACCCCACAAATCCCCAGTCAAACCTTCAACACCACCATCAAGCCCCACCACCATCCCTGAAACACCTAAATCACCCATCCAACTAGTTCACCATACACCCATACCATCCTCCCCACCAACTCAACCACCTCAAACACAAATTAGCCCACCCAAAATTCCAACACCAGCCCCAGAACCATCAAAAGAACCACAACCTGAAATGACTGAAACACAATCACCACCACACAAAGCAAGTTATTGAGAAGCCACAACAACCACCAAAACAATCCCAACAGCAACAAGCAACCACTCCTGAAGCAGCTACTCAAAAAAGAGTTCACTCAAACCATGCAGCAAGGAGAAACCCTGGTGCCAAGCTGGCAGATGTGCAGCCAAAAGAAGCTGAGGAAATGCAAGTTGAGGCTGTAGCGGATGATGCTACAGCGCCTAAAGGCCAGTCTGCTAAGGCAGCTGCATCTGAGGAGGAGCCTCCTGAAATTAATGCAGAGATGGAAGCAACAGAGAAGCTTGCTGAGATGGGAGCTTCCAAGGAAGTAGTGGCACTTCAGAGTAAGGCTACAGCGCCTAGTACTGTAGCGGCAGAAAAGAAAAAGCCACAGCAGCCCACAAAGAAGAAGTCCACCAAGGCAGCCCCTGCTCCCACTAGAGCATGCAAAAGGCTCAAATCTGAGAAGTAGTCTAACCCTTGCGTTAAAAAAAAGTGTGTTTGCCTGTTTTAAATAAACCTGTTAGGTGTTATAGCGTCTGTTCCTGCATCTAACAGTATGTTTAGGATTTTACTTCTGTTGTTTTTAAGTCTGTAGAGTTTTAGCCATAGGCCTCTCCCTTTAGTATGCATGAGTAGTGAGGACACTACTGGGTCTTAAGTTGAGGGGACCTTACATGTCTATTGTGTAAAATGTTGTTGAATGAAATGATCAGTTGATTTTTCTAGTCTTGCAATATTAGAAATTGTTCTTTTTGGGCTAAATTTAGCGATGATTAAGTGTATATGTGTAGTGTAGCCTTGCTTGATTAATGACTAGTCTTATTGCTGCTTCTACACAAAACTCTGAACTTAGGGAGAAACTTAGTTAGCTAAGGACTATCTGATGCTGAAGTTAGTCCTGGTTAACCAAGGTTTAGTCAAGTTTTTACTAAAAATTGATATTAGCATTTGAAGCTAAGTTTGGGGGTGCATCGGTTATATTAAGGTTAGGTATGAAGATTATAGGATGGTCAGTGCAATAGAATCCAAAGTGTACAAATGGTCATGTAAAAAGCTGCAATTGTCTGAAACAAATGCCGAACTGATCCAAAGTGCATATATAAAAATAAATAAATAAAACATAAATAAAAAATAAAAAAAAAGAAGAAATAAAACAAAAGGAGTTCAGTAATGAGGGCATTGTAGCTACATTTGTTCATCAAGTCACCAATGCTATAGCATCTAACGCTATAGCGTTGAGAAATCACCATATCAATAGTTAGTGCACTGTCTAGAGATCTGAAATGCCTAATCAATCCCTTTGTTGTGCTTTGAAGCCCCTCAATTCTTATATGAAGTTGTTAGTCTACTCTCCCTTTTGAAAAATTCTTTGGCTTGACCAAAAGAAAGCCATTCTTTCCAAGGCTAAGAGAAATTCTGCACCTAGCTAGGAATTAAGCTAAGTTTAGAAATCACACACTCACAATTGAGCTGTAATAATTCTAGATGTTGTGAAAAAGCAATGGTGTGTGTGTGTGAGTGGGAATCTGAAAAATTAGCCCCTTAAGAGCAATCTTGAAGAATTGTGTGAGTTAGAGAAGAAACAGATCATATTATGAATTCTGTGAATAGGTGTTGTATGTTTTCTTGTCTTATGCAAGTGTCATTACTTGAGGACAAGCAATGGTTTAAGTTTGGGGGAGTGATAACTCATTTTTACATGAGTTATTTATGCCTTTATGACTTAAATTCAAGTGACGTCTCAAGTAATATGTCCTCTTGATTTAGTAAATATTAGTTATTTAGAGAAAAGAAGGGTTAAGAGCTAATTTGTTAACATTTGGCACAATGGGTGCCCTTGTGAATGTTTTAATGTTTTGTTAGTTCTGCAGCGTTAGGCGCTATAGCGCTATATGACGGTGGGCCAGCTGGACATCACAAAGGAAAGTTACATGTTGGAGTCTCATACTTTATGTCAAGTCAAAGCCTGACTTTCCTGTGCGTAGGACTGTGTGGAAGCTCCCAAGTGGCTAGCTAGGACACTTGGCGCATTTTTATTGAAGGATTGCTTTTAGTTGGTGAGAAGTGTCATAGTTACCTTTTTGAAAAGCTACTTTATGAGATTAGGATAATATCTATCCATCTTCACCACCCATACACAATATTCGACTAAAAGGAGAGTTTTTGGGAGAAAAACTTGACACACATTTCCTCCATTAAACCTCCATCTTCAAGCTTTCATTTTTAGTTTATTTTCTTATCTTTTTGTGCTATGAAGCTACGCTACAACACCATCCTGCTGTGCATGACTTGGAATAGAGGGAGTGCATCTTTTGTCACCATTTATTCCTTATTCATTTACGTTAATATGAGCATTTTGCCTTGTATTGTGTTGATGATGCTTGTAATGAGCTGAACACTTAGTAGTTGGATTGCTTCTAGTTTGTAATGAACCTTTAGTCTTGTTAATATAATATTGTGATGTTTTGCGTTTCAATCCTTGCATTTTAATGCTTTCAAACTTGTTTTGGGATTGGCCAACTGAAATGAGTAGAGTTGTGGGTACAGAAATGGTCCATGATTTGAACTCAAGGGTTGATATGAATGAAAGGTTGTTTACTGTGGGTTCTTCATTATACAGGGGTGGACTTATTTAGAACCTAGACATAGGAGTCTTGTAACAAAACCCTGACGTCAGTGACTGAAAGGCACAACATCATATGCTACAGCACTTAGCGCTATAGCGTCCAATGTTATAGCGCCTTACTTTTGGGGATTTATACAACAAAGAGCAGTCCAACTCATTTTATAAACTCTTGAACTTTCTTACTGTTTACCAATATCTTTCTTATTTTCATGTCCAAAAACTTGTTATTTTTACTTTGTCCATTTCACTAAGTTGTTAACTGCTTAAACTCTTAAATTAACATCAATCCTTGTGGGGACGATCCTGACTTTATCATTATATTACTTGTTGCGATTGTGTACACTTGCACAACTACTTTTCGCACAACAACACGCAACCAAACATAGTACCACCTAAGCACAATCTTCACCTCTCACAGGCTAGGAAGCTCAGACTCAATGCAACTAAGTGAGTTATATTATCACTAAAACACCATTATTGCCTCTCATCACAGGCTAAGTAACTCAGACTCAGAGACACTGGTCGCCTGTCAAAGGCTAATTAACTGAGACTCAACCACACTGGGTCAATTATGGCATCACTTGAGTACTGATATCGCCTCTCACTGACTTGGTAACTCAGGCTCAAAGATACTAGGTTTGCCATAGCATGATTTGATTATTATTCTCGCCTCTCACATGCTAGGTGTCTGAGACACAAGGATACCAAATCACAACACGCCCAATCACATATCGAATACACAAATATATTGCAAACGCAACATCACCTGAGCACCATTCTCACCTCTTAAAGGCTAGGTAGCTCATAACAAAGATGCCAACTCACAATCATATATCACAAGGTATCACAGAAATTAGTAACAAAAGACGCGTGCATTTTACCCAAACCTTTTGTTATTCATTTAATTCTTTAAACTCTTACATCCACCAATATTATTCATATCTTATTTAATACTAAAACATCAAAATATTCAATTAACACCACAAACTCATAAGTTAAATAGAAGCAAACGTGCACAAATAATATTCATAATAAACAAACATGCAAACTTCATTGTTAATAAATAAATATTTACTCTCATACTTTAAAATAATTTCTTCCGTGCTGGCCTCATTTTTATGAGGCCATATGCATATTAAATTAGTTGTTCAAGGGACTAGTGGAAATCCCTACAACCTTAACGATACCCTACAAGCCCAAATATAACCCGAAGATCATCCCCTGCACTTGGTTTGACAATCTTGTATGACATAGAATCAATTGGAACTTCGTCACGACAGTCCACACAATGAGCGTGTTGATATTTTAACAGTTCAGCAACGCGTTCACAGAGATAACGAAATAAGACAACACAATAGAGTGATGTCAATTTCGTCGTAATGTGCAAACAAGTAGTGTTTCTAGAAGATATCGAGAAAAGGAATAAAAAAATGACATCTGATTTTCAAAGAGACAACCTGGTGGCTAATATCAGAAAAAGGTAGCATCATGATGTGTTCCAAACAGTGTTTTAAAAACCGGCTCGGGCCGGCCGGTCGGACCGGGAACCGGGGGGGTAACCGAGCCGGGCAAGGTTTTGGATCGGCCATGCAGCAAACCAGTGGGAACCGGTGTGACTTGGCCGGTTTTTGAAAAAACCGGTGACCCGGCTCGAACCGAACCGGGTTGTGCATTTTGTTTTTTTTTTATCAAATCTTTGAACTGTAATTGGGAGGGGCCACGCAAACGCAAGCCCCCACTAGTGATTGCCATCTAGGTAAGTATGTTTCCCATTGACATATGTGTTGCTTGTATATCTCATTCTCCTCCCTGTTCCGTTCATTCTATCCGATGTGGGACTATTTGTAAACTACTTAAAACAAAAGAGACCAAAAAAAACCCTCAACAAAATGCCATTAGTGGGGTTTGAACCCCTGACCTGTTGAAAGCAAATGTTGAGCGCTACCATGAGGCTACCAATCTTATTGAGGATATTATTCATTTCAAATATATATAATTGGTACCTCTTTTTAAAGATTTATTTAATATTAAGTTGTTAACTTATGAAATTTGTTCTAAATATTTATTGAAGCATGATATGAACTTTTAAAATTTATTTAATATATACCAAGCAAATAAAAATAAAATAGGCATGGTGTGTAATTTTAGCAAATTAAGTTTTATAAGTATGAAATATATAGGTCCTGAAAATTTGGGAATTTTTTATATTTTAGTAGATATAAAATAAACATAGTTATTAATTTTACAGGGACGAAATTTATATTATATACTATATAGGTATTGAAAATTCTCAAAATAGAGACCAGGTCCGAGTCATCCGGTCCCGGTTTTGGCCATGCGGTTCAACTGTCGACCCCTCGGTCCGACCATTGACCCAGTGACCCGGTACCTTCACCGAGTCGGTCACCGGTCCGAGTTTTAAAACATTGGTTGCAAACAATGTTTCTCAAATGTATAGCTTATCTTAGCAAGTGGCGATATGTTTCAAAAAGAAATTAAATCTCAAGTCAGCCTCCACAATGCCATGACCAAATACCCGATGGAAATATTATTTCAACTAAAGAAAATCGTGAAAATGGAACTAACAAAGTAATTAAAGTCAAATTCTTGGTCATAGTAGATCGAGGGACGTGAGCTACAAGCCTAGGATAAAGGAACCTTCCAAAACATGCATTTCCCAAAAAATCGCTGGTCAAAAGAGGAGACCGATCACATCACCGTCCCGGAGGAAAACACGAGGGCGGAATAGTCAAGGCCACAGTGCTCGGACCCACCTCTGACTCCGAAAAGACATAACATCTAACCACTATAGCACCAAGCACATACCCGGTTAACCAAGCTTGGGCGACCTCTTGGCACTAAGTACTTAAACGAGCTTGCCTGCCCCGATGCAAACGCTCCAATCCAAGCTCACGGAAAACGGAACAAAGGCATCATCGTTTCAAATTTCGTTCAAGTTACGAATGTTTTCTAACTGACGAACTCGGGTTTCACTGGCTTTACAAATCAAGTCGTGTACGAAACGAGGGGACAAGAATATTTCCTGAGCTATGACCTCGGGTTGCACCGACTCTAAAAACCGAGCAGTGCTCAAAACGAGAAGTCATGAAGATTTCTAAGTAACGAATTTGGGTTGGACTGATTCTAAAAAATCGAGCTGTGCACAAAACGATAAGTTACAAAAAAAATTCTAAGTTACGACTTAGAGCTACATTGGCTCTAAACATTGAGAAGTGTACAAAACGAGAAGTACAAAAGAAATGTAAAGAAGTAAAAAGGAGGCAGTAGAAAAATCTGAAATCAAAACTTCAATAAAAAGGCCCGAAGGCCGAATCCAGTACATTTTCCTCGGATACTAGAGGACTTTTTCAAAATACAAAAGAAAAAGAAAAATCACATGACCTCAGATGCCACGGCAGGAGCCTTCCATGACCTCAGATGTCTTCCACGACCTCAGATGCTGTAGCAGGAGGCGCCTCAGATTCAGGAACCCCTTCATTTGCAATGGTATTGGGGGAATCTTCGTTTCCCGCCTCCCCAACAACTGGCCTAGCGACGTCCCCAACTATCTCCTCAGCAATTTGGCCATCAAGGACCACCTTGAATGTGTCCAAGGGAGATAAGTCGAGCTCGGGGGTAGAACCTTTACCTGAGCCTGCGCAACCTCAAAGCCTCCTTCAAAGGCGAGCGGTACCTGTGTCTCAACCTCATAGATTTTGGCCTTAAGCTCGGTCACCTTGACTTCCAATGCCTCTCTCTCTCTAAGTGTCGCTTACTCTGAAGCTCTAGGAAGGAATCTCTGCTTGCTTCGGCGACCTTCAGGCTCTCCTCGGAATCACCCTGCTTCTGCCTAGCTACATCCAAGTCACGAGACAAATCCTTCTGGATCAGATCAGAATGCTTCTCCCTTTCCTTGAAAGAGGCCTCAGATTTCACCAGCTATCAAGCTTCTGGGAGATCACAGCCTTCTTTGAGAAGCGCAACGATTCCTCAACCCCGGCAGCTCGGTTCGGCAAGCGATAGATTGAAAATTTTTAGACTTCGTCTCACAACAAAATAGAAGTCTAGGGGGTTGTGTTACAGTCACGATTAGCTCCGACCTAATCTAGTTCTGAGCTCCCTTGGATGTCTAGAGAGTAAGCTACGGTCGAGCACTATATGTGGGTGGTGCAAGAATGACCTCTCACAAGGAATTCTGAGCCACAACTCAGCACAATCGAGTCCTTGGGACAGTCTCCTCGCCTATCCCGAATAGCGCCTCGAAACCAGATCCACACTCATAAAGGGTTCGAAATTAACCCTTATTCCCCCCAAATTGTTGAACAAGTAACGAATCTCTGATAGCCAAAGATATTACTGCCCTAGCAATGACTTACGCTCCAAGAAGCACAAGCCTCCAGCGGGTAGGGTTAGCTCCTTGGTCCTCCAATAACCCTGGATGGACCATCTATAAATAGGGGTTCTCACCCTCTAGGTTTGACAGAAGCTAAACAGCTCAAAAACACTATGTTTATTTGCTCTCCTCTTAAAAAACCCTAATACTAAGATGGGCATCAGAGTGTCTTTGCAGGGGACACCTCCCCGCATGGAGACTCAAAGACACCAACGGTCGTACAAAGCAGCCAGACGTCGTACGCCGCCATCCACCACCACCTCAGTGGAGGTGAGCCACCATTGTTCAAAATCCAGCATCAACACGAACTTGCGAGCACTGTAATAATCATAAAGATCATCTAATGGTCCATTACGGGTTATCAGGTTTAATCACATACTAGGTTCTCTCTTTAAGACATTTTGGGGTACTACTCAGATTGTGCAAGTAGACTATCAACCACCACGTCTCCAGGATAAAACAACTCAGTTAAACTTGTATCTGAATTCCACTGCACTATGGAATACCGTTCGAGAAATACACCTTTAAATATGGCACAAAGACTACTCAAATTTTTTAATTATTGATAGTTCTAATTTAATTTTAATAACTATAATTATGCGATTTGGTATAAACCGGGTTTCCTCTGCGCACAATTGCAGAGGCTAATCCCTCGTGCCGGGTAAGCTCACAATGGGCGGCAAAGCTCTCACTGAAGAGATTTAATACTGCTTCATGCCCAACTATAATTATGTGATTGGTTGCTCTTAATTAATGTTTGATGTATACTTATATTGAAATTTCTTATGATGGACGAAAATGAGTATTTATTTAATGAAGAAAGAAATAAGGTTTTTTTTTGTACCCCCATCATTTCACCATCTACTGAGCTGGTGGAGTTAAACGACGAAGGATCTCAGCGACAGTTCGTGTGGTTTCCACGTACAAATGCAGATAACTCTTCCACTTAAACAGGACATAAATTGACATCATTGCTTGGACGTCATCGTTGTTCTTGACATCCATTGTAGACCAGTGCACACGTCCATCAGACCAATCCGGTTTCTGATAAACTATACGAGTTATCTCTCGCTCGTCGCCCTCCACTACCACCTTACGCAGTAGTTTATCTTTTAGGGCAGCGAATGTTATGTTGTGTTTAAGCCTACACTGCATTGTGTCACGCCCCTCGAAACAGACACCATCAACTTTGTTGGTGATGATGCCCTGATGATGAATGATAGTGAGGGATGAATCCTCTGAGTATTGTGTTAGGGGCATTTTTTTTGTGGAGAAGAAGCGGAGAATGAGTTAGGGAGTGAGTGAGAGTGAAATTTGGGAGTGACAAGAATGAGGTTGGCAATAGGTATTTATAGAATTCGTCAATGATTATCAACCGTTGATATTGTCGATGCAATCTGCACCGTTGATCAAAGCGGATCTACCCCCCATTTAGGTAAATCCGATTTGAGATTAATCAAAAGCGGATTTACCTAGATCCGATTAAATTTGTAAAAATCGCATCGGATTTACTGTTAAGAGGGTAAATCCGCTTTTGAATTTAACAAAGCGGATGTATCTAACTTACAGGTAGATCCGCTTTGTCAAAGAGACAAAGCGGATCTACCTGTTGTGGGGGTACATCCGCTTTGTTAAATTCAAAAGCGGATTTACCCTTTACCAGGGTAAATCCGACTTGTAAAAAAAATTTAAAACATTTAATTTTTTTTGGATATATATATATATATATATATATATATAGATATGGATAAATAATTACAAAAATGTGGGTACAATAGTAAATACAACAAATGTCAATCTAAATCGTCGGAATCATGGGTTAAGTCTACAATAGTGGGAGGGAGACGGGGCATATTCAAAGCGGTAGACTGCCAAATGGCAAAACGGCCGGTATAAGGATCCAACCATGGAGTAGATTCATCTGATCGATTATGAGACCACATCAAAGCAACTGGAGGCAACTGACAGACAGGCGAGATCGAAATATGCATCCAATGGATATCCTTGACGTTCAGAATAGATATGATTTTATACTTGGAAGAAGAATAACTACCTCCCAGAGGAAGATAAGTAAAATTCATATCCAAAGACAATTGAACTAGGGCCACATTATACTTAGTAGCTATAAAGTACCCTCATCTCAGGCAAACTCAACCACTTAACCTCCTTCTAAAAACCGGGGTATTCAATGGATAACGCTTTTCTAAGCACTGCAAGTCTGTCCTTTCCAAACATGTAAGTTTATAGTTGCTCCATCTCCTTTGTTTCTTTGATTAAATCTTGCCTAATTATAGGCCAACTATCCTCACCAAGATCGAGACCAACCGCTACTGCTCGGAACCCACAATTACGATCCCTTTCAACATCAATAATTTTTTCCACATAAGAGTGCACGTGATGAGGAACCGACGGTAAATTGAATTTAGTCTCACCCTAATGTGTTAATTTTTTAGAAACACTCTGAGATAGCTTTGAAGACCGCTGTGATGATTTTATACAAGAAGACCGCTGTGATGAATTTTAGAAGAAGTTCCAGATTCTTGAGTCAGTTTCATCTTCTCATCCACATGCTCCCACCCAGAAGGATCACGCTTGACATCATATAATTTCCGCTTTTTCTTCTTTGGTGCACCTTTTGTTTTAACTTTAAATGGTGGTGCAACCATTGAAGAAGTGGTAGGGAATGCAAGCTCATTAAGTTGTTTCTTGAAGACAAATATCTCCTCAGGAGTCATACGATTATATCTCGCCCAAATCATCTCCATTTGGTAAGAAATATCACAGTCAGCCGATTTTTCTTGCGAGAATTTATCATCTATAGAATCCAAACTCAAGTTTTTCCAATGGTCGTCTACAACATCCAACGGAATAGGAGTACCGGAGACATGGTACACACCTAGCTCACAAGCACAAGGAAGAAGATGTTTCTTTCTAATAATGCACCCACAGCGGGCTTTGTCATATCCAACCCCAGATGTCGATTTTGAAAACTCTTTAACAATATGATCCAAAGCATTTAAAGAGACAAGACCGCGAAGCTTTTTAAACAAAGGAGTATTGGAAGCCACTTCAATACGGTTTATGCTTCTTTGAAAAGACCCGATGACTTTATCAAATTGAAGAGTAAGCATCTCATGCATAGATTTAAAAGACTTAGACAAGTCACCTCCAGAAGTCCTCAAATGTCTCTTCAAAGTCCAATGAGCTGACTCGACTCTTAAATAATAACAATAAACACGTGTCAAAAAAATTTAAACTACGACAAAAATACTAAACACGTGTCAAAAAAATTTAAACTACGATAAAAATACTAAACACGTGTAAAAAAAGTTTAAACTACGATAAAAATACTAAACACGTGTCAAAAAAATTTAAACTACGATAAAAATATTAAACACGTGTTAAAAAAATTTAAACTGCGATAAAAATACTAAACACGTGTCAAAAAAATTTAAACTACGATAAAAATACTAAACACGTGTCAAAAAAATTTAAACTACGATAAAAATACTAAACACGTGTCAAAAAACTTTAAACTACAATAAAAATACTAAACACGTGTCAAAAAAATTTAAACTACGATAAAAATACCTATCGGTGGTCTGATTCCCGAAGTGTGGGATCTGGTTTTTCCATGCCAAGATAGATCTTTCCTTATGCTTTGTCAACCACATGTCATGCACATACTTAATAAGAGGCGGCAAATCAACGTAGGAGTCCTCAAAAATCTTCAAGTGAGCTGAGTACTCTGACTCGTTAAGTGAATCAATAATGTTATGTCAAACAGAGAGGACGTCATTTTGCCTATCCACGTGCACCAACTCTTTAATCTTCGCTTTCACATTTTTAGTCACGTGCCAAGAACATAACAAATTTGTAGCCGAATGAAAGACATCAAGAATACCGGACATAAGACCAAGATCTCTGTCAGTCAAGAATACCTGAGGCTGAAGCCCGTGCAAGTCAAATAATTCTTTCAGTTGCTGCAATGCCCAAGTAAAATGAGTTCCAAGGTCGTGTGAAATATCAAAAGCAACCGAGAAAGTTAACTCCGTTGAAGTGACTCCTACAATCTCCAATAGAGGTAGATTGTATTTGTTGGTCTTGTAGGTGGTGTCAAGAATAATAACCTTTGGAAATAACCGGAATAACTTAATAGAAGTTGGATGCGCCCATATGATGTCACTGACCACATCGGAACCCTCAACTTTTCTGCTCCAACATAAATAATTTTGCGACTCAATCAATCTCAAAAGCTCCTGAATGTCCGTTCTAGGACCCCTCTTAGAAGACCTATGGGCGTAACGCTGCCTATATATTTGAGGAAGAGAAGTGACGTTGTCCGGATAATGATTCTTCAAAGCAGTAAGACTATCTTTTGGGGCAACATTCAGATCAGTGTGCTCATTAACAATAGCTTTCTGCGGCTTAGTTAAACGACCAAAAGCTGTCGACCCGACCGGGGTAGGAAGCAACTCATGTGTGTGAAGCCCACACCTAACATTCACACGCCAACCCCCATGACGTATTGTACAAGTAGCTCTCAATGTAAACGGACAACTTCTTCTCTTAGACCCGAAAACTCTAGAATCATTAGACCACTTCCCTTGCTTCTCGCAACCAAAAATAATCTTATCTCTAGAACCCCTTTTACCTCCAGCTTTGTCAGATCTTACAATGATAACCACAACTCCAATACATCTCCCAACCGCGTTAGCCCACTCTTCAACATCCTGGCGTGTAGAAAATATCTACAAAATAGAAAAAATAGATAAATGTTGCGTACTTAATTAATTAAATATCTACCAAACTTTGATTAAGAAAATTAGTTTGAAAAAGATACCCTCTCCGTCCAGAATGCCTCTGTAGTGTCAACCACGAAAGGAACAACCTGCGACTCTGTATGCACAATATCTGTTTCAAAATAGAACAACAGTTATACAGAAAATAATTAAAAAAAAAAGAAATCGGATTTACGTGCCTCAAACGTAAATCCGCTTTGTATTTTTTACAAATCGGATATATCCCCATCCAGGTAAATCCAATTCATTAAAAGATATAAGCGGATTTAGGTAAATCCGATTGCGCATCGGATTTAGCGCGCAATCGGATTTAGCTAAATCCGATTAATTAAAATTTCGCTGTCTGTCTTGAATTAAATGGTCAAATCGGATTTATCTGTCAGTTTGATAGATCCGATTTGACTTACGCGTGTGTTTTTATTACGTATTTAAAGCTAATCGGATTTACCTTGCATTTAGGTAAATCCGATTACCAGATAAGGTGGTCCCCCACCAGAGAATCTTCCAAAAGTCAATTTTTGTAATTTATGTCAGGGGTATTTTCGGGATTACGATATTGGTTGGGAGTAGATGGCAGTTGATGGGGGTAAAAAAAACAAATCCCAAGAAATAAGACAAAGGAAGAATGGCCCCCTAAATGAAACTAAAAAGGCCCAGTTGCTGTTAATGATTGGTCCGTGGAATTCGGGTCATCCTTTCGGGGCTAAATTGGCGCTACCTTTCTTTCATAACTGAATGGTGACTGTTAGGCGAATATGCGCTGAGGGAAAGAGGAAGATTCTCGAGTTTAGAGGGCATCTTCCTCTCTCTTATTCTATTCCCTTTTTTCTTTCCTATCACAAAAATTCAAAAACGACCTTCCTTCCTCCTTATATATACTGTCTAGTACTTATTTGCGCATTCCCTTTTACTAGTACTACTTCTCAACATTAATTTGCTGCCCCCAGGTTCTCTCTCTCTCTCCCTCTCTCTCTCTCTGTCTCTCTACACGCTCTACCCATTAGTTTTATTAATTATTAATTATATGCTGCTCATTGTTGATACTAAACAGGAAAACCGGTATAGTTATTCAAAACGCAGGGATATAGTTGTCGTTTTAGTTTTTTACTTTCTTCCTTTTAAGTTCTTATGGCTGTTAATTGAGGTCACACTCCATGTTTTTTGGTTGTTGGAGTTTAATTAAAGGGAGATTTGGGGTTGAAATTCTGAAGTAAATAAGTAAGTAGTTGTAGTAGTAGTCGTTGTCGTCTAGCTAGGAGGTATTTGATTTAATTGAAGTTTTAATGTTGAGTTAGTTCAGGCTCCTGTTATTGTTGTGATTGGGGTTTGATTAACGGAAATCTTCGGGGTTCATATTGTGAAGTGAAGGCACCTAATTAAATTGAATAATCTTTATGATTTTGTAATGTTGAGGATCAAGCGTGGTAATTAGGTAGCGTATATGTTTTTGTTGAGCTGCATTATTGTTTTAGTATCGAGGATTGAGGGAACGAACAGATGTCCGTTTGGCTTAAACTCAAATCATTTGTAAACAAGCTTACATATCGTGCATTTTGAGGATCAAACATGGTAATTAGGTAGCGTATAAGTGTTTTTGGGGCGCATTATGATTTTTCGATAGAAGATTGAGGGACCACATTTCAGTTAGCTCTCAATTAGAATTTCTTGTGGATGAAATCAGGGACATTCATTGCATTAAGTCATGACATTTTAATCTAAATTTGGTCATGAAAATTAATTTGACTTGACTTGTACAAAATCTATTATCGCTTGCTTGTTAGGGGAACTTGCAGTGAAAATTAATTATAGCTAATACTTGAAGATCACCTGAGTTAAATTCTTATATAATAGCTGTCTCTACTCTCTGATAGTTGTTTCTGATTGTATATATTAGTTTTGTTTTGTACTTAAACTACATACCCGTTAACTTTTTATGAAGTGATGCTAATTATCCAATTTTCACTACAGCGTTATTGGCCAGCACACAATACTCTCCAATCAACTGGTGCCAGCAGTTTCTTGCTGGTACTGAAGTTTTCTTGCATCTAGTCAAATGGGGACACTTAACCAGAGTAAAGCCCTTGAGGGTGTCCATGGGGTACATGTGGCACCTCATTCTCCATTTTCTTTGACAGAAACTAACCAAACTGGTGACCTTTATCCATCAACATGTGGAACTTCAGCTACTGAAGCAAATCAGCTTCTGTTAATGCAGTGAGTGAAACATATATCCATCAAGACATGGATGCAGTTTTTGATTGATTATAATTTTTTGTGATAGTTAAAAGAATTCAAAATTTAAAAACCCTTACATGCTAACCAACTGCAAAATGTTTTCTAGACGGGCATGGAAACAAAGACCTGCGTGCTTGAGACCTATCCATTGTAGAATTAGTTGTCATGGTATTTTTATGAAACTTCCTTTCTGTCTGATGCTATTGTTTTCCTAAGAATATAAGCTAATTTCATATAAATAATTAATATACTGCTACATTCCCTTATCAGGTGATCAGCATCTTGCTGAAAGAGTTGCTAATGTGCTTACTTCAATTCCTTTTATAGTTCTTGGAATGCATGCGCCCAGGTATTTTGTTTTGTCTGTGCATCTTAAATTCATTTGGCTGGAAAGATATCTTAGTTGTCTTATGAATAATTTTGCAATGCAGGAAGAATCTCAGTTCTAAGATGTATGCTAACTCATTAATTGGAGTTGGAGTGGCCTCAAGCATGTACCATTCTTCAAGAGGGAAGATGAGGAAATTTTTAAGATGGGTTGACTACACGATGATAGCTACTGCAACTGTTGTAAGTAGTACATTCATAGATAGACATAAGGAAAATGGATTGTCTACCTGGATGGTGGGAAAAGGCACCTACCTTTAGGTGATTTTAGGCATAAAAGAGGAGAGTGAATGTAGAAAAATATGGAGGAAAAAATGAGTGAGAAAATGAGAGATGAGAGAGATAGAGACAAAAGTAGTGTCTTTTCCTGCCCTCAAGGTAGAGAATCCATACTCTAGACATAAGTATAGGGTATTCAATAATATGCAAAATTCTTACTTATCTGTTATATTGTTATATTGCGGTCTTAGGAAATATTTATTAATACTATATGCCCTAGTTTCTGGAAAATGTGTCATTACAATCAATCTATCTGTGTTCTTATATCTAATTAATGTTAGAGAAAAAGGTTATTTGGCAGACCTGACCTACTTTTCTTGACTCCTCTATGACTAATAGACACCAGAATTCCTCATCAATCAAATAGAACAATAACACTATAGATTAATGAACATAGGGCTGAATCAAAGTGAGTACAGACCCTAAAACAGAATTACAATGGTAATTGTAGCAAATATGAAGATGATAGTAACCATAGGCACTATAAAGACCTTATCTCTCCCAAGACTCTAAGTCTATTCTTAATTCTTGCTTACCTTCTCAATTCCCTCCCACTACTATTTATAATACTCAACTAACTCACTCTCTTTCCCTCCAAATTGCCACATCAGCAAGTTGGTTACAACCATTTCCCTCCCTAAGTCATAATCCCCTACATCTCATATATTTAATTTCCCACCCTACCTTTTATTTATTTAGGATCCTATCAATACTCCCCCCCTAAAAAATTCACCTTGTCCTCAAGGTGATTGGTGAATAACAAACATTGTCCACCCGGGTCCCATAGCTTGAAGCATGATGTCCCAATAATGCAAGAAGAATAGTAAGGTTCACCCGGATCCCAGTTCTTGTAATGTCTTTCTGCCCTTGACATTCTTGAAGGCTCCACCCTTTGAATCATTTGTTCAACCATAAGTTGGTGCCACTCAAACTTAGTAAAACCAGAAATGTTTTTCTCTTCCCTGTCATGAAATTTCAGTGGCTTATTTTCTAAGGTTCTAGTTAAATCACCAACACAACCCATAAGCCACTCATAAAGCAAACCAATGGCTCCCTTTGAAATTTCAGACTCGCCTTGTACCCAAGGATTAATGTGATTCCATGCTTGAAATTCAACCATTTTTTATGGCCTTGTACTGAAGCCAAAGATGTTGCAGAGTCTTCCATATAGAAATTTAAAGATGCCATAAAAGATTCAACGGTAAAAGACAAACCCATATATTGTTGGAGTGGATGAAAAATGTTGAAGAATTGATCCCAAATTGATAATGGTGCTATTTGGGATCCATAAATTGTGGTTGGTACAATATTTTCTATGATCCAATCTTGTTGTTCCATGGATTGATGCAATAGAACATTCTCTAAGTTAAGATGATTGGAGTACATTCCCGAACCAATTCCTGCATGCAGAGTACTGCTCCCATCAACCCCCGATTTATTATTACCTTGGGTAGAAATTGTAATAAGAGTTTGGGCATGATCACTTGAATTGAAAACGGGGTCCATTTTCTTTTGTGCCCAATCAGACCCAGCAAAATTCTTTTCTTGGATTACCTTCTGTAGAATTGAAAGAACTTTGTATTTGAGAATGATAGAAATGAATTCATTATTTGAGAAAATCTGATTACAATGAATTTATAGAAGATGTATCAGATGCACTATGATAACTGTGCTAACAGAAACTTAAACTGCTAACAGAAACTTAAACTGAAAATGCAACAGCTATAACAAAGTTAGTTTTATATTTAACTAACTTTGTAACTGAAGCCTAAAGCTAATGCTGAACTAACTAATACACACTTATACTAAGATACTTCTATTACATCCTTCATTCCCCCCACAAGCTCAGAGGTGTGAAACACTCTGAGCTTGTCACGAAAGTTGCAGAACATTTGTTTTGACAGTGGCTTCGTTAAAACATCAGCAATTTGAGCTTGAGAGGGAATATATTCCACAAGCAGAGACTTGTTTAAGACTTTCTCACGGACAAAAAAGATGTCTAGCTCCATATGCTTTGTGCGAGAGTGAAGCACAGGATTATGTGTCAGGGCTACGGTACTCTGATTATCACAAAATATTACTGGTGTGGGCAAAGTAACTTGCAGCTCATGAAGCAATGACTGAATCCACACTACTTCTGCAGCAACCAATGCTAAACTACGGTACTCAGCCTCTGCTGAGGATCTAGCAACTAAAGTCTGTTTCCGAGACCACCAAGAGATTAAATTTGGCCCTAGGAATACACAAGCGCCCGAAGTGGATCGTCTATCATCGATGTCTGATGCCCAATCTGCATCACAGAATGCACGGATAGAAAGAGGACATGCTGCAGTGGCCGGAACAAATGTCAAACCAATGTCAATGGTACCTTTGAGGTATCTTAGGATTCGTTTAACTGCAGACCAATGTGATTGAAGAGGCTGTGCCATGAACTGACATACTTTGTTGACAGCATAACCGAGCTCCGGTCTAGTAATGGTGGCATATTGAAGTGCTCCAACCACACTTCTATAGAGCATAGGATCTTCAAAGAAATCTGTCCCTTGTCTAGATAACTTGAGATTAGTGGGGAGAGGGGTAGCAATACTCTTGCAATCATCCATACCAGCCTTGTGAAGTATATCCCGGATGTACTTGGCTTGAGAAAGAGATATGGCGCCAGTTTTGAGATGTTTGCACTCAATTCCAAGAAAATAATCAAGTGAACCCAAATGTTTCAAAGAGAAGGCAGCATTGAGTTTTGTTATGACAGATTTCACAAGAGATGGGGATGATCCAGTAACAAGAATGTCATCAACATAGATTAAAACAAGGATGGATTGACCACCACGTTTGTAAGTGAGAAGAGAATGATCACACCTAGATTGAACAAATCCAAAAGTGATGAGAGTTGTGGTTAGACTCTCATACCAAGCCCGTGGGGCTTGTTTTAAGCCATATATGGCCTTGTTAAGCTTGCAAACTATGCTCTTGTCATTTGTGGAGAATCCCGGGGGTTGAGCCATATAAACATCATCATGAAGAGTCCCATTAAGGAAAGCATTATGAACATCTAGCTGTGGAATTGTCCAACCAAATGTGAGAGCGAGAGAGAGCACGATTCTAACCGTGACAGGCTTCACTACTGGAGCAAAGGTATCCTTGTAGTCTTGACCATACTTTTGAGTAAAACCTTTAGCCACAAGGCGAGCCTTGTACTTGTTAATGCTACCATCCGGATTCTCCTTGATTCTGAATATCCATTTGCAACCTACAAGGGTCTTTCCTGGAGGCAAAGTGGTTAGTTGCCAAGTGTTGTTAGAAATTAAAGCCTTATACTCATCTGTCATAGCCTTAGTCCAACATGGAGAAGAGAGAGCTTGTTGAAGGGTGGATGGTTCAGTAGTGGTGAGGTTAATATTTGGAAAGAGAGGTGGTTTGAGGCTTCCTGTTTTTGATCTAGTAAGCATGGAATGTTGGTTATGATTGGGAGGTGGAGAGGGAGAGTTCGAAGGGGGAGAGTCTGGATCTATAGTACTAGAGGCAGTGGATGGGAGAGGGGCTGTAGGAGGTGAGTGAGAAGGGCTAGGAGTGGTCAAGTGAGGAGGAATGGTTGTAATGTTAGGAGAAGGAGTGAAATATGGTGACTGTAATGGAGTGGCAGGGGAGGCAGTGTGTGAAAATGTAGGACCAGTGGGTGTGTGAGAGGTGGAAACAACATGTAGTGGATGGTGTGATTGTGTAGTGGCAGTGGGTGTGTGGTTTGTGCTAGTAGTACTTAGCTTATGATAAAATGGAAATGCTTGTTCATTAAAGATAACATCTTTTGAAATGTATAGTCTACCAGACCTATCAAGACACTTATAAGCTTTGTGAGAAGAAGAATAGCCTAAGAAAGTACACTCAGCAGATCTGAATTCCAATTTGTGGTTATTGTAAGGTCGAAGTAAAGGGTAACAGGCACAACCAAATGTACGAAGAAAAAGGAAGTTGGGAGCCTTGTTAAACAACAACTGAGATGGGATAGACTGAGTTTTAGCCGAGGGTAACCTATTAATAAGGAAGACAGCTGTATGGAACGCGTGATCCCAGAATTGATAAGGAAGGGAGGAGTGAGAGAGAAGAGCAAGTCCCATCTCAACTATGTGCCTATGCTTCCTTTCAATCACACCATTTTGGTGATGAGTGTGAGGAGCAATGATACGATGAACAATACCCAAATCAGCTAAGAAACTCTTAAAGGGGCGAAACTCACCCCCCCAATCTGACTGTATGGCTTTAATCTTTCTATTCAATTGAAGTTCAACTAAGGATTTAAATTGTTTGAAGATAGTGAGAGTTTCAGACTTATTTTTCAAGAAATATATCCAAGTGTATCTGCTGTATGCATCAACAAATGAGATATAGTATTTATATCCCATTGAAGATTCCATAGCAGCTGGTCCCCAAAGATCACAATATATTAGGTCTAAAGGTTTAGAGTAAATTGTAAGAGAGGCAGAGGAAGGAAGTTTATGCGCTTTGCCCATACAACAGTCAATGCAAAAGTCAAGGTCATTTCTTTGGTAAGAAGAAAGATTACAGAGATTAAGTACATTATTGAGAGTGGCTAAACTAGGGTGCCCGAGGCGTTTGTGCCATTTAAAGAACAAATTGGAAGCAACAAGAGTAGAATTAACAGTCGGTTTTGTATTACAATTGAGACTAGAATTAGTTGAAACTAGAGATGCTGTCCGAAGTGGATACAATCCATCAGCAGCAAGAGGACCCTTGAGAAGCTCGTGATTAGAAACCTGAGATTTCATAACATAATGGTGAGGGTGGAATTGAACATAAGCATCATTATCATAAGCTAATTTACTAACAGAAATCAAATTCTTGTTAAGGGAAGGAACATGAAGTACATTGTTTAAGTGTAATTGTGTGTGGGGTTGTATAGGTGAAGGAAAAGAAAAATTGCTAATAGATTGAACTCTCAAACCTTGACCATTGCCTAAGTAGACATGATCCAGATGTGATGGAGGAGGAGGGGCACCAGCTGGTGCAGGCATGTTGGTTACATGATGAGTGGCTGCTGTGTCCATGGGGGCAACATATGAAGGCATTAGAGCAGGAAAAACTGGTGCAGTGATGTTAGCTTGAGGAGTGGCAGCAGCATTTTGAGAAGACCAAGCAGGAGCATTTTGAGTGGTAGGGCGAATATACTGGTAGGGATTAGGTTGCTGAATGTGAGGGCTGGGATTAACAGCAGCATTAAATCGGTGATAACATTGATAGGCTTCATGCCCCAGTCGATAGCAGACTTGACATTGGACGCTGCTCCGGCCACTACCACGGCCACCACGTCGACCGAAGCGACCGCCACGGCCCCTGGTGTTGTAATTGCCACGATATCCCTGTTGATTTTGTCCGTAATTGGAGTTTCCAGCAAAATTAGGGTTTGTGATATTCGCCTGGGCTGGAATTTGGGAATTAGGGTTACTGTTCCCAATTGAGTCAGTATTACCAATTGATTGCGTGAAATTGAGCGAAGCAACTTCCTCCTTTATTTGTTGTTTCGCAATCTTCTGCTCTTGCGCTAGGAGAAGAGATTTGATTTCTTCAAAATCAAACCATGAAATCTTGCTATTGATAACCGTGGTAAGCGCATCGTATTCTGCAGGTAATCCTTCCAAGATCACGTCTAATTGATCTTGAGTGGTTACGGTTTCCCCAATTGCAAGCAAGGAATCAATGATTAATTTGATTTTGGCAAGAAATTCAGTAATTGAAGACGATCCCTTCTTGGTCGTGCGTAACTCCGTCCGTAACTGGCGAGCCTGGGCCTTTGTCTTTGATTGAAAAGTTTGGTGAATTGCATCCCATAGCTGATAGGTATACCTGCAACCTATAACAGTGGGTAAGATTTCTGGAGATAAGGAAGATTGAAGCCAAGAAAGTAAGAGTTGGTCTTGCAGTTCCCACGCAGCATACGCAGGATTTTCTCTGTTGTTTAGACGATCAGTATCGTTCAAGAACTGTGGAGGAATATCAGGATTTATGCAATAACGGTGAAGACGATGAGCTCTTAGAACGGGCTCAATTTGTTGAAGCCAAACGAGGTAATTCTTGTCATTTAATTTGGTGGCGATCTTGTAATTGAAACTGGAAAGAGGTGTAGAAGAAGAATTCGTATTGAGAGTAGTTGTGTGTATAGCTGGTGAGGTTCCACCGTGGGAGGACGCCATGGACGGCGAAGGTGCAGCGAAACGTGGAAGAGGATCAACCACGCAGGTGGTTTACTGATACCATGTAGAATTGAAAGAACTTTGTATTTGAGAATGATAGAAATGAATTCATTATTTGAAAAAATCTGATTACAATGAATTTATAGAAGATGTATCAGATGCACTATGATAACTGTGCTAACAGAAACTTAAACTGCTAACAGAAACTTAAACTGAAAATGCAACAGCTATAACAAAGTTAGTTTTATATTTAACTAACTTTGTAACTGAAGCCTAAAGCTAATGCTGAACTAACTAATACACACTTATACTAAGATACTTCTATTACATCCTTCACCTTCATTAAAAGGGTTTGGGCCTGGGCCATTGACTGAAACATGAGGTCCACTCCTATGGGGCCCAATCAACCCTAGTGTCATTCTCTAACAAGGACATGTCGCAACCATCATATACGAGATTCAGAAATTGCTCCCCCGCATCGCGAAGGGGTGGCACCCCCGCCACCGATCCTCCTCCCAGCGTGGTTCCGGCCGCTTGGTCGTCACCACGGCTCCGCTCCTCCTCTCTGTCGCACACAACCGTCACGCGAGAGAGACAGATTTTCCCCAAATCATTCGCTAGCCACGCCTCAGCCATGGTTGTGCCACCGTCTGTCGCCGTCACCGGCGAATCTTCTGGCATCAGTTCTTCACCGACGTCTCCTCATCACCACCGCCTAGATCCAGTCCTTCTAGTTTCCCTTCTTATTTCGATTTCTTCTTCCCTGCATCCAGATCGCATTCCTCCTTTGCGAGAGAGAAAAACTGCTCACTCAGATTATGAGAACGCCTCGTCTCCGCCGTTGTTATTCCACAGCACGACGTCGGCGGTTCTCTCTCCTCGTCGTCCCTTTTCCCAACGAAACTACTACCTCTGATGTCGCCATTTCCGTTCTCTGATTCTTCATTCGCTCTCGAGGTGTTTTCATCTTTCTCTAGATACGAATCCATGGCCTTCAGGATCACTTCTTGATTCGACAACTCAGAGCAAGGTTTTGTGTTCTGTGATTTCAGATCTACCTTGAGCTTTTCATTCCATCCTTCTCCTTCTGGTTTGTTGGTTTTCTTTTCTGGTTTGCTTGAGTTTGCAGCAACATAAAATTGTTGTAACCACTGCAATTTCATTTCTAAATAGATCTCGAAATCCTTCTCTTAGAGTTCATCGTACCTCCTCCTTCTTCTTCTTCGTTCCAAGTGTCGCTTGATTTTGTCAACCTGCTCCTTCCATTCTGGTTTGTTGTGCATTGCTTCTTTTTCCAGAAGTTCCTCCAGGGCAGCAACTCTGTTATTTCTTTGAGCACTCAGGATCGAGTTCTTTGATAGCAATCGATAGATACCATAATTCCTCATCAATCAAATAGAACAATAACACTGTATATTAATGGACATAGGGCTGAATAAAACTGAGTACAGACCCTAAAATAGAATTACAATGGTAATTGTAGCAAATATGAAAATGATAGTAACCGTAGGCGCTATTGAGGCCTTATCTCTCCCAGGACTCTAAGTCTATTCTTAATTCTTGCTTACCTTCTCAATTCCCTCCCACTACTATTTATAATACTCAACTAACTCACTCTCTTTTCCTTCAAATTGCCACATCAACAAGTTGGTTACGACCATTTCCCTCCCTAAGTCATAATCCCCTACATCTCATATATTTAATTTCCCACCCTACATTTTGTTTATTTAGGATCCTATCATTGACTTACGTGTTTTCTATCTAGGACTAGTTAAATGAAAGACCCCCTCCCCAGCTCTTTTGACTAGCTCTAGGAATGTTACTAAAATAATTTTATATCGTTCCTCCCCCGCTCTTTTTACAGGGTCCGTACTTGGTATTTTCTTTGTCTCCCCTAGATTATCGGGAGAGGAACGGTATAACAATACCTTAGCAACATTCCATAACTAGTAAAAAGAACCCGGGTTCCCCTGATCTTTTTACGGGGTCCGTACTTGGTATTTTCTTTTGTCTCCCCCAGAGTAGCGGGAACAATACCTTAGTAACATTCCATAACTAGTAAAAAGAACCCGGGGGTGTAACATTAAAAGGAGCCTTTTTTAATGTAACACCCTACTAGGTATTTTTACTGGGTTGGGGTATGTTAACTAAGATACTGCTATATTCTTCCTTTGGTGCTCTTTTTACGGGGTTTGTACTTCGTTTTTTCTTTTCCTTCTTAAGATTCTTTCGGGGCCTCATTTTAAGGGTTCCCAAGTGAAATGGCTGGCAGAAACTCATCTTTAAGTATTGGAACGAAATAATAAAGGCACATAACTTATGCCTTGATACATGTTCTGTACATATATTGCACTTTGCATAAGGTGCCTTCTAAGGTGAGGTATCAACTAGGTCTCTCACCGGAGTACCAGTCAAATTGACTATATGATATAATATAAAGTTTTATGAGTAGTTGAGATTGTATCATCTAGTACCGGTGAGTGACTTAATTAATTCCTGATTGTAGAAGCCACTAGGTATTAATTGGTTTAGATGTACTAGATAAAAACCGAGACCCTTTGTTTAAAAAAAGTTTTCTTGCTTACCGCTGAAAAATTTAGCAATTTTGTTTTCACATCTTGAATAGCCATGAACCCATGAGGCAATTGTCATTGTCTTAATTTGTTCCCATTTATCCAATCAAGTGTCGCCCAGTTGGTTATTTTACACACAGTATCTGTGATTTTAATAATTATATTGAGATGATCTTTTGTTTTTAATTATATAAATTCAATGGTTCTGACTTCCATCTTTGGTCTTTTAAAATTCATAATTCATATAATTAACTGGTCAGGAAGTTAGTGCTTGATAATTAATTTTTGGTGAACTAAGTATATTATGTTTTAGCTTCCCTACATTTTCCTCTAATTGCAACTTCATCTTCTTTCCTATAACTTGGAGAAGCGGGGGGAGGGGGGGCGAGTATTGTCTTAAGCAAACATGTGCATGTACCTGATGTAATCTGAAAATTTTCCCTTTATTTCAAGTCTCGCATTCTTCTTTGTTGCCTAATTTGACATTACTTGAGGTTCTTGTGTGAATAAATTACTTGGATATCATCTTTACTATAAAATCATTCTACAGTGTTTGTCGAGGGCCCTGACAAATGAGAACCCAAAGTTGCTGATGGCGGCATCTGCAGCATTTCTTCCGGTTAATCCATTAGTGGTTTCAGTTATTCACACTGGGATGATGGAGGTAAATTGCTTTTCAATATTTTTAAATGATAATTCAGTGTTCATTTTTTTTTGAACGTGATAATTCAGTCTTCATTACAGACCAAGTTAAATGATTAAGATGTCCAATGACCATAATTGAATTTATAAAATCAGTGATTCTGAGACCATAATCGTGCTAAATCAACTAGAAACGTTATTAAGATATTACTTATTAAAATATGATGGTCAAAGTTTGTGAAACAAATAGCATTCATTTTGACAATCTGGCTTTTATTGCGGTTGAGTTTGTCAATCACAGATTCATTTTGTTGTCCAACCTTTCCCTCAACAGCTACAGTGTATTTTCTTACGGGGAATATCTTAAATGTAACAGAAGAAAATATGAAAGAAACTAATAAATAATAATAGTCATCCTTTTTTTCCAAATCTGGGGAATCCGTTCCAACAAACATTGATACAGCTCAATAACTTGATAATCCCACATTTTTAATATAATGGTTATTTTATGTATAATGATGATGTATCTGTATTGTAATGATACTTATACTGATTGGTGTTTTCTCCTGATAACCATCTCCCGTAATAATAATGTTATTTTATGTTGTATATTATGGTATATGTTTTTTTTTGACAAACATATTATGTATGTTACTTATGTAATTTACCATGTACAGAATAAGTTGTGGCAGAGATACAATTAGAGAAATAAAAGAGCACAACAAACATGCATAAGTGTAATTCCTATCAAACATTTTATAATATATACTACCCTCGGATTTAAGGGAAAAAATGTTTGTTCAGGTAGCATTTGCTAAAAGGGCATTGAAAGATCCAGACTTGAGAATGGCTCACACAGTGCATAAAATGTCTTCATTAATGGGTGGTATGCTTTTTATAGCTGATGATTTGTTTCCTAAAACTCCTTACCTTCATGCTGCATGGCATCTTGCTGCTGCTGTTGGTGTAGGCACCTGCAATAAGCTTCTTGATTAATGTCCATGCTCTATTCAATAGCTTGACAGCATGCATTCTCTGTTGAGTAGGAACCGCCCCCTTCGATATAATTTGCCGACTTTCCCCTGTAATCAGTTATGGTTAAAAACTTAAGATTATAGAGTGGTATGCTATCCTCTTGTATTGTGTTTATAATGTAGATGGGTTCGTTCATCCAGATAAGATTCCCCAATATTCTTTTTACTTTCTCCAGTTGTAACTAGATGTTCATTGTTAAATTTATTGGAGAAACAGATTTGTGCAGAGAAAAAATGGCAGTTAATCTTCCTGGCTCATGAACTTGCAATTTTAAGACTTCTATCATTTTAATTTCTATCTTCAATCGTTATTGTTTCCAGATTGGAGTTTTTCATTTGAAGTCTGACTTGATTTTGGGAAGCGTGTGAGTATGTGAAATAATTTATTTTAGTTGCTCGCTGGCCCGGGCCGTTTGACAGCTCTAAGTTATGTATGACTCCCAACACATGAAACCCGAAAACTAATCTTCGACAAACCCCATATATTATTTCATTTTTGAAAGCAAAAGGCAATGCAAGCATCACGATAGATGAAGACATCCCAACTAGGTACTTAGCACCCCAACCTCTACTAATCATTTGCTGTAAACCATAATATTTAAAAAGAAATAATAATAGTAGGGGGCGGGGGAGGATTAAACCCAGCCCATGGTGAAATTAGCTAAATCTAGCAAAAAATTATATCATGAAGGAATTCATGTACTACAAAATCAGCAACATTATCCCACCAAGTTTAATAACTAACATGACGCCCCAAAGCAGCAAGTTTGTCTGCAAAACATTACCCTCTCTGAATATATAGGAGAAAACAAAAAGGGTAAAATATGTTTTTGGTCCCTACAAAATCGAGTCCTTCTAAGTTTAGTCCCGGCATTATCGAAATAGGCATTTCGTCCGCAACTTATTTTTTCGTTTCCATTATTAGTCCCTGACGTTAAATGATGTTGACTGGGCTAACGTTTATAGGTTGCTTTTTTTATCGATGTGGCTTTTTTTTATTTTACACTATTTTATTAATTTTTATTTTATTTTTTTAAAAAAAAGGCTTCTTCCTAGCTACAACGCACCAGAGCTCGAGAACCTAAGCCCTAATGGCTTCTTCATCAAAATTGTTTTTCTTCCCTAAACCACAGCCAACCCCAAAACTTTGTACTCCTACACAAAATCGTCCCCTGAGTCCGATTCTAGCATTGATTTCACCGATTAGAGCCTCTATTTCACCTCGATTTCGCTCTCTGTTTCGGTTCCTCTGTTTCGAATCAGCAGTTCCGCATCTCCATCTTTGCTCGGCGATTCTGCATCTTGAATCGCATCATCAAAAGAATTTTTTTCTGAAATTCTCTCTCTTTCTCGTGATTCTGCACACTTGGTTTTGGTTTCTCTTTTGCTTTGATCTTCATACTGGTGAGGGTAGTGAAACACAGTGGAGTTGGTGAGAGATTCTTTCTCTTTCTCGGGATTCTCTCTCTTTTTTTTCTGGATTTCGCTGGCGGTTTCCTCTTCTGAATTTATTTTGTAATTCGTCTAGATTCAAAGATTCAAAGGAGAGAGAAGAATGTGAGAACACGTTAATTTAGCAATTCATCCAAAACGAAAACTTTTATGATCTGAACATGTTGAATCTTTCTTTTTTACCCAGCAAGCAATACCCTTTCTGGTCTTTCAGAAGAAGAAGAAGCATGAAGAGAGATAAAAGAAATATGGAATTCAGAAGATCATTTTGGTTAAAAAAACAAAAAAGCCACATGGATAATAAAATAGTGACGGTATTAGCTGATTTGCCACATAGATTAAGAAAACTACGCGTGTACAAGCCAATTCAGTTTTCCGTTAGCCCAATCAGCATTATTCAACGGCAGAGACTAATAATGAAAACAGAAAAATAAGGAGACAAAACGCCTATTTCGTTAATGTAGGAACTAAACTTATAAGGTCTCAATTTTGTAGGGACCAAAAACATATTTTACTCAAACAAAAACTATCTTACAAGTGAGATGCATACGATTCTTTGATATTGTTTGCGACCTCCAAGGTACTAAGGAGGAATCAGAAAAAAGTAGCAACAACCAAAGCAGAACCATATATAATCCAAAAGTTCATCCAACCTTTTTTATAAGAGGATTGAAGATTTGAAGGATAACAACTTTGCCCAAAGTAACATCCTTACTATCTCTAAAGATACCCATAGGAGCAGTTAGACCAAGGCAACCCTTGGCAGCTTCATCAGTGCTACACATGATGGTGCAACATTTAGAAGGATGCCACATCACAAGGGTAACAAGGGTAGATTTACAGGGATTAACCAAGATGTTAAAAGCTTTTCACAATGTGAAATCCAAAATTGAAGAAGTGGTACTTAAACTCAAGTTTTCAGCAAGATTCATGTAACCCCGTACGAAAATGTCTAGATTATTCTCAAAGTGTTTACATACATGATAACATAAGACAACTTCATACATAAATAAAGAATTTCATGGTTCTTAACACATATTCATAAAACTACCTCGAGTACCTAATGGTAGTTCAGATAATAACTAACTGTAATAAAATACAACTACATAAAAAAAACAAAAATGGTGTTTTTGTCTCATTGTTAATAATTTAACCACGTGCATCTGAAACAATGAGCAAACATGAATTTTTTTTGATAGGCAATGTTAGTGGGGTGGGGGAAATGTTAGTTTCCCGGGTTTGAACCCGGGACCTCCTTCTTGCATTCATTTGGTGCACTCTTTCGGTATCCCTTAGCTCGCCAAATGACCTACCTTCTGAGTTATCAATCATGAAACTTAAATCCTAATAAACTTGTCCACACGAGTTATCTCATTTATTAACTACACAAGTGATTCTGAGTTATCAGTCATATCATATGAGCTATTGAGTAGTTCGAGTTATCCCATTTATAAACTACACAAGTGAGAGATTCTTTCTCTTTCTCGCGATTCTCTTCCAATTAGCTTCTATGAGATCAACGCAAGGGAGAGATCAACCAAGGGTAACACGGGTAGATTTACAGCGTTTAACCAAGACGTTAAAAGCTTTTGGCAATGTGAAATCCAAAATTGACGAAGTGGTACTTAAACTCAAGTTTTCAATATGATTCATATAACCTCGTATGAAAGTGACTAGATTATTCTCAAAGTGTTTACATACATGATAACATAATGTAAATCATTACAATTCGTAGAAATTTTTCGCAGCTTAAAGTTCATAACACATATTCATAAAACTTCCTCGAGTACCTAATGGTAGTTCAGATAATATCTGACAGTAATAAAGTACAGCTACATAAAAAAACAAAAATGCGGCTTTTGTCTCATTGCTAATAATTTAACCACGTGCATCTAAAAAAATGAGCAAAAATGAATTTTTCTTGATAGGCAATGTTAGTGAGGGGGAGAAATGTTAGTTTCCCGGGTTTGAACCCGAGACTTCCTTATTGCACTCATTTGGTGCACTCCTTCGGTATCCCTTAGCTCGCCAACTGAGCTACCTTCTGAGTTATCAATCATGAAATTTAAATCCTAAAAAACTTGTCCACACAAGTTATCTCAATTATTAACTACACAAGTGATTCTGATTTATCAATCATATCATAAGAGCTATTGAGTAGTTCTGAGTTATCTTATTTATTAACTACACAAGTGAGAGATTCTTTCTCTTTCTCGCGATTCTCTTCCAATTAGCTTCTATGAGATCAAAATGAAGCCAAAAAGAAGCCAATCATCGATTATTGTCAAAGTGTTTACATACATGATAACATAAGACAACTTCATACATCAATAAAGAATTTGATAGTCCTTACAAAATGTAAATCATTACAATTCGTAGAAATTTTTTCGCAGCTTAAAGTTCATAACACCAATTCATAAAACTTCCCCGAGTACCTAATGGTAGTTCTGATAATAACTGACTATAATAAAGTACAACTACATAAAAAAACCGAAATGCGGCTTTTGTCTCATTGCTAATAACTTAACCACGTGCATCTGAAACAATGAGCAAACATGAATTTTTTTTATAGGCAATGTTAGTAGTGGGGGTGGGGGGAAATGTTAGTTTCCCGGGTTTGAACCTGAGACCTCCTTCTTGCACTCATTTGGTGCACTCCTTCAGTATTCCTTAGCTCTCCAACTGATCTACCTTCTGAGTTTTCAATCATGAAATTTAAATCCTAATAAACTTGTCCACAAAAGTTATCTCATTTATTAACTACACAAGTGATTCTAAGTTATCAAGATTAGCATAAGAGCTATTGAGTAGTTCTTACTTATCTCAAAGTGTTTACATACATGATAACATAATACAACTTCATACATAAATAAAGAATTTCATTGTCCTTGCAAAATGTAAATCATTACAATTCGTAGAAATATTTTCGCAGCTTAAAGTTCATAACACATATTCATAAAACTCCCTCGAGTACCTATTGGTAGTTCAGATAATATCTGACTGTAATAAAGTACAACTACATAAAAAAAACCAAACTGTGGCTTTTGTCTCATTGCTAATAATTTAACCACGTGCATCTGAAACAATGAGCAAACAAGAATTTTTTTTTTGATAGGCAATGATAGTAGTGGGGGTTGGGGAAATGTTAGTTTCCCAAGTTTGAACTCGAGACCTCCTTCTTGCACTCATTGGGTGCACTCATTCGGTATCCCCTAGCTCGCCAACTGCGGTACCTTTCTGAGTTATCAATCATGAAATTTAGATCCTAATAATCTTGTCCACACAAGTTATCTCATTTATTAACTACACAAGTGATTCTGAGTTATCAATCATATCATAAGAACTATTGAGTAGTTCTGAGTTATCTCATTTATTAACTACACAAGTGAGAGATTCTTTCTTTTTCTCGCAATTCTCTTCCAATTAGCTTCTATGAGATCAAAAGGAAGCCAAAATGAAGCCAATCATAGATTATTGTCCAAGTGTTTACATACATGATAACATAAGACAACTTCATACATAAATAAATAATTTCACAGTCCTTACAAAATGTAAATCATTACAATTCGTAGAAATTTTTTCGCAGCTTAAAGTTCATAACACATATTCATAAAACTTCCTCGAGTACCTAATGGTAGTTCAGTTAATATCTGACTGTAATAAAGTTGAACTACATAAAAGAACGGAAATGCGGCTTTTGTCTCATTGCTAAAAGTTTAACCACGTGCATCTGAAACAATTAGCAAACATGATTTTTTTTATAGGCAATGTTAGTAGTGGGGGTGGGGGAAATGTTAGTTTTCTGGGTTTGAACCCAAGACCTCATTTCTTGCACTCAATTGGTGCACTCCTTCGGTATCCCTTAGCTCGCCAACTGAGCTACCTTCTGAGTTATCAATCATGAAATTTAAATCCTAATAAACTTGTCCACACAAGTTATCTCATTTATTAACTACACAAGTGATTGAGTTATCAATCATATCATAAGACAACTTCATACATGAATAAAGAATTTCACAGTCCTTACAAAATGTAAATCATTACAATTCGTAGAAATTTTTTTGTAGTTTAAAGTTCATAAGACATATTATAAAACTTCCTCGAGTACCTAATGATAGTTTAGATAATATCTGACTATAATAAAGTACAACTACATAAAAAAAAAACCGAAATGCGGCTTTTGTCTCGTAGGCAATGTTAGTGCGGGTGGGGGAAATGTTAGTTTTCCGGGTTTGAACCCGAGACCTCCTTCTTGCACTCATTTGGTGCACTCCTTCGGTATCCCTTATCTCTCCAACTGAGCTACCTTCTGAGTTTTCAATCATGAAATTTAAATCCTAATAAACTTGTCCACAAAAGTTATCTCATTTATTAACTACAGAAGTGATTCTGAGTTATCAATCATATCATAAGAGCTATTGAGTAGTTCTTACTTATATCAAAGTGTTTACATACATGATAACATAATACAACTCCATACATAAATAAAAAATTTCATTATCCTTACAAAATGTAAATCGTTACAATACGTAGAAATATTTTCGCAGCTTAAAGTTCATAACACATACTCATAAAACTTCCTCGAGTACCTATTGGTAGTTCAGATAATATCTGACTGTAATAAAGTACAACTACATAAATAAATAACCAAACTGTGGCTTTTGTCTCATTGCTAATAATTTAACCACGTGCATCTGAAACAATGAGCAAACAAGAATTTTATTTTGATAGGCAATGTTAGTAGTGGGGTGGGGGAAATGTTAGTTTCCCGGGTTTGAACTCGAGACCTCCTTCTTGCACTCATTGGGTGCACTCATTCGGTATCCCTTAGCTCGCCAACTACGCCACCTTCTGAGTTATCAATCATGAAATTTAAATTCTAATAAACTTGTCCACACAAGTTATCTCATTTATTAACTACACAAGTGATTCTGAGTTATCAATCATATCATAAGAGCTATTGAGTAGTTCTGAGTTATCTCATTTATTAACTACACAAGTGAGAGATTCTTTCTCTTTCTCGCCATTCTCTTCCAATTAGCTTCTATGAGATCAAAATGAAGCCAATCATAGATTATTGTCAAAGTGTTTACATACATGATAACATAAGACAACTTCATACATAAATAAATAATTTCACAGTCCTTACAAAATGTAAATCATTAAAATTCGTAGAAATTTTTTCGCAGCTTAAAGTTCATAATACATATTCATAAAACTTCCTCGAGTACCTAATGGTAGTTCAGATAATATCTAACTGTAATAAAGTACATCCACATAAAAGAATGGAAATTCGGCTTTTGTCTCATTGCTAAAAGTTTAACTACGTGCATCTGAAACAATGAGCAAACATGATTTTCTTTTATAGGCAATGTTAGTAGTGGGGGTGGGGGAAATGTTAATTAGTTTTCTGGGTTTGAACCCAAGACCTCATTTCTTGCACTCATTTGGTGCACTCCTTCGGTATCCCTTAGCTCGCCAACTGAGCCACCTTCTGAGTTATCAATCATGAAATTTAAATCCTAATAAACTTGTCCACACAAGTTATCTCATTTATTTACTACACAAGTGATTCTGAGTTATCAATCATATCATAAGACAACTTCATACATGAATAAAGAATTTCACAGTCCTTACAAAATGTAAATCATTACAATCCGTAGAATTTTTTTTGCAGTTTAAAGTTCATAACACATATTATAAAACTTCCTCGAGTACCTAATGATAGTTTAGAGGCTTAAATATGAAATGCTATGATTGCTGGATATGTTGAGAAGGGCTTATAACAAAATATTTCATTTTGCAAGGGCTTTTAACAAAAAAAAAATTACAGGGGCTTGAACCAAAACACCCTATATTTGCAGGGGCTTAAAACATATTTAAGCCTAGTTTAGATAATATCTTACTATAATAAAGTACAACTACATAAAAAAACCGAAATGCGGCTTTTGTCTCGTGCTAATAATTTAACCATGTGCATCTGAAATAATGAGCAAACATGAATTTTTTTATAGGCAATGTTAGTGGGGTGGGGGAAATGTTAGTTTCCCGGGTTTGAACCCGAGACCTCCTTCTTGCGCTCATTTGGTGTACTCTCTCGGTATCCCTAAAGATAACCTTAGGAGCAACAACCCAAAGAAGAACCAAAGTTAATCCAAAAGTTCATCCAACCTTTTTTATAAGAGGATTGAAGATTTGCAGGACAACAACCCAAAGTAACATCCTTACTATCTCTAAAGATACCCATAGGAGCTGTTAGACCAAGGCAACCCTTGGCAGTTTCATCGGTGCTACACTTGATGGTGCAACATTTAGAAGGATGGCACATCACAAGGATAACAAGGGTAGATTTACAGGGATTAGCCAAGATGTTAAAAGCTTTTCACAATGTGAAATCCAAAATTGAAGAAGTGGTACTTAAACTCAAGTTTTCAGCAAGATTGATGTAACCCTGTGCGAAAATGTCTAGATTTTTCTCCAAGTATTTAGATACATGATAACATAAGACAACTTCATACATAAATAAAAAATTTCATAGTCCTTACAAAATGTAAATCATTACAATTCGTAGAAAATTTTTCCCAGTTTAAAGTTCATAGCACAGATTATAAAACTTCCGCGAGTACCTAATGGTAGTTCAGATAATATCTGATTGTAATAAAGTACAACTATATAGAAAAAACCGAAATGCGGCTTTTGTCTCACTGCTAATAATTTATCCACGTGCATCTGAAACAATGAGCAAACATGAATGTTTTTTTGATAGGCAATGTTAGTGGGGGTGGGGGAAATGTTAGTTTTTCGGGTTTGAACCCGAGACCTCCTTCTTGCGCTCATTTGGTGCACTCCTTCGCTATCCCTTAAGATACCCATAGGTGCAACAACCCAAAGCAGAACCATAGTTAATCCAAAAGTTCATCCAAACTTTTTTATAAGGGGATTGAAGATTTGAACAACTTTGCCCAAAGTAACATCCTTACTATCTCTAAAGATACCCATAGGAGCTGTTAGACCAAGGCAACCCTTGACAGTTTCATCAGTTCTACACTTGATGGTGCAACATTTAGAAGGATGCCACATCACAAGGATAACAAGGGTAGATTTACAGGGATTAACCAAGATGTTAAAAGCTTTTCACAATGTGAAATCCAAAATTGGAGAAGTGGTACTTAAACTCAAGTTTTCAGCAAGATTGATGTAACCCTGTACGAAAATGTCTAGATTTTTCTCCAAGTATTTAGATACATGATAACATAAGACAACTTCATACATAAATAAAAAATTTCATAGTCCTTACAAAATGTAAATCATTACAATTCGTAGAAAATTTTTCCCAGTTTAAAGTTCATAACACAGATTATAAAACTTCCGCGAGTACCTAATGGTAGTTCAGATAATATCTGATTGTAATAAAGTACAACTATATAGAAAAAACCGAAATGCAGCTTTTGTCTCACTGCTAATAATTTATCCACGTGCATCTGAAACAATGAGCAAACATGAATGTTTTTTTGATAGGCAATGTTAGTGGGGGTGGGGGAAATGTTAGTTTTCCGGGTTTGAACCCGAGACCTCCTTCTTGCGCTCATTTGGTGCACTCATTCCCTATCCCTTAAGATACCCATAGGTGCAACAACCCAAAGCAGAACCATAGTTAATCCAAAAGTTCATCCAAACTTTTTTATAAGAGGATTGAAGATTTGAACAACTTTGCCCAAAGTAACATCCTTACTATCTCTAAAGATACCCATAGGAGCTGTTAGACCAAGGCAACCCTTGGCAGTTTCGTCAGTGCTACACTTGATGGTGCAACATTTAGAAGGATGCCACATCACAAGGATAACAAGGGTAGATTTACAAGGATTAACCAAGATGTTAAAAGCTTTTCACAATGTGAAATCCAAAATTGAAGAAGTGGTACTTAAACTCAAGTTTTTAGCAAGATTCATGTAACCCTGTACGAAAATGTCTAGATTTTTCTCCAAGTATTTAGATACATGATAACATAAGACAACTTCATACATAAATAAAACATTTCATAGTCCTTACAAAATGTAAATCATTACAATTCGTAGAAATTTTTTCCCAGCTTAAAGTTCATAACACAAATTATAAAACTTCCGCGAGTACCTAATCGTAGTTCAGATAATATCTAATTGTAATAAAGTACAACTACATAGAAAAAACCGAAATGCGGCTTTTGTCTCACTGCTAATAATTTAACCACGTGCATCTGAAACAATGAGCAAACATGAATTTTTTTTTGATAGGCAATGTTAGTGGGGGTGGGGGAAATGTTAGTTTTCCGGGTTTGAACCCGAGACCTCCTTCTTGCGCTCATTTGGTGCACTCCTTCGGTATCCTTAAAGATACCCATAGGAGCAACAACCCAAAGCAGAACCATAGTTAATCCAAAAGTTCACCAACCTTTTTTATAAGAGGATTGAAGATTTGAACAACTTTGCCCAAAGTAACATCCTTACTATCTCTAAAGATACCCATAGGAGCAGTTAGACCCAGGCAACCCTTGGCAGCTTCATCAGTGCTACACTTGATGGTGCAACATTTAGAAGGATGCCACATCACAAGGGTAACATGGGTTGATTTACAGGGATTAACCAAGATGTCAAAAGCTTTTTGCAATGTGAAATCCAAAATTTAAGAAGTGGTACTTAAACTCAAGTTTTCAGCAAGATTCATGTAACCACGTACGGAAATGTCTAGATTATTCTCAAAGTATTTACATACATGATAACATAAGACAACTTCATACATAAATAAAGAATTTCATAGTCCTTACAAAATGTAAATCATTACAATTGGTAGAAATTTTTTCGATTCATAGCACATATTCATTGCCAATAATTTAATCACGTGCATCTGAAACAATGAGCAAACATGAATTTCTTTTTTATAGGTAATGTTAGTGGGGGTAGCGGAAATGTTTGTTTTCCGGGTTTGAACCCGAGACCTCCTTCTTGCACTCATTTGGTGCACTTTTTCGGTATCCATTAACTCGCCAGCTGAGCTACATTCTGAGTTATCAATCATGAAATTTAAATCCTAATAAACTTGTCCACACAAGTTATCTCATTTATTAACTACACAAGTGATTTTAAGTTATCATTCATATTATAAGAGCTATTGAGTAATCCGTAATATCCGTATCATAAATCAAACATGATAAACTAATCATCATGTAGGTGTCATAAACATAGCTACCTAAAGGCCATGCATAACTAACAGCGTGTGTAAATGATGTCTTATCTAAAGATCCGAATATAGCGTCCCTAAGTCAATTTTTTAAATACTTGTCCCCCATCACTAATGTAAACGAGCACTACAAGAAAATCGACGATTTCCGACGGCAAAATCCGTCGGAAACGCACTGATTTTCGTCGCAAATTAACGTTTCCGACGGACTTTCCGACGGACAAATTTTCGTCGCAAAATCGCTCGTCGAAAATCGTTTCCGACGGATTTTTTCGTCGCAAATCTTTTCCGACGGACTTTCCGACGGAGTTTTTCGTCGCAAACTCTAACACATTTTCGTCGCAAATCCGTCGCAAATCCGTCGGAAATTTTAAAAAAAAAATAAAAAAAAATTAAATCATACATCCAAAAATCAGCAACTGTTATCATGACCATTCAATTATAGGAATGTATCACATTAAAGGTAACTTAATCATTTCTTTCATGATGCACAATTCTGGCAATCCTATAATTTGAGAACAAATTTCTTACACACCCAATTAATTTGCTATCAATCATGCCTAACTACAATTGCTCTCTCCTACATATATCATTTGCTAACAAACCCAATTAATTTCCTAGAAGGTTGAAGTGAGGGTAGCTTGTCTTGATTTCTTCAATATCTTCCCATGAGTCTTCAGCTAATTGTAAGTTATTCCACAGCACCAGTACCTGCAAAATTGGTTCACCATTTTTCACAATATAGTCTATTAGCTAAGTTAACAACTTGGATAGAAAATATTTGAATACAATCTGAAGGTACTCATTACCTTTCCTAAATCAGAATCAGCAAGGGGAATAGGCAATGGACTTAGAGAGTCTGTTACTAGCATTTTTAAAAAATATTCCTAGTTAATCCTGTCATCCCATCGTAAAAAATTATCCTAGCTATTATTGTCCTCCTATCATTTGTGAATACCTTTTCGTTTGTGAATACCTTTTCTAATTCAGCTGAGGTCAGTCACATCACAGCTAATTTTAATTTTATAGGCTGTTAACATTCATAATTCATAATAGTATAGTTTAGAGAGTTGACTTACCATTAGTAAACCTCTATAATACATTAACACAAATTTCTCTGCTTGCCTTTTGACCTGAAATGAAACAGTACGCAGATGCTCAGGAACAATATTCTATGCTAAATCAGCAAACATGTTGAGTGTCACGACGTTGATCTATGTTATGATACATGATCTGAAATCGGTGTAAACACCTTTTTATTTGAAATGCATTGAAGTCTTGAACAGCACATTTTCGGAAAAGCGTTAAATCAGAAATACCTGATTGGCCAACATTGCGGGAGAAATTCTACCAACACCATTTTCTGAGCGTTCCCTGTCAATTAGCCATGTCCCCAAGGGAGTCATAAAATCAAGTTATTAGATAAATGAGTAAACACTGTGTAACATCCCTAAATTTTAAAGACTCGTATTATGATGCATAGGACCGATTATTATTTGTGGGAATAATTAGTCGTGTCTCGGGGATTATTATTCGAGGAAAAGTCCAAGGAAATTCTAGTCCAAATTAATTGTGGCTTAGTCATGGTTAATTATAACATCTTAAGCTGAAGGACGAAATCGGAATTTCACACCCTCAATATATATATATATCCTTTAACCTGCACCTTCAGCCATACTTAACCATTTCACCAAAATTCAGAAAAAAGGGAAAAGCTGAAGGATAGAGAGAGAGGAGGCGCGAGCTTGGAGGAGAAGAGGAAGGCTCCAGCTGAAATCTCCATTGCATGTAAGAACCCTCACTCCCATCCCACTCCATTTCCAATTCTGAATTCAATGAACCTAATTTCGAGGCCTGATTCTTCCCCTACCTCTTGTTCCATTTTCGAAGCTTGAAGCTTCAATGGTGATGTCAATGGAGTTTTGAGCTGCCACTCCTTTTGCATGTTCAGTGGGACTGTCAAAAGTGAAGTCTAGTACCTGTGTTAGAGTTTGGAGGGAGTCCAAATCACTTAGGGTTGCTGCTCCAAGCTATTCAGTCAAGCTAGTTACTGTTCCAGCATTGTTGGTGATTGTTCGTGCGTCCTAGTGTTCGGTCGTTTCACGTTTCGATCGTGGCTCCTAGCGAAATCGACATCACGGTGAGTTCTACTCACGATAGGGCATTTTGATATTCTGAACTTGTTTTCGATATGGAATCCCTTGGTCACATTTTCTGTTTACAAAAGACTTATAACTGAAAAGCGTTTTTGAGTCAAAACGATGTTTTACGGTTTAATGAGATTTTGATTTAAATCGTTGAAATGAAATGAATTGTGTACTACTAGAAATATATATTCTGGGAAGTTTCTGAGTTTCAGGTGATTGAAATTAGAAATCGAATCGGACGAGAACGGAGAGCGAAAATGAGAAAAGTGAGAAATTCTGGTAACAGACACAGGTCGCACGGACCGTGCGCCCCTGGGCACGGGTCGTGCGCCTGCTTCGGGTTGGAAGTGTTGGAAACAGAACGGGACGCACGGGTCGTGCGCCCCTGGGCACGGATCGTGCGCTTCCCTCTGGTAGATGGGTCTTGAGTAGTGCACCACGCACGGGTCGTGTGCCCCTGGGCACGGGTCGTGCGTGTAGTTCTGTTACCGGCTTCCGTTTTCTCGTTTTGTTGCTCCGTTTGATCCCGAACCTTTTCTAATTTCTTTCTCAACCATTCAAAAAGGGATTGCCTCACTGAAAACCTTATTTTGAACTTGTTCAACTCATGGTTTTGAAAAAGAGCTTTGAAAGCCTATTTGATCGAAAAACCGAAACCCTAGTATACGTGTGGGTACACCGTCTGATGGATAGAATGTATATATATATTTATATATATATCAACTGTATATGATTATAATGCCGGATGTCTATAGATTCATCAAAACGGGTTATAAGTCAATAATACATTACAATATGATTATAATGCCGGATGTTTATAAATTCATCAAAACGGGTTATAGATCAATAAGATATAAATTATCTAAAAAGATATTGTGATTGATCCTTTGGTGATCGGAAAGATATATATTATCTAACTCTCGAGAAATCGTTATGTATTGTCATACATAAATCGCGTTGGGTGACGACCCGACAAGTAGCATACTAGGGAGGGTAGTCATGACCCCTTACCTAGGCCCTGAATGTGTTTTGGCGTGGTCAACTCACGGGTTGCCGGGATTAGCAGTGGTGCAGTCGGCTTGTGCTAAGTTATTGATTATAAGTTAACATTGCCGAGATTAGCAGTTGTGCAGTCGGCAGATGTTAAGCTGTAGCTACCGGGATTAGCAGTTGTGCAGTCGGTTGAGCTAAGCTGTTAAGACATAAAAGAGAACACGATTTGCTTGACATTTCGATTATGGCTATTGGTAGCTAATTAAACATTGTTAACGGTTTAATAATTGAACCGAGTGTCAGTGAGGGGGCACGGTAGGACTCACTGAGATAATGTTATCTCACCCTATCCATATTTGTTGTTTTTCAGAGAAGCAGGGAAAAAGGAAGACTATAGTGCACGAGTAGTTGATATACTCTTGGAGGTGCTGAAGATGTAGTCATTTTCTCTTTGTTCTTTTGTTGTCCTATTGGTTGTATAAACTTGTATCGATTATGAGTTATATGAACCGTTTATGTTTCTGTTCGGTATTTGGACTTGGATATTGTAATCCACTCGGCATGGAACCGATAAACTTCTATTTTTATGAAGTAATGTTATTTCCGATTATGTTTTATTTCGGAAAAAGTTTGTATGTCCAAAACTTAAACAGGAACTGTGTCCTCTGAATTTCCGCATCTGTGCACTTTCGGTGTTTCTACATGTTAGAAATACCCGGGTGTTACATTTGGTATCAGAGCGGTTCGACCTAGTCGGACTTAGATGTTAAGAGTCTTTTACGTCTTCTAAGTCTGATTTTTCTTAGTATGCTATTAGACATTGAGCCTGATCAACTTAATACTTTGTGCATACTTCGCAGAATCATGGCTGGGAGAGGTAGAAGAAACCCACCTGTTGATCCTCATCAAGAATGGATGCAGAATGTCATCGAGACTCAACAGAAGATGATGAATGACATGATGCTAATGCAACAACAACAGATGGCTCAAATGGCTCAAATGCAGCAGATGCATCAGATGCCTCAACCACAACCAGCTGAGCCAGTCAATGTGCCAACACCTGAGGATCCTAACAGGATGTATTTCCGGTTTCTGAAGATGAAACCCCCAACCTTCAAAGGAGGATCCGAGGCAATGAAAGCCCATTTCTGGGTAGATGCCATGGAACGGATCTTTGATACTTTGCAATGCAATGAAGGAGAAAAGGTAATTTGTGCTGCTAACGCTCTGGACGAGGATGCTCACACTTGGTGGGTTAACGCTCGTAGAATGCTTCAAAACCAAGGAACTCCTCTTGAGTGGGATAACTTCAAGGAGTTGTTTTTGGGTCATTATTTTCCCGACTCCCAAAGACTTGACAAGCAGATGGAATTTCTGAATTTGAAACAGGGAGAGATGACAGTTGGGGAATATGCTGCAAAATTTGAGAGATTGTCACAATTCTATGAATTGGGGACCACCGCTCCTGATGATAGGTGGAAGATGGTGATGTTCAGACAAGGTCTTAGAGGCGATGTGAATCAAGGCCTCAGCTCGTATTCCCTAACCACTTATCCTGCTTTGGTTCAACAGGCTCATTCAGCAGAAAGCGATCTGAAAAGAATGTATGCTGAGAGGAAGGATTTTTGGAAGGATAAGAAGAAGGGCAGTGGGTCAACTTCTTCAAACCCGAGGTATAGAGGGAATCTAGACAAGGGAAAGCAGATTCAGTCAAACAACACTTCTGGGCATCGCCGGTGTGAAGTGTGCAAGAAGAATCATCCGGGAAGGTGTCGATCAGAGGCAAGGTCGGATCAGTGTTATCTTTGCAAGGAAGTGGGGCATTATGCCAACAATTGTCCGTCAAGGAAGGCTTTCTTAGAGTCTCCTGATGCTCCGAGACAGGCTCGAGTCAACACTCTGGATGCTAAGACCATCAAGCCAGCTGATAATCTTATAAGGGGTACAGGTTCTATCTTTCATCACACTGTTAATATTCTGTATGACTCTAGTGCTACTCACTGTTTTATCTCTGAAGCATGTGCGGAACGGCTAGGATTAATAGTATCCCCTATATCCGAACCAATATCTATCCTTACTGCGGCAAAGGGTCGTGTGCGAACCCAATCATTATGTCTTAATTGTCTGCTCACCATAGGAGGCAGGGACTTTGTTGTTGATTTTATTTGTCTGCCTATGAGAGGAATGGAGATCGTGTTGGGAATGAATTGGATGACTTCCAATCACATTACGATTGATTGTTTCAATCGTGCAATTAATTTTCCTTCTGAAGTAGCGGAACATTCACTACCTACAGATGATGGTGTTATTTCTTTCACTTCAGCCAGCCAGTCTCTATTCCAAGGTGCGGAAGCTTTTGTTATTATTTTGTCTGCATCAACTGAAGCTGATTTGGATTTATCATCTACTCAAGTTGTTAATGAATTCTTAGATGTTTTCCCCGAGGAAGTTTCCTCTTTACCTCCAGAACGAGAGGTAGAATTCTCTACAGATTTGGCGCCTGGCACAGGGCCAATATCCATAGCTCCTTATAGGATGTCTCCTCTTGAACTGAAAGAATTGAAGTCCCAACTTGAGGAATTAATTTCCAAGAAGTTTATTCGACCGAGTGCTTCTCCATGGGGTGCTCCAGTATTGCTAGTCAAGAAGAAGGACGGAAGCATGAGGTTATGCATAGACTACCGTCAGCTGAATAAAATCACTATCAAGAACAAGTATCCATTGCCAAGGATAGATGATCTACTTGACCAACTTCGAGGTGCTAAAGTTTTCTCCAAAATTGATCTGAGGTCAGGGTACCATCAAATTAGGGTAAGAACCTTAGATATTCCGAAGACTGCCTTTCGTACGAGGTACGGACACTACGAGTTTGTAGTGATGCCTTTCGGATTAACTAACGCTCCAGCCGTATTCATGGATTATATGAATAGAGTATTTCATTCTTACCTAGATCAGTTTGTGGTCGTCTTTATTGATGATATCTTGGTTTACTCCAAGTCAGTTGAGGAGCATGCTCAGCATCTCCGATTTGTCCTAGGAGTACTCCGAGAGAAGAAACTCTATGCTAAACCATCAAAGTGTGACTTTTGGATGCCTGAAGTAAAATTCTTGGGTCATGTAATTTCCCAAGAAGGGGTTGCAGTGGATCCTAACAAGGTGGAAGCTGTGTTGAATTGGGAACGGCCAACGTCAGTGACTGAGATCAGAAGCTTTCTGGGTTTAGCTGGTTACTATAGAAGATTCATTGAAGGTTTTTCGCAAATGGTACTTCCGCTTACTCGATTGACTCGCAAGGGTCAACCGTTTACGTGGGATGCCGATTGTGAAGAGTGCTTCCTTGGATTGAAGGAAAAGTTAACTTCTGCTCCGATCCTAATTCTTCCGGATCCGTCATTGGGATTTCAGATTTATAGTGATGCATCTGGGAAGGGTTTAGGATGCGTTCTCATGCAGAATCAACATGTTGTGGCCTATGCATCGAGGCAATTGAAGACGCATGAACGGAATTACCCAACTCATGACTTAGAGTTGGCGGCTATTGTGTTTGCACTGAAAATTTGGAGACATTACCTTTATGGTTCTCGTTTCGAGGTTTTTAGTGATCACAAGAGCTTGAAATATCTGTTCGACCAAAAGGAGTTGAATAACAGACAGAGAAGGTGGACTGAATTTTTGAAGGATTACGACTTCGAATTGAAATATCACCCTGGGAAAGCCAATGTGGTAGCGGATGCTCTGAGCAGGAAGTCTATCCACACGGCAAGGTTAATGGTTCACGAGATGGCTTTGTTGGAGTCGTTCAGAGACTTGAAACTCAAGGTGGTAAGAAAGAGGGATCGCGTAGTGCTGCGGCATATACAGATAGCCAGTGTGCTAAGGGAACAAATCCGTGTAGCTCAAGAAGCTGACATGAAGTTGCAGTCTCAGAGGGGATCGCCAGATTTCACTGAGGATAGTGATGGCGTGATTTGCTCTAATGGGAGGATTTGTGTTCCCGATGATGATGATATCAAAAGGCAAGTATTGGAAGAAGCTCATAGGAGTCAGTACTCCGTACATCCGGGATCCACTAAGATGTATCGAGACTTGAAGCTAATGTATTGGTGGCCTAGGATGAAGGCCGAAGTTGCAGAATTTGTTTCTCGGTGCTTAACCTGTCAGAAGGTTAAGGCGGAACACCGGAGACCAGGCGGTCAGTTACAACCGCTAGATGTACCAGTTTGGAAGTGGGAAGATATCTCAATGGACTTCGTCATGGGTTTGCCGAGGTCACAGGCAGGCAATGATTCTATTTGGGTAGTAGTGGACCGATTGACTAAATCCGCTCACTTTATTCCCGTTCGCTCGACTTATAAGGTTTCCAAGTTAGCAGATGAATATGTGAGGAACATTATCAGACTGCATGGAGTCCCAACGAGTATTGTGTCAGACCGAGATCCCAAGTTTACTTCCAGGTTCTGGAGAGCATTAAATGAAGCTTTGGGAACAAGGGTGCTGGTTAGCACTGCTTATCATCCTCAGACTGATGGTCAGACGGAGAGGACTATCCAGACCCTTGAGGACATGCTTCGGGCTTGTGTGCTCGACAGTGGGAGAAAATGGGAGGATCACCTTCCGTTAGTAGAATTCTCCTACAACAACAGTTACCACTCTAGCATTGGAATGGCACCGTTTGAAGCACTTTATGGTAGAAAGTGTAGAACTCCATTGTGTTGGTGGGAGATTGGTGAAGACAAGATTTTGGGACCCGATATGGTTCTCGAGACTACAGAGAAGGTCAAGTTAATTCGAGAAAGGATGAAGGTTGCTCAGAGTCGGCAAAAGAGCTACGCTGACAACCGAAGGAGACCGTTGGAGTTTGAAGTTGGTGATCATGTGTTCTTGAAAGTTTCGCCAACCATAGGCACCGGGAGAGCCTTGCGAGCGAAGAAGCTCAGTCCTCGATATATTGGACCTTTCCAAATCATCGAGCGGATTGGACCAGTGGCTTATCGCCTCACATTGTCTCCGGCCCTATCAAACCTCCATGATGTGTTCCACGTGTCTCAATTGAGGAAGTATGTTCCCGATCTGCATCAACCATTGAGTGTTGATACCATTGACCTGCAGCCAGATTTGTCATTCCAACCTTATCCAAGCTACATCTTGGAGCATGGCGAGAAGACGCTACGGTCAAGGACAATTCCGATTATCAAAGTAGTTTGGGATGGCTTTTCAGCCGAAGAGGCTACCTGGGAACTGGAAGAAGACATGCGCGCTCGATATCCATATCTCTTTCAGTAAGGTATGTTTCGTCAATTTTGAGGACAAAATTTTTAAAAGTTGGGGAGATTGTAACATCCCTAAATTTTAAAGACTCGTATTATGATGCATAGGACCGATTATTATTTGTGGGAATAATTAGTCGTGTCTCGGGGATTATTATTCGAGGAAAAGTCCAAGGAAATTCTAGTCCAAATTAATTGTGGCTTAGTCATGGTTAATTATAACATCTTAAGCTGAAGGACGAAATCAGAATTTCACACCCTCAATATATATATATCCTTTAACCTGCACCTTCAGCCATACTTAACCATTTCACCAAAATTCAGAAAAAAGGGAAAAGCTGAAGGATAGAGAGAGAGGAGGCGCGAGCTTGGAGGAGAAGAGGAAGGCTCCAGCTGAAATCTCCATTGCATGTAAGAACCCTCACTCCCATCCCACTCCATTTCCAATTCTGAATTCAATGAACCTAATTTCGAGGCCTGATTCTTCCCCTACCTCTTGTTCCATTTTCGAAGCTTGAAGCTTCAATGGTGATGTCAATGGAGTTTTGAGCTGCCACTCCTTTTGCATGTTCAGTGGGACTGTCAAAAGTGAAGTCTAGTACCTGTGTTAGAGTTTGGAGGGAGTCCAAATCACTTAGGGTTGCTGCTCCAAGCTATTCAGTCAAGCTAGTTACTGTTCCAGCATTGTTGGTGATTGTTCGTGCGTCCTAGTGTTCGGTCGTTTCACGTTTCGATCGTGGCTCCTAGCGAAATCGACATCACGGTGAGTTCTACTCACGATAGGGCATTTTGATATTCTGAACTTGTTTTCGATATGGAATCCCTTGGTCACATTTTCTGTTTACAAAAGACTTATAACTGAAAAGCGTTTTTGAGTCAAAACGATGTTTTACGGTTTAATGAGATTTTGATTTAAATCGTTGAAATGAAATGAATTGTGTACTACTAGAAATATATATTCTGGGAAGTTTCTGAGTTTCAGGTGATTGAAATTAGAAATCGAATCGGACGAGAACGGAGAGCGAAAATGAGAAAAGTGAGAAATTCTGGTAACAGACACAGGTCGCACGGACCGTGCGCCCCTGGGCACGGGTCGTGCGCCTGCTTCGGGTTGGAAGTGTTGGAAACAGAACGGGACGCACGGGTCGTGCGCCCCTGGGCACGGATCGTGCGCTTCCCTCTGGTAGATGGGTCTTGAGTAGTGCACCACGCACGGGTCGTGTGCCCCTGGGCACGGGTCGTGCGTGTAGTTCTGTTACCGGCTTCCGTTTTCTCGTTTTATTGCTCCGTTTGATCCCGAACCTTTTCTAATTTCTTTCTCAACCATTCAAAAAGGGATTGCCTCACTGAAAACCTTATTTTGAACTTGTTCAACTCATGGTTTTGAAAAAGAGCTTTGAAAGCCTATTTGATCGAAAAACCGAAACCCTAGTATACGTGTGGGTACACCGTCTGATGGATAGAATGTATATATATATTTATATATATATATCAACTGTATATGATTATAATGCCGGATGTCTATAGATTCATCAAAACGGGTTATAAGTCAATAATACATTACAATATGATTATAATGCCGGATGTTTATAAATTCATCAAAACGGGTTATAGATCAATAAGATATAAATTATCTAAAAAGATATTGTGATTGATCCTTTGGTGATCGGAAAGATATATATTATCTAACTCTCGAGAAATCGTTATGTATTGTCATACATAAATCGCGTTGGGTGACGACCCGACAAGTAGCATACTAGGGAGGGTAGTCATGACCCCTTACCTAGGCCCTGAATGTGTTTTGGCGTGGTCAACTCACGGGTTGCCGGGATTAGCAGTGGTGCAGTCGGCTTGTGCTAAGTTATTGATTATAAGTTAACATTGCCGAGATTAGCAGTTGTGCAGTCGGCAGATGTTAAGCTGTAGCTACCGGGATTAGCAGTTGTGCAGTCGGTTGAGCTAAGCTGTTAAGACATAAAAGAGAACACGATTTGCTTGACATTTCGATTATGGCTATTGGTAGCTAATTAAACATTGTTAACGGTTTAATAATTGAACCGAGTGTCAGTGAGGGGGCACGGTAGGACTCACTGAGATAATGTTATCTCACCCTATCCATATTTGTTGTTTTTCAGAGAAGCAGGGAAAAAGGAAGACTATAGTGCACGAGTAGTTGATATACTCTTGGAGGTGCTGAAGATGTAGTCATTTTCTCTTTGTTCTTTTGTTGTCCTATTGGTTGTATAAACTTGTATCGATTATGAGTTATATGAACCGTTTATGTTTCTGTTCGGTATTTGGACTTGGATATTGTAATCCACTCGGCATGGAACCGATAAACTTCTATTTTTATGAAGTAATGTTATTTCCGATTATGTTTTATTTCGGAAAAAGTTTGTATGTCCAAAACTTAAACAGGAACTGTGTCCTCTGAATTTCCGCATCTGTGCACTTTCGGTGTTTCTACATGTTAGAAATACCCGGGTGTTACATTTGGTATCAGAGCGGTTCGACCTAGTCGGACTTAGATGTTAAGAGTCTTTTACGTCTTCTAAGTCTGATTTTTCTTAGTATGCTATTAGACATTGAGCCTGATCAACTTAATACTTTGTGCATACTTCGCAGAATCATGGCTGGGAGAGGTAGAAGAAACCCACCTGTTGATCCTCATCAAGAATGGATGCAGAATGTCATCGAGACTCAACAGAAGATGATGAATGACATGATGCTAATGCAACAACAACAGATGGCTCAAATGGCTCAAATGCAGCAGATGCATCAGATGCCTCAACCACAACCAGCTGAGCCAGTCAATGTGCCAACACCTGAGGATCCTAACAGGATGTATTTCCGGTTTCTGAAGATGAAACCCCCAACCTTCAAAGGAGGATCCGAGGCAATGAAAGCCCATTTCTGGGTAGATGCCATGGAACGGATCTTTGATACTTTGCAATGCAATGAAGGAGAAAAGGTAATTTGTGCTGCTAACGCTCTGGACGAGGATGCTCACACTTGGTGGGTTAACGCTCGTAGAATGCTTCAAAACCAAGGAACTCCTCTTGAGTGGGATAACTTCAAGGAGTTGTTTTTGGGTCATTATTTTCCCGACTCCCAAAGACTTGACAAGCAGATGGAATTTCTGAATTTGAAACAGGGAGAGATGACAGTTGGGGAATATGCTGCAAAATTTGAGAGATTGTCACAATTCTATGAATTGGGGACCACCGCTCCTGATGATAGGTGGAAGATGGTGATGTTCAGACAAGGTCTTAGAGGCGATGTGAATCAAGGCCTCAGCTCGTATTCCCTAACCACTTATCCTGCTTTGGTTCAACAGGCTCATTCAGCAGAAAGCGATCTGAAAAGAATGTATGCTGAGAGGAAGGATTTTTGGAAGGATAAGAAGAAGGGCAGTGGGTCAACTTCTTCAAACCCGAGGTATAGAGGGAATCTAGACAAGGGAAAGCAGATTCAGTCAAACAACACTTCTGGGCATCGCCGGTGTGAAGTGTGCAAGAAGAATCATCCGGGAAGGTGTCGATCAGAGGCAAGGTCGGATCAGTGTTATCTTTGCAAGGAAGTGGGGCATTATGCCAACAATTGTCCGTCAAGGAAGGCTTTCTTAGAGTCTCCTGATGCTCCGAGACAGGCTCGAGTCAACACTCTGGATGCTAAGACCATCAAGCCAGCTGATAATCTTATAAGGGGTACAGGTTCTATCTTTCATCACACTGTTAATATTCTGTATGACTCTAGTGCTACTCACTGTTTTATCTCTGAAGCATGTGCGGAACGGCTAGGATTAATAGTATCCCCTATATCCGAACCAATATCTATCCTTACTGCGGCAAAGGGTCGTGTGCGAACCCAATCATTATGTCTTAATTGTCTGCTCACCATAGGAGGCAGGGACTTTGTTGTTGATTTTATTTGTCTGCCTATGAGAGGAATGGAGATCGTGTTGGGAATGAATTGGATGACTTCCAATCACATTACGATTGATTGTTTCAATCGTGCAATTAATTTTCCTTCTGAAGTAGCGGAACATTCACTACCTACAGATGATGGTGTTATTTCTTTCACTTCAGCCAGCCAGTCTCTATTCCAAGGTGCGGAAGCTTTTGTTATTATTTTGTCTGCATCAACTGAAGCTGATTTGGATTTATCATCTACTCAAGTTGTTAATGAATTCTTAGATGTTTTCCCCGAGGAAGTTTCCTCTTTACCTCCAGAACGAGAGGTAGAATTCTCTACAGATTTGGCGCCTGGCACAGGGCCAATATCCATAGCTCCTTATAGGATGTCTCCTCTTGAACTGAAAGAATTGAAGTCCCAACTTGAGGAATTAATTTCCAAGAAGTTTATTCGACCGAGTGCTTCTCCATGGGGTGCTCCAGTATTGCTAGTCAAGAAGAAGGACGGAAGCATGAGGTTATGCATAGACTACCGTCAGCTGAATAAAACACTATCAAGAACAAGTATCCATTGCCAAGGATAGATGATCTACTTGACCAACTTCGAGGTGCTAAAGTTTTCTCCAAAATTGATCTGAGGTCAGGGTACCATCAAATTAGGGTAAGAACCTTAGATATTCCGAAGACTGCCTTTCGTACGAGGTACGGACACTACGAGTTTGTAGTGATGCCTTTCGGATTAACTAACGCTCCAGCCGTATTCATGGATTATATGAATAGAGTATTTCATTCTTACCTAGATCAGTTTGTGGTCGTCTTTATTGATGATATCTTGGTTTACTCCAAGTCAGTTGAGGAGCATGCTCAGCATCTCCGATTTGTCCTAGGAGTACTCCGAGAGAAGAAACTCTATGCTAAACCATCAAAGTGTGACTTTTGGATGCCTGAAGTAAAATTCTTGGGTCATGTAATTTCCCAAGAAGGGGTTGCAGTGGATCCTAACAAGGTGGAAGCTGTGTTGAATTGGGAACGGCCAACGTCAGTGACTGAGATCAGAAGCTTTCTGGGTTTAGCTGGTTACTATAGAAGATTCATTGAAGGTTTTTCGCAAATGGTACTTCCGCTTACTCGATTGACTCGCAAGGGTCAACCGTTTACGTGGGATGCCGATTGTGAAGAGTGCTTCCTTGGATTGAAGGAAAAGTTAACTTCTGCTCCGATCCTAATTCTTCCGGATCCGTCATTGGGATTTCAGATTTATAGTGATGCATCTGGGAAGGGTTTAGGATGCGTTCTCATGCAGAATCAACATGTTGTGGCCTATGCATCGAGGCAATTGAAGACGCATGAACGGAATTACCCAACTCATGACTTAGAGTTGGCAGGCTATTGTGTTTGCACTGAAAATTTGGAGACATTACCTTTATGGTTCTCGTTTCGAGGTTTTTAGTGATCACAAGAGCTTGAAATATCTGTTCGACCAAAAGGAGTTGAATAACAGACAGAGAAGGTGGACTGAATTTTTGAAGGATTACGACTTCGAATTGAAATATCACCCTGGGAAAGCCAATGTGGTAGCGGATGCTCTGAGCAGGAAGTCTATCCACACGGCAAGGTTAATGGTTCACGAGATGGCTTTGTTGGAGTCGTTCAGAGACTTGAAACTCAAGGTGGTAAGAAAGAGGGATCGCGTAGTGCTGCGGCATATACAGATAGCCAGTGTGCTAAGGGAACAAATCCGTGTAGCTCAAGAAGCTGACATGAAGTTGCAGTCTCAGAGGGGATCGCCAGATTTCACTGAGGATAGTGATGGCGTGATTTGCTCTAATGGGAGGATTTGTGTTCCCGATGATGATGATATCAAAAGGCAAGTATTGGAAGAAGCTCATAGGAGTCAGTACTCCGTACATCCGGGATCCACTAAGATGTATCGAGACTTGAAGCTAATGTATTGGTGGCCTAGGATGAAGGCCGAAGTTGCAGAATTTGTTTCTCGGTGCTTAACCTGTCAGAAGGTTAAGGCGGAACACCGGAGACCAGGCGGTCAGTTACAACCGCTAGATGTACCAGTTTGGAAGTGGGAAGATATCTCAATGGACTTCGTCATGGGTTTGCCGAGGTCACAGGCAGGCAATGATTCTATTTGGGTAGTAGTGGACCGATTGACTAAATCCGCTCACTTTATTCCCGTTCGCTCGACTTATAAGGTTTCCAAGTTAGCAGATGAATATGTGAGGAACATTATCAGACTGCATGGAGTCCCAACGAGTATTGTGTCAGACCGAGATCCCAAGTTTACTTCCAGGTTCTGGAGAGCATTAAATGAAGCTTTGGGAACAAGGGTGCTGGTTAGCACTGCTTATCATCCTCAGACTGATGGTCAGACGGAGAGGACTATCCAGACCCTTGAGGACATGCTTCGGGCTTGTGTGCTCGACAGTGGGAGAAAATGGGAGGATCACCTTCCGTTAGTAGAATTCTCCTACAACAACAGTTACCACTCTAGCATTGGAATGGCACCGTTTGAAGCACTTTATGGTAGAAAGTGTAGAACTCCATTGTGTTGGTGGGAGATTGGTGAAGACAAGATTTTGGGACCCGATATGGTTCTCGAGACTACAGAGAAGGTCAAGTTAATTCGAGAAAGGATGAAGGTTGCTCAGAGTCGGCAAAAGAGCTACGCTGACAACCGAAGGAGACCGTTGGAGTTTGAAGTTGGTGATCATGTGTTCTTGAAAGTTTCGCCAACCATAGGCACCGGGAGAGCCTTGCGAGCGAAGAAGCTCAGTCCTCGATATATTGGACCTTTCCAAATCATCGAGCGGATTGGACCAGTGGCTTATCGCCTCACATTGTCTCCGGCCCTATCAAACCTCCATGATGTGTTCCACGTGTCTCAATTGAGGAAGTATGTTCCCGATCTGCATCAACCATTGAGTGTTGATACCATTGACCTGCAGCCAGATTTGTCATTCCAACCTTATCCAAGCTACATCTTGGAGCGTGGCGAGAAGACGCTACGGTCAAGGACAATTCCGATTATCAAAGTAGTTTGGGATGGCTTTTCAGCCGAAGAGGCTACCTGGGAACTGGAAGAAGACATGCGCGCTCGATATCCATATCTCTTTCAGTAAGGTATGTTTCGTCAATTTTGAGGACAAAATTTTTAAAAGTTGGGGAGATTGTAACATCCCTAAATTTTAAAGACTCGTATTATGATGCATAGGACCGATTATTATTTGTGGGAATAATTAGTCGTGTCTCGGGGATTATTATTCGAGGAAAAGTCCAAGGAAATTCTAGTCCAAATTAATTGTGGCTTAGTCATGGTTAATTATAACATCTTAAGCTGAAGGACGAAATCGGAATTTCACACCCTCAATATATATATATATCCTTTAACCTGCACCTTCAGCCATACTTAACCATTTCACCAAAATTCAGAAAAAAGGGAAAAGCTGAAGGATAGAGAGAGAGGAGGCGCGAGCTTGGAGGAGAAGAGGAAGGCTCCAGCTGAAATCTCCATTGCATGTAAGAACCCTCACTCCCATCCCACTCCATTTCCAATTCTGAATTCAATGAACCTAATTTCGAGGCCTGATTCTTCCCCTACCTCTTGTTCCATTTTCGAAGCTTGAAGCTTCAATGGTGATGTCAATGGAGTTTTGAGCTGCCACTCCTTTTGCATGTTCAGTGGGACTGTCAAAAGTGAAGTCTAGTACCTGTGTTAGAGTTTGGAGGGAGTCCAAATCACTTAGGGTTGCTGCTCCAAGCTATTCAGTCAAGCTAGTTACTGTTCCAGCATTGTTGGTGATTGTTCGTGCGTCCTAGTGTTCGGTCGTTTCACGTTTCGATCGTGGCTCCTAGCGAAATCGACATCACGGTGAGTTCTACTCACGATAGGGCATTTTGATATTCTGAACTTGTTTTCGATATGGAATCCCTTGGTCACATTTTCTGTTTACAAAAGACTTATAACTGAAAAGCGTTTTTGAGTCAAAACGATGTTTTACGGTTTAATGAGATTTTGATTTAAATCGTTGAAATGAAATGAATTGTGTACTACTAGAAATATATATTCTGGGAAGTTTCTGAGTTTCAGGTGATTGAAATTAGAAATCGAATCGGACGAGAACGGAGAGCGAAAATGAGAAAAGTGAGAAATTCTGGTAACAGACACAGGTCGCACGGACCGTGCGCCCCTGGGCACGGGTCGTGCGCCTGCTTCGGGTTGGAAGTGTTGGAAACAGAACGGGACGCACGGGTCGTGCGCCCCTGGGCACGGATCGTGCGCTTCCCTCTGGTAGATGGGTCTTGAGTAGTGCACCACGCACGGGTCGTGTGCCCCTGGGCACGGGTCGTGCGTGTAGTTCTGTTACCGGCTTCCGTTTTCTCGTTTTGTTGCTCCGTTTGATCCCGAACCTTTTCTAATTTCTTTCTCAACCATTCAAAAAGGGATTGCCTCACTGAAAACCTTATTTTGAACTTGTTCAACTCATGGTTTTGAAAAAGAGCTTTGAAAGCCTATTTGATCGAAAAACCGAAACCCTAGTATACGTGTGGGTACACCGTCTGATGGATAGAATGTATATATATTTATATATATATATATATATATATATATATATATATATATCAACTGTATATGATTATAATGCCGGATGTCTATAGATTCATCAAAACGGGTTATAAGTCAATAATACATTACAATATGATTATAATGCCGGATGTTTATAAATTCATCAAAACGGGTTATAGATCAATAAGATATAAATTATCTAAAAAGATATTGTGATTGATCCTTTGGTGATCGGAAAGATATATATTATCTAACTCTCGAGAAATCGTTATGTATTGTCATACATAAATCGCGTTGGGTGACGACCCGACAAGTAGCATACTAGGGAGGGTAGTCATGACCCCTTACCTAGGCCCTGAATGTGTTTTGGCGTGGTCAACTCACGGGTTGCCGGGATTAGCAGTGGTGCAGTCGGCTTGTGCTAAGTTATTGATTATAAGTTAACATTGCCGGGATTAGCAGTTGTGCAGTCGGCAGATGTTAAGCTGTAGCTACCGGGATTAGCAGTTGTGCAGTCGGTTGAGCTAAGCTGTTAAGACATAAAAGAGAACACGATTTGCTTGGCATTTCGATTATGGCTATTGGTAGCTAATTAAACATTGTTAACGGTTTAATAATTGAACCGAGTGTCAGTGAGGGGGCACGGTAGGACTCACTGAGATAATGTTATCTCACCCTATCCATATTTGTTGTTTTTCAGAGAAGCAGGGAAAAAGGAAGACTATAGTGCACGAGTAGTTGATATACTCTTGGAGGTGCTGAAGATGTAGTCATTTTCTCTTTGTTCTTTTGTTGTCCTATTGGTTGTATAAACTTGTATCGATTATGAGTTATATGAACCGTTTATGTTTCTGTTCGGTATTTGGACTTGGATATTGTAATCCACTCGGCATGGAACCGATAAACTTCTATTTTTATGAAGTAATGTTATTTCCGATTATGTTTTATTTCGGAAAAAGTTTGTATGTCCAAAACTTAAACAGGAACTGTGTCCTCTGAATTTCCGCATCTGTGCACTTTCGGTGTTTCTACATGTTAGAAATACCCGGGTGTTACACACTGCATCTAAAATATCTGGATTTTGGAGAGATTTAACTACATAGGCATTAAATGAATAATAGAAACAAGTAGGCAAAAACATAGCCAACACTAGACTTTGAATTCATATTTACCTTCAGTTCAGCGAGTATCTCAGGAAAGCCACAAATGCTCACTGATTTTGCAAAGGATCACCTTTAGCTGCACCTTGAGCTATTGAAAGTCTATGCTTGAATTCTAGCTTTTCTGGCAATTGTTGATCGACGCCTGCAAGCGAAAATCGAAGTCACAATCATCAGCTTCATGCTGCAAAGCATATATATATATGAGACAGAACATTGTCATAATGGAACAAACTGAGTGAACATAAAGGGATACTTGTAAATGTGACTTCGATTTACTTTCGATTTACTTCTAACATGACTGAGTTTTACTTTTGATCTAACTCTTCCTGTGAATAAACTAGACATGAACAATACCTAGGAGTTGGTCTTCCATCTGCCTGCTCCATCAATATTGAAAATGTGACCTCCACGAGGCTGGCTTGCCATCATCTTTACCGCCTAAATAGCAACTAAATATATACGCATAACAGAGCACCACCTACTTTATTCACAGTGCTTCTTAGTTCAAATATATTTGACCTCTCGACAGCAGATCATCAAGCCAAGTGTGTTTGTTGTAACCACCTCACTGCATGCACAGAATAAAAGAATCAGAGAAAAAAAGTATGATATTTATGATGAAAAGTCTATTGTGGCTTGGGTCAAAAAAAACGTCTACTGTGGCTCACATAAGATCTTCATCTGATGCCTCAGCAAGTGGCTTGTAGCTATATGCATTTGAGCCGGCATTATTGATCTGCACAATTCTCAACATAGGGTGAGAAAGAATACAATTAGTATACTTTAACAAACACATTCAATAAAAAATGGTATAGCTACAAGTACAAAAACGTGTCAAATTATAAACAGGGGGGAAATGAATTTTTGCAGGTGTAAGTAACAGATGATTATGCGAAAGAAACGATCGTAATGGGAAAAGCAACCAGATATTAATACCCATATATCAATGTATTTGAGTTTTTCTCGAGCAAATGAAACTAAATTCTTCACATCCTCTCCATTTCTCACGTCACACGTAGTTCCCTGCAGGAAACAAAATGTGAACATGAGAACACAGAAGCCAGCTATATACTTATTATATATTGGTTTCTACTAACAAAGAAGTTCAAGAGGGGGTACCCACACATGCTGCTCCCCAAATTCGTTTCTCAAGCGCTGGACAGCAGTTTCTACCCTCTTGCAAGAACCAAGCCTGTGCAAAAATGAAATCTAGAAAATAGCTTCAGTGAATAGAAATTATCTAAACACATATCATCAATTCATGATTGGGAACTAACATCAATTCCACACTCATTTGTACCAAAATTTTAACAGTACTTTGATTCCTCAATTGCACTTTCCCCTCAACTTTAAAATTTGATGTACTTCAAATTCAAGTATCAAATACTAAAGTTAACATGAATTAAAAAAATACCTTAGTTGTGTCGGTGGAACCACCCTGAAATCTCTGCCCTCTTCCCTTGCATTGAGAAATCTCTAAGTTCCCCCAACTCCAATTAAGTTAAATATGTGAACGGAATTCCTCAATGAAGTAGCAGGGAGCGCTCGGCTTAGCTGATCTGTTCAACAGAAGCACAAAACTTATCATTAGGTATTGAAATTTGAAAGTCGGCGGCATAGCTAAAAGAATACATAATCACTAAAATGCTGCATGTTACATCAAATAGTGATCACCACAGATTGGAATAAATACTATGATGAGCAAATACTATGATGATTATGATATAAAGGAAACAAGCAATCACAAGTAGGTAAGATTCATTATGTGATAACATATAAGACTTCAATCAATCTCAGATAACAATGTGGAGGGCTACATAAATTTGAAGCAACAATGAGAAGGCGTAAGCAACCTACCGGCACAGTACTCAACAGCTTAAGATGCAATTATCAATTATCTCTATCTGCTTCAGAGAAATTATTGAATAACATTAGCAGTACCCAAGAATGAAGATGTTTTTCTGTCAAGCAAAAAATCAACTTCAACCATATAATGATTCAAATAAATAAACTTCATCATAGGAAAATCAATCAAAAAAATCAATGTAGCTAATGGCGTAAATCATATTTTTGCATCATCAAAGTAGCAGGAAAGCATTTTCAAACCTCAGAAACAAAGCCTACTAATGCAGCATTGCAAATTCATCAGCAAAAAAGCACCCACCAAAGAAATAGACAATACCCACAATGAATAAACATAAAGTCAACTCCTTTTTACAGTAACGAACAACACAAAAAAACTGAAACTTTTTCCAAAATCAAACAAGACCAAAGCAACACAAAATTGGGTATGAAACCATCGAAATAGCTTAATCAGATTAAACAATTTCCAGACGCAACAATAAAAAACAGCTACACTTCATATCAGGTTTAAAAAATTCATGCAGAAATTAGGGTTTCCAAATTAAAAAAAATCAGAAATTAGGGTTTTCAATTCATGCAGAAATTGAACAATTTTCCCCAAATCAAACAATCATCAAAGAAGAGAAGAAGAAACTAACCTGAGAAGAAGAAGAAGAACTGAAGAAGAAGAAGAAGCCAGAGAGAAAGCGCTTGAAGAAGAGAGACAGCGCCTGAGGAAGAAGAAATTGGGGACCGATTCTGCGAATCACTGTTTTCGCGACTGAGAGAGGGAACCGTGGAGGGAGGGCAGAGGTAAAGGCGGTGGTGGTTGAGAGAAAGACGTCGCTGATTGAGAGAGAGGTAGTGTTCTGTACTTCTTCTGTGTTGTGCGTGAGGGAGGGCCGAGGTGTGGTCACAGAGTGAGGGTGAGGGAGGCGCGATGGTGGGGGCGTGGGTGGAGGCGCGATGGTGGAGGCGCGATGGAAGGATGCGCATCGGAGGTGAAGTGAGGAGAGTAAGAAGGGAAAGTTTTTTTTTGTGGGATAAGAGTGAGAAGTGAGAGTGAAAGACCCGTGTGAGACTCCTTCACTTAAAACTTGTTTTTAACCTTTCTGACGGATTTGCGACGAAACGTCCGTCGCAAAGTATCAAGTTTCGTCGTAAATCCGTCGCAAACTAGCAAACATCTATTTCAAGACTTTTCTGACGACTGTTTTGGTCGCAAATTCGTCGCAAATTTGCGACGAAATGGTTTCGTCGGAAAATTTTGTGGGAAATCAGGCTTATTCTTGTAGTGGAGGGGATACATTTATCAAGAATTAATTGACAAGATCACACAACAATACCACTTAATTCTCATCGATTCTAAATCAGCCTAACATAAAGCTTAAGAATTGAAGGCAAGACCACAAAGCAATACCAGTCTGGTTTTTAAACAAGAAATTACAGTTTATTCTAATAATCTTAAGTCTCTAATGATTATTATTATAATTCATAATCAAAACCTCACCATACCCTCATATAAACGTAGGTCTTATAATTCATAATCAAAACCTCACCATACCATCATATAAACGTAGGTATTTTAATTAACTTTCCAACACATGCGAAAGCATTAGAAGTTATCAATAGCAAATTCCTAACTTCTCAAGCTCCATTTCCTTCAAGAACGTTGACAACCAAAGTTTCAAAGGTTGCTTCCCAACACTGTTTGGAAGCGTTTTTTTAGCAACTCCTCCTCTCCTTCAATGGTTAAACGACATCCATATCCATATCCGGTTAAATAAATTCAAATATTTATATTAATTTTTATAACCGGTTATTTCAATTTGTCCAAAAATTGTTATGGTTTTTATTCGGTAATATGATGGATATCCAAGTAGCCCACCAAAATATCCAGAATTAAAAAAACCCTAAAAATTAAAATCCTAAATCGGAATCCCTTGCTGCTCTCTCTCTCCACCGTGACTCATTCTCTCTCTCTCTGCGCCGCCGCCTCCGTTTGCGTCTCTCTTCTCTCGAGCTCTACTTCATATCATCCGGTCTCTCTCTCTCTTTCTCTCCCATTCTTGTTATTCGTCTCTCTCTACCATAGCTTTCCAGAGTACCTCTCTTCTCTCTCGTGTCACATAGTTCAAACAAGAGGTTAGTTCGTGAATCGTGATGGTTTTTGCAACTGTATCATTTTTGGTTTTGAATCGTTTTTCTATGTTTATGATTTTTGAATCGTGATGTTTATGTTAGTTATTGCTTCATTCTTGGTGCCGCTTTCTATTATCTCTGTTGGTGTTGAGAAAATATGCCTAGGATGCATAGTTTTGCTGAGAGTTCATACCATAAATACGGTTGCATGCTACCTGTTTGATAAAAAGTCAATATAAGGTTGTTTTGTTTTGCATGTAGATAATATTGGTCGCTACTTCTTTGTTTTTCAGCTGTTTGTTTGCTTCTTGGCAACACTGTGTGTGCATTTGACGTCTCACGATGAAGATTGCACTGATGAAAGATGGAAGTGGTTTAAGGTAATATATTTTTCAATATAGTCATTCTTGTATTTAAACTAGTGTGTATGCGCAGGTATACATCAGATTTTTTATTAAATTTGAAATTAATTTGTTATTGAAATTTTATCTCTATACATATGTGTGTGTATATATATATATATATATATATATATATATATATATATATATATATATATGACCGCTCCGCCCAGGCTCACGCCCCGGGTTTTGCAGCGAGGTGAAGGAAGAAGTTGTCAAGTTTTTCTTCTTCCAACAAAACCAGCTCCAATATGATTTTTTAAGTGATAAATTCTGGTCCCTTGTGAATGAGAAGGTGAAGGGTATATATATATATAATGTTTTTGGCATTGTGTATTGATAGTTTAGATTATCAAGTCGTGTTATATATAGACAATTCAATTAATACTTACTTGTTTTTATGTATTGTCAAAAAAAAGTTAATATAATTATTTGGAGATTCTTATTATTAGATAAAAAATACCAAATAATTTGTATGAAGATTACTAATAAAAAATGACAAATTTATTGTGTAATAGATGCACTATACAAAAAAGAGTTGAATCTCCTCTCCTAGGTTGTAACCCCTCCTTTTTTACATCAATTGCATCAAATAATTTCTTTCTTTTGCTTAATACTATTGTAACATACCAAAAAAATATACTAAAAAAATAGTTATGAAGATTATGTTACTTGTACTTTTGTAACCTACCATACATATAAAATAAAGAATAGAAATGAGAAAAGAATAAATAGGAGTGGCAATTTCTCATTATATGCGGGGATCTTGTCGGAGATGCCCCATTTTAGACTTGCGGGCGGTGATTTTTCTCTGTGGGGATGGGGAGAAAAAATCCCCTTGCGGTTAATATAGGGATGGGGACGAGGACTATGTGCCCCCCCTCGAATATATATTTATAAATATCCTTATTATAGATTATATATATATATATATATAATCTATAATAAGGATATTTATATATATATATATATATATATATATATATATATATATATATATTGTCGTGACTGGGATCTCGACGTAGACGGCCCAAAAATTGATATTTCAGTGGAGTCGCCATCTGTCGTGACCGGGATCCCGACGTAGACGGTCCAAAAATCGATATTTCAGGGAGTCGCCACCCAATTTATTAAATAGGAAAAATTGAGAAAAACCTACCTTAAAATTAATGGTCTGCGTAAACTAGGTTGGATTCGGGAGTCGGTTATGCATAGGGAAGGGCGAAAACTTAATTCCACTACACCCCTAGTACATCTGTCCTAAGACAGTTACCCTAAATCTGATTGTGCAAATATAAATTACGAATTTATTTGTCTTACCCAAAAATAAAATAGTAGAGAATAATAAGGGCTAATTTAGAAACGTTTAATTTTGACTTGACGGGGAAGCCCCGCTCCTACGTATCCTCCGGTGCAATGAGGAACTCAAAAGTCACGTAGTTCTTCCTGAAAAATTTTGTTGGTTGGTATTTTTTAATATAGGGGTTTTAGGATTATTGAGCTGTACAGCTCATCCATCCTAGAACGCTGACTGACCCGTCTGTACAGTCGACTTAGTCCCCTATTTTATAAAAATGGAGTTTTTGGAGTTTTGGAAAATGATTTTATGTGTGTTGGTTTGGTTTGATTTTATTTGAATAGGGATTTTAGGACTCTTGAACCGTACGGTTCATTTATCCTAGAATGCTGACTAACCCGTCTGTACAGTCGGCTTAGTCCCCTATTTTCGAAAAATGGAGTTTTTGATTTATGGAAAGAAATATGTTTGTGTTTATTTTGATTTAGAAATTGTTTGTTTTAAATAGGGATTTTAGGACATGATCCGTAACGGTTCATTTATCCTAAAAAGCTGACTAACCCGACTGTACAGTCGATTTAGTCCCCTATTTATATTTTTTTGAAAATGAAATATTTATCTATTTATTTTTATAGGTTTTTTGTAAAAGGAAATAATAAAAACGAAAACAGAGGGTGCAATAGTAAAATGGGGTGCAGTTTGCAAAAATGGAGTTGTATTATTGTTTGCTTGAATGCAAAAGTATTAAGCTCCTTTGTGTCCTAGAGGGGTCCGTTTGGGAATAGATCTAAGGCTTTTTCTATCAAGTGAACCTCTCAAAGGTAACTCTATAGAGTCCTAAATAAGGTTCCTAGAGCCAACGACCCCAATTAAGAACACTGATCAACAACAATAGGCAAGCTATTAGGAGTGCCAGCATTCTCAAGAGGGCCCAAACTCTAGGTGAGACTTTCGTGACCACCCAACAGGACGCACATCCAGTAGGCCATCACTACGCAGTCTCGTTCTAACTTAGGTTATTCTCCAGTCCGGGTACAGGACTATTCTCACGTGTGTGCAGACGTGTGATAGTGGAGTGTGTGTAGGAGCAAAATGTTAAATATACCCCCTAGCTGCAAAACAAACAAACACATATACAGAAAATAATAGTCTTCTACCCTAGGGTTTGTATCAAGCATAAAATAAAGATATACAAAAAGAAACTAAAGAAATAAATAAATAATCAATAAATATGTACATAAATAAATAAATAAACAAATAGATATAAATAAATAAATACAAAACTAACCTCAAGTTGATGAACGCGATGAACGCCGAACCGGACCGAGCAGTCTGACCAAGTCAACTGCGAACCGGACTGCTTTGAGAACCGAAAAACCGATTCAAAAAAATTACAAAATAATCAAAGACAGACTTTTAGTGCCTGGACCGCAAAGGCTAGCCCAAAAGATCACTTAATCTGCCAATGACTCCTTCCCTCAAGTCTTTTCCTCTCAGTCTCTTTTATAGTCAAATGTTAGGTGGTTCTTGTTTCTCCCAAACAATGTGGGACTAAAACAAGATAGAGAAAACCATTCTCGTTTTTCTCAAACTAGCCATTGTAACAGTGTGATTTCGGATTCGTTAACCGTTGGATCATCGTCTTTTTTTGACACCAGGTTCGTGAGACATCCCTCTTCACTTTTACCGTTCGGATCGTCGAAATGACGTTTGAGGAGAGAGAAATTGCCTTCGCAAAAGTAGAAAAAACAACCCCGTTTTTCTCAAACCAGCCCCGGTACAAGTGCGATTCTGGATTCGTTAACCGTTGGATCGTTTTAGTTTTTTGTCAAAAGGTTCTTGAGACATTCATCTTCACTTTCACCGTTCGGATCGTCGAAACGAGGTCTGAGGAGAGAGAAATCACCTTCGCAAAGTAGCTACAGTTTTGGGTATTTTGGTTTTTTTTTTGTATTTTTATAATTTTGATATTCTTGGGCCAAGTCATGTAAATGCATGTAAATGGACACTCCTTTTTGTAATAATAATTTTTTATTGCACCTCCCTGTTTTATTTTCTTTTGTAATTTGTATTATTTCATATCTATTTTATTTTTTTTATTTTTATTTTTTAATTAAAGATATTGTAACAAGAAAAATAAATTAAATCTACTTTGTAATTTTTTGAATTAGCATATTTTTTTATTTTTTGTTTAACCACTAAAAAAGTAATAATAATGCAAAATTAGTAAATTAGCGCAAAATGACCTATTCGAGGGATTAGGAATCGAATATACGCGAAAAACATATTTTTGTGATTTTATTTGAAGAATTTAAAAATGTACCGGTTAAAATTGGGTGTTCACACACCACTTTGTAATCACTCTGCCGCATGATCTTCAAAAATTCTGTGGCTTCTTGCTCTGACACCTTCCTACTTTTCTTGGGCTATTGTGTTATACCCTTACCTTTGCGAATCCTTTCCTCATCTTCCTTTGAGGGACCTTCTTTCAGGACTTCGGGGACATAAACACGTCCGCTTCTAGTGACTCCACTGTTTCCTGCAATGTTTGTGACATCGGGATCAACTTGAGGCTTCTGAATTGGAACTGACACCCCATAGCTCCATGGAACAGCACTGTTCTTTTGATAAGGAGCTGGGACAGGAATCACAATGGTCTTAAGTCTCTCCACGATCGGCTTTCGGCCATATGGGACCTCAATAGGTTTCTGAGCATTTCTATTCTTATCTGAATGGAAAGTCAGCACATCCTCCTCTTTCTCTTGCACACCCATTTGGATTATATGACGATCCAATAGGTCCTGCAAAACTGTCTTGAAGGCCTCACATGCCCCAGCACAGTTAACATCAACACAGACTTCTTTCTGAGTACAACCTCTCTTGATGACCCCGAACTTGCACAGCTCTGCATGAATAACCTCTAAGGGTGTCTGGATACACTCCACAGTTCTGATTAAGGATTGGCCCCCATATCATGGATGGCATTGGTTGCAGGTTTCTCATGACCAGGCAGCGGATTAGTTGTGATGCTTGGGCTTTCTTGTTTGAAGGTTATCCCTTTGGCATCAATCAGATCTTGCACTACAATTTTAAAGGCCTTGCAGTCCTCAACAGCGTGTCCAACTGCCCCTTCATGAAATGCACAGGTAACATTTGGATTGTAGCCTCGGAAGTAGGGTGGCTGGACTGGTTTCATGGGTCTGGTATTGATGAGCTTGTTTGTGGCAAGATAGCTGAAAAGGTCAGTATAGGACATGGGGATGGGATCAAAGGTGGTCTGTTTTTTGTCTTGGTAGTTTTTGTGGTAGTTACTTTGTGGTGGACGGGTTGGTTGTGTTTGAGTGGGGACAGGGATATTTTGTGGTTGATAAGGTGGGCTTATGGTGATGGTGTTGGTCTCGCCTTCTTTCTTCTTCGAAAATCCGGAGAATGGCTTCTTGTGGGTGGTTGTACCTGCGGAACCATGGGCAATCTTGCCGCTTCTCAGTCCATTTTCTAGTCTCTCACCGATGATTACCATGTCTGAGAAGTTGGAAGATACGCTGCCGATCAACCGATCATAGTATAACGATGGTAGGGTTTCCATGAACATGAAAACCAGTTCTTTCTCCAACAAAGGGGGTGTCACCTGTGCTGCATGTACCAGTTGAGAGATGCCCCAGCAAGGCTCTCTTGGAAATAATGGATCAACAACTTGTCATCATGAGAATGTGTAGCCATTTTTCTACAGTACATGGTCAGATGGCTTTTAGGGCAAGTCACGCCTCGGTACTTGTGATGTGGACCGCAAGAGCATTAAAAGAAACTGATTTATTTAAATTAGAATGAAGTTTATTTTATTTTAAGAGGATTTTATTTTAGTTTATATTGACATTAAAGAATTTTTGGTGTTTGTGTATGCACTTTTGGCATAGGCACCATGGTGTGTAAGGTGTGTAGCTTAGGCACAACCCTAGGTATTTAAGGAATTTTTGTAACCCAATTTCACAACAGGAGATGAAATAGAAAACACATTGGTGTGAGTTTAGAGAATGCTTCTCTAGGGTTCTTTCTAGAACCAAACTTGAATCTTATCAAGAGCCTCTTACTCTTGTGGTGATTCTACCTTGATCTTATCATCCTCTTGGATGTGGCGATTTCTCCATCTTCTTGCCTAATCCACCTTGTATGTTCTTTTCCCCTCTCTCTTTTATCTTATTTGTCATTCTTGATTCAAAATACACTTGGTTAGATCCTTTCAATCATATGGAATCAATTAGATTCTCATCAAGTGGTATTTAGAGCCATTATCAAGTGTTATTTTGTTAATCAAAAAAAAAAAAATCCAAAAAAATTTGTCGTTCTTCAGCGCTAACTTTTTTCTTTTGTTGATGTTCTTGTTAGGCTTTCTTCTATCTTTCTAATTCACACCCTCTCTACAATTATCAAATTGATTTGCTGTGACACTCACGTCATTCTCCGATTGTAGTTCACGTTGGTGGGTTTGTAGCACATTGATTGTCATTACATTTACAATTTGCTAGATATTATGAGCACTTACGTCCATCTGGAAATTTGTGTGGCGTTAATATTCGGGCCGATTTACAATAAGGGTTACACTTATAAGTGATATAATATGTGTTGGAAGGTTTAGTTTGGTGATTACTTGTTGTACTCTTTCTGAAATTCGAGTTATTCGTTGCTAGAATTTCTTTGAAAAAAAACAATTCTGCAACTTCATTTTCTTCACTTGCAATAGTTTGATCCAAAATTTCATATGCAAACTTGTTTTTGATGTTATTTCTTCCCCACATGTCCGATTCTGGAAATTCAAAAGCCTAAATTGATTAAAAAAAAAGAAAAGAATTCAGATATTCAAAAAAAAACTGAAAAGATAAGTGCTGAAAAAAAGTGATTCTACACAAAAGCACATATAAAAAAAAGCATATACAAAAAAAAAATCCAGAATTGTTCATTTTGATACATCAATCATTTTTGCATCTTTGTTGCTTCTAATAAACACTGCAAGTTGATTTTAGTATCTTACCATCCACATATTTGAATCACTTAGTCATTTAGTTTTATTTGAGTCGTCTTCTTGTTTATCTATTTGAGTGTGTCTTCCTTTTGTTTTCTTTCTTTCGTGTCTTTTAAATTCCTTAGTTTTGTCTTTGAAGTTTCTCTTGTCTTGGTTGGCCTCTTGAATGATAACTTTCATGTGTGTTTTGTCACAATTGTGTAGAGGTTTTCCACAAACTTGATTTAGACTTGTTTGGTTTGTTTTAAGAACTTGAAGAGTTGCATTAGGGAGTGGAAAAAGGCTAGAGTGAACATTATAGAAAAAGTCATAATTGAGTGAAATACACGAGTGATACATTTCTTGAGCGTAAACACTTAGTAAGTGGTGAGGACTTTTGTTCTTGTTACGTATTTGATCATTTGGTACTTGTTAGCTTGTTGGAATCATGAATAGAGGTTTTGACTATAAAAAAGAATGTGTTGCAAAAACTCTTAAGAAGTATAAGGCTGGTGATTTGCTCCGGAAGATGCATGAGAGATATGAAGAAAATGTGAGGGAGAAAGATAGGAAGTATAAAAAAGAAAGAAGCTATGAGAGGATAGATAGAGAAAAAGAGAGAAATCATAGAGATTATTTGAGAGAAAATGAGTTGAAAGAAAAGGTGAGCATTCCAAAGTTTCATGGGAAGAGTGACCCCGAAGCATATATTGATTGGGAGCTTCAAGTAGAACAAATTTTCTCTTGTTATGATGTTAGTGAAGAGCAAATGTTGAAGTTGGTTGTGTTGGAGTTTAGAGATTATGCACTTATTTGGTGGGATCAAGAAAAAAAGCTTAGGAGGAATTGTGAACTTGAGCCTATAGAAAAATGGAAGGATTTGAAGGCCATGATGAGGAGGAGGCATGTTCCTTCTCATACTCATAAGGATTCGTGTGACAAATTGCATAGACTTACTCAAGGAAGTAAAAGTGTTAGTGAGTACTTTGAGAAGTTAGAAGTGGCTATGACTAGAGCTAATGTGGAGGAAAATTTGGAGGATACCATGGATAGTGAACCGGACTCTTCTCTGAGCGATCGGTCCTTTTGTTGAAATGAATCTGTTTGTGCTCGTGCTGTCTTGGGGGCTTGGTGCCAGATATTGAGGTCGTTCCTGTATGTAGGCTGGCCGCGTGCAGAGCTCCCTCGGGGTGTACCTGCGATGGCACTCCAACGCTCAAGTCAGTGGGGTGATTTTCTGTGGTAATATTGGTTAAAAACGTACCTTTCATATGATGTCAGGGTCTCGTTATATAGCACTTGGGTGCTGAGGGCGGCCGTTGAATCTGCGAGAATTCCTCTCCGCCGTAGATCCTCCCATCGTGGGTATAGGTTGGCGCTGGTCGTTTTTGGGCCGCTCGCATAGGCCCAAACTTCTTAACGGGTTGCGACCCGATCCAAAAGTCGTGTGATGCTGATTACGTACTGGGCCGTCCGCGTCGGTCCAGTATTCACTATGGGCTGCGGCCCAATCCAGAACAGTTGCCCCTCAGGCCGAAGTCGTTCAGTGGAACGGGTTCAGGCCTAAGAGTCATAATCCTTTCGGTGAGGCGGGCTGCCTCCACATTGGTCGCCTACGCTGGCCTGCGCCGAGATGATTTGATCGTGTGCCCGTTCGATTGAACCTGCTCGCGCCTTCTAGCGACGTGGTGTTCTGACAGATATGACGTTCTGAGAGGACAAGCGTGACGCTTCGATGGGACTGTCACCATACTTCACGCTTCTCAAGAAAGGGGGCGCTTGATGATGACAGTTCAATTTTCGAGGAAGATCATCAACTTAGAAGGGGAAGGGACGTGTCCCTTCGCGTTCTGGCTTTTCCTCCCAATAAATATGGGGCACCCTTATGTCAATTTGTTCACTTTCCGGATTTTTTGCTCTGAGGGCGACTTCCTTTCTCCGACGAGCGATCTATTTTCCGGCTACTCTGGCACGGTGTTTCCCGATCAGCGACTTCAAACTTCGGCACGATCTAACTCCCGATCGCCTCATTCTGGTGATTCATAGTGCAACGAAACTGTATCCCGCTCCTGGTATGTAGCTTTACTTTTGGGCTTTAGTAATTTAAATCGCATTTCTCTTCTTATTAACATTAACATGGGCGAGGAGGGGGTGTCAGACTCGGGGTCGATCATGTCGCCCCTTTCCGTAGGTCATCTTCGATGGTCTGACTTTCATGCTCCCTTCTTGCAGGTTTTCTTTCTTCATGGCGCGGACGAAGCTAACCGCCCAAGTAACTGGCAGCCCGCCAGTTTCTTCCACCGACCCATCCTCCAGTTCCTGAACGTCTACAGATAGGACGACTTCGGAGGGTGGATTTACTTCTACGCCTCCGGCTGAGGGATCGGATGTTGCGATGCCCGCTCGCCCCGTATACTTCCAGACGAGGGAAAGTCATGATCCACCTTCTACGTCCTCGGCACCTTCGGAGCGGGTAAACCAGCCAAACGCCGGGAGAGGGGAGGCCGATTGGAGAGGCTCTCTAGGGGAGGATCGCTCTTGGATCTCGTCGGCCGTGCTAGGCCGGATTCCGTCACTATTCAAACCTGGGGATAAAGTGTTATCGTATTTTGCCGGGCTGGTTAGCGCGCCGGACCAGGTGTGGGCGGTCGAAGGCCCTACTTCAACGGAAAACGTGGCTATGATCCCGGCCACCTTAAAATTCACCATGTATGCCACTGTCCTTCGCGACGTGGGGAGTCGTCCGCCATTTACATGCTTTCAACGCAGTATTCTTCGTTATCTTGGGGTTGCACCCTTGCAGCTGCACCCTAACTCGTGGGCATTTATCAAGGTGTTTGAGCAGTTATTGAGAGTGATGGGGCGAGAGTGCAATCGGCAAACTTTCTTCAAAATTTTTGAGACAAGCAGGCGACCAGAGCCGGGCAGCAATCGGAATCGGTGGGAGCATCTGAGTCTTAAGGCTCAGTCGGACTACAAGATTTTCAAGCCGTTTTCTGACTCGCTCAAACCCTGGAAGTCATCTTTTCTATGGGTGGTCCCCGTTTGCGAGGCATCTCAGCGGATCGTGGGGACGGTTGACTCCGGTGGGCGAGTAACAGGCATGCAATATCCTATAGCGTGGACGTACGCTCATTTTCGCCGCATGCCCGCCACGTACAGAACCCGTTTCCAACTTGGCGAGGAAAATACCGAGACTCTGAGGTTGCTTGAGAACTTGGCCTCTTGGATGGAGGAGGGTCTGATCAAATGTCACCAATTGGTGAAAACGACCGATGATAACGGTTTCAAAGTCGCTCTTGGTATGGGTAGTCGTACCCCGCCTTTTTTTTAACCGTGTTCTTACCTTCTTCGCAGGTGAAATGGCCGGTCTAGATTTTGCCGAGTTGATGAAACAAGCTAAGAAAGGGAGGAGGCCCCAGACCGGCCTGTCCACCCCTGCAGTTACTCTTTCCCCGGTTCCTGAGGGTTCTGTGGCTGCTGAAGGTGGCGAGAGAAGCCCGGCTGTTGCTGGGACGAAGAGGGGACGTCCCCCTCCCACTGTCGATCTGACCCTGGATGACCATGCTCATAAAAAGTCCAGGGCCCATAAAGGACCTCAGAAGAGTTCGGCCCTGGCGGTCGATCTGGAGGAAATGACCGATGAGAACATCATCAGCGGATTCCGTGAAGACCCCCTACTGTTTGCGGCCGAGGTGGTCAAGGCTGGGTCTCACCTGGTCGCGAAATTGAAACACGGAGAAATGGAGCGGACAAAAGGTAATATTCTCCTCGCCCAAAATTTATGGTTGGAGAGTGATAACTTAGACAAAACCGACAAGCTTAGCCATGCTCATGTTTATATCTCAGAAGTTCGGGAGGAGTTGGAAGCTTTCAAGAAGAAACTGCAAGATTCAGAGGCCGCCCTTCAGCCTACCGTCACTACCCTTGACGAAACAAGGAAGTCGCTCTCCGTCGTCACCCAAGAGCGAGATAACGCCCAGGTCGCATTAGCTGAAACTGAGAAGAATTTGCAGCTTGAGGTGGGCAAGGTTAGCGATTTGACTGAACAGATGAGCGGCTTGAATCTGGAAGCTGCTGAAATCAGGTCGATCATTGAAGCTTTGAAGAAGGAGCGGGAAGAGGCTTATGCTCAATATGATCGGCTCGTTCACTCCACTGTTTCAATTTGCCAGGGGCGGTTTGATGAGGCTCTGGCCCAGGTGCGGTGCGTCTACCCGGACCTTGTGCTGGACCCGGGTGTTATCAATTCTTCCCATTCTTATGTGGACGGTCAGATCATCAAGCCTGCTGAGGAGGACGAGGAAGGAAACGTCTTAGTGGAGGAAGTGGTTGTTTTCGATCGTTCCCATTAGAATTTTTGTAATATGCTCCAAGTACTTGTCATTTGTTTTTGGGCGGCTTTCGAGTCGCCCCACTGTTGTAATATGTACTATGCTTTTGGCTTTAAAATCGTTATTTTAATCGTTCTGTTTAATTCGTTTAGCCTTCGGGCAGTTTACTGTACCTCGTATCTAGATTTAACTCGCCCTTGGGGGTGCGACTTTCGGTTGTGAGCGCTTCGTTTCTTTTAATTCGTGTTTTTAGCCTTCGGGTCGTTTACCAGGGTCCGTCCCCAGATTTAACTCTCCCTTGGCGTTGCGACTATCGATTAAGATCGCTTCGTGTTACTTAGATAGACTAAGTACCCCTGAGCCCGCCCAGTGGTTTATCAAACTCGGTTTGATTTTAACCCGCCTGGCGGTTAATGGATCTGTATGGAAAACATAAAAGGATGAGACAACATATAAAAACATACCATCTGCCGTGATGGCCGGGCGGGCCTCAATAAAAACCCAGTGGGAAAAGAGTGTCCCGCCCGGTGTACTTACTTTATTCATTCAACAAGTGTCAATGACAGAGTTACAATTGAATTTAGTCAAAAGTTTAAACAAAGTATCGCCTGAGGTTTGCCGCGTTCCATGTCCTTGGCACCGCCCCGCCTCCCATGGTTTGAAGTTGGTAGGCGCCCTTCCCCGTCTTCGAGACGACTCGGTAGGGACCTTCCCAGTTTGGAGCGAGTTTACCTTGAGCTGCGAACTTCTGTCCTATCGTCGCTCTTCTGAGGACGAGCTGGCCGATGTTGAATTCTCTAGGGACGACCTTTAAGTTGTGTCTCGTCGCCATCCCTTGTTTCACAAGTGCTTCTTTCAACGACGCTTTGGTGCGGAGTTCTTCAACCAAGTCGAGTTCCTCCCTGAGTCCCTGATCGTTCTCATCGGGGTTTTTGGGATATGCAGTTCTTCAACTGAGCTCTCCAACTTCAACCGGGATAAGTGCCTCCACCCCGTATACCAACTTGAATGGACTTTCGCCTGTGGTGGAGTGTGGGGTGGTCCGGTATGCCCATAGTACGAAGGGGAGTTCTTCTGCCCACTTGCCTTTGGATTCGTCCAGCCTTCTTTTCAGCCCGCGCAGGATCACCCGGTTGGCGGCCTCTGCTTGTCCGTTGGTCTGTGGGTGCTCGACCGATGTGAAGAGCTGCTTGATTCCTAGTTCCGACATGTATTCTTGGAAGTTTTTGTCCGTGAACTGGGTGTCGTTGTCCGAGACCACGACCTGAGGGACTCCAAATCGAACTAGTATATTTTTCTTGAAGAACTTCAAGCAGTTTTTGGAGGTAATTAATGGTCGCTAAGGGCTCGGCCTCTACCCACTTGGTGAAGTAGTCTACTGCCACTATTAAGTATTTAAGCTGTCCTGGGGCTGCTGAGAACGGGCCCAGAAGGTCTATTCCCCACCACGCGAACGGCCAAGGAGCGGTAATGGAGTTCAAGTCGACCGGGGGGGCGATATGTATGTCCGCGTGCTTCTGGCACTTATCACATTTTTTTACTAGCTCGTTGGCATCACCCTCCATCGTTGGCCAATAGTATCCCGCTCGAAGTGCTTTTTTGGCTAGTGCTCGTGCCCCTAGGTGATTCCCACATATCCCTTCGTGGATTTCCCTCAACACATAATTGGCCTCTTGTGGTGTTAGACACTTGAGTAATGGTGTTGAGAGTCCTCGGCGAAACAATTTGCCTTCAATTACCGAATATGACGATGCCCGCCTTCGCGTGAGAGCAGACTTTTTTGGGTCGTCTTCCTCTTCCCCCAACACGATGTACTTTAGGATAGGATCGATCCATGTTGTCCCTTGACCGATCATGCAGACATCGGTGATCGGAGCTGTTTCTAGTTGGACGCTGGGTTGGAGGAGTATCTTCTGGATTACGCACCTGTGGTTCCCCGGGGTTTTTGTACTCGCCAGTTTCGAAAGTACGTCCGCCCTTCCATTTTCTGACCTGGGGATGTGTCGGACTTCTGCACTTTCGAACTGATCGAGCAGTTCTCGTACCTTAGCGAGGTACCTCCGTAAAACTTCATCTTTGGCATCATATGCTTCTCCAATCTGGGACACTACTAGCAGGGAGTCAGAACGGAGCTCGACCCGTCATGCTTTGAACTCCCTAGCGAGCATAAGTCCTGTAATGCATGCTTCGTATTCTGCCTGGTTATTTGACGTAGAAAAGGAAAATGTCAACACACCTCCACGGTCGTTCCTTCTGGGCTTTCTAGAATCAAACCTGCCCCGCTCCCTTTGCAGTTTGAGGAGTCGTCGACGTATAGCGTCCAGGTCGGATCAGGCCTTTCTTCCTGGATCGGGGTCATCTCGGCTATGAAGTCTGCCAGAATTTGTGCCTTTGTGGTCGTTCTTGTCTCATATTTCACGCCGAACTCTGAGAGCTCTACTGCCCATTTGATCATCCTTCCTGCTAAGTCGGGTCGATGCAAGATCTGTCGAACGGGCTGATCTGTTCTGAGGACGATTTGGTGAGCCACGAAATACGATTAGTGCAAGGGCTAGCTTCTCAATCCTTTGGTACCTGAGTTCTGGTCCCTGGAGTGCTTTACTCACAAAATATACGGGATTCTGTTTTTCCCCGTCTTCCCGCACCAGCACGGCTGCTAGGGCTTCATCACTGATGGAGAGGTACAGGTACAACGTTTCCCCGGGCTCTGGGGTGGTCAGAATGGGCGGTTGCAACAGAACCTTTTTCAGCTGATCTAGGGCCTGGTCGCATTCGGCCGACCATTCAAACTTCGCCTCCTTCTTAAGTAATTTGAAAAGTGGGAGAGACTTGCTGGCCGCTTTTGAAATGAATCGCGATAGCGCGGCTATCATCCCGTTCAGCTTCTGAATCTCTTTTTTTCTAGTGGGTGACTTCATTTCTGTCACGGCCCTGCACTTATCTGGATTCGCCTCAATCCCCCGCTCTGTTAAAAAGAACCCCATAAACTTGCCCGCCCTGACTCCGAACGTGCACTTCTCAGGATTCAGCTTCAGCGAGTCCATGCGGGCTTCCACAAATATCTCTCTTAGGTCGGCCACATGATCAATGTCTTGTTTGCTTTTTATGATCATGTCGTCTAAGTACACTTCGACCGTTCTGCCGATCTGTGACTGGAAAACTTTGCTCATCATTCTCTGATAGGTCGCGCCGGCATTTTTCAATCCAAAAGGCATGACTAAGTAACAGTAGTTCCCTCTTGCCATCATGAAGGTTGTCTTCTCCTGGTCGGGCGGGTGCATTGAGATCTGGTTATAACCCGAGTAAGCGTCTAAAAACGAGAGTAACCTGAAGCCATTTGCGTTGTCAACTAACCGGTCTACGCTTGGTACTGGAAACGCGTCTTTAGGGCATGCCCGGTTAATATCAGTATAGTTGACGCACATGCGCCATTTCCCGTTGGCCTTTTTGACCAGAACCACGTTAGATAGCCAGGTCGTGTACTTTATTTCTTTGATGAACCCGTCTTCCAGCAAATCATCGACTGCCTTACTGGCGGCTTTCCCTTTCTCGTCACCATGCACCTTCCTTCTTTGGGCGACCCATTTTGCGGTGGGATTAACGGCCAAGTGGTGACAAGCTACCTCTGGTGGAACGCCTGGCATGTCTGCGGCACTCCATGCGAAGACATCAGCGTGTTCCCTCCAGCATTGGATTAACTGATCTCGTATCTCTGTGGGAAGGTCGCTTCCCAATGACACAGTCTTCTCTGGGTCGTTCCCCAGTTGTACTCGGGCGAGTTCCCCGTGCGGCTCAGGTCTTTTAATTCTTTTCTTGAGCTCTCGGGTAAGGTCATCATCTCCTTCTTCAGGTTCACTGTCCGGGTCGTAGCGGGCATCCAGATCAGCCACATTGACTTGCCTCCCGCCCTTATTCACGGCGTTCGTCTTTCTCGTTTCATGCTCTCCTTGTTCCTTCATGCTCATGAAGTGGCATCGTCGAGCGGCTTGTAGATCTGCCGGGACGGTGACAACCTCATTGCTGTGCGAATAGAATTTCATCTTTAGATGGATGGTCGAGGTCACGGCTTCCAGCTTTCCCAAAGTGGGACGACCGATGATGCATTGGTATACCGATCTGCATGGTAATACCAAAAAATTTACTTTCACAACTCTGCATTTGGGTTTCTCCCCGCTGTCGTCCCCGAAGGTTACCATAAGTTCCAGCATCCCCAGAGGTGTTGTGGATGATCCATTGAAACCTATCAGGTCAGATCCCCGATAGGCCGTCAACTCGCCCCTTGGTATTCTTAAGATGTCGAGGAGGTCTTCAAAGATGATATCAGCCAAGCTCCCCTGGTCGACCAGGATTCTTCTGACCTCGACATTAGCCATTACTGCGGTGACGATTAGTGGGACATACTTATTCGACTTCCCATCGAGCAAATCATCGTCGCCGAATGCCAAAGGCGGCCTTTTTGAGTGGCGACCGGGCGTGGAGGTCGAGGCGACGTTCATTATTTCTTTCAAGTGTCTTTTCGATGACTTGTTCGTTTCTCCTCCTTCCATAAGGCACCCTCCAGTAATCACCATCGCAACCGCGCGTCCCCTTGACCTCCTGTGGTCGTTTCTTTCTTCACTGTATTCATCCTCGTCTTCCTTTGAGCCTTTCCCAACTTCATTTACGATCGCCTTCCCCTTTCGAGGGGACCGATCTCTGTCCTTCTCTTCTGGTTTCTCTGTAGGCCCTTTCTTCACGTACTAGGTTAGCTTTCCTTTTCTGATCAGTTCTTCGATGTCGTCTTTCAGGGCCATGCAATTGTTGGTGTCATGTCCGTTACTTCTATGATAACGGCAGTGCCGGTGAGACGGGCGTTGTCCTTCTTTAAGGACTAGTGGTTCGGGCCTCTTTATATCTTTGAATTCCGTGTTCGCGCACTCGGCCAAGATCTGGGAGTACGAGGTATTTAGTTTGGTCCGGTCGGAGAATTTCTTCTGCCTGAATTCCCTGGATGGTCCTTCTCTGTCTCCTCTATCCCTCCTGGAGTCTTGGACCCGGTTTGATTGGAGATCCTTCGCTTGCCCTGCGACGGCTTGGGTTTCCATCGCTCTTTCCTAATAGTTCATAAACCTCTGCGATCGGCGTAGGAAAGTTTCGAGGTCTGGCGGCTCGTTCACACCAACTTCTATCTCAAATAAACTACCAGTTCGAAGGCCATCCCGGAGAAACCATAGGCGCATATCGTCCTCCAGCCCTCGGACATTGGAGGCTTCTCTGTTGAAGCGCTCAACATACTCACGGAGGGATTCATCCGGGCCCTGCCTAATCGCTTTCAAGATGGCATGTGATTTAGGCTTCACCCTTGATGCGGTGAAGCGGGCACTAAAAACTCGAGCCAATTGCTCCCAGGACGAGATACTGTTGGGCCTTAATTCAGTGAACCACTCCAGAGCGGGTCCCTCTAGGGTTAGTGGAAAGATTTTGCATTTAACTGGCCCGTCTGCCCGCCTATACTTCATTACCAAGTCAAAATACCGTAGGTGGGCATCGGGGTCCTTTACCCCGTTGTACATCCTGAGATCAGAGGGCGGCTTCTCCAGCGCTCACGGAATAGGGTACTCGTCGATTCCCCGGGTGAAGGGTCCCAGGCCGTCATTGCCCGTCCTCCTACGAGATGGTCGGTCCTCGGGGTAGTGACCCCGATGACCACGTCGTGGAGGAGGTGATTCATACCTACGAGGTCGTGGAGGAGGCGCATCCCAATAGGGGCGAGGGAATCTTTCCTGTGATCTACTTCTGGACCGAGTCAGTGACCCAGAGGAGTCGTACGAAGATATTTGGTAGGACTCTTCCTCGGGCCAGTATGTCGGGTCAGTCGAGGAAAGGGGGGTCCGTGGTTGTTGCTGGACCAGTCCTCACCTTCTTGGGGGCGATCGGTGTACTAATTGCCTCCTCGGGGGAGATCTATGTCTTCTGGAGGGATTGCCTCTTGGTCTCGATGATTCGTCGTCGCGGCGACGCTCTTCAGGCGCGGTGTATGCTCTTCCAGAGGTGACTTGGTCGGCGATGTTTGCGTTCCTAGCTCTCAACAACTCGCGTAATTCTTGCAGTATCTTGTTTGGCAGCATGACGCTTGTATGGCCGGGAGGAGCCCCTTGTGCACTGGACGCAGTATCGCCTACATCGGCGGCGTCGCCGTCCGGTGTCTGCTATCGCTGGGGAATTGCGGTCATGTTTCATGGATGCGGGGCGCCGCGTGGTCTGCCTCGCGGAGCCATGTCTATCGGAGTGGGGATGTTCGCTCTCCCACTGTGGTCGCCAATGAACCGGACTCTTCTCTGAGCGATCGGTCCTTTTGTTGAAATGAATCTGTTTGTGCTCGTTCTGTCTTGGGGGATTGGTGCCAGATATTGAGGTCGTTCCTGTATGTAGGCTGGTCGCGTGCAGAGCTCCCTCGGGGTGTACCTGCGATGGCACTCCAACGCCCAAGTCAGTAAGGTGATTTTCTGTGGTAATATTGGTTAAAAACGTACCTTTCATATGATGTCAGGGTCTCGTTATATAGCACTTGGGTACTGAGGGCGGCCGTTGGATCTGCGAGAATTCCTCTCCGCCGTAGATCCTCCCATCGTGGGTATAGGTTGGCGCTGGTCGTTTTTGGGCCGCTCGCATAGGCCCAAACTTCTTAACGGGTTGCGACCCGATCCAAAAGTCATGTGATGCTGATTACGTACTGGGCCGTCCGCGTCGGTCCAGTATTCACTATGGGCTACGGCCCAATCCAGAACAGATAGGTTTCTTGATGGTTTAAATGAAGATATAATGGAGGAAGTGGAGCATCGCCATTTTGTAAAGATTGAAGATCTTGTCCACCAAGCCATTAAGGTGGAAACACAATTGCAAAGAAAGAAATTCTACAAAAGATCTTCTTCAAAATATCACTCTTTAAGTTTGAAGGACAATTCCAAGAAGGAGGGAGTTCAATCCAAACGACATGATGTCACAACCTCCAAGGGTAAAGGTACCAATTCTAACTCTTCTTCTTTAAACCCTAAGTTAAGGAACATGAGATGTTTTAAATGTTTGGAGTATGGGCACATTACATTGAATTGCCCAACTAAGAGACTTTTGGTCCTAAGGAAAAATGGTTGCATTAGTTCAAATGAGAGTGAATGTAAAAAAGAACCTCAAGAGAGAGATTTGTTCATGGTTAATAATTTTGTTGGAGCCTATGATAAAAATGAGAATGATTCACAAAGAAATAACATTTTCCAAACTAGGTGTCTCATTCTAGGAAATGTATGTTCTTTGATAGTTGATGGAGGTAGTTGTGCAAATATTGCAAGTACTAGGTTAGTGTCAAAGCTCAATCTTGAAACTACTCCACATCCTAGTCCATATAAAGTGCAATGGTTAAGTGATCATGGAGAATTAGAGATAAATAGACAAGTCAAGATATCATTTTCCATTAATAAATATTGTGATGAGGTTTTATGTGATGTGGCACCCATGGAGGCTAGCCACATATTGCTAGGTAGACCTTGGCAATTTGATAGGAAAGTTATTCATGATGGTGAATTCAATATATACACTTTTTTTTCACAATAAAATTAAATTTACTCTTCACCCTCTTAGTCCAAAGAAGGCTAAAGAAGACATGTTGGCTTTGAAACTTAAAATAGAAAAAGAAAAACAAGAGTTGAAAGCAAATGAAAAGGAATGTAGTAAAAGAGAAGAAAAGAGAGAAAATAAAATGAATGGAAAGAAAGAGGTGGAGAAGAGTAAAAATATCTTAAATTGGGGGTTTGAGGTCAATAGAGCATTGTTGGTAAGACCCACGCTTAAACTCGAAGTTCCATCTAATTGTTTGCCTTCTTATGCTAACAATTTATCTAGTGTTGTTGATCTATTTTTGAGAATGCATAGGGATTCAAGATGGTTTGGTGCCTTATGGTGCCACTCCTAACTTGCAAGTTTCCAAAGAAGTCCACTCGTTTGAAGAAGTTGATTCAAGGGAAGTTTCTTTTGATTTGATTTCTTACAAAAGTGTCAAATCATTTAAATTTTCTAAAATCATGTTGGATGACATGTTTATTGCATTGCTTAATTTTTCTCATGTGCTTAAATATTTTACAAATTTGATGATGGGAAGGTCTAACTTGTATCTTTTGCCTTTGTTTGAAATGGGAGAAGAGATTTTACAAAATATATTGTCTCCAAGTCGTGTCTAGCTGCATGTACCAATTGAGAGATGCCCCAGCAAGGCTCTCTGGAAATAATGGATCAACAACTTGTCATCATGAGAATGTGTAGCCATTTTTCTACAGTACATGGTCAGATGGCTTTTAGGGCAAGTCACGCCTCGGTACTTGTGATGTGGACCGCAAGAGCATTAAAAGAAACTGATTTATTTAAATTAGAATGAAGTTTATTTTATTTTAAGAGGATCTTATTTTACTTTATATTGACATTAAAGAATTTTTGGTGTTTGTGTGTATGCACTTTTGGCATAGGCACCATGGTGTGTAAGGTGTGTAGCTTAGGCACAACCCTAGGTATTTAAGGAATTTTTGTAACCCAATTTCACAACAGAGGATGAAATAGAAAACACATTGGTGTGAGTTTAGAGAATGCTTCTCTAGGGTTCTTTCTAGAACCAAACTTGAATCTTATCAAGAGCCTTTTACTCTTGTGGTGATTCTACCTTGATCTTATCATCCTCTTGGATGTGGCGATTTCTCCATCTTCTTGCCTAATCCACCTTGTATGTTCTTTTCCCCTCTCTCTTTTATCTTATTTGTCATTCTTGATTCAAAATACACTTGGTTAGATCCTTTCAATCATATGGAATCAATTAGATTCTCATCAACTTGTCAAAGTCAGACACTTTGAATTTAGGAGGTAAAACCACATCAAGGATGAGACACAGATCACGAGCTTCTCTTGCTCTAGAGCTCGACCCTTCAATCATTCTTAAGCGCTCTTCTAACATATGATACCTGTCTCTAGCTTGAGGAGTTTCAGCAGGATAGTTCTGAGGAAAACCATTCACACCGTAGTGAGGGTTACTCATCGACACTACGGCTGGGTTCACGTGTGGGTCACGTGAGTGAGTGGTATTCCCAGAAATTGGTCCCTGAACTTGGGGATGGACCGTTGCTGCTGAATGAAAACCAAACGGAGTTCCCGGCGGAATAGGAATCTGAATTTGGACCTGAGGCGTTCCCGTTCCTCCACTGTTTGCGACTGAGATAGGTTGGACTTGCTCTGCAACCCTAGGGGGATTACTTCCTGCATTAGCCTCGGCTCCTGGAGGTGTGTATCCGGGTGGGAGTCCCCAAGGCATCCTATGCATGGCTGGTTGGCTCTGGTTGTTGGTCCCTGAAGTATGAGCAAAGGTGACAGTCTCAAGACTCGGAGGAGGGAGAGCGACAGCAACTTCGGTAGTGACGGCGGGATTTTCAGCGGCAGTTTCGTTCCTCAATGCTTGTAGTATCCCCATCATTTCAATCATCTGTGTTTCCATTGCCCCAATTTTTGTTCTCAATTCCCGATTCTCCTGAGCCAATTGCTCTGGATTGGGAACCTCAGCAGTTGGGTTACCATGGTCCGATTCACCACTTCCTAAGTCTTCAATAACAGGAAAGTCCGGGTCATTCTGGTTAGTTGCCATGGGCCTTGCTTGCAGACGAATCAGGTATCGATGTTGGCGAACCAGCTTGCCTTTTTATATTGATGGAACACAATTCATGAGCGCGAGAATCACATAAATGAATGCAAATGCAATGCAATATGTATGATTTTAAGTTTGTTTTGGTGCTGGGAATCGCGGTGCAACTCGGCTTGTCATAGGCGTGTAAGTTTAAAGCTCTAACACTTCTCTTTTTTTTTTTTTAATTTTTTGTTGCAACGAGGTTGGAAGCAATAGACAAAACAAACACACTTTATTCAAAAGGAAGGAGTACTACAACTTCAGGATTATTATAATGCTCTAAAGTGAACTTCAAAGGCATATAGCTTTCAATTTCTCCTTCCTTTTTCTCTTCTTGCTTTCGGCTGCCCCCTTGGCCTTCTCCATGAGTTCTTCTGCCAGAATCTTGCAGTACTCGACAAACTCACACACCTTGGCCGGAGTGTTGAAAGGGTTCATCTCTGCTTCAGCTCTTCTTAGCTTCTTGGGAACATCCCTCACAGCTTGGTTAGCTAGTCCTGCTAGCTTTGAAAATTTGCTCCTCCAAAGCTGAATCTCATCCCTTAGCTCCTTGACGATCTCTTGGTCTTCTATTCTGCCAATTAATGCCATGAAACGTTTCTCCCAATACTGGCTTTCTGCTTGCACTTGCCCAGAAGATTCCCTTAGGCATCAGAGATTCCTCTTCAATTCTTCCGACCTTCCTTGTTCAAACCCTAAAGCTTGTTGATACTCTTTCAAGATCCCTATGATAGACTCTCTATCTTGCTTGATGCTTTTCACTTGGTTCTCCAATTCAAACTTCATCACTTGGAATTCCTCTTTTGACTTAGCTAGCGCATCTCTAACCATTTTCTCATTCCTCCATGACTTGGCATATAGTTTCTTCCATTCACTTGCTTCTGCCACAGCCTCATTCATCTTTGAGGCGCACCTCTTTACTTCCTCTTTAACACCTTTCAAATGTTTCTGAATTTCCCTCTTGCTCTGTTCTTCTATTTCAAGTTTCCTATTGGTTGCTTCAATAGCCGCGGCTTGGAGAGCATTTTCATTTTCTAGCTTCCGCTTGTCTTGCATCACCTTTCCCAATCTGTTTTGCAAAGCCTTTTCTCTTCTTCCGCTTTAGATAAGGCCAACTTAGCCTCTTCTAGTTCTTCAATGAGGGGAACGTGAGGTTCCGGTATTTTCTCTTCAAGTGATGGCACCTTTTGGTTGGATGATCGGGTTTCCTTAATCCTCTTTTCAAGCCCTTGAGTGAAGGAGATAGCAGTGGTCCTTTTAGATAACTCGCCTTTGTCCTTCCGCACCACGGTTTCCCAAGCTTGCAAGACTCGCCGAAGTAAGTCCTCATCTTTAGGGATCCCCGCATGGAGGTAAAAACGAGACAGTATAGCTTCGGAGGGTGAGACCCGCATAGGGTACCCGAGTTGTCTCAAGGTCAAAGATGGGTTATAATTGATGCATCCCCGTGTTCCCATGAGAGGAGCGTTCTGGAAACTGCCACATTGGAATATCACTGAGGGTTTATCTTCCCAACACTTGTGCGAGAACCATCGAATTTGAAGAGCATCGAGGTTCTTAAAAGTATCCTTCCACTCCTGAGGGCTCATAGTCTTCGGATTACAACCCAAGGCATAGGAAAGCAAATCCCCAACATCACTTTTGTTAATGCACACATGACTGATCAACCGCATATAGCACAGGGAAGGAACAACACATCTTATCCTTTCGGAACTCATTATGGCGGGTGAAGGCACGATAGGTCTCTGCGAGAATAGCGGGAACCGGATTGATGGGACTTTTTGCACTCTTGAAAGCTAGGAACACACCAATAGCGGTTTCATCTATATGTTTCTCAATCTGAGGGAAAAGAATAATGCCGAAGATGGTCAAGGCTAGTTCTTGCTTGAAAGAAACCCAATCATCTGATACTACATAACTAGTCATCAAACTCTCAAAGTACTCCTGAGGAAACCCAAATATCTTGTTACGCTCAACTTTGTGGGACCGCACCTCTCCCACACTGATTTGTAACAGGGAAGCAAACTTCTCATCTAAATAATGCTGCCCCTGATACTGGTAAGGTCTAACCTCTGAGCGATCAAAACCCAGAATCTTCTCATACTCCTCTAGGGTAGGCGCCATTTGGAAGTTCTTGAAAAGAAAGCACCTAACCTCTGAATCATAGAACCAACATAGGGCGGCGATGCACTCTCTTGTACTTCTAACTGTAATAACTTGCGGATGTTCCCATAAGTCTTGTCGAAGGACCGGAGCTCAATAGGACCTAATAGGGAAGCATACTCCTTCAAACTAGTTACATCAATCTTCTTTACAATGGGGAACCTCGAATTGAATGCGGTTTTGCCTTTTGATTCCATATTGCTTCTTACACCCCTGTGACAAGGTTCGGTGTTATGTTGCGATTTCCGGCAAACAAACTTTAATTCATGAAGAATGCAAATGATGCATGTTTTTTTTTTTCAAAATTTTGTCAGGTGCAAATGCAATGGTGCAAAATGATGTGAATGCGAAGTGATGTGTTATTTACATGGAAAAAGGGTAAGAAAATGAGGTTATTGGTGGTACTTTGAACATTTTCAAAGATACACGCTACATGCCACCTCATGTAGGTGTTTATGAGGGGAAAAGAAAATTACTTTCTACAATTTTGAAATAGAGTTTGAGAAAAAGGAATGCCTAAGCTAATGCAACAAACAAAGGCGTGCCCCCGTGTCCTACAAAGGGTGGGAATCCTAGGGTCTAGAGTCGACGAAAAGGGTAATCCTCCCATGTATGTTCTAATCACTTCCTCACAATGGCAACCCAGAGCTAAAGTCTCTCTCATGATGACACCCACAATCGTAGAAAGCTACCGAGTGTGAGACATCATGACAAAGCGCACTCTTGGGCGAAACTTTCATGAGAGCCATACAGACAAAGGTCTACGAATGGCAGTCACTAATCGTTCCCACTCTCCTAGGTTTTTGTTCAGACCTTGGGTTTTAGGCCCCACTCAATGCTCACAAGTATAGGGTGTGAAGTGTGTGTTGAGGGCACAACACCTAGAAATAACTACCATTCCCCACCTGCAAGAAAAACAATGAACAGTCCAGACAAAAAGGTCGTCTACCCTAGGGTTCAACATGCATACATCATTTCAATATACAAACCATCCTAAGAAGTCAACAATAATTACACACATTGCTTACCTCAAAGAAAAGGAGCCGAGAAGAGGGGACATAATAGAATTAGGGAATATGCATGAACTTACCTCAAAGAAAGGGAGCAAAGAAGAGGGAACATGATAAGATTTGGGGAATGCATGAAAGAAAGAAGCATATAAGCAAAGAGGATAAGAGGAGAGACTATCTACCACTTTAAGCAACAAGCGAACATAGAAGAAGAAGGGATAAATACACATGAATGCAACATGATAATGTGAGAATGCAATGGAATTGCCAAGATGCAATCAAGTAGGCATGAGAGAAAAGAGAAGAAGAAGGAATGATCTAAAATCTAGCAAACAAATGGCATGGAAAATAGAACAAAAGTAGGAAGAAGGGAGGTAAAACAAAGCATGTTAAATCAGCAAAGCAAATCACACATTCAATTAATCGGCTTGACCCACTTAAGAAAAAGAGTCCCCAGTAGAGTCGCCAGCTGTCGCACCCAAAAAAATCCTTGGAGGGATTTTTCTTCGCACAACGGGATTTTGGAGTCGCCACCAATATTTTTTAAAGGTAAAACATCGGAAAAACCTTTTTTGGAAAGCAATGGTCTTTGGAACCATTAGATTTGGGTTCGGGGGTCTAATTACGTATGGGGAAGGTATTAGCACCCCATAACGTCCCTTCAAAGAAGGGTTACCTTAATTAAATATGTGATTTGCAAAGTTGATTCGGAAAAATGCTTTGGTTTTACCTCTTTTGTTGATGAATGACTTAATGAAAAATCTTTAGTTATCGCGCTTGACGGAGAGTATCCGCTCCTAAGTATCTCCCGGTGTGATGGAGAATTCAAAGCAACGTAGTTCTTGTTGTCTAGAAAAAGGTTTTTGTTTTTTTACCTTGTTTAATTGTGAAAATTGAGATTTCATGATGATCAATTGAGCAAAGGCTCCAAGTGACCACCATTAGCACTCCATTGTTAATAATCATGCAAGCAAAGGCTTCGCAAGACTACTAACAAAGTTTTTGATTTAGTGAAAATCTTTAGGAAAATTAGGCATTCCTGATGATCAATTGAGCAAAGGCTCCAAGTGATCGCCACTAGTACCTCATTGTTAATAATCATGCAAGCAAAGGCTTCGCAAGACTACTAACAAAGTTTTATTTTGAAGAGTTTTCGCAATTGGATTGATTCTTGTTTAGGGAATGATTTTGATGCTTGAAAAAGCTTTTGATTGAAAGTGGACTTAGACTACACACATTATGACACGATACACAGATAGGCAAGGAATGAACCCAAGTTGAACATTTTGGCAAAAATGCATGAATAGGCAAGAAAATGAACCTAAGTTGCACATCTTATTGAAGATGCTAGGCAATGGGATGAACCTAACTAAGCATTTATGACACAATATGTGAATAGGCAAAGGTATTTCAAAGCACAAGTGATATCAAACTTCTAGTGAATCACTTGCAAAACCCTAAGGATTTCACATCAACATTAGACATAAGCACCCATGTGGTATCTTTTTGATGTCATCAATGTCTAATACATTTCTTCAATCACCCACATGGAAGGAATAAATTAAAGCATTTGCCTCATGTAAGATCATAGGCAAGTCTTAAGACTAAATTGACAAGTTTAGGCAATTAGGGTGTTGAATCCCTTTAGGTAATCTTTGACACTTGGGATATGCACAAGTGCATAGGTGTCAAATCCTCTTACCAAATCGTCAACACAAAACCAAAAATTGTTTCAAAACAACTACTTATTTGCAAGACCAAGAGCATTTCAAAATGATTTATAAGTTGTTTTTGGTAATAAAAGCAATTGGTAAGGAAAGGAAACCTAAATTTGCATTCTTGTTCACTAGGAATCACAAAAGAAATTGAATCCTCTTAGGCAATCCTCAACACTTAAAGTGTGCATCAAAGCACAAGTGAGAGTCCTCTTGCCAATCATCAACATAGGGCATGATTTGCAAGCAAATTCATGAAAAGAACAAGTTTTAAGCAAACAAACATCATAATCAAGGTTCAATTCCAAGTAATTGCAAGATTAGACAACCAACTCATCAAAAATATCATAAACCCTAATTTCTTTGAAACATGCGAAACTAACATAAACCCTAAATCTCATTTTATTCATGGAAACACAAGATAATGCAAGAGAACAACATGGATTAAACTTTTGGCAAGGATTCACATGATCAAGCAAAGAAATGCATAACAATCACACAAACCCTAATTTTCCTCTAATATGCGAAATGAAATAAGCTTCAAATCATCATTTTATTCATGAAAACAACAAGAAATGAGTGAAATAACAACAACACACAATTTATTCTAAAGGAGAGAAGCATTCCAAGCACCCAAGCCTCCCAAAGTGTTTGTCAAGATACTTGAAATACATCTCTCACTCAACAACAACAACTATGCTAACATTATGACATTAAAATGCAATGGGATGCCAAAATGAAGTGATGATTTACATCTTTGATGCTAAAATTGGAAGATGATGCTAGGTTTTAAAGTATACCTCAACTCCAAGCTAGAATAAGGAAGGAAATGAGATGAATGAATGCAAAACCCCTTTAATCTACTCTTCACTCTTCAACTTTGAACTTGATCCTTGAATTTGAAGGTGAATCTTTGAGAAGAATGCAAGAAGGATGGAAGATTTAGTGTAGGAAAGGTGTTTTAATGGATGATTGAGTGAAGAAATGGAAAAAGATGAGGTGAGGGAGAGGAGGAAGTAGAGGTTTTTGTGCAAAAAATGAACTTGTCCTTGTATTTTGGGAGAGTAGGCTCATATATGGTCTTGGGTGAAATTAGGGTTAAGGGTAGAATAGGAATGGGATGTTCTATTTTAAGTAAGTTTGCAATTTCTTATGAAGGAGTGAGTGTGAGAGGATGGTGTCATTTACAAAAAGGGGTATGAATCTACATGAGAGTGTCTGGGAATTAGGGATGTGTATGAAATGGGTAGGATTAAGGATAGTACAAGAATATTCTTAAGGAATAATTGTACAATAGAAGAGTGTGGAAGAAATTGTGGAGAGAGAGAGAGAGAGGGAATTCGACTATGAAAAAATGGGGAGGGAAAGTTGCTTCTCCTTTTTGGTTTTTTGTCTTATTGAGGACACTTTGTACTTTCTATTTGAATTTTGAATTTTTGGGCATGCAAATGATAGTGCACCTATTGAAAATGTGTCACATATTTTTGGGCACCATAAAAATATCCCTCTAATTATTCATGACAATAAAAGTTGTCATTTAATAATCGGGGAATATTTAATGGTCCTTTTTCAGCTTTCTTGTGCAATAAAAATGGGAAAAATGCCTTTTAATTATTTTGAACTAGGATTTTCTTCCAAAAAAATTATACGAAAATTATCCTTGATAGAATAAATTGTATTTTTCATCATTGACTTGGTTTAGTTCAAAAATAATTAACTTGCTCTCATTTGAATGCCCACAGATATTGAAACATGCACTATTTTATTCCCTAAAATTCTCAAAAATTAATAAAAATGCTTTTTTTGGGTGCCAAATATTAATAACGATCAATAAATGGCCTTTTTGAAGATTAAAATGCATGCCAAATGAAAAGGGCAAAAGGGAAGCTCACGCAGTTACGACTGGCGCGTGCGCGTAATTCAAATAAAAATGTGAGATAGGGGACAAATACACATAAATGCGAAAGTCCATTAACCTACACAAATTATGAATTACCCTTATTGTTTCCATTTTTGTTTGAAAGAAATGTTTTGACTTGGGCGGACAAAATTAGGGTATGACATCTATCCCTGTCATTTATCATACCTATAGGTCCCATGTTGATGAATTGCTGCCTGTGTTCATCTTCAGTATCATGATGTGACCCTGGATGTCCCCTACCTGAGTCATGTACTGAACCTCTGCCACCTCCGAAAGAACCTCTGTCTGAGCCCCTTCCTGAGCCTTGAGTAGAACCTTCACCTTCTTCAGCCATTTTGTTTCTACCACTGCCTCTGAGTCTTTGTTTTTGAAGTTTTCGCAACCTTCTAAATCTTCTTTCTATTTCAGGATCTAATTTGTATTTTGGTGATTTGATCTTGTGCATATGCTATGGCATCTAGTGCTATAGCATTCTCAGAAACAAAATACCAGAGTAATATAATCACTAAATTACTATAAAGCTAATCAATAAAAATTAATGGCAATCCCCGGCAACGTCGCCAAAAACTTGTTGTGCAAAAAAGTATTGTGCAAGTGTACACAGTCTTTAACGAGTAATATAATAGAAAGTAGAGATCGTACCCACAGGGATTGGATTAATTTCTAAGATTTAGTTGATAGTTGGATTAGTGATGAATAACCAAGTAACAAACAATAATATACAGAAAGTAAACAAGCTAAATAAAATGAGTTTTAAAATCAAGTGAGAAAGATAGTTGGAATGCTTTTTACTAAGTAAATCGCTTTTGATAGCATTATGTTATAAATGATGCTGGAGCATTAGGTGCTGGAGCACTAGGTGCTGGAGCACTAGGTGCTAGAGCACTAGGTGCTGGAGCACTAGGTGCTTAAGCACTTGGTGCTGGAGCACTTGGTGCTCTTACAATGGATGTTGTAGCAATTGATGCGTGCTTTTCAGCAACTAACATCAGGGTTTCATTACAAGTCTTATGTCTAAGCTCTAAATAAGTTCACCCCGGTATATGAAGTACCCACAATATCACCCTATGGACTATGCTATCCTATGTCTAGGTTTTAGCATGGATTTAACAAAGTTTCCTTTTATTAAAACTCTTATCCATATTAGTTCTTGAGTTCAAATCATAAACCATGTCTGTATTTATGACCCTACTTATTCTAAGTGATCAACCTCAAAATAAGTTTGAAAGAATTATAACACAAGAACTAAATTATATGCATCAATATAACATAATAACCATTTAGAAGTTCATTACAAAGTTTAAGGCATTCCAACTAAAGAAGTTTTGTTCATACTAGGCATTATAAGGCATATATAAACAGAAGTAAACATGTTCATATGTTAGATAAAGCAAAAGGAATGCAACAAAGTAAAGATTACATGGTTGAAGTTCCCCTTTGAGCCCCTTTGAGCCTTTTTATCCCATTCTTTGTTTTATAAATTGTACGCATCAATATAACATAATAACCATTTAGAAGTTCATTACAAAGTTTAAGGCATTCCAACTAAAGAAGTTTAGTTCATACTAGGCATTATAAGACATATATAAACAGAAGTAAACATGTTCATATATTAGATAAAGCAAAAGGAATACAACAAAGTAAAGATTACTTGGTTGAAGTTCCTTTGCGTGAATCTTCCTAGCAATGCTCTAGCATTCTCCTCACATCATACAATCAGCACTAATAAATGTGTGGAAGTAAAGAAAGTTGTCAATTTCCTTCTTGCCTTCGTACAAGAGAGTGTAAAATAAATCTAAGAATCTATCTAAGTGAGTTTTTCTAGATGATTTTCAATGAGAAGGTGAAGTTCTTTATATAGGCTCCAAGAATGAGGTTTCCTTCATGAGGGGGTTTGCTTGGGAAAGAAGTTGATCTTTTAAATCATGTGCCTCAGAAAGTAAACTTGATCTTTGCTTCATTAAAGAGAAGAGGTCCTCTAATGAATGGACAAGTGTGCCTAAGAAATTCAACTTGTGAGCTATGAAGTCTTCAAGGTGCTAAGTTGCTTGTAAAAACCTTCTTTTGCTCTTGAATGTTGTTATTCCTCTATATTCCTATATTTAATAAACATTATTACTGAGATTTTCACAATTATTTAGATTTAGATGCGTAAATAACTATATATAAAATAGAGTTATCAGTGACTCACTCATGTTTGTTAGTTACTCTAGAACTTGACTCTATTCTTGTTGAAGCACTTATTCACATGCATGTTTGAAATGATCTAGGCAATTTTGCTCTTTTCTTAGCTACTAGCCAAATAAGCCTACCCTGAACTTATCCCTTTGTGTAAGCCCCTTTGAGCCTTTTTATCCCATTCTTTGTTTTAGAGCTCATTACAAGCCCAAAAGTAAAAAACAATGTTATTACCCAATCTTAGAGGGTGAAGGAGCTTTGAATTGAAAATTGTTAAATCCATAAGTGTGGGGTGTCCAAATTGTTGCAATTTTGGTTCTCACTTGGGTTAGTTCTTGGGTTCTCAATGGAAAGTTTGGAAAGTACATTTGTATAGAAAAATATTCCCCAAAAAGAAAGAAAAAGAGAAAAAAAAAATGAAAAAAAAAAGAAGAGAAAAGGGTCAAAAATATTCCCCAAAAAAAGAAGAGAAAAAATATTCCCCAAATTGTTGCTTATTTGCCCTCTTTGATTCTTTTTAGCCTAGTTCACCCTTAGGATTATCCCATCTTGACCTTGGCCCCATTACAACCCTTATAAAGACCTTTTGATCTTATGTGCATGTGTTCTTAAGTGTGGATGTTAGAAGCTTGTCAGACATATGGTAGTGCTAACTTTCATTGATGTGCTTATTATATATATATATATATATATATATATATATATACACTTGAGTGATTAAGAGCATTACTTATACATATCCTGTGAGAACTCATCACTTATGATTCACTCTCTGGTCCTCTATTCTCTTGTTTGCCTTGATTGTAATTAAGTGCTATCTCTGATTGTCATTCTCCATGAAGCCTAGGAAAATCATCTCTCTTATGACTTTGCATTCTTTGGGTTCATCGGAAATTCATGTATTGTTTTATGCTTTGTACCTAATACTTAAGTCATAGCATGATTCTAGACTTTGGGTCTTATTGATCCTTGTCTACTCTGCAGGCCATAACTTTGACTGTGGTTATCCGATATAGGCGTACGAGCATGCGTTGCAAAGCTAAGGAACACATCTACAATTATTCTGTTGAACTCGAAACCCAGTTATGAAGTATTAAAGGTCAAAACGGCGAATTACCGAGCAGTACTGTGTAAAACGGGTTCGAGCCGAATTTTAGTTTGTTAGTCGGCTTTTATCATAAAACCTCTTTAGTGATTTAGGTTTTTGTTTGAGTTGAGACTTAATATAGTTCAGCAACCGTCTTTCTCTTCTCTTACGCATTCCTAATATCAGTTTTACTTTTTGTGCCCAACCTCCATGGAAGCTTAAGGTCTTAAATTAATCTACAGGTGAAGGGTGTTGCTTGTAAGGATTTTGAGGTTCGGTGCTTAATGTTTACTTCGTTTTTATGGATTTAATTCTTTCTCTATAAATTCCATCCCTGTCATTCTTGCTGCAAATTCAGTTTGTGTTTTGCTTAATTACTCAAACTCTGTGATTTGCTTATGTGATTCGTTTTATGATTCAGTTTTGCTTAATCACTTAATCAGGATTCTGTTTTGGAAATTTTATTATTCAAACTATTTTATCGCTTGCTTTATTTAGTTTGCATAGGAATTGATAGAGTTTATGACGTTTGTTTATAGGATTGATAGAATTCACTTATGACGTTAATTGTGTTATCTGACGCTTGTTCACTATCACGATTGATTGAATACACTGTTTTGACGGTTGCTTTAAAATGGTGTTAATTCGTATGAACTGACTAACGCTTGTTCAGTTAGTTTATGATCAATCAAAAATTATCAAACCTTGCACGAACCTTTATTTTAGAACCGATGATAAACCCAAGAAACGCACCCAAAACCAATGGATTGATTGCCTATCTTTAATTGATTTTCTTTGTTAAACATTAAACTCTTTTCCTAAAAAACCCCATTTTATTGCTACTTTCGTTCTTGATTCTGGTAGTATTTATTTCAGAGGTACTTGTGAGACGACCAAAGTTACTTACCTTGTTACTATATTTTATATCTCTTAATTATTTTGACCCACAAACGACCGCTGATCACTCTCCCTTATTGAGGACATGTCCTGTGAGTGTATTAGTATTCCTTTCTAGTGAACCCTACCCTGCGAAACGAGTTAACCCAAAACGTATGTTTCAGCTTCCGTAAGACCTATTCGGATAGCCATAGTTATTAATCATGTTTCTTTTCTCATAAATACCTTTCTAGTGCTATGATATTAGTTTAGTGAAATATATTGGTACTTACGATTTGGACGAGTAGAACCACTCATTGCCTAATAGATTAGTTACTCTTGTCAAATCTCTAAGTTAGTTTTCTTTCAATAAGGGATTATCATTTTGTGTCAATAGAGTTAGTAACTCTCGTAAGCTCATAGCTTAAATATCCTTAAACGTTTAAATCCTATGTGATAGGATATTCGGTTTCTCTGTCTTAGAAGATATACCCTAGTAAGTGAGCTATGTAAGGAAGAAAGTTCTCGCGTATGAGTAATGTTAGGGATCAACCGTTATCCCTCTCCACGTTACAAGTTGACTATTACCTTAATCCTCTAGGATTAGTATCCACATGCATAGTACGATCTGTGGCTTTGTTTTCATTATATTAATACGTCCCTAATCGTTTGTCCAGCTCTGATTCAGGACCAAAATGGTTTCAACTGAAAAGTTTAGCTTCATTATCCTTTTTATCAAAACTGAATTCCTATGTGATCTTTTGTTCCGACCATCTACAACTTTTCCATGATAGATGTGTCTACTAACCTCCGATGTAATCATATTGTTAGTGTTTCCTTTCTTCTTGATGTGGGAACCTCATGCTTAACTAAGCTTGTGAGTTCCCCGGTGAGCCCAATCATTTCTAATGAGTCTCCATGTTCCTAGATTAGACCCAAGTTTCCTAATGTCCTCTCATACCCTTAGTGGTTGAGTTAGTTGAGACTCTACAAGGTTATAATAAAGTCTTTTGGGATATGAAAGATGAAGTTTAAGGAAAGTTAGGTTCAACAGAGGACTTCAGTCCGGAAGGATCTCGTCTTGTTAGAAGTCCCTCATAGAAGTTCTTGCACTAGCGTATGTACTGAGATTCCTTATTATTGTTGAGTTTAAGGCTTAACTCCTGATGTATGGAGATTCCTACATACTTGTATTTTGGATTAAGTTGGTTGTGTCGACTCCGATAGGTACATGAAAAACTGTTTTGTGTCCAAGAGCTTCAATTAATGTTTTATAAAATCCTATCACTATGGGAGTCATGTTAGGACAGTTGTTGTTCCCTAGTTTAATCCAAAGTACCAAAGTGTATCATTGAGATGACTAAAAAGTCATAGAGGAACCCTATGCTTAACCACGTTTATGAGTTTCCGGCAAGTATGACTTTTATTAGGAAGTCATCATGTTTCTCAAGTAAGATCCTAGTTTCCTAGAGTTCTCTCACAACCTTAGTGGTTGGGTTAATAGAGACCTTCCTATGCTTAACCACGTTCAATTAAGCTTGGAAGTGAGTTTGATTGCACTACAAATAAAAAAATTTATTTTGAAAATAACCTTACTATAATTTTGATTATTCTTTAAACTTATTTGGCGCAATCATGACCCACTTCTATCCTTAAAATAAAGGTCTCTAATAAATCACAAGCTAATCATCTTGATAGAATATATTGTGAAGCCTTGGGTTCTAGGGAATTAGTCGAGGAGTAAATATGTTCAACTGAATTCTTTCACTCCTCTATTATGTTTGTCCCGTTCTTATTTTGAAATATGATTGAAACTTGTTGGGAGTTGTAGATTTTGTTTTTGGATTTGTACTTTCTAACAAGTATCTCATGTTAAAAGTTTTGCTAGTGCGGATGAGTGGCTAGGAATTATTAAGTTTCTCGAAGCCTTATATTTTGCTTGCATCCTCACCATGTACCCCTTGAATTGTTATAAGAAGTTATGTTTTGAATAAGATTAAACGAAGTTGGGGTGAGCACAAAACTATTTGGAATAATAATCTCGGGGACGCCTTTGACACACACACTAACAATTTCTTTTCGAGATGGACAAATTTCTCTTTTAACTTTAAACAATTGTTTTAAAACTATTAATTTTGGACCAGAACTACTAGTTAGATGTTTTGGGATGTGTCGGAAGGATAAGAGGATCTTCCCTTTTACAAATAATTATTCTTTTTTGTGAAGTCTTTCTTATCCTAAAGAGTATTTTCAAATATGGTATTAATTAAGCTTAACTAAGCATGTAATAAGTTTTTCATTTGTTTTTTTAGTTTTGAGAATGTGTTGGTTGTCAAAGGGCAGCAATTGTAATTGAATGTGTGCGTAATACAAGACCTTTACTATGAACATTCCCACAACGAAGTTTTACCACTTGCCTTTCAACTTAAAGATTATTTGAACCATATGCCATGACTTGACAAATCTTATGTTATCAAGTTGAAGTTATAATACCTATGTTTTAAGAGTACCATGTACTTAGTTTCTGATAAATTCTTCATTAAAGTGTTTCCCGAGTCTTTGTTTTGGAGAGTATGTATTCTCTAAAGGAAAAGTATATACGACTTGAGCAATTTTTGAGGATAAAATTTTTCAAGTTGGGGTGAAATGTAACACCCAGAGTAATCTTGGATTACTTTAAGCAGGAATCCTTTTATTTGGCAATTTGATGCCTGCTTGTTTGTGCTTCGTGGATATGATTTAAGTGGTTTGCTTGTTTGTGCTTCGTGGATATGATTTAAGTGGTTTGATATGAGACCGAGCAAATTTAATTGACGATGTGTAATATTTGAGTGATTTATTGTGTCTTTGATGCATTAAGAGAATGGGGATTATCGATTGTCATCTAGATATTTCTACATGTGTTTTCATTTTGTATGATTAAATGATTTTATGAGAACTTGAATGGTATTTAGAAATTAACTAGTTGACTTAAATAGGGGGGTTTTAGAAATAGTGAGGAGGAAGCAAGGGTATAATAGGGTTTTACCACTCAAACACTCACTCACTCTCACTTAAACTCCTAGCTGAACAAACTAGACACACTCACTTCTCATTTATTTTCAAAAAGAACAAAAATCACTCACTTTGATAGAAAGAGAGAGAGAGCTGGCGAAGAGGGAAAGAGAGAAAGAAGGGTGAGAAGAAAAATTTCAAAACTCTCACACACTCCATAGTTTCAACTAAGAACCCTACTTCATCTCGCCCCCATTCATCCCATAATTCGAAATCCTCCACTCAAGAACAACAAAGAACCAACCATTTTTAAAAAGCCACTTTCTCCTCCCAATTTCCTGATGCATGTCACCATCGGAGAGTTGGGATTCCATCTTTGAGCTTGCATGTTGATTGATTGAAGGGTTCAAAGAGTGGAGTTAGAAGCTGAACACGAATTTGGGCTTTGAGGAGCTCAACTGTGCTTTAGGAAACCAAGCAATTGTTGTATTTAAAGTATTCAGCCTTGCAAGTGAGTTCTTTGCCTACATTTGTTTGTTGAATGAACTTGCATACCAGGAAATTAGTTTCCATTGAACTAAATGATTTGCATGTGGCTTTGAGTATTCCTAAATTGATGAAATGTTCTTAAGTTGTTGACATGGTACATGTTGAATTGTTGAGATGAGTATGTAGGTGATTGATTTTTGAACAATGATTTATTGGTGTTGTAATTGTTGTTTTGTACATCTGTTGGACTGAATTCAAGGGTAACAATGTTGCATTTCGAGTTGGGAACAACTTTGAGTTGAATTGGTACCAAATGGGATGCTCGAAAGTGTTTTAAAGACAGAGTTTTTGGTTTACTGCACAGGTTGGGGATCTGTTCTCATTCTGTGATTAGATTCCCAGGACTGTGAATCTGTTTCCCATATTGTGTATCTGTTCTCATTCTGTGAATTGATTCACAGGACTGTGAATCTGTTCCCAGATTGTGGATCTGTTCCCATTCTATGAATTGATTCCCAAGACTGTGAATTTGTTCCCAGCTTTTAAATACTGTATTATAACATGATTTAGTTAACATTCACGAAATCTTTTTTTAAATATTACGCATGTGGTCTTACTGCTATCTATGCTTCAATCGAGTGAGAAAACCAAGATCCAAGTCTATACATAAGACACCATGGGGATGACGATCCCGAGTTAATAGCATACTTGGTGCAGGGAAGTCATGAGCCCTAAGCCAAGGCCCAAGACAAGCTTACTTGGCAATAACAATTGTTGGGTGGGTTCTCCGGGAGAATTGAATAGTAATTTCGCAGGTTATGCTAAGAGAAAGAAAAAAGATAAGTAAAACACCGAGAGTGTAATGTGAGGGGTCTCAAAACAACTCATTGAGATTGTATCTCATTCTTTATATTGTTGTGTTTTCAGATGAGCAGGGCAAGACAAAGCTTATAGAGAAGAAGTAGCTCCTGAACCAAGTTACTAGAGATTAATTGATCCTTAGGAATCAAGTTTATATTTGCTTAGTCTACCCTAGATATGTAATATGTATTATTTTCGAGACTTTAACTTTTGATTGATTCAATGGAAGTTATTGTACTGTGTAACCATCTTTTGGATTTGGACTAAGGTTAGTCTTCGGACTCAAGTATTCAGAATTCAGTATTACCGGATAGTTAGCCAATGGGTTTTATGCCTTTTGGAAGTTTTTAATTGATGGAGTAATTCCGTCTAGTTAAGAATTTCAAATCCTTAAGCGGTTATAACTCTGATTTTTATTGAAATGGTTGACATTCCAGACTTTATGACGTCTAAAATTTAGGATGTTACACTGCATTTACTCTTACAAGAAAATAGAGAAGAGATACTCGAGCAGAAGGATGTGTGAAAAATTACTATGCCCAAAGTTGAGGAAAAAACAAGTACTTTTTATGATGCACAGTAAAAACCACAAATACAATTCCTTCATTTTTCGCCACAACATCAAAATCAAGGGCTAAATTGTCCATTCACTTCCTTCATTTCGATGTGTGATGTACCCGGACAATGTGCTATGCACGTGAGTCCTGAAGTTGTGGATAGGGTCTCTCTTTTTAACGATTGTATTGGTAACTAGTTTTTTATCCGTGCATACGCACGGGTGATTTTGGATGGTCGGTGTATTGCCATGAAGTCATAATAGTAATTTAGGCATTGAGTCGAAGAAATTAAAGGAGTACATTGATCCATAATAATGTATTTGGACATTAGAGGTAAAATATGCATCTCCGTTGACCCTCGCGTTTGCATTCTAGCTGGCCCTCCCGTTGGCACTCCCGTTGGTGCTCTCGGTACCTCTATCGTTGCCACTCTCGTTGCCTCTCCCGCTGGCGCTCTCGTTGGCACTCCCGTTGCCATTTTACTCCTTTTTAATAATTATAAAATAGTTATTTGGTAATTTTTCGTAGTGGTTAAATTGATTGATTTTAACAAAAGTAGTTAAATTGATTAGTTTTAGTAGTTATTTTGTATTTTTTGGTAGGGGTTAAAGTTTTTTTACAATTCTTTTTTTGACATTAGATAGTGGTTAAAATGATTAATTTTACCGTTGTCAAAAGAAATTATTAATTTTAGTAGTTTGAGTAGATTATAAAAATAGTGACTAATTGATTTATAATGAGTAATTGTTTTTAAAAAAATAGTGACAAACGGAAACAAAAATTAAATGTTTTTGGCCAAAAAACGTGAAAACAAAGATGAAAAAAGAATTTTTAAAAAAAAAAACAGATTTTTAATATTTTTTTTAAAAAAAACTGTTTTCAAAATAATAATTAAATTAAGTTTTTAAAATTATGAAAAAAATACTTTTATAACAAAACAAGTTTTTTTTAAAAAATTATAAAGAAACAGTTTATAAAAAAAAAAATTAAAGGAAAATCAGTTTTTGAAAAAAAATAAACTTTTCAAAAAAAACATTTTTTGAAATATTAATTAAGTATAATTTTTAAAAATATGAAAAAAAAGAATTTTATAAGAAAAACAGTTTTTTTTAAAAATTGAAAAAAAAATAGTTTAAAAAAAAACTTTAAAAAAAATCAATTTTTCTTTCAAAAAAACGAATTTGAAAAAAAACAGTTTATAAAATATTAGTTAAATTATTTTTTTATGGAAAAAGAATTTTATAAAAAAAAGTTTCTAAAAAAATATAAAAAAAAGTATATAAATTTTTTTTTATAAAAATTAGTTTTTTAAAAAAAACAAATTTAAAATAAAAGAAAAACTGACATGCGTTAGCGCGTCAGTCTGCGCGTGGCAGAGGCGTGTCGGAGCGCGGCAGTTGCTTTTTTTTTAAAAAAGCTGCAAAAATACTGTAGTGTTTTATCTTTTTGCGGTGAAATGTCTATTTTACCCCTAGATTGTGCCAAATGTCAAAATTTAGTAATGTCTACAAATGTAAATTTGCTGTTATGTGTTTTTATTAGATTACAGTAGATTGTTTGAGCGCTACCCTTGTTTAATGAGAATCATTTTGTAACACCCCGGTATTTTTATCGAGTAAAAATATTCAAGTGCACCATCCCTAAAACACCAGAGATATAAAATTCCTGCATAGATACTGAACACTGCAATATAGTTCTAGCTGAATAACATCAAAACCGTCTTAAATACAAATAAGACCAAAAAGGTTCCCTGACCATAACCTTCAGCAAACTATAGCGCTCAATATCATACAAGAAAGTGGAATAAAGTCATAACACTAACGACATAGAGTTGTAGTACACAGACAACAAAAGGAAATATAAACTTAAGCATGAAAGCTAAGTCATCATCAATCGCCTGAGCTCAACCGACTCGTACCTCTTGAATTTCCGCTGTCCCTGTTTCCTTGTAAAACAACAACATATAAACAATGAGATACAATCTCAGTGAGTTCTACCTCCTAACACTCTCGGTCCAATTATAAATCCCGGTTTTAACTTAAGACGGCACCGACTGCGCAAACGCTACAAACCCGATGAACCGCATTATAAAACTTTTAACAGATTACTGATAAGTCTATTTTTAGAGTCTTTTTAATTGTTATTTTATTAAGTCTTTTTAGTATTTTAATTATATTTTTGATCTATTTTACTGCAAATGTTTACTTTTTATTTTCAGGTTTTATTTTGAAGCAAAAAAGAAAATATGAGCTAAAATGAAGAAAAAAGGAAATATTTGAGGAGGAGCAATTTTAAAGGCACTAGACACCCTCATGGGCGCCAAGGGCCCCAAACACCCAAAACAGGAGCAAAACTAGCGCAAGACAGGGACCCATGGGCACCAAAAACGCAACACAGGAACTGGCGCAGGAACTGGCGCAGGCATGGGCGCCATGGGCGCCAAAAACGCAACACAGGCGCAGCACAAAAACTGGCGCAGGAACTGGCGCAGGCATGGGCGCCTTGGGCGCCAAACTGCTGGAAAATTTGGCTACGGCCACTTTTTGATGGCCACCTTTGCCAACTTGATTTTTTTCTTCTTTTTGACCATTTTGCCCTCAACCTAAGCCCTTTGTCAACTTGTTGATGGCTATGCTTTCTCCACTTGTTGATGGATATTTTTGCCCACTTCTTGATGGCTTTGCCTTGCCAACTTGTTGATGACCATATCTTTGCCAAAACTTGTAATTTACTATTTTGCCCCTCCCTCATATTTTCCTATAAATAGGACCTTGATCCTCACTTGTAAAGCACTTGAATTTTGTGACAAAGTTCATCTCAAAAATTCTCTAAATATTGTTCTTCATGTTCTTCATGTTCTTCATCTTCTTCTACTTTCTTGCTATTTAAATTCTTGCAATTTATTTTCTTGCCTTTTATTTTCCAAGTCATTTATTTTCTTGCCCTTTATTTTCCAAGTCATTTATTTTCTTGCCCTTTATTTTTCAAGTCATTTACTTTCTTGCCCCTTTATTTTCCAAGTCATTTATTTTCTTGCCCTTTATTTTCCAAGTCATTTACTTTCTTGCCCCTTTATTTTCCAAGTCATTTATTTTCTTGCCCTTTATTTTCCAACTTATTTACTTTCTTGCCCATTTATTTTTCAAGTCATTTATTTTCTTGCCCCTTTATTTTCCAAGTCATTTACCTTCTTGCCCTTTATTTTCCAAGTCATTTATTTTCTTGCTATTTAAATTCTTGCAATTTATTTCTAAGTCCTTTATTTTCCAAGTCATTTACTTTCTTGCCCCTTTATTTTCCAAGTCATTTACTTTCTTGCCCCTTTATTTTCCAAGTCATTTACTTTCTTGCCCTTTATTATCCAAGTCATTTATTTTCTTGCTATTTAAATTCTTGCAATTTATTTTCTAAGTCCTTTATTTTCCAAGTCATTTACTTTCTTGCCCCTTTATTTTCCAAGTCATTTACTTTCTTGCCCCTTTATTTTCCAAGTCATTTATTTTCTTTTCTCCTCTTTTGTCTACAATGATCATGAGTGAGTAGACTTTACTAAAACATTCATTCTTTCTAAAAACACTTTCTTTTCAGTTAATCAACTTTGAAAAATTAAATTGGTATTCACCTAGGCTCTCCCTGTGGATCGATAACTCTTTTATTACGTGATACGACTCGTGCACTTGCAAGGCTATCAAGTTTTTGGCGCCGTTGCCGGGGAGGCAGTGATATTAATTAAGTTTTTCGAAATCGGTTAGACTGAAGTTTTATTTTCTTTATTTTTACTTTTTCTTCTCTTGTCTCTCGAATGCGAAGAACCAGAAGTTTCGGAGAAACTGTTCAATAAATTCCCGAAATCGAAAGGTTCTTACATAGAAGGAGGAGAGAAATTCTCGATAACCAAACGGCGGCTAATGAAAATCGTGCTCTCAAAGAGTACGCAACACCTTCAGCAGAGCCATCAGCTGCCATTGTACATCCGAATGTGGAAGCAAATAATTTTGAACTCAAAACATCTCTGCTTTCAATGGTTCAACAAAACCAATTTTCTGGTTCTCCCACGGAGGACCCAAATCTTCATATTTCAATTTTTCTAGAATACTGTGGAACTCTCAAATTAAACGGGGTACCTCCAGATGCCATAAGACTAAAACTCTTCCCTTTTTCATTAAGGGATAGAGCAAGAGCATGGCTACATTCTTTGCCTTCGGAATCCATTACCAGCTGGGGCCAGTTAAAACAAACTTTTCTTGCTAAGTTCTTTCCCCCGAGTAAAACAACTCAAATGAGAAATCAAATTACTCGATTTTCTCAAAACGACGAGGAATCTCTTTATGATGCTTGGGAACGTTTCAAAGAAATGTTAAGGCTATGCCCCCATCATGGACTAGAGAAATGGCTCGTTGTTCACACTTTTTTTAATGGATTACAATATGCAACAAGAATGACTATTGATGCAGCTGCAGGTGGAGCTTTAATGAACAAAAATTTTACTGAAGCTTATGCACTCGTTGAAGATATGGCTCAAAACCATTGTCAATGGACAAGTGAGCGAGCCATAACGAATAAACCAGTCTCATCAAAAGAGCCAGGTAAGTATGAAATATCTGCTGTTGATCTTCTTACCTCAAAAGTGGGCGCACTTTTTCAAAAATTTGAAAAATTAAATGTAAGTGCCGTCTCACAAACTTCTTCTCCTATTACTCCACCATGTGAATTATGTGGGGTTGTTGGCCATATTGGAGCTGAATGCCAGCTTGAGGCATCTAGTGCTGGAAACGAGCATGTTAACTATGCTCAAAAGGAAGATCCGTTTTCAAATACTTATAATCCTGGGTGGAGGAATCATCCAAATTTTTCTTATAAAAATCCTCCACCCAATCCAGCACCTAGACCACCTCCTGTCTTTCAAAATCAAATGGTTTTTAACAACCCACAAAACAACCCGCAAAAGTCGAACTTGGAATTTTTGATGGAAAAATTTGTGTCATCTCAAACAAAACAAAATGAAGAATTCAAAAATCAAACTGGTTATTTGAATGACACACTTATCAAATTAGTATCAAAAGTCGACTCTATTGCCACTCATAATAAAATGCTTGAAAATCAAATAACTCAAGTGGCAACACAGGTGGCTTCATCCTCTAAGTCTTCAGGGGTATTTCCTGGGCAACCAGAACAAAATCCAAAAGGCCAAATAAATGCCGTGACCCTTAGAAGCGGAAAACAATTAGAGGAACCAAGAGCTAACCAAGAAAAAATTGTGGGTGAAAAACATAATTTACCAGGTGAGCAAGAAGAGAAAGAAAAAGAGAAAGAACCAGAAAAAGAAAGAGAAGAACCACACATCCCCCCACCACCATACAAACCACCCATTCCTTTTCCCCAAAGATTTGAAAAAAACAAAATTGACGAGCAATTCAAAAGGTTTGTCGACTTGCTTAAAAAGCTTTACATCAACGTTCCTTTCACTGATGCATTGTCTCAAATGCCGTCTTATTCTAAATTTTTGAAAGAAATTTTATCCAAGAAAAGAAAAATAGACGACTATGAGACGATTGCATTAACAGAGGAATGTAGTGCAATTATCCAGAACAAGCTGCCACAAAAACTCAAAGATCCAGGTAGTTTTTCCATACCTTGTGTGATTGGAAGGGAAACTATAAACAGAGCGATGTGCGATCTAGGAGCCAGTGTAAGTTTGATGCCTCTTTCTCTTTGCAATAGACTAGGGATAGGCGAACCTAAACCCACAAAAATGACAATACAGTTGGCAGATCGTTCCGTTAAATACCCCACTGGAATCTTAGAGGATATCCCTATCAAGGTAGGGCAAACTTTTATACCGGTGGACTTTGTTGTAATGGAAATTGAAGAAGACTCCCAAAATCCTATTCTTCTAGGGAGGCCTTTTTTAGCTACTGCAGGGGCAATAATTGACGTTAAAAACGGTAAGTTGGTTTTTAATGTGGGGGATGAAAAAGTTGAGTTTGAAGTTTCAACCTTCATGAAGAATCCATCTGTAAAAGACTTGTGCTGCAGGATTGATATTGTAGACTATTGCGTGCGAGACTGCTCTTTAGCATCATCTTCACAAGATAGTCTGGAAGATTTCCTTTTAGGCAACACAAATACAAATGCGGCAGGGGAAACCCAATTCTACATAAAACTTTTGGATGAAAATCCACCATCACAAGAATTGGGTACTGAAACTTTGGGTTAGGAAAAACCTCGACCTCTCCCAAAAGAAACACCAAAAATAGAACTGAAGCCCTTACCATCATCTCTCAGGTATGAGTTCCTTGGCCCTAATTCTACTTTTCTAGTAATTGTAAATGTAAATTTGAAACAAAATGAGACTGAAAAATTGCTTAATGTTCTCAAGAAGTATCCCAAAGCCATAGGGTATACTATTGAGGACATTAAAGGAATAAATCCGTCAATCTGCATACACAGAATACTACTGGAAGAGGACTATAAACCTTCTATCGAGCATCAAAGAAGATTAAACCCAAACATGAAAGAGGTTGTTAAAAAGGAAGTTTTAAAACTCCTTGATGCTGGGATAATATATCCTATTTCCGATAGTAAGTGGGTTAGTCCTGTTCAAGTAGTACCTAAGAAAGGAGGCTTAACAGTTATTAAAAATGAGAAGGATGAAAGCATTTCCACAAGGACAATTACGGGATGGAGAATGTGTATCGATTACAGAAAGCTTAACAAAGCTAAACGGAAAGATCACTTCCCTCTCCCGTTCATTGATCAAATGCTAGAAAGATTAGCACAGCACTCACATTTCTGCTATTTGGATGGTTATTCGGGATTTTTCCAAATTCCCATCCACCCTAGCGACCAAGAAAAAACAACTTTCACATGTCCTTTTGGCACTTATGCCTATAGAAGGATGCCCTTTGGTCTATGTAATGCTCCGGCTACCTTTCAAAGGTGTATGATGTCCATATTCTCAGACTTTGTTGAAAACATAATGGAAGTGTTTATGGATGATTTTTCCGTCCATGGCTCAAATTTTGAAAACTGTTTAGCCAATCTGGAAAAGTCTTAGAGAGATGTGAGAAGGTAAACCTGGTTCTAAACTGGGAAAAGTGTCATTTCATGGTTAATGAAGAAATTGTCCTAGGGCACTTAATTTCTCATAGAGGTATTGAGGTAGATCGCGCAAAAATTGAGGTGATTGAAAAAATGCTACCTCCCACCTCAGTAAAAGAGGTGAGAAGCTTTTTAGGCCATGCGGGTTTCTACCGCCGGTTCATAAAAGACTTCTCAAAAGTTTCAAAACCTATGACAAGTCTGCTCCTTAAGGATGCAGCATTTATTTTTAACAATCTTTGTCTTGAAGCTTTTAACAGGTTGAAAAAGGCTTTAGTTACTGCCCCGATCATACAACCACCAGACTGGAATCTCCCGTTCGAGATAATGTGCGATGCAAGCGACTATGCAGTTGGGGCAGTCCTGGGACAAAGAAAAGAAAAAAAATTGCATGCCATATACTATGCAAGCAGGACCTTAGACGAGGCACAAATGAATTACGCCACAACTGAAAAAGAATTATTGGCGATAGTTTTTGCCGTTGATAAGTTTCGATCATATTTGGTAGGTTCAAAAATCATCATTTTTACTGATCACTCGGCCATAAAATATTTGTTAAACAAAAAAGATGCCAAGCCGAGATTGATCCGATGGGTTTTACTCCTACAAGAATTTGATCTTGAAATAAGGGATAAAAAAGGCGTTGAAAATGTTGTGGCTGATCATTTGTCCCGTCTACAAGGAACAAAAGAAGAAGAGTTGCCACTTAATGATACATTTTTGGATGATCAACTCTTCTCATTGGTCAAAACTGAAGCACCATGGTATGCAGATTTTGTAAACTACCTTGCAGCAGGAGTACTCCCCCCAGATTTAAATTATCAACAGAAGAAGAAATTCTTCCATGATCTTAAACAGTATTACTGGGATGAGCCCTTGCTTTTTAAAAGGGGAGCAGATGGGGTGTTCAGAAGATGCATTCCGGAAGAAGAGGTAAGTAACATTCTATACCATTGTCATTCTTCTTCCTATGGCGGCCATGCCAGTTCTTCAAAAACTGCTACGAAAATTCTACAATCTGGTTTTTATTGGTCGTCCCTTTTTAAAGACACGCATCAATTCATTTCTAAATGCGACCAGTGTCAACGCACCGGAAATATTTCAAAAAGAAATGAAATGCCCTTAAATAATATCTTAGAGGTTGAAATTTTCGACGTCTGGGGTGTCGATTTCATGGGACCGTTTCCTTCTTCTTTTGGAAACCAATATATTCTGGTAGCCGTTGACTATGTGTCAAAATGGATCGAAGCCATTGCTTCTCCTACAAACGATGCAAAGGTAGTCATAAAACTTTTCAAAAAAGTAATTTTTCCAAGATTCGGGGTCCCTCGTGTTGTCATAAGCGACGGAGGATCCCATTTCATCTCAAAACATTTTGAAATGTTACTGCAAAAGTTTGGAGTAAGGCACAAAATTGCAACGCGTACAAGACTGTTTCGACCTCAAGAAATGACTGGTCGGTTGAGGTATCGAACAAGCATTCTTTTTATCACCCTCAAACAAGCGGTCAGGTTGAGGTATCGAACAGAGAAATTAAAAGCATTTTAGAAAAAACTGTTTCGACCTCAAGAAAGGACTGGTCGGTAAAGCTCGATGATGCTCTCTGGGCTTATCGGACTGCGTACAAGACTCCCATTGGAATGACTCCTTTCAAATTAATTTATGGAAAGTCTTGCCACCTTCCGGTAGAACTAGAGCACAAAGCTTACTAGGAAATTAAACGCCTTAACCTGAACATGGAATTAGCCGGAGAAAAAAGAAAACTCCAACTAAACGAATTGGAAGAACTTTGAATGGATGCTTATGAGAATGCCAAACTTTACAAAGAAAGAACAAAAAATTGGCATGATAAGCGTATCATTCGTAGAGAATTCAAGGAGGGTGACCTGGTGTTATTGTTTAATTCCAGGCTAAAAAATTTTCCGGGAAAATTAAAGTCAAGATGGTCCGCTCCTTTTGAAATCCGTAAGGTTTACCCCTTCGGATCTGTAGAGATTTGGAGCGAGAAAACCGGATCTTTTAAAGTCAATGGTCAAAGGTTGAAAAATTATTTAATTGGTGACCCAATCGAGAAAGAAACTAGTTTAGTTCTGCAAGATCCCAATTGAAATTTTGATCGTCAAGCTAGTGACGTTAAAAGAGCGCTGTGTGGGAGGCAACCCACGGCTTAATGTATTTTTTCGATTTGTTGAAAAATAAAATACCCAGGGCCGAGTATCCTGAACCAGACAGCCAGGTGAGCTCTCCTAAACCCTTTTGTTTTATTTGAAAAATCATTGAGGACAATGCCTAGTCCAAGCATGGGGGGTATTTTATTACTTTTATTAGGAATGCCTTTATTGCTTTGCCGAGTTTTTATCTTTTTATACTTTGAGTTGTATCTGCTCCCTCCATCACGAAACTTTGTGAACCCTAAGCATGTTTTAGATAAGCCTTTTCTGGACAAAAATAATTTTTCAATTTTTCATTAGCAATCATCTAGGTGGACTGGTTGGGAACAACAAAATTGTATCATGGTTCGATTTCTACTTCTAGGGCTTTTTCACACACACACTATTGAGACTGTTTTCAGTTATTAATACAATTAGAGGGACTGAAAAGAAACTAGTAACCTGGTTCTCTTGGTGACACTTACTAGATGCGCGGTTACTGGAGAAAAACGTCTGAGTTGGGATATCAAGCAAAGAAAATATATATATATATATATATATATATATATATATATATATATATATATATATGCAAAACCAATTCAAAAATGCAAAAGTTAGTGCATTTTAAATGTCAAAATAAATGGTTAGCATATAAAATCAAAAAGAAAAGAAAAATGCTTGAATACCCAACGTATAAAGACCCTCCTTTGAGACCCGGTCTTAGTAAATGGAGGACCCAAGCTTAAGAATGTTGGGGAACCGGTTCTATGTTGACATTGATATCCTCTCTAGAGTACTGATACTTTAAAGTTGTCTCTCAATTACACAAGAGGCCCAAAATAGTAGCTCTCAAACCAAAGTGTTAGAATTGCCCCACAGTTCACTTAAGGTTTCGATATGAAAATAATTTTCCTTCAGAATTGGCCTAAAGATTTACACTGTTTTTGCTTGAGGACAAGCAAAGGTTCAAGCATAGGGGAGTTTGATAAGTCTATTTTTAGAGTCTTTTTAATAGTTATTTTATTAAGTCTTTTTAGTATTTTAATTATATTTTTGATCTATTTTACTGCAAATGTTTACTTTTTATTTTCAGGTTTTATTTTGAAGCAAAAAAGAAAATATGAGCTAAAATGAAGAAAAAAGGAAATATTTGAGGAGGAGCAATTTTTAAGGCACTAGACACCCTCATGGGCGCCAAGGGCCCCAAAAACCCAAAACAGGAGCAAAACTGGCGAAACTGGCACAAGACAGGGACCCATGGGCGCCAAAAACGCAACACAGGAACTGGCGCAGGCATGGGCGCCAAAAACGCAACACAAGCGCAGCACAGAAACTGGCGCAGGCATGGGTGCCAAAATGCTGGAAAATTTGGCTACGGCCACTTTTTGATGGCCACCTTTGCCAACTTGATTTTTTTCTTCTTTTTGACCATTTTGCCCTCAACCTAAGACCTTTGTCAACTTGTTGATGGCTATGCTTTCTCCACTTGTTGATGGATATTTTTGCCCACTTGTTGATGGCTTTGCCTTGCCCACTTGTTGATGACCACATCTTTGCCAAAACTTGTAATTTACTATTTTGCCCCTCCCTCATATTTTCCCATAAATAGGACCTTGATCCTCACTTGTAAAGCACTTGAATTTTGTGAGAAAGTTCATCTCAAAAATTCTCTAAAGATTGTTCTTCATGTTCTTCATGTTCTTCATCTTCTTCTACTTTCTTGCTATTTAAATTCTTGCAATTTATTTTGTTGCCTTTTATTTTCCAAGTCATTTATTTTCTTGCCCTTTATTTTCCAAGTCATTTATTTTCTTGCCCTTTATTTTTCAAGTCATTTACTTTCTTGCCCCTTTATTTTCCAAGTCATTTATTTTCTTGCCCTTTATTTTCCAAGTCATTTACTTTCTTGCCCCTTTATTTTCCAAGTCATTTACTTTCTTGCCCCTTTATTTTCCAAGTCATTTATTTTCTTGCCCTTTATTTTCCAAGTTATTTACTTTCTTGCCCATTTACTTTTCAAGTCATTTATTTTCTTGCTCCTTTATTTTCCAAGTCATTTACCTTCTTGCCCTTTATTTTCCAAGTCATTTATTTTCTTGCTATTTAAATTCTTGCAATTTATTTTCTAAGTCCTTTATTTTCCAAGTCATTTACTTTCTTGCCCCTTTATTTTCCAAGTCATTTACTTTCTTGCCCCTTTATTTTCCAAGTCATTTACTTTCTTGCCCTTTATTTTCCAAGTCATTTATTTTCTTGCTATTTAAATTCTGGCAATTTATTTTCTAAGTCCTTTATTTTCCAAGTCATTTACTTTCTTGCCCCTTTATTTTCCAAGTCATTTACTTTCTTGCCCCTTTATTTTCCAAGTCATTTATTTTCTTTTCTCCTCTTTTGTCTACAATGATCATGAGTGAGTAGACTTTACTAAAACATTCCTTCTTTCTAAAAACACTTTCTTTTCAGTTAATCAACTTTGAAAAATTAAATTGGTATTCACCTAGGCTCTCCCTGTGGATCGATAACTCGTTTATTACGCGATACGACTCGTGCACTTGCGAGGCTATCAATTACCGACTGCGCGAACGCTACAAACCCGGCAAACCAGTTATAACTCAGCACGACACTGACTGCGCGAACGCTACAAACCCGGCGAACCCTCTTACCAATAGTACTTCCCTAATGGCACAGGGCCTAGGGTAAGGGTGCATGACTACCCCGCCTAGTATGTTAGTCCCATGGGTCGTCACCCAAACTCGATATAATATATATATATACTTTCACATGAACATTTAGTTCATTTACATTAGACCGATAGTTGAACATTTAGTTCGTATCATAAACACAATCTATGTTTGCTCTCGCATACTAATTCGCCGCTTTTAAAACCATTTATAACTTCAAAAACAGTTCATTTTACCTTTTAAATTGTATATTCAGTTAGGCCTCTGAATAAGCTTTCAAATGCATCTTAGAACACCTCAATCGGGTTCCCGGATCAAAAGTTATCGCGAAAACAAAACCAGTGTATAGTTGCTGAAAAACTGCAAAGCGTCGCGACGCGAACTGCTTCCGTCGCGATGCGAAAAGTATCATAAATATTTCGTTGCAAAATTTTATGAAGGGTCGCGACGCGAAGGGACGGGTCGCGACGCGATGGTCTGCTGAGAAATGCAGATTTTGCGTTTTCTCGCGAAATCCGCTATTCCGCTCAATTCTGATTCTGGTTTCCGTCGCGATGCGAAAAGTATCATAAATATTTCGTTGCAAAATTTTATGAAGGGTCGCGACGCGAAGGGACGGGTCGCGACGCGATGGTCTGCTGAGAAATGCAGATTTTGCGTTTTCTCGCGAAATCCGCTATTCCGCTCAATTCTGATTCTTGTTCCTATTGAAAACAGTTCAAACAACCATAAAAACAGATCCAATCCACATCACACAATCAATCAATTCAATCAAAAACTCAACGTAAACGAATTTTATCAAAATACGATATATTTCGAAATAATGATTTTCAACTCAAAATCTTTCGAAATCAATCAACGTAAAATTCATTGTAAAATGAAATAATCCTAAGCGTGAGTAAAACTCACCCTTGAAGCGAGAGTCGATACCGAGCCGAAATCACCGAGACTTCAAAATCCCCAAACGGAACCCTATAGTCTCCAATCCGCTTCCAACTTCGATTCGAACTTCAAATCGTGTTCAATCTTCCTTGGCTTCGTTCCTAATCATGTTTCAATCATAAATATCGTTCCCCAGTCCATGATTTCGATCAATCCCTCACCAAAACCCTAAAATTCGAATTCAATCAAAGCTAGAGGGGGAAAAATGGGTGAGAGGTTACCTAGTTCTTGGAGGGCAACAATGGAGGTGAGATGATGATGATGATGATGATGATGATGATGAACTTTGGGGGCTTGGGGGTGAGAGATTCTCCCTCTTCTCCTCTTTCTCTTCTTCTTCCTTTCTTCTTTCTTCTCTTCTCTTCTTTCCTTCGATTCCTTCTTTCTCTTCTCCTTTGACTTCTCTTCTTTCTTTGATTCCTATTAAGTGGTAATCAAGTGCCCATATTGCCCTTAATCTCTTATTTCTTCCCCAAATCACCCTTATTTCGTTTTATCGGTTTAGCGTTCCTGGGACAACCAAATAATTACTTTAGCACTCAATAATTTTACTAATCAAGCACTAAAATAATTCAATTGGTTTAACATCCAAATAATTCGACTAATTATTTTAAGGATGTTACACATTTCAAGATTTTTTTTGGTTACAACCCACGATTATTAATAATGTAGATAAAAAAAATTATTTAATTTTATTATTTGATGAAAAAAATAAAATTTCAAGATATCTCAACAGCTCAATTTGAATTTAAATATAGGGAATATGAAAATTTCAATTTCAATAAGCCATAGATTCACCCTAGTGATGGGCAGTGTATTAGAAATTCATAGTCAATTCTATTCTATTCAATTACAATGCCCAACACTTAAGTGTAGTTAGCTAGGGTTTATTGAAGAATTTATAATCCACCATTCCAGAACTTTACTCGCACCATATAGAGAAGATGATAGCGGAGCCAAATACTAGTGGGTTATTTGATTATATTTATAGTAGATTCTTTCTTTAGTTAAAACGAAGAGGAGAGGGACAGTGTAACATCCCTAATTTTTTAGTCGACTTCAAAATTAGGACTTACTTTCATATTGAATATTAGAGAGCGCGTAAGCGTTTTTGGACCGAGCAAATTAAATTCGACTCTCAAAGACTCAATGAAAGATTCTTGAGTATCTTTTCGATACTAAACCTGAAATCCTTTTCAGGAAATCATATGAGTCATGAAGTCCATCCGAGTACATTTATATATAGATATTTATATACTAAGCGTAAAACATAAATAGGGTTTCCAACATAATTGATACTATTCTGAAAATAGTTACGTGTATCCCTTAGGCTCCATAGAGCTCTTCATAATACACTAATAATAGTCTCATAATAACCTTTTAAACCTTTTCAAAATATCTTTGCTAATAATTTTAGAGTGAAAATGCCAAAAATATATATAACTATAATTTCCAAAAGCTTATATCATAGCCCTTGTTTCTATTTAATATACAAAAGCTTATTTGTACAACAATTTACATGATATCAAATAGTCCTTTGGACTTCCAAATACCTTTTTACTAACTTAGTAGCAGCAATACATAATATAAATGTGTATCCTTCGTTTCAAAAGTTCATACGCTCCCTATGTCTACGATGCAATGTTCTCTCAATTTCAGGGTCAAAGGGATGCAAGTTAAAAGTATTAAACCTGGCCATGCACCATATCCAGCAAGAAATGAGAAAATGCAATAATTATAGAAATACCAACTATGGCCTAAAACTAAAATGGATGCAAAAAATAGAAAAGAAGCAAATATAATCAAAAAAATTTAAAAATACTACTAAAAATCAAATTAAATCAGAAGAAACATATGCAAATTCAAATTTTTTTGAATTTTTTCAGAGAAATGAAAATTTAAAAACTATAAATAAAAATAGAAAACAAGGGAATTTGAGATTTTTACGCTCCAGCTCCCATTTATTGGAGTCCCATTCCTTGATTTATTTCTTATTTTCTTCCCCAACTTTGGAGCAATCGGAGAAGGTCTCCTGAAAACCGTTTTTTTTACCTAATCAGAGACAAAACTGAACAGAGCAGAAACAAACAGTACCTGCAAGACAGCAAAACTCAAAAACAAATGTTAGTGGTTAGTGAGGTCCTAAAGTTGGCAATTCCTAATTAGAGATCCCCCGAAACGGCGTCAATTTGATCAGCGGTCGTATGAGTGTTAAAATAATTAAAAAGTATTTAAATGTAGTAACAAGGTGTGTTAACCTTGGTCGTCTCACAAGGACCTCTAATATTAATATTACCAACAACTAGCACGAAATTAACAATAAAAAATGGGGGTTTTGATAGAATTTTTTTTTGTTTGATAGGAGCACAATTGGCGAGAGACAATCAATCCGCCGATTTCAGGTTGTGCTTCTCGGATTTATCATAGGTTTGAAAAACTAACTTCTCTAAGGATTTCTAGTTCCAGATTGATATTGTTCTGGAGTGGACCAAGGGGTCCCATTAGCAAAATCAGGTGGTGCGCTTAGCAAGTAATATGGATCAGCCCAACCGATTCAGCCCATATCCACCTCATGCGAGCCCAACATGCTTGGACGGTCAAGATCGATTCTACCCATCCAACGATCCACAAGATGGCACAATTTCCTATAAATACAGGCAAACTTTGCCCTAAGAAATGTTCAATCTCTAATCCTTAGTACCTTCACTCATATATTCGATTTACTGACTTGAGCGTCAGAGTGGCTTGCAGGTACCCCCCAGGCGCTTACTGACCTACTGCCACGACAGCAAGGGACCTACCAACAGCAGTCCACCAAAAAGATGCTAGGTACAGAACATTGGCGACCACAGTGGGAGGTTTCTATCTTTCACATCATCACTACTCGAACTTTTCTCTTACTGCTCCATGGCTCCCAGAGGCAGACCCCGGGTTCATAGTATTGCCATACCCGCACCCCGACCAGAGGGTACTCCTGAGGGCAAAGTCATAACCCTACCTGACGAGGGTACGAGTCAGTCTGCCCAGCCTTCGAATGTGAGTCAGCTTTTGGATCTCCTGGTCAATCGTACTCAAGCTATGCTGCATCAGGAAGACCAGCAGAGTGCTAAGGACATGCCCAACCTCGCACCCATGAGGGAGGCGCCTTAGCAACATCAGACAGCGCCCATGAGGGCGCCTGGCAGGGCGCCATGGCAACATCAGGCAGCGCCCGTGAGGGCACCTGGCAGGGCGCCTTGGCAACATCAGGTAGCGCCCATGAGGGCGTTTGGCACCCATGAGGGCGCCTCGCAAGGCGCCATGGCAACATCAGGTAGCGCCCATAAGGGCACCGGCAGGGGAACCCTTCCTCCAACAATGGTGACTTCGAGGCACCACCAGGGATCACCATCGAGGAGATCCCCCGAGCGACGCAGGCATCAAAAGTACATGGACTATGAAGAAGACAACATGGCCTACCAAGAGGAGGCCAAGGTTGGCAGCATGAAGGCTGATCTGACTTGTTATGGGCACAGTACCGGCAAATGCAGCACCCCCAGGGATGACACTGAAGAAGGGAAGCTCGCCCAATACGTGAATGAAGAAGAGGATGAAACTCGCGACTCCGAATAAGGAGCAGAGCATCAGAAGTCGGGCCTAAGGCTAGGCCTAGTTATGAACTTTGTTGTTTGAGCACGAAAGCAGAATATCAAGAAAGAAAAAAGGTCCAACTCCATAGTCGGGAGTGGAGCGAGACAAGTCTGAGACCTAACATACCATGCAGGGAAGGACTTCCTAGATTGTAGGGGGCAACCTCAACATTAGCTCAAAGCCAAGTTCATCTCTCCAAGTAGGGGAGTCAAGGGTGCGATGACGCGCTCATCTTCCTAAAGCAAAGCAGCCAAGTTCACGGCACCCACCCGGCAGGGACCCAAGGTATGAGACCAAGATGTCTTGGGTACAAAGCGCTAAGAAAGGCGCGAAAGTCAAGCAAATGACAAGACCATGAGGTCACAGACACCAGAGATACCCACCTACGAGGGTGATCTCTAGTCTGCAGTCTATAACTTCGTCCATGCTTATCCGATGGAGGCGTGTGAGCATGCGTTGGAAAGCTAAGAAAGGCGCGGAAGTCAAGCAAATGACAAGACCATAAGGTCACAGACACCAGAGATACCCACCTACGAGGGTGATCTCTAGTCTGCAGTCCATAACTTCGTCCATGCTTATCCGATGGAGGCGTGTTAGCATGCGTTGGAAAGCTAATAAGAAGAGATACAACTCTCATGTTAAGCTCGAAAGGCGCCAAGAAGGAGGGCGCCAACATCAAGACGCAGCATCTTGGCACATGGCGCCCAGGAGGGCGCCAAAATCAGGATACATGGCACAAGGCTCCCAGGAGGGGGCCAGCATCAGAAAGTGGCGTCATGGCGCAGGGCGCCCAGGAGGGCGCCAACATCAGGATGTTGCACTTTGGCTCAAGGCGCCCAGAAGGAGGGCGCCAACTTCAGGATATTGCACCTTGTCACCCGTCACGCAGGAAGGGGTTCCAGTCTGTAGTCCGTAACTTCGCCCATACTTATCTGATGGAGTCGTGTTAGCATGCGTTGGAAATCCAAGAAGCTTAGCTACAATTCTCATGTTAAGCTCGAAAGCCAATTCATACGTCTCCGCACCCAGGAAGGTAAACAAGCTGACGGCACTCACGAGCACGTGAGCAAAAAACATAGTGCACGAGCACGTAAGCAAAGAGGAAAAGAAAATGTGGTGTTGCTCACCCATACTCACCATCAATCACCTCGATCAAGGCAAGTCAGCGAAAAATACCAATAGATGAGCAGGGAAGGTTGCTGTGATCAGCTGACAAAATTAGCAGGGCCGACGACGGCACGAGCCGAAAGGGCGACCTCACCTACGAGGGCATCCTAAACGACGACATCGATTCAAAACCATCCCTCAAGATAAACTCAACTTGGGGGACAACTGTGGAACCAAGTCAATATCCACCAGAGGCACCACTAGGGATCACCATCGAGGAGATTCCCCGACCAACGCAAGTCAACATCAAACTCTGGCACGAGGTACGAAGCAACATCGAAGTCGTAGCCTCTAACGGGAGTTAAATTCAGACCGAGATCTAAATAAACTCCCCCAGAGTCCGATGAGGTGCGAAGCGGCATCGAAGTGGCAACCTCTGACGGAAGTTAAATTCAGACCGAGATCTGAATAAACTCCCCCAAAGTCCCACGAGGTGCGAAGCGGCATCGAAGTCGCAACCTCTGACGGGAGTTAAATTCAGACCGAGATCTGAATAAACTCCCCCAGAGTCCCACGAGGTGCGAAGCGGCATCGAAGTCGCAACCTCTGACGGAAGTTAAATTCAGACCGAGATCTGAATAAACTCCCCCAGAGTCCCACGAGGTGCGAAGCGGCATCGAAGTCACAACCTCTGACGGAAGTTAAAATTCAGACCGAGATCTGAATAAACTCCCCCAGAGTCCCACGAGGTGCGAAGCGGCATCGAATATGGTCGCAACCTCTGACGGGAGTTAAAAGTCAGACCGAGTTCTGATGAACTGCCCCCAAGAGTTAACTGTGCCACGAGGCAATAAGAGATTATTCATTCAGAAGCACAAGGCGATGACTTGCACCCGGGGCCATTCGGCGCGTGCCTCTTATAATCAAGAGAGTCAAGATTGACAAAGACCTCATGATCAAATCAAAGGAGGCTCGACTCTAGAACGGCTTCCGGATATAAACAACGAACGTGGCCAATCACTTTGTTGTAGGCAACATAGAAGAATCTCCACCACCTCATGCTCAAAAAGCAGATCATCATTAGAAGAGGTAACGACGAAGCCAGGGAAGCCGGCTTCCTCCGAAGGCACGGACGGTATCACTCACCATCTCTCCACCTGCAGGACAGGGGGCAGAACACGCGGTTACAAGACAGACAGGAAAACTTGCAGACAACGCCCTCCCCTGAGGTTGGGGACTTCAACAAAACAAGACATGCCCGAACACCCTCCCTTAGGTGGGGGACGTCAACAAAACAAGACGTGCTCAAACACAAAAAAGCTAGAAATATAAGCTGAAGGACAGCCCAAATCACCTTGGTAGTAATTTAGAAGCGGTAAAACTCGTGGAAATGTCAACGAGGTAATGGTAAGGACAAGAGAAGCAATTGCCCTCGGCACGAAGCAAGAAAAGCAGGCTAAGAGACGAGAAGAGCAGCAAAAAATAAAGCAAAGTGCCAAGCACACGTCTACACAAGTCGGCACCCAAGGCACGGACGGTATCACTCACCATCTCTCCACCTGCAGGACAGGGGGCAGAACACGCGGTTACAAGACAGACAGGAAAACTTGCAGACAACGCCCTCCCCTGAGGTTGGGGACTTCAACAAAACAAGACATGCCCGAACACCCCCTCCTCTGAGGTGGGGGACGTCAACAAAACTTGCAGACTACCCCCTCCCCTGAGGTTGGGGACTTCAACAACACAAGACATGCCCGAACACCCCCTCCCCTGAGGTTGGAGACTTCAACAAAACAAGACATGCCCGAACACCCTCCCTTAGGTGGGGGACGTCAACAAAACAAGACGTGCTCAAACACAAAAAAGCTAGAAATATAAGCTGAAGGACAGCCCAAATCACCTTGGTAGTAATTTAGAAGCGGTAAAACTCGTGGAAATGTCAACGAGGTAATGGTAAGGACAAGAGAAGCAATTGCCCTCGGCACCAAGCAAGAAAAGCAGGCTAAGAGACGAGAAGAGCAGCAAAAAATAAAGCAAAGTGCCAAGCACACGTCTACACAAGTCGGCACCCAAGGGGGCGCCTGCAAGGTAGCAACCAGCGCCCAGGAGGGCGCCTGGCAAGAGCAGAGAGGCGCCATGGAGGCGTCTGGCAGAGGCAACCAGCACCCATGAGGGTGCCTGGCAGGACCCGGAGGGCGCCCATGAGGGCGCCTGGCAGGAGCAAGCAGCGCCCAACAGAGGGGCGCCTGGCAGGGGGCAGTCTTAAAGCGAATCTTTTGCCCGCGTCAGGATATCTTAGCACCTTGGCACAAGGCGCCCAGGGGGCACCAACATCAGAATACGCCACCCTAGCCTGGTGCCTAGCACAAGGATTACACCAAATGAGGTGTGAATCGCGGTCGCAACGAAGTGATCTCATACGACTCGACAAGACAGACAAAGAACGCTTGGAGAAATTTCTCTTTTTTACTCTAGAGAGTGAATATGACAAAACACGGTTGTTACAAAGGCAGTCTCCCGCGCAACCTCACAAATCCGGCAAATCGACAAAAATCCTTCAAGTCAAGACCATCCTTCGGAATAATCTCGGCTTGGGGGGCAACTGTTCTGGACTCAACCAAGAGGTCCAATTAGCAATACTAGAAGGGCGCCCATGAGGGCGCTTGCAAGGTAGCAACCAGCTCCCATGAGGGCGCCTGGCAGGAGCAAGAGGGCGCCCATGAGGGCGCCTGGCAGAAGCAACCAGCACCCATGAGGGCGCCTGACAGGACCAAGCAGCGCCCAGTAGAGGGGCGCCTGGCAAGGGGGGCAGTCTGAAACCAAATCCTTCGCAACGGGGTAGTCAGCACTATGCAGTAAGGCACCCACGGGAGCACTGAACCTTGTCTTGCAAAATCTGCTCCACGAAAAGACACCTAGCGCATGCACGTAGGGAACAACACCAGGGGCACCCAGGAGGGTGCCAACTCTTAGGAACAAACAAGCGTCCAGCAAGGCGCCCAGGAGGGCGCCAACAGCAGAACTTAGCACTTTGGCTCAAGGCGCCCAGGGAGGCGCCAACACCAAGAGATGAGTCACGGTCACGACAAAGAGATATTGCACAATTCAATGAGTCAAAAGAAATGGTGAATAAAGATAAAATCATGTACGGCATAGAAGTCGTCATTGAAACAGCAAAATCCTATAAGGCAAAGTGCTAAGTTCATGACGACTTCTATGTCGTACATGATTTTATCTTTATTCACCCTCTCTTTTGGCTCGTTGAATTGTGCAATATCTCTTTGTCGTGACCGTGACTCATCTCCTGGTGTTCGGCACCTCCCTGGGCGCCTTGAGCCAAAGTGCTAAGTTCTGTTATTGGCGCCCTCCTGGGCGCCTTGCTGGACGCTTGTTTGTTCCTAAGAGTTGGCACCCTCCTGGGTGCCCTTGGTGTTGTTCCATGCGTGCGTGCGCTAGGTGGCTTTTCGTGGAGCAGATTTTGCAAGACAAGGTTCGGTGCTCCCGTGGGTGCCTTACTGCATAGTGCTGACTACCCCGTTGCGAAGGATTTGCTTTCAGACTGCCCCCCTTGCTAGGCGCCCCTCTGCTGGGCGCTGCTTGCTCCTGCCAGGCGCCCTCATGGGTGCTGGTTGCTTCTGCCAGGCGCCCTCATGGGCGCTGGTTGCTACCCTGCAGGCGCCCTCATGGGCACCCTCCTGGTATTGCTAATTGGACCTCTTGGTTGAGTCCAGAATAGATATATCAGTCACGGAAGCTGACACACGCTGTTCAAAGAATAACCAATATCATAACAGAATTCATGTCAATCCTCTATCAATTTCTATTCGAATTAAATAAATTAAGCATCCAGATAACTCGAAATAATCAAAGGTTACGAAACAATATTGTATACAAGCAAGCGCATACACAAACGAATCGCATTTTGCAAAAACAGAATTCGAATGATTCAAGCGAAATAAGAAGAACTGAAATTGCAACCATTAAGAACGAAAACAAATTTGATAGAGGCAAAATTTCATAAACAATAAGGAACCGAACCTCAAACTTCGTACAGCAACGACACTCGTTCACTAATGAATTGACTTCGAGTTTTAGGCTTCCATGGAGGTTAGGGCACAAAGTTCTTAAAACTGTATGATAATGCGTAAGAACCAAAAAGACGGCTCCTAAACTGTATTTAGTCTCAGCTCAATGAAAAACCTAAATCCTTAAATGGGCTCTATGATAGAAGCCCGTTAACAAACTAACATTCGGCCCAAAACCCATTTTACACTGCACTGCTTCGGTATTTCGAAGTTTTAACTTTCCTGACTTCAGAATTGGGTTTCGATCTTAACAGAAGAATTATATTTTTGTTCCTTAGCTTTCCAACGCATGCTCGCACGCCTTAATTGAATAAGCACAACCAAAGTTATGGCCTACAGAGTAGACAAGGGTCAATATGCAATAAAAACAAGATTTAATCAAGAAATTGCTATACTGCTTAAATGAGACCCAAAGTCTAGAAACGTGCTAAGACCTAAATATTAGGCACAAAACACAATAAAAAAAATCAAGTGAAAAGCTCTAAATAATTTATTAAAATGCACTAATCAACCACCTGACCGCCCTAGCGGAACAAAGTGAAAAATGGGTACGTAATGGCCCCAACCCTCCAACCTTAGACACCGTGACGCCCTTCGCCGGAGCTGCTTTCACCTCAGAGCGGTTAGGGGTTCTAAGGACCAAGCAAGGACTAGAGAAAAGCATGGAGGATGAAAATGAACTCATAAAGGTGTGGAGTGATCCCTTCACACCTAATCCCCTTTATTATATAGTACCAGCACCAAACTTTAGATTCGATTTTTGAATTTATGATTTTGGTATAAATAAAAGAGGATAGAGAGTGGAGAAAAATATGGGAAACTTGATCCTATGTGGTCGCTAGTACGGTCCATTCATGCGTTTAGTAAGTTTGGATTGTCCAATCTTGATCGAACAATCATAATTTTTATCTTAAAAAAAAACATAAAACATAAAGTCAAAATTTGAATCGTCTGATCAAGGCTAGACGACTCAGATCTTTTAAGTGCATGAATGCACCAAACAACCAATGCATGGGTGCAGTCATGCATTTAGTAAATTTTGGATTGTCCGATCAAGACTACACGATCCAGATCTTCTAAATGCATGATTGCACCAAATAACAACTGCACGGAACCCAAATCAATAATATGGACCGAATATATGAGAGACAAAATGCATTTACCAAGCTAGGTAAGATTAGATCGATGCTCAAAAGCTGAGTTGGGTTAGATTAGATCGATGCTCAAAAGCTTACTAGTCTCATCAACTATATACTAAAATAGCACACTTTTAAGAGAGTGAGAGAGAGCGAGAGTGAGAGAGAGTGAGAGTTAGAGAGAGTGAGTGAGAGAGAGAGTGAGAGTGAGTGAGAGTTAGAGAGAGTGGGAGTTAGAGAGCGTTCGAGAGAGTGAGAGTGACCTCCACTATCATACCCGATTAGCACTTTTCTTATACAGTTCATCACCTACTAGAACGTAGTTGAGGGCTCTCTGCTTGATCCAGAAATTGGTCCCTGCAGAAGGATTCCGCAGATAATCTATCAGCATTCTTCTCTAGGCATCAGTTGGGTCTTGCTCGGCCACCAATGTGGCATCCAGCTGCATGACCTCCACTGTCATTTCCCTATATCCAAAGGCTTGCTGAGCTAGATCATTCGCCTCTTGGTTCTCATTTCTGGGGACATACATAATAATGGCATCGACAAACAATCTCAACAAGTCGCGATCGGAAGCTTGCAATTTCCTTAGCTTAGTGTTATAGCATTTATATTCACCAGTAATTTGCTTAATCACAAACTGAGAACCCCCTTTTATTTCCACGTAGTGGGCTTTCATGGCGGCCAGAATATCAAGCCCAATGATCAAATCCTCATACTCGGTTTGGTTATTGGATGCCTGATCTTCTATCCTGTACATGAACCTCCATACCTTGCCACACAGGCTAGATATAACTACCCCAAAACCTGCCCCTTTCTGAGTGTCCGACCCGTCAAACATGAGGACCCAAGGTTTCACGCCCACGTAATTGACAGGCTTGGCTGGTGGATCGTGGATCTCCACACACTGGAATTGGGCGAGAAAATCGGCTAAGGTCTTTCCTTTGACGGCCTATAGAGGTACATATGTTAATGCAAACACGTTTAATTTAATGACCCACTTTAAAAGTCTCCCTTGCAAGACAGACCGATTAAGAAGGTACCCTAAAATGTCATCTTTACATACAACTAGAACCTCTATAAACAACAAGTAACACTCTAGTTTTGTACCCTAGTTTCTGCATAGGTGAGAATCCTACTAAGATAATAAACTGGTCGATCGGCACCACTGTCATCATCCTCTGCTAGGAGACAACCGATGGCTTGATCCTCGACAGTAATGTAGAGCTTCAATGGTCTCTCAGGGAGAGGAGGAACCAAGACTGGGGGGGTTAGCTAAGGCAGCCTTAATCTGTTCAAAGGCCTCTTGTTGTTCTGTTCCCCACACCATCTCTTCAGAGTTCTTCAGCCTTAACAACGGGGAGAAAGCTTTCATCTTTTCTACCGAGTTAGCAATAAACCTTCTCAAGAAATTGATTTTGCTGAGGAGACTCTACAGCTCCTTCTTAGTCCAAGATGGCTCGGGCTTTGTTTTTATCTACATCAATCCCTTGGTTGTGGACCAAGAACCCTAGAAATATTCCTGGAGATACACCAAACGTACACTTAGTGGGATTCATTTTAAGATTGTTGAATCTCATCCGTTTCATAGCTTGTTCAAGCTCGACAAGATGCATTTCAAAGCTCTTAGACTTGACTACCACGTCATCATTATACACTTCCATGCATTTGCCGATTAAGTCATAGAAGATAGCGTTCATTGCCCTTTGGTAAGTGGCTCAGACATTCTTGAGACCAAAAGGCATGACCAACCATTCATAAATGCCTAGGGCACTGGGGCACCTATAGGTAGTCTTATGAATGTCCGCCTCAACCACATAAATCTGGTTGTATCCAAACAAGCCATCCATAAAAGTAAAGATGACAAGGTTTTCCGCGACATCAACCAGCATATCTGCCACTGGCATGCCATACTCATCCTTGGGTGTGGCCAAGTTCAACTTTCTATAGTCGATACAAACTCATTCTTTTTAATTATCGGCCCTATATTAGATAGTCATTCAACATACCTGGCAATCCTTATAAACCCTGCCTTCAATAGCCTTTCCACCTCAGCTTTGATTTGAGGCATCAGCTGAGGGTTGAACTTCCTCGGTGGCTGCTTGTGGGGCTTGAACCCATCCTTGATGGGCAACCGATGTTCCACCAGATTTCTATCCAAACCCGGCATTTCATGGTAGTCCCATGCAAAGCAATCTCGGTACTCCTTGATCAAGTCTACCACCTGGTTTCTTTGTTGCACATTTAACACCCCACTGATCTTAGTCATCCTAGGTTCCGATTCCGTTCTCAGGTTAACTGCTACCAGAGGGTTCTGAGCCTCAAAATTGGGAACCCTCATTTGGATGGGTTCGATATGAGGGGGACCGGCTAAATCACCTACCTATGTGTTAGTCGATGCCCCTGTTTGCAGGTGCTCTTGGAGTTCATCCACCACACTTTTTTTCCGATAATTGAAATATATTATTGATAATACCTAGCACAAGTAATACACAGGCTAGGAAGCGGTGGCCGAAGCCAAGATATACCAGGACAAACAACAACACCACGGTTGATACAAAAACACCCGAGCAAGGTAAAAAACAACACCTAGGCATAAACATAACAACTCAAAAGGCTTACACCAAAAGTTCCCCATATAACAACATCCTAGCCCCAAACAAATCACAGAACACCTAAAGCGGGTAAATCAATGAGCACAAATACCCAGACACCAGAAAAACATATGAATGAGCATAACGACCACGATCCATAAGGCTAATGATCAAATCCTACACCAAAGCACCGCACCTTGCCTCAGAACAAAACCACACGCAACGCATCCAAGTCTCAACTAGTGAAATAACACCAACAAACTAATCTTCCACCCATGCAACAACACCAATGAACCAATGAGCCACCAAAGGGAAAACACTTCCCTTTGTAACAATACCAATGATCACAACGACTAAAAAGCAACACCAAAGAGCCATACAGATGTCATTCCTCTACTCCAAATTATGCTTTAACCCTCCCGCGATGGGTCAACTCTTTATACCTTTTCAAGAAAAATGGCTCACTCCTCTAAGCCACAAAACACCGAGCATATGTTCAATACGGTCAACTCCTAAAATCAGAGACACTCCAATAGGTCACAAAACATCTAACTCCTTCTACTCCAAAAAGCCACTACAACTTTAAAAGACTACACCATCACAAAACACAGGCTCCACCACAACAAAAGACACCCCAAACACCTTGATTGAACAGGAAAAATAAATCAGATTGAACCCTCCCTGATTGAGCTGACCCGATTGCAAAGAAACACCTTAAGCACCTCTATTGATGCTAAACAACTTTTTAAGAAACACCTAACTACTAAAGAAATGGTTGAAACCCTCCTGGAACTGTCAACACTCCTTCACTAGCACTTTTTAAGAAACATCCAAGTCTCACAGATTGATACCCAAGAAGTAGCAGTACCACACCCAAGCAAACAATAAAATAGAAACAACACCAGGACACACTAGGAACACCGACATACCTGATGCAAAACTGGCCAAAAGCGATTCGGCAAGGATGAGAGTCTGGACTAACACCGAGGCACCACCATACCTAACAATCCATGACTCCTTGAAGATAAACACCACCTAACAGCAGCCTTAGCCTGATTCCATCCATGACACCCAGGGAAGAGATCTAGGACAGAGCAACCGCAAATGAACAGGAGAAAACGTAAATGCTGCTTTGAAATAAAAACGCCTCTGGCAACTCCAAAAACATGCTATCATTGACCACCTCCTTGAACGCCATCGCGCCTCTGTCATAGCACCATCAAACCACCATGAATGAAATCGAACCACTGCAACCACCGTGAGACACCAGGAGCACTATTGAACCACCACAAGCGTCGATGCGCTCTTTCCAATAGCGAGATTCGCTCGCGCCCAAAACCCAAAGCCAATATCCGATTACCAAAGCATATCATAGAGAATTCAAGAGAGGTAGATGGAGGGGGAGAGCGAGTTAAAGAGAGGTGATAGGAGAAGAACGGGGATCCAAAGAAATAAGGAAATCGATGGGGAAAACAGTGGTATAAAGAATAGTGGGGGTGAAGAAATAGAGAGGCAGGGAGCGGGACAGGTGATGAGGACATGGAACACCAAGATTTCATTTCCCATAACCACGAAAATTCCAGCTCAATTTTTTTCATAATTCATCCATTTTTAAACCCAAAAATATAAAACACAAGAATACAACCAGAATCTGAATTGAAAAGAAAAGAATTGGCCATGAGGAGTGATGAGGAGAAACAAGGGTAAGAGGAGGGAGAGCTTCGACGGCGTAAGAGGGAGCCCCCATCTAGCGGCAGCAAATTTTCTAGGGTTTCTGCAGAGGAAAGGTTTTTTCTACATGAATATTTGATCAGTGCATTTTAATGCACTCTTTATAGCTTTGCACTTGGTATTTTTGATTGTGTTCTGTGTCTAATTTTTAAGTGTTAGCGTGTTTCTAGATTTTGGGTCTTATTTGTGTGGATACCTTGTATGCAGGAAACTTATTATAGGACAAAGAGTCCTAATTGATTTTGATGATGAAAAACAAGATAAAGAAGAATGAGCAAGTGAAGACCTAGAAGAGCAAAGGAAAAAGAAAAGCAATCAAGCAACAAATCATCCAAGTCAAGGCAAGCCCAAAGAATGAAGAATTGAAGATCTTTTAGGGTTGTCCTAAAATTGAGGGTAGTCCTTAGGGTTTGGGTGAGTGATTAGGAATTTTGTAAGCTCTCGCAGAGGTCGGCTCATATCTCAAGTCTCGCGGTTTTCAAAATGCATGCATAATATATAAAACCCTAAAAGCATTTTTGAAAAACCTAAAACGAGTTTTCCAAACTAAAAACAAAGTAAAGAATCGATTCACCATGATTTAAACCAAAGCATGAATCGATTCTCATCCCTATATGGCAAGTCCTAAGGTTTTTTTGGAAACTAAGAATCGATTCTCTTAAAGCATGAATCGATTCACACCTCTGAAACAATTCAGGTGAGGAATCGATTCACACCTATTTTAACTAAAGTATGAATCGATTCACCTATGTTTTAAATGAGTCATGAATCGATTCACTCAAGTTTCAACTAAACCATGAATCGATTCACACTTTAAAAAGGAAAGTTTTTGTGAAAAAGGCAATGGCATGAATCGATTCCTTCTTTCTTTGTAAACTTACATGAATCGATTCACACTTAATCTCCTATAAATAGGGCGCCTCTTTTCACTCTCAAATCAATCAACCCATTCGCATATCATCTCCTATCTCTTTACAAAAACTCTTATATTTTCTCTGGTGCTCTATTCGTTCCATTGGTCCGTCAAAGAGCTGATCTATTGCAAGAGTTAGTGTGGGGTTGAGATCTTCAAGTTGTAACATCCGCCTGCTAAGAGGTATTTCTGTATTTACATTACTGTTATATTGTTGTTATAATTTGTACTAGAGAGTGGGGTATCTCTCTAGGGGTAGCTGCATGTACTAGGAAGTGGGGTATCTTTCTAGGGCAGTTGTTGTAACAAGGGTGGGGTATCTCTTGTTGTTGTGCTGTTAGATTTTAGGGCTCTCTATAGGTGGGGTATCCTAGGAGGAGAGTGCCTGAGTCTGTAAAGGTTTTCCAAGGCACCTGTAAGCCTTGTTGTGTTAGTGGAAAATCTCACAAGGGTGTGAGGACTGGACGTAGGTCACTAGGAGGTGACCGAACCAGGATAAATCTCTGCGTGCTTTACTGCTTTCCTGCTTTACTATTATACCGCTTTACTGCTTTATATTCTAATTCCTTCGCTTCCACTTAACCTGCGCGAAAATTGATCTAAGTCATTGAAAAGGGGAAAAACATTTTCGAAAGATCTGAAAAGTTTTAAATCTCAATTCACCCCCCCCCTCTTGAGACTGAAGCCACTTGGTAACAATTTGAGCAATATAGTAATTTCTTGATTAATTCTTGTTTTTATTGCATATTGACCCCTGTCTACTCTGAAGGTCATAACTTTGGCGGTGCTTATCTGATTGATGCGTGCAAGCATGCGTTGGAAAGCTAGGGAACAGAGCTACAATTCTACTGTTGAGCTCGAAACCTAGTACTGAAGTCTGGGAGGTTAAAACTGCGAAATACCGAAGCAGTACTGTGTAAAACGGGTTTACGGGCCAATTTACTATTTTTATCGGACTTTTATCATAGAACCCGTTTAGGGATTTAGGAATTTCGTTTTTTTTAAGACTAAATAGACTTTTCAGAGCCGTCTTTGCTCTCTTACTCATTCCTACTTTCAATTTTACGTTTTGTGCCCTAACCTCCATGGAAACTTAAAACCCTAGATCAATTTATTAGTGAAAGGTGTTGCTATAAGGATTTTGAGGTTCAGTGCTTAATGTTTATTTTGTTTTTATGGTTTTAATTCTTTCTCTATCAATTTCATCTCCGTAATTCTTTCTACAAATTCGGTTTGTGTTTTGCTTAATTACTCAAACTGTGATTTGCTTATGTGATTTGTTTTATGATTCAGTTTTGCATAATCACTTAATCATGATTCTGTTTTGCAACTTTCATTATACAAACTATTTTGTCGCTTGTTTAATTTAGTTTGTATAGGAATTGATAGAGTCTATGAATCTTGTTTATAGGATTGATAGAATTCAGTTATGATGTTAATTGTGATACTGGCACTTGTTCGTTATCACGATTGATTGAACACACTATTTTGACGCTTGCTTTAAAACGCTGTGAATTCGTATAAACTGACTGGCCCTTGTTCACTTAGTTTAAGATCAATCAAGAACTATCAAATCTTGCACGAATCTTTATTTTAGAACCGATGAGAAATCCAAGAAACGCACCTGAAACCATTGGATTAATTGTTTATCTTGATTGATTTTCTTCGTTAAACAACAAACTCTTTTCCTAAATCCCCACGTTTATTGTTACTTTCGTTCTTGATTCTAGTAGTCTCTAATTTAGAGGTCCTTGTGAGACGACCAAAGTTAACTTCCTTGTATTATATTTTATATCTTAATAATTATTTTGACCCGCATACGACCGCTGATCAAATTGGCGCTGTTGCCGGGGATCTCTAATTAGGGATTGCCAACTTCAAGGGCCCACGAACAGGACTAATGTTTTTGGTTGTGTTTTCATTGTGTTTTTAGATTTTGTTACAGGTTACAGGCTCGGTCGCTCTTCAGTGTTGCGGTGAAAAAACGGTTTTTGGGCGATTTTCTCTGATTGCTTCGAAAATTGGTCAGAAAATCAGAAAAAAAATTAAGGAATGGGACTCCCTTTGAGAGAGCAGTTGGGGAAAAATCCAAAATTCCTTCATTTACTATTTTTAATTAATTTTTTGACTTTTTCATAATCTCAAAAAAATCCAAATTTTTTTGCATAATCTTGTGTTGATTTTATTAAATTTTTAGTGGTGTTTTTATATATTTTAGACCAGTTTTGGTTAGTTTTTTATTTTCTGCCTTAATTTTAGCCATAACTTCCTTGATTTTGATTCTGATTTTGTTGATCATAACATGACCAATAGAACTCTTAGGGAACTTGCTGCACCTGATGTTACTTACACTGCTCTATGTATTAATTATCCTGATGTTGATGTTCCTTTTGAATTGAAATCTGGTTTAATACACTTTTTGCCAAAGTTTAATGGTCTTGCAGGTGAGGATCCTCACAAACCTCTCAAGGAGTTCCACATTGTGTGCTCAACCATGAAACCCCAAGGAATTCTAGAGAAGTACATAAAACTGAGGGCCTTCCCCTTCTCGCTCCAAGATGCATCCAAGGATTGGTTGTATTACCTCCAGCGAGGTTCTATTGAAAATTGGAATGACTTGAAAAAGTTGTTCCTAGAGAAGTTCTTTCCTGCATCCAGAGCTGCTTCAATCAGAAAAGAGATATGTGGTATCTGGCAAAACTCCACCGAGTCTTTACATGAATACTGGGAGAGATTCAAGAAATTGTGTGCAAGCTGCCCTCATCATCAAATCTCTGAGCAACTACTCATCCGATATTTCTACGATGGTTTATTGCCCATTGACAGAAATATTATGGATGCTGCCAGTGGAGGTGTACTTGTAGACAAGACCCCAGCAGATGCAAGAGCTTTAATAGGGAATATGTCCATTAACTCCCAACAATTCACAACTAGAAGAAATTCTGCAGTTCTAACAAGGGGAGTAAATGTGATACATGCTACTGATCATAGGAGTTTAGAAAACATGTTAGATGAACTTACAGTTTTGGTAAAAAAAATTGGCAACGGGTCATACAGCAAGGGTTTGTGGTATTTGCACCTCTACAGAGCACCCCATAGATTCTTGTCCTATGCTGCAAGAGGATCCTAATGCTGATACCCCTCAACCATATGCAGCCAACATATTTAACCCTCAAGCCAATATTGATTTGTCATCTAACAGGTACCACCCAAACTGGAGGAACCATCCAAACCTGAGATGGGGAAATCCAGCTACACAACAACAAGCCACTGCCAGACCCGAACCTTCATAAGAGGATCTAATTACGCAGATGGCTGCCCAAAATCTTCAGTTCCAATAGAGAACAGATGCCTCAATTCAGAATTTGAAAACTCAAATAGGACAGATGGCTACCAAAATTAATCAGATGCAAGCCCCGGGGGGCAGACCAACTGCCTGCTCAAGCAGTGGTTAATCCGAATGCACCAAATCCCAATGTTAGTGCTATCACATTGAGATCTGGGAAGGCTGTTGACACTCTAAAGGTGCCTGGAACTGCTGTTTTGAAAAATAGAAAAGCACTTGAACCTGTTGATGATAGGGAGTACATACCACCACTCCCTTTACCTCAAAGAGCATCAATGACTAAAAAACAAGATGACGCAGATAGGGACAATGAGATCTTGGATACTTTTAGGAAGGTGGAAGTCAACATTCCCCTTCTTGAGGCAATTAAGCAGATTCCAAAATATGCCAAATTTCTGAAAAAGTTGTGCACATACAAGAGAAGGAGAAGGCTGAGAGGAATTGAAAAAGTCAATGTGGGGTTTAATGTTTCTGCCCTCATGTTGCCCATGCCCCATAAGTGCAAGGATCCAGGAACTTTCTCCATTCCATGCACCATAGGCAACAGTCAGTTTGATGATTCCATGCTAGATCTAGGAGCTTCAATCAATGTAATGCCCACATCTATTTTTAACTCTCTTGCTCTTGGACCTTTGCAGGAAACAGGTGTTACCATCCAGCTAGCAAATAGAAGCATTGCTCAACCTGCTGGACTGGTTGAGGATGTTCTTGTTAAAGTTAATAATTTGATCTTTCCTGCAGATTTTTACATTCTAGACATGGAGGAAGAAACTAAGTCCAGCAGGTCGCCTATCATTTTAGGCAGACCATTCTTAAGGACTGCCAAAACCAAAATTAATGTACATGCTGGGACTATTTCCATGGAATTTGGTGATACCACTGAAAAATTTAGCATCTTTAATGCTAAGAAACACCCCATGGAAGAGCATTCCCTTTGTAAAATTGAATTGCTTGAGGGCTTGGTTGATACTTTGTAGGTTGACACACCTCCTATAGCCGATGTTGTGGATGTAGCTGTTGCTGCTGCCATTGAGCAGCCCTTTGTTTTAGAGCTTGAACCACCCCATAGAAAATTTAATGATTCATATTCAGAGGGGTGTGGGAAGCTTCATGAGACTAATATAGCAGGGTTTAAATCTGAACTAAAAGAGAAGCTGCCAATCATAAGGAAACACAAGAACAACATTGGTCTAACCTTGGCGGGCATTCCTGCCAAGAAAATGTGGAAAGCTAACCATGATAAGATGATTTCCAGAAAGAAATTCTCCATTGGGACACTAATGGAAAAAAAACATTTTATATCGGTTAAAATTGACATATCATATCGGTTCCTGAACCGATGCCGAAAAAGGAGATATAAAAAATATGGACATTTCATATCGGTTCCTGAACCGTTATGAAAAGTTGTTTTTATATCAGTTCCACCTAGAATCGTTATGAAAAGTCAGTTTTTTATCAAATATAAGCGTATTTTTGACATCGTTTTTTTGTTGGAACCGATATAAAAAGTACTTTTAACATCGGTTATCCAGAGGAACCGATATTAAAAGTGGAGTTTTAAAAAAAAACGTGTTTTTGATCATGTACTTTCAGTATCATATATCATATATCATATATGATACTGTACAGTGACTAACACTGCATCCATAAGCAACTACTTCTGGGAGGTGTTTGCTTAGGTTATGCTTAAAGACAATTTTTTATGGATCTTTTGTTTTTAGATTTTAGATTTCGCAATGTTATAAATTAGGTAGTCCAGGTTATTATCGTGTAGCACATGTACTATGAAAATCTCATTTCAATTCAATAATGTAGTTGTTGTCCTTATTGTTTGAGATTAAGCTGTAAACATTTCACTAGTTGGGCTTGATATTTGTATGGTGTTCATAAAGCCAGAATAGCTAGGGATCAAAATCAGCAGCTCATGTAGATATTGTTTTGATGCAGATTATGTAGCATGACATAATAGATATATGATTCCAGTGAAAAGAATCCATTAATAAACCAACTACATGATTGAGCCGTTTCAAGCTTGTGTTAATTGAAGCTCAACTAACTTGGAGCTTATTGCTGCACATGGTCAGTTTCTCTATTAACTACTAAGCCTAAACAAAAGAGCAACCCAAGACAAAGACTTATTTTTTTGAATCAACAGTAAGAGAAAACAGTAACAGATTTAGAAATATGAAGAACATTCCAATTATAATCACTCAAGATTTAGGAGTAAAGTCATCCAATTAAACATCTCAAGCCCAAGTTGTAATCATTGAACCGAACAATACCTCACAAGCCCAAATCTATGTGATATGTAACAGTGAGCAAATACTAAGAAAATTCACATAGATAATAATGAAAGAAAAGGCGCATGAAGTTCAAAGTTATATTCTTGTACCTGTTCTGTCTGATCTTCAACATCATCAGAGGTGAACTTCTCTGTCTGCATTAAACAGCAAAACAGTAACAGTAACAGATTTAGAAATATGAAAAAGAATTAAGTAATTACTAAAAGAGTAAAACATCATCAGCTTCAGCCATTTCTTTCTGTTGGCCAAAAAATTTAATATTGGGGCAGCGAAAATTTATATTGGCAAAGGAAAATACATCTCACCAGTAAAATTAAACAAGAGAGTTGGGTGTTAATGCACGACCTCTCTTCTACTCTATTCTCAACATCCAGGAATGTCAATATACAAAAGATACTTTCATAAGATTGATATATAAAAAAGGACAATCATAAGATTGATATATAATTTACCTTATTTCCAGCAAGCCATTTTTTAGCAGGGCCATTGTCTTCTGCCCCTAAGATATTACCAGCATTCAAGGGAACTATCTCTTGAAATCTGCAATACAAAGGTAGAATTGTGTCATTAGAACTAACAAGTAGCATATATGTTTGCTTGGAAAAGATATGAACAAGTACCAAAATCTTACCCAAGAACATAAATATCTGCAAAAGGTGAGGCTTGTAGCCAATCATCTATGCTCAAATTAGTTGGTGGGGATCTTCCAGCCACATTCCAAGTAGCAACAAAAATGCCGATCACAGAATAAGATAAAGCACTGGTGAGAATTTGAACACAGCAAAACAAGATTGCATCTCAGTTTATTTTAAACAATTCAAATCTATTATCATCATTCAATTCTATTCCACTTTATTCTGATGCATGATCCAAGCATAGCCTTGATTGAATGCTTGGACAATTATTATAAATCCAATCAAGCATAGCCTTGATTGAAGCATAGTCGCGTCAGTATACCCACCACTGGTGATCTCTGCAGTTAGTATGCACAAAAATTAGTCGAGTCAGTCAGTAAATCACCAGAACAACAGTGAACAACACTGACACAGACACGAACACCTGACACGACACAGACACGTAGAAACCAGTTTTAATTTGAAAAATGCAAGTAAGTGAAGTGTCAGTGTCGGTTTCCAATACGAAACCTGTCAGACACCAGACACATCTTCAGTCCGAAGTGTCGGTGCTACAGAGAACCAAAGGAAACAATACATGCAGATACTCTAAATAAATTTAGCACCCTAATTAACCAGGTGTATTGCACTTAAATTTCTCAATCAGAATTGCAAAGAAGGCATGAGAAAATTACTTACACCAGGGATCTTGGGGATCACAAGCAAGTGTCTTAAACCAACCTCTCGAAAAAGTATAAGGGCCTCGGCCAGTGACATTGTTTCCACAACAGTGTAAGGTGAAGCATTGGTAAAAGGATGTAGATCAATGAACATATCCATCTCTTCCTCTGTTAACTGTATACCCTTCTTTGCAAAATCATTTGCTGAGAATTGTCTCAAGACATTGTAACTCATTGCCACGGATGCCGGCAAAAAAGCTTTCATCTCTAACAACGTGAGAAGATGGCGGCGAAGGATTATACCTAAAAAAACTGGAGTTTCAGAAAATGGAGACTCATCAATAACAGGAAATACATTGTGTGTTGTAGTTCTGAGGACAAACACTATGTTACGAACCTTCTCGATGCCATTAAACATCTGAAGTGGTCCTGTGACTACATCACCTATCGTTAGCTGTCTCATGTATGGTTCAGCATGAGTTTCTAAATAGGGAAAACCCTTGGCTTTCATTATAAGGTCATATATATTTGCATTGAAAATATTTTCCACGGTTTTGGACACCAAAAGCACCATCATTATTAGAGGTAGCAATAATAAGTTATTGGTAAGTTCTAGCATGATCACACACAGAAACTGTCGTCTGCATAGATCCACCTAGGAAAGAAGCAGCACCAAGTCTAGCGAAAAGGCCATGGCTAAGATTAGATCGTTTGTCGACCAATATTCCAACCATGCGTCCATAAGATGCACCAGTCACAATCATCAGCCCAAAAAGACCGGCAGGGACAACAGCTCCACAACTAAAGATAGTTAAAAAAAGGCATGTGATGAAAAATATGAATGTCGATGATTTTGTCTTAATGTCAGCATTTACAACAACAAAAAAGCATGATTTTGAATGAGTGAAGTGTGTTCCTGTTTTGCTCTTTTTGATTGTGCTTGGATCTTTCTCAGAGAAGCTACTTCTACTTCTACTTGGAGACCAGTGGCCAACACAAGCATAAAATCCCTAAAAACAAACAAAACCAAAATCTTAAAATCCCAAAAACAATCTATAATAATCAGAAAACCCTAAAAATGAAAAAAAAAAATGCTAGAAAGCATAAAATCCCTAAATAACAAACAAAATCAGAATATTTCAAACTAGCATAGCGTTTTAAAATCATCTGGTGATTAGAATAACTGAAAGACAACCCCAAAAAACTAATTTCAACTATAGTATGAAACCCAAATCCCAATTCAGACAGCAATTAGGAAGCATCAAAACCCAAAACCCTAACAAATGTGCGATTAGGGAAACAGAGAACCCAAAACCCCAATTCAGACAGCAAAACGAAACGGGTGTAAAGGAAGCATCAAAACGAAAACCCTAACAAATGTGCAAAGTGGAAGAAAAGAATGAAAGAGAAGAATTTAGTAGAGGAAACACAACCAATCGAAGCAGAAATGAAATGTTGAAGAGCAAAGAAGAGAGATTCAGTGAGTTGCAGCGATTTCGTCACCGAGTTCCATCGTGTTTAAGGTGAGATGCAGTGATTTCCAGCCAGTTGCAGTGATGGTTTTGCGATTTCCAGTCAGCGATTTTCAGCGAGAGGGAGAGATGGTTTTGCGTTTTTGCGATTTTCAGTGATGGGTTTACGTTTTTGCGAGTAGAGTGAGACACGCTGAAGAAATTAGGTTTCAGCCCGATTTTTTTTGCATTTTCTATAACGGGTATAGCATTGGCCGATATGAAAAAATGTAAATTAGCATTTTCTATAACGGGTGTAGCGTAGACCCGATATGAAAGATTCAAATTCACTTTCAGAATTGTGTTTCTATATCGGTTCAAGAAGCAACCGATGTAACTTTGTAAATATATTTACAAAACTGCCACCGATTCACTTTTAATATCAGGTCATTTTTAACCGATATAAATTACTGATATAAAATGCATTTTTTCCACTAGTGGGAAGAGAGTTTTATGGTTCATACCCCGCCTGAAAATTATGGCTGGGAAACATCGATCCAAGTGGATTGGTTCTTTTGTTATTACTAACATTTTTCCTCATGCTGTAGTGGAAATAAAAAGTGAGGCGACGAACAAAGTTTTCAATGTCAATGGAAAGCGCCTTAAGTTATTCTATGAGAGTTCCACAACTGAAGATGCAACCATAAGAGAACTCTCATTGGAACATCCCACCTACACTGAAGTTTGACCATGGAGTTCATCCCCTTTACTCTTATTTTATGCTTATTGTTTTCATTGAGGACAATGTATGATTTAAGTGTGGGGGGGTGTCTTGGTAGCTTAGTAGTTTATCTTTTTCTTGTAATTTTTGGCTTGTTTTTTAGTTTTCCTTCCAAAAAACAAAAAAAAATTGTTATTTTAGCATGTTTTTCCACGAGTTCTTGGTTTGTACAAGTTGTGAGTCATTTTACTATTCTAGAACCATAGGTGTTTTGACATGACTTGATTCATTTCTTGTTGCTCTTGGTATAATAAGTTGGAGGTGAGCACTAGATTTTGCATCATTTGTGATAGTCAGTGTCCCTGGTGAGAATTAAGCCTTTTATTGGCTGGACTACATTTTGTCATTCTCTCCTTTCTTGTGTGTGACTCACTCATGTTTGTTAGTTACTCTAGAACTTGACTTGATTCTTGTTGAAACAATTGTTCAGATGCATGTTTGAAATGATCTAGGCAATTCTGTTTTTCTAGCTACTAGCCAAATAAGCCTACCCTAAATTTATCCCTTTGTTTAAGCCCCTTTGAGCCTTTTTATCCCATTCTTTGTTTTATAGCTCATTACAAGCCCAAAAGTGAAAAACAATGTTATTACCCAATCTTAGAGGGTGAAAGAGTTTTGAATTGAAAATTGTTAAATCCATAAGTGTGGGGGTGTCCAAATTGTGCAATTGTGGTTCTCACTTGGGTTAGTTCTTGGGTTCTCAATGGACAGTTTGGCAAGTACATTTGTATAGAAAAATATTCCCCAAAAAGAAAGAAAAAAAGAAGAAAAAAAAAGAATGAAAAAAAAAGAAAACGAAAAAAAAGTGTGCATTTCTTTTAATTTTTGTTTCAAGAAGAATGAAAGTGTGTAGCTCTAGTTATGTGGAGAAGTATATCAAAATAGAGAAATTCATCATACCTTGTTGAAGTTGGATCCTCTCATGCTCACTTTACAATTGATTTTCATTGCTTCTTTATCCTCTTTGATTCTTTTTAGTCTAGTTCCCCCTTAGGATTATCCCACCTTGACCTTGGCCCCATTATAACCCTTATAAAGACCTTTTGATCTTATGTGCATGTGTTCTTAAGTGTGGATGTTAGAAGCTTGTCACGCATATGCACTACAAGAATTATTGGTTTTTCCGGCCAGGAGTTTCCGGCGGATATGGATCCGCCGCAAAGTTACCGGCGGAATCTACGCATTTTCGGCGGATTTTATCCGCCTCAAAGTTACCGGCGGAATAATTGACCGTTGCGGCGGATTAAAATTCGTCTTGGCTTTTGCGGCGGATTTAACGGTTCTTGCGGCGGATTTGGGTTCACAATTTTTTTTTTACGAGATTTTAATTAACCGCCGCAAATGCACCTCCGTCCGCCGCAAATCCCTTAAGTCCGCCGCAAATCCCTTAAATCCGCCGGTAACTGCCGTTTCCGGCGGATCTTGCCTTTTGACCGTTTGACTTCGTTTCTCCTATATAAACCCCTTCTCCCCTTCTTCTTTTTTCACACTTCTACCAATACTCTCATTCTCTTGATACAGCACTCGATCTCTTATTACGACACTCTCTTGAGCATTGTCGGCAGCGGGGTTCCAATAGAGTGGCGTACGTCTCCATTTTTTTGTAAAAAAATTTCCACATTGTCATGAAGACCCCTTCATCTTTTTCGTTAAAAGTAACCCCTTTATCAGCATAAAGTTCATCCTCATTATTTTCACCACAAGAGACATATACGCTCATCAAACGCTCGGTATCATCCTCCAACTTAACAACCTGTCCTTGCAGTTCCTCAAACTTTCTATTTAGAGATTCAATCATCTTTTCAAAAGATGGTTTCTTGTGAAACTTTCTATTTTGAAAATATGGTTGAATCTCTAAATAGAAAGTTTGAGGAACTGCAAGGACGGCTGTTAAGTTGAAGGATGATACCGAGCGTTTGATTAACGTATATGTCATTTGTGGTGAAATAATGAGGAGGAGCTTTTTGCTGATAAATGGGTTACTTTTAACAAAAAAGATGAAGGGATGTTCACGACAATGTGGAAATTTCTTTACAAAGAAATGGAGACATACGCCACTGTAATGGAGCTGCTGCCGACAATGCTCAAGAGAGTGTCATATCAAGATAATGGCGTAGGTCTCCGTTTAGGGGTAGCAGACATTAAATATATATTTTACTGTTTTTCCCAATTTTTATTGCTTTAGATTATTTTATTTTTTTGTATGGATATTTTATTAATTGTACGGATATTTTTTTGGTGATAATATTTTACTGCTTTTCCCAATTTTTATTTTTTTAAATTAAAAATTAATTAGTTATTGGATTTTATTTTTTTATCAATAATTTAAAAAATTAATAAAATAATATATATTTTTAATTAAAACGATTTTTTTTAAAAAATAAAATTTATTTTTTAAAAATAATAATAATTTTTTTAAAAAAATAATAATTTTTTTAAAAAAAAAATGGTACTTTGCGGCGGATTTGTGTCATTTGCAGCGGATGTTGAGTATTTGCGGCAGATCTTTGCGGCGGATTGTAGCTTTTGCGGCGGATTGTTTGGTGTTTTTAAAAAAAAAGGCGCGGTATTTTAATTTGAATATCCGCCGCAAAGTACCACGAATCCGCCGCAAAGCTCCGTAAATAAAAAACCCGCGGATTTTAAATTTCAAAATCCGCCGCAAACCTCCATAATCCGCCGCAAAGCTTCGAAAAAAAAACCCGCGGATATTGAATTTCAAAATCCGCCGCAAACCTCCAGAATCCGCCGCAAATCCCTTTTGACCGTTGGGCTGCGTTTTTCTATATATATCCATTCCCCACTTTTCATTCTTCACACTTCTAACAATCCTCCCATTCTCTTCTTAAAATTTCTCTTTTACTCTCTCCCAAATTCTCTCCTTCTCTACTAAATCTGTTTTTGAAGTGTAGCGCTTCCTCCCTACGAATTGTCTTCTGCTCTTATTGGGAAATTTCTTCAAGGTATGTTTTTGATATGAGTTAATAGTTTTAGTTTTTAATTTTTTTTTTTAATATTCGTTTTTAAATTATTTTATAATAATATGAATTTGTTACTAATTGTGTTGTTTTTTGTTTAGGTATTGTTTGGGTTCCTCCTTTTTCCTCTCTGCTTGAGTTCAGGATAAGCTTCAAGCCAGAGCCTTCTCTTCACTACGGTTAGTTGTTAAAGTAATTAATAAAATATTACTTACTTCACTATTTTTAGTAAAATTTTGTTACAAATTTTGTTTGCAATAATAATACAAATTAATTTATATTGAAAAAACTTATTTATTAAGTTCACTTATAAATTTTATTAACATATATTGTCTTATAAAAATTGAAATTTAAAATTAAATTTGGAATTATTATTTATAATGTTTAAATTATTAGTATATAACATTATTAAAAAATTAATTCTGTTGCTTGTAATTAATTGGTAGTTTATTGAAATATCAAAATAAAATGAGTAATATATAAATATATATATCAAAATATGAAGTAATTGATAGTTTATTTGATTTATATTGTAGTGTAGTATACGTATAGTTCTTGAAAATGGATCGTAGTTGGATGTATGATCGATTGTATCCTGGAAGAACTGGTGTAAAACGACGTTTTGTAGAAGGAGTAGAAGAGTTTATTTTTTGTGCTAAGTACATTGATCATGAAGAATTTGGGCGACAAGGCGGTATTAGATGTCCGTGCTTGAAATGTTCATTTCGAGCTATAAAAAACGAACATGAAGTTAGACTTCATTTGTACAATAATGGGTTTAGGCCAAATTATTGGACATGGAGTCGTCACGGGGAAGGAGCGCCAGGGGTAGCTGCAGTTCCTGCGGTTAATGTTCCGGTTGAAGTAGTAGATCACACATCAAGTAGTTATCCAGTGACTACGACATCTGAAGGATGGGGAATACGTCTGTTAGATGTTTATCAGGGAATGATATCTGACGCTGTTGGAGTAAATTTGGATTTTGAAGAACCAGATGCTGACGAAGTTCCAAATGAGGAAGCTCAAAGGTTTTACATGTATTTGAGTGAGACAAATAAACCCATATTTGAAGGATCTACAGACTCAAAATTATCAATGTGTGTTCGGTTGTTGGGTCTTAAGTCTCAATTTAATGTTGCTGAGTTGTGCATGGAATATATGACCAAAATGATATTGGATGCAACCCCCATTAGAGGGAGTTTACCGCAAAGTTATTATGAAGCTAAAAGAGTGGTATCGAAGCTTGGCTTAAAATCTAAAAGGATTGATTGTTGTGTGTCTGGTTGCATGCTCTATTATAACAATGAGTTTGGCATAAATGATGGAGAGTTGTCGGAATGCAAGTTGTGTGGACAACCACGCTATCGTGTCAGTAGATCAGGGATGAGCAGAGGCAAACCGGTTCCACGAAAATCAATGTTCTATCTGCCTCTTATTCCAAGGCTACAGAGGATGTTTACTTCAATGGAGACCGCAGGTAAAATGACATGGCACCATCAAAATAGAAATAATTCTGGTGAATTACGTCACCCATCTGATGGTGAAGCTTGGAAGCATTTTGATCATGTTCATCCAGATTTTGCCAGTGATCCACGCAATGTTCGGCTTGGTTTGTGCTCTGATGGTTTCACACCATATATTCAAGCCTCGGCAACACCGTATTCATGTTGGCCAGTTATTGTTACCCCATACAACATTCCTCCAGAAATGTGTATGTCCAAACCATACATGTTTTTAAATTCTATTATTCCAGGGCCAAGAAATCCAACAGCTGGTATTGACATCTATTTGCAACCTTTGATTGATGACCTAAAAAGGTTGTGGAATGGTGTTTTAACTTATGATGTGGCATGCAAACAAAATTTTGTGATGAGGGCGGCTTTGATGTGGACCATAAATGACTTCCCTGCCTATGGAATGTTGTCTGGATGGGGGACACATGGTAAGATGGCGTGTCCGATTTGCATGGTTGACACAAAGGCTTTTAGTCTTAAATACGGAGGAAAAGTTTCATGGTTTGACTCGCACCGTAGGTTCTTACCTATGGATCACCCATTTAGAAAGCAGAAATATGCGTTCATCAAGGGAAATGTTGAAACAGATGGACCTCCTCGTCAGTTGACACCAGAGGAAGTTTGGAATAATGTTAGGGATATCCCTCCTGTGGAAGTCGTAGCCGGTGTTGTTTCTCGTCCAGATGGCTATGGACAATGGCACAATTGGACAAAAAAAAGTAGTTTTTGGGAACTTCCCTATTGGAAAGATAATCTATTGAGACACAATCTCGATGTCATGCATATAGAGAAGAATTTTTTTGACAACATATTTAACACTGTCATGAACGTGAAAGGCAAAACGAAAGACAATGAGAAAGCTAGGAAGGATATAGATCATTTCTGTAGACGAAAGGATTTGTTGTTGGTTGAGCAAGGTACTAGGATTTTGAAACCCAAAGCCAATTATACTTTATCTACCGAACAAGCGAAAGCAGTTTATCAGTGGATAAAAGAGTTGAAAATGCCAGACGGTTATTCTTCCAATTTATCTAGATGTGCGGATGTGGATAATGGGAGGTTGCATGGGATGAAGAGTCATGATTGTCACATATTCATGGAGTGCTTACTTCCTATCGCTTTTAGTTCGTTGCCAACACACGTTTTGAATCCGCTCATTGAAATAAGTCTATACTTTAAGAATTTGTGTTCTGCAACGCTAAAAGCTGATGATCTTTCAAAAATGGAACAAGACATCCCACTTATCTTATGCAAGTTGGAGAGAGTATTTCCACCTGGTTTCTTTGATTCTATGGAGCATCTACCGGTGCATCTCGCATATGAAGCTAAACTTGGCGGACCTGTCCAATACAGATGGATGTATCCGTTTGAATGGTCACCTAATTTTTAATTATAATATAAGAAACAAGTTTAAATTAAAATATATGACTATTATATTAATATCATATTCTCTAGGTTCATGGGTGATTCAAAAAGATCGGTGAAAAACAAAGCTAGAGTTGAAGGATCGATATGTTCTTCTTACCTACACCGTGAAACAACACATTTTTGTTCTCATTATTTCAAGAATCAGTTTGCTCCTGGAAGCAGTCGAAATGAAGTGGATACTGAATGGCGACATCCTTTGGCTTTGTCTGTCTTTTGTCTACCCGGTCGTCCATCTGGGAAGGAGTCAACTCACTGGCTAACAGATGAAGAGTTAAGTTCAGCACATGTTCATGTGTTGATAAACTGTACTGAGGTGCAACCATTTATTGAGTATGTTCCTCAAAATGAACAGTCGATCTTAATTAGTTAATATAGTAGACAAGTGTAACAATTAAATTATTTCTTTTTAGGGAGTTCTTGTCATCAGAGGCAGTACGTGAAGACCAATGTGGTTTAGTCAATATGTGTATTCCCTCCCGCCAAATCCTACCAACCAACACTTGAGGAACATATCAGACGGTCCTCGAAGATGTGTTAAAGAATGGCACACATACTTTGTCAATGGATACAAATTTGACACCAATGAATGGACACAGGGCAGAGAGACAGTCAATAGTGGAGTGTGCATGAAGGGGGTCACTGGAGGAGGTGAAGATGATTTTTTTGGTGTGGTTCAACACATATATGAACTTCAGTACCCCCATCTAGATTTTAGTCCAAAGGTAGTGGTTTTTTATTGTAATTTGTTTGATCCGTCTGCTCGAGGAACAAAGGTGAATCCAAAGTCAAATACAGTGGACATTAAAATGAATGGTAGATATCGACCGTATGATCCGTTCGTCATTGCACAAAATGTGAGACAAGTCTATTATGTCCCTTATCCATCAATGCGGACTGATAGGCGTGGTTGGTGTGTCGCAATTAAAACAAAACCAAGAGGTCGCATTGATCAGACAAATGATGACACGGTGGAAGATATGCCATATCAAATGGAAGAGATGTCTAATGTAAATGAAGTGATTCAAGTTTAACCCATTGTTCGTTTATGTGATGAGCCAAACACCGGCGATGAAGTTGTTGATGACGAAGATGCTGATGGTGATGATGCAACAGACCACATTGGTGTATCAAGAATTCACTCCTCCGATGATGATGATTTTGAGAATGAATGGGATTCAAATTAGAATGAATGTAATTTATGTTTCAACAATTCTATTTTTAATGAAGATGTTATTTTTAATGAAGGATGTTATTTGTTTGAGAATGAATGGGATTCAAATTATTTATTTTAATGCATGAGTTTTGTATATGTTTATGTTAACCTTGTTTAGTATATGTTTGTTTTGTTTAAATGTATATGTTTAGCTAGATCTATACAGCTTTTCTTGTAGTGATGGTAGTGCGAACTTTCATTGATGTGCTTATTATATATATGAGAGTAAACACAAGCCTAGACACTTAAGTGATTGAGAGCATTACTTATACATATCCTGTGAGGACTCATCACTTATGATTCACTCTCTGGTGCTCTATTCTCTTTTTTTCCTTGATTGCAATTAAGTGCTATCTTTGATTGTCATTTCCTTGAAGCCTAGGAAAAGAATCTCTCTTATGACTTTGCATTCTTTTGGGTTCATTGGAAATTCATGTATTATTTTTGTGTCTTGTTTTGTGTGTTTTTCCCGGACTGCAAAAGCTTAAATGTGAGAGAATTTGATTAGTGCATTTTAATGCACTCTTTATAGCTTTGCACTTGGTATTTTTGATTGTGTTATGTGTCTAATATTTAAGCCTTAGCGCGTTTCTAGATTTTGGGTCTTATTTGAGCAATATAGTAATTTCTGAATGAATTCTTGTTTTTATTGCATATTGACCCCTGTCTACTTTGTAGGCCATAACTTTTGCTGTGCTTATCTGATTAAGGCGTGAAAGCATGAGTTGGAAAGCTAAGGAACAGAGCTACAATTCTTCTGGGAGGTTACTGCAAAATACCGAAGCAATACTGTGTAAAACGGGTTTACGGGCCAATTTACTATTTTTATCGGACTTTTATCATAGAACCCGTTTAGGGATTTAGGTATTTCGTTTTCTTTAAGACTTAATAGACTTTTCAGAGCCGTCTTGCCTCTCTTACTCATTCCTATTAGTGAAGGGTGTTGCTGTAAGGATTTTGAGGTTCAGTGCTTAATGTTTATTTTGTTTTTATGGTTTTAATTCTTTCTCTATCAATTTCATCTCCGTAATTCTTTCTACAAATTCGGTTTGTGTTTTGCTTAAACTACTCAAACTCTGTGATTTGCTTTTGTGATTCGTTTTATGATTCAGTTTTGCTTAATCACTTAATCATGATTCTGTTTTGCAACTTTCATTATACAAACTATTTTATCCCTTGTTTAATTTAGTTTGTATAGGAATTGATAGAGTCTATGAAGCTTGTTTATAGGATTGATAGAATTCGGTTATGATGTTAATTGTGACACTGGAACTTGTTCGCTATCACGATTGATTGAACACACTGTTTTGACGCTTGCTTTAAAACGCTGTGAATTCGTATAAACTGACTGGCCCTTGTTCACTTAGTTTATGATCAATCAAGAATTATCAAACCTTGCACGAATATTTATTTTAGAACCGATGAGAAATCCAAGAAAAGTACCTGAAACCATTGGATTGATTGTTTATATTTAATTGATTTTCTTTGTTAAACAACAAACTCTTTTCCTAAATCCCCACTTTTATTGTTACTTTCGTTCTTTATTCTGGTAGTCTCTAATTTAGAGGTCATTGTGAGACGACCAAGGTTAACTTCCTTGTATTATATTTATATCTTTATAATTATTTTGACCCGCGTACGACCGCTGAATGGGTCTTCAACTTCATCGGCCACGTTCATGCTTACGGAGCCCTCAGCCAACGACTTTTGTTCCCCCTTTGAGGTAGATGCCTCTCCGTCAGCCTTTTGTACCTAAGGCTTCTTAAGGCTATAGGGGCATCGGTAATCGGGCTACCAGTGACCTCGACTGCACCAATCTTATTGTTGAACTCAGCTTCTTCTTCGGAGATGGTGCCGAGGATATGTGTCTCTATGGTGAGGTTGGCAAGTGTGCTAGCCTCGATAGGTTTAGGAAATGGCATGTTCCAGTGTCGTGGCTATAGAGACCACAAGGGTTTCCTGTGTATCCCTTTCCTTGGTCGTGATCAACATCTGGTCGTGATCAACATCTGCAGAATGCTTCTCATTTCCTAAACTGAACTCGCCCTCTGCAACCTTCTCTTCTGTGTGCGTGTTAGTGGGGCTACTTTGGGTGGTGATTCCTTAGAGACCGCCTTTGCCATCCATTGATATTGGGGAACTTGAGGGTGGTCTCACTGTTCTAGTGGCTCTTAACTCTTTATCATTCATGACTGTGATGTCTACAGATAACAAAACACTACTCTGTCGTGACCCTAGCCACTCTCCTCACTCCTCTCGGGATAGGTTCCTTGTTGAGACTAGACAAAGTAGTCTGCCCAATGTTCCTATTGGCAGGTAGACCTTTCCCCCCAGGCGGGAGGTGTTCACGCCGCGGCTTCTGCCCTTTCGGCTGGGGCTTTTGTCCTTTAGGGTTCCAGTTAGACAAGTGGAGTTCTCTCAACTTTTGGGTGAGCCTACCAGGCTTAGGTAACCTTTTGTAGGGCTTCCCTGGCTCGCTTAGCCCACCTACCTTCAACTGGTGATGCAGGTAAGCCATACGGTCCGCCATGGTGGATCCCTCGGCAGGAAATCCTAATCGGTCGAAAATTGATGGATTCCTTTATGGAGGGCCCTCTTGCTTGGGCACCCATATGTATTTCTTATTTCCCTTCCCTTGTCATCCCTTGAGAAGGATACCATGCTAATCAAAAGTGATTTACTTAGTGAAGAGCATTCCGACTATTTCCTCACTTGAATACACTCCATCTTTATCTTGCTTACTTTAAATTCTGTTTCACACAACATCCCTCATATTTTATTTTATTCTTGATTTCTATTTCACACTAGTATTGCTGCCATTTTAAACTCTCAAAAATTAATTTAATCCCTGTGGGTACGATCTCTACTTATCATTGTATTACTTGTTAAAGACTGTGTATACTTGCACACCTTTTTGCACAACAGATGTCTAGTCAATCTTCTTAACCATTTCCTTATCACATTGTTTTCTGCATGAGGCATATATCCTTGAAAATCAACCTTCTGAAACATGTTTTTTATCTCCATGGTTGGTCATCACTTCTTCTACAATCTTTTCTCTTCACACTGTTAAGTGTGTTTAACTCCAAGAGCCTATGCTCTGATACCAATTGAAGTCAACTGAAGTAGCAAGAAGGGGGGGGGGGTTGAATTGTGACTCTTTTTAAAAATCATTCCGTGGCCAACCAAATCACTTAGGAAGATACCAAATAGACTTCAAAGAAGATATAAACTTTAGAAGTTGTTCTGTATCGTATCTCCAAACTTGTGTCCGATCTTAAGTACGGTGTCTGATCTTAAGTACGGTGTCCGATCCGAGATAGTTGATAGGTGTAGTCCTTGATCAATCGTTTTCTGATCCGAGGTGGAGTGTGGTACCTGCAAAGATACTCCGACGCTCAAGTCAAGGAGGTAGTTAATTGCAGATAGAGATTTGGGGTTAATGTGTGTACCTTTAATGAAGCATTAATTGCTTATATATAGAGTTTGGTGGTGTTTCACCCGATGGATCAGGACCATCCGATCTTGCGCTGCGATCTTGGCCATTGATGAGTGGATCTGGCTTTCTTGAATGGGCCTTTTGTAGATGGGCCTTTGGGGGTGTAGTTAGCAAAGGCCCCATCCATAACAGTTGCCCCCTAAGTATGGTCGCCAAAAGGGCGATCTTTACTTCTGAGCCGGACCGGTGTGCTGATGACGAGCTTTAGTATCGTAAATTTTTGCCCCCAAGTCTGGTTTTCGCTGTTCCGGGTTTTGTTTTTGTGAATTTTATTCTTGGAGCCGAGCTTTGGCGGATCCAGGATTGTCTTTTCGTGACGAGGTTCGGGTCACTGTTTTGAGCGACTCAAAGTGACCATTTTGAAATGATGGGGAGCTTCGTTTTCCGTTAAACGGGTCTTGATTGGGCACATTTTTCGAGGGTTGCTTGGAAATGATGGCGCTTCATTTTCCGTGCACGTGTTTAAGGCTGGTGATTGGACGCGTCGATTTGACAGGCCCAATTAGTGACCTTTGGCCCACTATAAATAGGGGTTCAGACCTCCCCACTTTCTGTTGTTTTTCTAGATTTGCTCTGCTTGCCGATCCGACGATCTAAGCTCCGATTTTTAGACGTTCCTAGTTGGAAGAAAGTGGCGAGAGTATGTCCATTTCAGTGGATTGAAGTTGTGAAAGCACGGAAGGCGAGGCTTCTTTGTTTTTCTTCTAAAAATCGAGGTTAGAATCTCTTGACCTTTCCCTTTTTATATTATCTTGGGCTTCCCCCTGTCTTTAAATGTTAACACGGGGTGGGGGTCGTCAGATCGAGTTCCGGCTTTGTCGAGGACCCATTGAATTGCTTAATCCTGACATCTCATACCCGCAGAGTTTATATTGAAAGTCGTCCTCAGCTTGCGAAGTTGATGGCTTCCGAAACCGAAACTCCGAAAGGTACTACCGTGCCTGTCGTTCCCGAGGTTCAGAATCAACCAGGTTCGGCTCCCACGAGTGAACAAGTGGACGACGACGTTGAAGTTGATGATAATTCTCCAGAGGATGAGAATGATGAGCCTGAAGGGGACGATTTAAGGTTGATGATAACTCTTCTGGTGGTAGGTCGGAGGCTGCAGACGTGGTGGAAGTAGTGTCGGTGGGATCTTCTTCTGAGGAAGTAGGACAAAAAGGCTCTTCCACACAATGCTCCGAGAATACCGATGCTGAAGGTCGTATGGAGGACGATGCTGAAGGTCGTATGGAGGACGATGCTGAAGGTCGTATGGACGACGGGGCTGAAGGTCGTATGGACGATGCAGCTGAAGGTCGTATGGACGACGATGCTGAAGGTCGTATGGAGGACGATGCTGAAGGTCATATGGACGACGGGGCTGAAGGTCGTATGGACGCCGATGCTGAGGGTGAATATCAATCTTCTCAGTATGGTAAAACGGTGTCGGATAAGTATTCTAGCGCCGGTCCTGGAGCCGTCGATGTCCCTTTATTATATCCTTTGGCGATCCCTTGGGTATATTCGTGGGTTTCGAGCGCCTTGCTGCAGATTCGGTCTCTGTACCAGTCCGGGTATGATTTGAGTCGAGTAGCCCAGAAAATTATGGGTCGGAAGGAGCAATTGTGGAGCGTTGAAGGGATGAAGGAGAATGAGCATGTAGCTGTTTGGGCTTCCGCCCGTTATGTACGATATTGTTATTATGGATATGAACATTCGTCCCCCTTTTACCTGTCTTCAACAAACAGTGCTGGGTCGGTTGGATTTGGCTCCTTCTTAAATTCATCCCAATGCGTGGGCATTTCTGCGGGCGTTTGAGCTGGTGTGTCGCGCCTTGGATAGACCGGTGCCGGCTACCCTTTTCTTCCATTTGTTTGAAGTTAAACAGAACAAAAACTTGGTGGAAGGATCGGATAGTCGTGAGCACGTGAGTCTTCACTCCGGGAGGAACTGTAAAATTTTTTGACCTTATACCGACTCCCTAAAAAAGAGATGGAAAGAGCTTTTCTTTTTTGTTGAGCCTATTAATGATAAGGCAATAGACTGTGTGGGCAAGTTTGGTGAAGACGGGCAATCTCTGGAGTCCACAAAGTTTCCCATTGGTTGGAGCCTCGGCCATTATAATCTTCCCCCTTCAGCCTACTCTGTTGGTGAGTCACAGCTGAGTGATGAAGACAAAGTAACCAAAAAGATTAAGCTCTTTATTGCAGCTCGGGTGCCGTATACCAGATGGGGGGAGAATAGGATACATTCCCCATCGGTCGGCGGGGTGGAGATCGATGATAATGCCTTCTTCGAGCGGGAGATCGGTGTTGTCTTCACACTGGGTTCTTTCTCTCAGGAGGATTGTGCTGAGGTGAGATTTGATCCGGGATATGTCTAGCCCGAAGCTCAGCTACCTCGGCTTCGAGTTCGGTAAATCGGTAACTCCATTGTTGGTTCGCTTCTGTTTGATGGTTCAGAAGATGGACGAGCTGTTGAACAGCATCGATGGGAACCGAGATTGCTTGAGGAGGAGGGGGACGATTTCTACCCGAGCTCCCAGTTACCATAGCCCCATCTGGGGTCCGAGCTTGGGATGAAATTGGAAAGTCTTCTACATGCCCTTCTGGGGTGCCCAGTGGTGGGATCTTTTACGGGACGGGTTCTAGGATCAGTCTCCTAGCAGATCCGATGATGAGATTTTGGGTCCTTAGGCTCAGTTGAGGAGGCATTGCCGATCAAGGTAAAGAAAGGAAAATATAGGGAAACAGATCTCCCACTGTGGTCGCCAATGTTCTATATCGTATCTCTGAACTTGTGTCCGATCTTAAGTACGGTGTCCGATCTTAAGTACGGTGTTCGATCCGAGATAGTTGATAGGTGTAGTCCTTGATCGATCGTTGTTCGATCCGAGGTGGGGTGTGGTACCTGCAAAGATACTCCGACGCTCAAGTCAGGGAGGTAGTTAATTGCAGATAGAGGTTTGGGGTTAATGTGTGTACCTTTAATAAAGCATTGAATGCTTAATTATAGAGTTTGGTGGTGTTTCACCCGATGGATCAGGACCGTCTGATCTTGCACTGCGATCTTGGCCATTGATGAGTGGGTCTTGCTTTCTTGAATGGGCCTTTTGTAGATGGGCCTTTGGGGGTGTAGTTAGCAAAGGCCCCATCCTTAACAGAAGCTTTGGAAGCTATTGAGTTGCTTTAAAGAAGATTGTCTTCTAAGAAGATAGAGACTTTAGTTGGTAAGATGTAAGTCATTGTTCTTGGAAGATATAAAGTTGTATCTTCTTAGAAACAAGAATGTGTGAGAAGGTACTTTGATAAGTGGTGTTTAAATTTGTTTCATGCTTCTCACACTAGTGATGATGTTTTGTAAGATAAATGCTTGGTTAGGAAGATGAGGAGTGTTGTAGTGTAATGAGAAGATAGCTCAAAATGGTTCATCTTGAGATTGTAAGATGATTCTTACAATATAGTAGAAGAGGTTTATCTTTTAGAACACGTAGCCATAGGAGATAGATTTATAGGAAAGCGGTGAAAAAAACACAAGAAGTATAGTGGTTCACCCAAATCACATGGGCTACATCCAATGAGAATTCCACTATTTTCCAAATAGTTTACAAGCTAATCACAGGCTACAACAGTGACAGTTTTCTTCTACAACTCTATCAACTATTTCACTAGTTTTCTTCTACAACACTAGCAATTGTATTACCCCTACCAATATCCCTATGAAATGTTAGGAAGGTACAAACCCCGAAGAACCTACTCAGACTTCTTCATTAACAATCCAGCAAACATATGTCTTGTTAAGAAGGTGCAAAGATAAGGTAGTGTTTGGGAATACAATAGCTTGGGTTGAAAGATAGTTTCTAACAAAATATAATCTCCAAGGTTATGAAAATACTAAAAAAGGTTCCCATGAAAATTTTGAAGAGCACTGAGTATGGTTGAGAGAAGAGAGGTTCTTCTGAGGCTACTTGAGAAGCTTCCTTAGAAGCTATATGATAGGAAATATTAACCTAAGCTTACCACCAATTCTCACAACTTGAATGTGGTCTTCCATGAGATATTTATAGAGGTTTAAACCCAAAAGAGTCGTTGGAAATGGTCTCCAAAGTCAATATAGTCGTTTATAGCCAGTGCCACACTTTTCTGCACATTCTGTAGTGCTTTCTGCACATTCTGCAATCTTCTGATGTATTTTCTGCTTGTGATACATCATCACTTGTGCCTTCTTAAAGTTGCTGAAGCATCTTGACTTAGTTTTTCTTATCATGAAGAGCTATATGGGTTTGTCCTTCTCATCTTAAGAAACTTTTTATTCTTGCCATATCATTGTTGCTATGTATGCTTCTTGAAGAATCATCTTCTCACGTTGAGAGGCAATATAACTTGTGTCTTCTTTATCTGATAAGCTTCTTACTACTACCAACTCTTCTTGAGAGGCTTCTTGAAGAAACAACTTCTCATCTTAAGAAACCACTGTAGCTATTTTCTTTTATATATCCAACCACAGCTTAGCTGATCACAAGTTAATTATTCTCATTGTGGTTCATCTGATCTAGACGAAAAGTCAAACTTTTGTCGATCTCAGAAGAAACTAATAAATTAAGCTAGACTAAACCATATGTAAAGCGCCACTTATGATACTTGAACTCACATTGTATGTTGCCTTTCATTTCTTAATAATACAAATATAGTTGAGGCTATAGAAAAGAGAAGAATATATTTAAACGCTCTTCCTATATTTATAGGGTACTTAATCTTATGCTAATTTTTTTTGAAGGATAATTTTAAGCTACTTTTTTTGGTGAGAATTTTATGCTAGTTTGTAGTATTCTTTTACGGTTTAACCAATGTGCTGAGTTAGATTTCAGCCTTCGGCATGCAACAGTGTTAAATCTCTTGAGGGAGAACTTTACCGCCTATTGTGGTCTAACCAGATTCGAGAGATTAGTCTCTGTAATTGCGCGCAGAAGATACCCGATTTATAAAAAAAAAAAATATAAATTGCATATGTTATCAAGTTTATTCACGGATAACAAATTAAAATCAAAGCTGAGAAAAAAAATGGTGCAACGACGTGTGTCAAACGCGCTGGAGTTGAATTAAACTTTGTTGGTTCTGTTTTCCTGAATTTAATAACCTGACTTTATTTATTGTAGGTACAGAGTCTGAAGAAAAGTAAAGATATAAAAAAGGATGAAAATGATCTATCATCGATAAATTCTATAATGTTTTAGGACAGAAAGTCAACGCCTTAGGTGGTAGGGCCAAGTGGTGTTTTTATATGAGTAGTGTTTGTTGGTTAGTGCGTAAGAGTCGCAAAACTCCACCCTCTCTCTCTCTCTCTCACTTCTCGTGTCTCTGACTTAACTCATCCCCTCCCTCCCCTGTCACAATCACCCTGCGTCACTCCTTCACTTCTTCCCAAACACCACCAAATCCTCAACGCCCACACACACAGATTTGGATTCAGTTTTGGAAGCTGAATTTTGAAGGGGTTTTATAGAAGAAAATTTTTTATATTAATTTTTATTTGAGATCTAAAAGTCTGAATAAATATCATAATAGATAATTATATAATATTTTAATCATCATTTATTTATATTGTCAAACATAACTTAGATCTTGGTGGCGGACCTCAACTTAGTTTTTTTTAAGAAGGCAAAAAATTTGGTGGTAATATCTAATTTTATATTTCGAGAAAATTAGATTAGACCTTGGTGGCTCAAAAATTAGAGACGAACTTTTTATGTTTGTATCAAATTTCATACTTCCAAAAGTGTTTTTAGTTGTTAGTATTTTGTAGAAAGAAATGTAAAATTGTCAAATTATGATTTGATCTACTTACTATCCTCTGACTTAAAATAATAGGAGTCTTGTCACTTCATCACATCACATATTTCGAATATTTGTTACATAAATAATACATGTATTAAGATATTGGTACAAAATGAATAATATTAATATTAAAAAGTTGTGGAGAATCGTGAATAATCACAATATTTTAAATTATATATAAAGTGGTAGCTCGGTGGTAAGAATTTAGTCTTGTCTCTTCAAGGGGTTGAATTTGAATCACCTCAAAGAGTGCTTGCATCAGATGTGTTGAGTCTCTTCCAACTTAAATTTGAGTTCGAATTCAGCCTTAAGAATGCAGCTCGGTTAAAACTCTTGAGTGAATTAATCTCTGCAGTTAGGCAGATATTTTAGTTTATATAAAAAAACTAAAATAAAAGAGAGTATCGGGTGAATTTCATTCTCAAAGTCACTATAGCCATCCTACACACAGCACAATACAGCATAGCATCCACTTGATCCTTTTTTTCTCTCTCTCGATAGTTTTATTCCCTCCTTTCTTTCCCATGAGTTAGTTCTCAATATTCTTCTCATACCAATCAATAATCACATCTCATCTCCAACAACACTCACACTGTTTCCCTTTCAAACTTCAAAAAAGAAAAAGAAAAGAAAATATTCTACTCTGTTATTAGGCTACTATCATGGAGGGTCTACCCCAGGGTTACCGTCCCAACGTTGGTGTCTGTCTCATCAACTCCGATGATCAGGTTCCTCCTCTTCCTCTGCCTTTTTTTTTCCGATTTTTCTTTTCTTCTCTTTTTGTCTTACTCAATTCATAAAAATAAAAATTTTACTTTTCATTTTTGTTTTCTAACTGCCAAATGTTCATGTAGCAGCATGTCTGTGTTTTTTTCTTTTTCGTTAATAATAATCTCGGTTCTTTTGTTTTTGACCATTTTTCAGAGTTCTACCAACGTTGCATTATTTCGACGCCTATAAAGTTTGTAAAAAAATTATAGGCTATTTTTTGATGTTAATTTGTCTATTTTAGATCATTACTTTAGATCCCTGTTTAGATAAGTAAGTTTTTATAGTATAAGCTATTATAAATATGTGTATAATAAAAGATTAAACGAAGCCAAACTGTTTTGAGATAAGTATAAATACGGTTTTCATGACTTATAACTTGTCTAGCTTATTCATAAGTTTTCCCAAAAGCCTCAAATAAGTCCATCCAAACAGGTTTAGTGGTTAGCACAGGATAGCTCATATCTAAATTTACCATCAATAAGAAGGAATCGAGTGATTGGTTTTTTGTTTTTTTTAGCTAAGCAAAGTGTTTTCTTTGTCTAGATTTGATTTGGAAAATTCGAGTTGATTCCCTGTTTAGCAGGGATCCAATGTTCTGATCTGTTTTTGTTAGATATTTTAGATGAGTAACTTTCCACGGTTAAGCTAATCCAAAATGTTGCAAAATGCTCAAACCGGTAGAGCAAACTAGCGTTTGGAATTTGAGATTTTGTGAATTTTCTTATTTTTTGTGTATATGTAGCCTAGCAATGTAGTTAAAATGTTAAATTATTTGTTGAACATGTGCAAATAATTTGAATTTTGTTATTTTCAGATATTTGTGGCTTCGAGGTTAAATGTTCCTGGAGCATGGCAAATGCCTCAGGTGAGTAGGCTGATTAAGTTCAAATTGTGTATATAAAGTTAAAGGTAGCTAATTTGATTGTGACTTGTGAATTGTCAGGGGGGAATTGAAGAGGGTGAAGAGCCCAAATGTGCTGCTATTAGAGAACTACAAGAAGAAACTGGAATAGTATCTGCTGAGATCATCGCTGAGGTTGATAAATGGTTGACATATGACTTTCCTCCTGCTGTTAAGGCTAAAGTCAATCGTCTCTGGGGAGGAGGTGAATGGCATGGACAGGCACAAAAGTGGTTTCTCATGAGACTAACTAAAGATGAAAGCCAAATCAACTTAGCTACTGGTGAAGCAGACCCTGAATTTGCAGACTGGAAATGGGCTAACCCTGATCATGTTATTGAGCAGGCTGTTGACTACAAGAGACCAACCTATGAACAAGTTATAACAACATTCAAGCCTTACTTTCAAGCTAATTCAATATCTGCAAAATGTAAATCCACTAAGTGGTGAATTTATCAGCTATTTTGTAAATGGTTGATAGTTAGAACTTCTTCCCATTTAGGTACTTGCCTTCTTCTTGTAATAATAACATGTGTGCAAATGTCAATTTTCTTTTCTAACCTTGCTGCGAAGATGATTGTCAATGTGTAGAGAGATCTCAAGTCAAGTTAGAAGCTTCCCATGATGGGCATTACATTCCCCAACCATATCCTAAAGCCAAGAACTCTAGCCACCCTAACTAAATTATGAGCCTGGCCATTCAATTCAATTGCCTTCCTATATAGCACAAAGACGCATCATTAAAAATATTCATCAACTCTTGAAATCACAGATTGCATCCCCAATAGCAGCTATACATGATTTACCTTTAATACAGTTAACTACAGCCAGTGCATTAGAGTAGGCAGTAATTCTCTTTACCTGAATGTTATTTGCAACCTGGGGCCTACCCAACACACATTGGTTCGGCCACTAGAGGAGCAACTGCAACATTTCCTCTCTTGCAAGCTGATAGAATTATTTGTACTTTCTTTTGGAAAATCCAACACATGTCGAAGAAGAAAGGAAAGTTCATGAGTGCTATGCACATTGAGAGATAGAGATAGATAGAGAGAGAGAGAGAAAGAAAGAGAGAGAGAGAGAGAGAGAGAGAGAGAGAGTTTTCTAAAGTGATTTCTTAGATTTCAGCAATGTGGGCCACTATATGCTGAGAACACTTTTACTCAACTCACTTTACAGTCTATTACCCCCCCCCCCTTCAAACTAAAATGTGGCAAATATGTTCGACCACTTTTAGTTTTGAACTGTACTGGCTGCAAGTCTCGGTTGAGTAGCTAGCTGGCTGATATGCTCCCAAGCTGAGAAGCTAAAGACCTCATGGTGGTGATGACAAGATGGACTCGGCGATGCTCGAAGTTCAGGTGAGAAACGCAAGGAGGCCGCCACCTGTAAGCACTCTGACACTCAAGTCAGTCCATGATAGAAATGGAACATATAAGTCTCGCCGAAAAAAAAAGATGGAGCATATAAGAGGAGTGGAGAAAAGCATACCTTTTTTAGAAGTGAGTGGTGGTATATATAGTGGAGTAAATGAGCTTACTCTAGAAGTTTCCCATTATCGGGCTAGTGTTTCCAAGTATTGGGCTGTCTTGCAATTGTCCCATTTAGCTAGTAAAATATTACAATCTCCTTGATGAGCAGTGACAACTCCAGAACGTTTGAACCTTAAATCAGCAAAACTAGTCGAGGGTAGAGGTTTTATGGGAGCATCAGCGAGTTGTTGAGAGCTAGGTACATGTTGAATAGTGAGTTGCTTCACGACCACCTCTCTAACGAAGCGAATATCGAGCTCGAGATGCTTGGTTCTTGCGTGGAGCACCAAGTTGTGTGAGCGCATAACAACACCGAGGTTGTCACAAAGGAGAAGTAGGGCTTGTGTAGTGATGCAGTGCTCAACAAGCAGGGATTGAACCCACAAGTAGGGCTTGTGTAGGGATGCAGAGCTCAACAAGCAGGGATTGTGTATTCAGCTTCGACGCTGGAGCGTCAATCAGTGTTTGTTTCTTGGAGCTCCATTACATAAGATTAGGGCCAAAGAATAGACAAGATCCCGAAGTGGAACAATGATCGCAAGGGTTAATTGCCCAATCAGAGTCACAACAAACTCAGAGAGAAGGGGATGTCCAATAGAGCGGGTTGGAGAAGAAGACCATATGTGATGGTGCCACACAGGTAACACAGTATTTGTTTCACTGCACGCCACTGAGAGTCCAAAGGCTGCGATAGGAATTGACACACTTTGTTGACACTGTAGGCGAGCTCTGGTCGTATAAGGGTTGCATATTGGAGGGCTTCAACAATGGATTTATATTGTGTGGGATTTCTTATTGTGTTAGTGCCATGGCGACTCAACTTGCAATTTTCCACCATTGGAGTGGAGGTGGAACTACAGGTAAGCAAGTTTACTCTCTACAGTAAATCCTGAATATATTTTGCTTGGGTGAGCATTATTGAACCATTAGTGAGGTATTTGACCTCCAAACCGAGGAATTATCCTGGCTTGCTTAGATGCTTTAGAGCAAAGTGTGTCTGCAACTTCTGAATCAGATCATGAATCAGTTGAGATGAGGATATCATCCACGTAAACTATGTCATAGAGACAGCCCCTTTGGAGTTGTAGATGAAGAGTGAGTGGTCACACTTATTGTGCTGAAAGCCAATTTGAAGCTGAGAATGTTGAAGGGGGATCAGTTGGAATGTTTGTTGGGGAGACCAAAGGTGCCATAGTAGGTGGGGGTTTAGACATAGGTGGAGAGGAAATGAGGACTTTAGAGGAGGGAACTGCAGTGGTTGTGCCAGAGGATAGGGTTTGAGACTCCATAGTGGGGGTGGGTCTGGTAGGCAGAGCCAGATTGGAGGAGTGTGACTCTGTTGGCACTGATGGTGGAGATGTATTATCATGGAACACCGCATCCTTTGAGATGTAAATACGACCATTTGAGCTAAGACATTTGAAACATTTGTGTTGGGGAGAAGATCCCGAGTTCACACACTCTTGGTTATGGAATTGGAGTTTATTTTGATGTAGGGGGTGAAAAGAGGGAAAAAGTGCAACTAAAGGATCTTAGGTTATCATAGGTGGGATAGTGTTGTACAAGGTTTGGTGAGGGGAGATATAAGTAGGTAGGGCAGTGGTGGCAAGTTTATTGATAAGGTACACATTTGTGGTGAAGTTGTGATCCCAGTAAGTTAGTGGCATGGAGGCATGTGCTAGGAGGGTAACTCCCAATTCTTCTATTTATCTATGCTTTCTTTCAACGGTTCCATTTTGGTGTGGTTTGTCAAGACAAATAAGTCTATGATGAATTCCAAGGTTGGAAAGCGTGGAATCAGATTGCCAGAAAGGTTTAAGTTCTTCCATAAAATCAGATTGCCAAGCTTTTTTTTTAGTGTAGAATTGATTTTGAATTAAGGTGTTAAATTGTATGAATGCTTGTAATGCTTCTAATTTTCTTTTAAGAAAATAGATCCATGTATAATGGGTACAAGCATCCACTATGGCTATATAGTATTGGTAGCCACAACTAAAGGGTGAAGGCGAGGGACCCCAAAGGTCGGTGTGTATTAGTTAAAATGGAATGTGGTGAATGAAGGCAATTGGATTTGCCAATAGAACAAGACTTACACAATTCAAAAGTACAATTAGAGGATAATGATTCATTGCACAAATTTAACATTGTTTGAGTGGCACGACTATTCGCATGACCCAACCTATGATGTCACACTGAATAAGTGTTGGCATTGCTACGAGTGGTACGTAGTAGTGGAAGGCACTATATTTGTGGAACTAGTGGATCGCAAAGTAGCAGTGGTAGAGAAGACTAAGGTGGCGACTCTTGAGGAACTGTTGTAAGACTAGGAAGGAGATAGAGACAATCAACACCGCGATAAACTTTGAGCAAAACCAGTTTAGATATCTAGGATTTGACAGGACAAGTGAAAGGGTGAAATTCAAAAAACACAACATTATCTAGGGAAAATTATCCTGCAGATATAAGATTACGAGTATTGGGAGGTGGGTGGATTAAGACCGTGAGTGAAAAGTGTAACTTAGGATTGTGTTTAAAGTGTAATTTGGTAAAACCAATTTGAAGTCCATGAGTGTCACAAGAAAGAGGGGTTGGAATTGCATCCCTTTTAAATTTAACCGGAGACAAGATACAAAACTTCACAAGTGTTGTTTGTCATGGTGAGTGTAAATGATATGTTGAGAAGGGTGAGTGAAAATAGTCTTCTCAGTTGTGATAGTGAGTAGAGAAGGGTGACACAAAACAGTCTTCTCAACTATGTTACTGAGTTAAGAACGATCAGTTTGTTCTGTCTTCTCAGAACAAATAACAACACAGTGAAGTAGAGTGTTTTTCAAAAAGCTTTTCTAGGTAGAAGGAAGTGTTTTAAAAAGAAAACTTATCTAATGTGAAAAGCTTAGGATTGTAACTTTGTTGTTTACCACTTTAAAATACTTGAGAAGGGTTGTAAAACAGTGTTTTAGAAAAACTGTGTATTGTTGAGAAGGGTTAGTAGACCAGTCTTCCTAGGTGGCGCCTTATGATATGACTTCTCAGCAAAAGAAAAGGTTCTTTCATCTTATCAAGCAATATTTCTAGGATGAACCTTTTCTGTACAAGAAGTTCCCTGATCAACTTCTAAGAAGATGTGTGGCTGAAGAAGAGCAGCAAGTGGTGCTGTAGCAATGCCAGGCAGCTCCATATGGTGGGCATTTTGGAGGTATGAGAACAGCAGCCAAAGTATTACAATCTGGATATTATTGGCCTACAATTTTTAAAGATACTCATGAATTGGTTAAGAGATGTGATAATTGTCAAATGACTGGTTCTCAATACTGGTTTTCAATACTGATTCTCAATACTAATTTTCACACCCTTTTCCTTAATTTGTTGTTTAAAATGTTTTCAAAAACTTGTGTCTATTCAAATTACCTCACTAATTTGTTAACCAAATTAAACACGTTTTAGACCTCAATCCTCGTGGGAACGATATCTTCTTATCATATACTAATTGATTGTAAGTGATTAAGAACAGATAAGGAATAGGCTAGGATTGGCTTGCCACCTCCTACTTCATGCTAGCCACTTCCTAATTCATTGTAAGTGTTTAAGAATAGAAAAAGAATAGGCTAGGATTGGCTAGTCACTTCCTAGTTCATTGTAAGTGATTAAGAATAGATAAGGAATAGGCTAGGATTTGCTACCCACTTCCTAATTCATTGTAAGTGATTAATAATAGATAAGGAATAGGCTAGGAGTTGCTACCCACATCCTAATTCATTGTAAGTGATTAAGAAAAGATACGAAATACGCAAGGATTGGCTTGCCACCTCCTACTTCACGCTAGCCACGTCCTAATTCATTGTAAGTGATTAAAAATAGAAAAAGGATAGGCTAGGATTGGCTAGCACTTCCTAGTCCAATGTAAGTGATTAAGAATAGATAAGGAATAGGCTATGATTGGCTAACCATTTACTAATTCAATGTAAGTTATTAGGAATAGATAAGGAATAGGCTAGGAATTGCTACCCACTTCCTAATTCATTGTAAGTGACTAAGAATAGATAAGGAATAGGCTAGGATTGGCTAGCCACTTCCAAGTTCATGCTAGCCACTTCCTAGTTCATTGTAAGAGTCAATAATAGATAAGAAATAGGCTAGGATTTGCTACCCACTTCCTAATTCATTGTAAGTGATTAAGAATAGATAAGGAATAGGCTAGGACTTGCTACCCACTTCCTAATTCATTGTAAGTGATTAAGAATAGATACGAAATAGGCTAGGATTGGCTTGCCACCTCCTACTTCACCCTAGCCACTTCCTAATTCATTGTAATTGATTAAGAAAAGAAAAAGAATAGGCTAGGATTGGTTAGCCACTTCCTAGTTCATTGTAAGTGATTAAGAGTAGATAAGGAATATGCTAGGATTTGCTACCCACTTCCTAATTCATTGTAAGGCATTAAGAATAGATAAGGAATAGGCTAGGATTGGCTAGCCACTTCCAAAGTCATTGTAAACTGATTAAGAATAGATTAGGAATAGGATAGGATTGGCTATCCACCTCCTAGTTCATGCTAGCCACTTCCTAGTTCATTGTAAGTGATTAAGAATAGATAAGGAATAGGCTAGGATTGGGTAGCCACTTCCTAGTTCATTGTAAGTGATTAAGAATAGATAAGGAATATGTTAGGATTGGCTAACCACCTCCTAGTTCATGCTAGCCACTTCCAAGTTCAGTGTAAGTGATTATGATTACATAAGGAATAGGGAAGGATTGACTAGCCACTTCCTAGTTCATTGTAAGTGATTAAGAATAGAAAAAAAATACGCTAGGATTGGCTAGCCACTTCTTAGTTCGTGCTAGTCACTTCCTAGTGCATTGTAAGTGATTAAGAATAGATAAGAAATAGGCTAGGATTGGCTTGCCACTTCCTAATTCATCGTAAGTGATTAAGAAAAGATAAGGAATACGCTAGGATTGGCTAGCCATTCCTAGTGGCTAGCCAAACCTAGGAGGCTAGCCACTTCCTAGTTCATCGTAAGTGATTAAGAATAGATAAGAAATAGGCTAGGATTGGCTAGCCACTTCCTAATTCATTGTAAGTGATTAAGAACAGATAAGGAATAGGCTAGGATTGGCTTGCCACCTCCTAATTCATGCTAGCCACTTCCTAGTTCATAGTAAATGTTTAAGAATAGAAAAAGAATAGGCTAGGATTGGCTAGCCACTTCCAATTTGTGGCTAGCCACTTCCTAGTTCATTGTAAGTGATTAAGATAGATAAGGAATAACCTAGGATTGGCTTGCCACTTCCTAATTCATTGTAAGTGATTAAGAAAAGATAAGGAATAGGCTAAGATTGGCTAGCCATTTCTAGTGGCTAGCCAAACCTAGGAGCCTAGCCACTTCCTAATTCATCGTAAGTGATTAAGAATAGATAAGGAATAGGCTAGGAATGGTTAGCCACTTTTGTAAGTGATTAAGAAAATATAAGGAATATGCTAGGATTGGCTTGCCACCTCCTACATCATGCCAGCCACTTCCTAGGAAATGGCTAGCCAATCCTAGCCAATTCTTTTTCTATTCTTAAACACTTACAATGAATTAGGAAGTGGTTAGTTTGAAGTAGGAGGTGGCAAGCCAATCCTAGCCTACTCATTATCTATTCTTTATCACTTAGATTGAATTAAGAAGTGGGTAGCAAATCCTAGCCTATTCCTTATCTATTATTAATCACTTACAATGAACTAGGAAGTGGCTAGCCAATCCTAGCTTATTCCTAATCTATTCTTAATCACTTTACAATGAATTAGGAAGTGGCTAGTCAATCCTAGCCTATTCCTTATCTAATCTTAATCAATTACAATGAACTAAGAAGTGGCTAGCGTGAAGTAGGAGGTGGCAAGCCAATCCTAGCCTACTCATTATACATTCTTAATCACTTACAATGAATTAGGAAGTGGGTAGCAAATCGTAGCCTATTCCTTATCTATTCTTAATCACTTACAATGAATTAGAAATTGGCTAGCATGAAGTACGAGGTGGCAAGTCAAACCTAGCTCATAACCTTATGTATTGTAAATCACTTACAATGAACTAAGAAGTGGCTAGAAAATCCTAGCTACCTAATCTATTCTTAATCACTTTACAATGAATTAGGAAGTGGCTAGCCAATCCTAGCCTATTCCTTATCTAATCTTAATCACTTACAATGAACTAGGAAGTGGCTAGCATTAACAAGGAAGTGGCTAGCCAATCCTGGCCTATTCTTTTTCGATTCTTAAAAATTACAATGAATTAGGAAGTGGCTAGCATGAAGTAGGAGGTGGCAGGCCAATCCTAGCCTATTCCTTATCTGTTCTTAATCACTTACAATGAATTTGGAAGGGGCTAGCCAATCCTAGGGTATTCCTTATCTATTCTTAATCACTTACAATGAACTAGGAAGTGGCTAGCATTAACTAGGAGGTGGCTAGCCAATCCTAACCTATTACTTATCTATTCTTAATCATTTACAATGAACTACGAAGTGGCTAGCATGAACTAGGAAGTGGCTAGACAATCCTAGCCTATTCCTTATCTATTCTTAATCACTTACAATGACCTAGGAAGTGGCTAGCTAATCCTAGCCTATTCGTTCTTTTCTTAAAAACTTACAATGAATTAAGAAGTGGCTAGCGTGAAGTAGGAGGTGGCAAGCCAATCCGAGCCTAATCATTATCTATTCTTAATCACTTAGAATTAATTAGGAAGTGGGTAGCAAATCCTAGCCTATTCCTTATCTATTCTTAATCACTTACAATGAACTAGGAAGTGGCTAGCCAATCCGAGCCTCTTCCTAATCTATTCTTAATCACTTTACAATGAATTAGGAAGTGGCTAGCCAATCCTTGCCTATTCCTTATCTAATCTTAATCACTTACAATGAACTAGGAAGTGGCTAGTCAATCCTAGCCTATTCCTTATCTTTTCTTAATCACTTACAATGAACTAGGAAGTATCTACCATGAACTAGGAGGTGGCTAGCCAATCCTAACCTATTACTTATCTATTCTTACTCACTTACAATGAACTAGGAAGTGGATAGCCAATCCTAGCCTATTCCTTATCTATTCTTAATCGATTACGATGAACTAGGAAGTGGCTAGCCAATCCTAGCCTATTGTTTTTCGATTCTTAAACACTTACAAAGAATTAGGAAGTGGCTAGAATGAAGTAGGAGGTGGCAGGCCAATGCTAACCTATTCCTTATCTATTCTTAATCACTTACAATGAACTAGGAAGTGGCTAGCATGAACTAGGAAGTGGCTAGCCAATCCTAACCTATTCATTATCTATTCTTAATCACTTACAATGAACTAGGAAGTGGCTAGCCAATCCTAGCCTATTATTTTTCTATTCTTACTCACTTACAAAGAACTAGGAAGTGGCTAGCATGAACTAGGAAGTGGCTAGCCAATCCTAACCTATTCCTTATCTATTCTTAATCACTTACAATGAACTAGGAAGTGGCTAGCCAATCCTAGCCTATTCCTTATCTATTCTTAATCACTTACAATTAACTACGAAGTGGCTAGCATGAACTACGAGGTGGCTAGCACTTCCTAACCTATACTTATCTATTCTTAGTCACTTACAATGAACTAGGAAGTGACTAGCCAATCCTAGCCCATTCGGTATCTATTCTTAGTCACTCACAATGAACAAGGAAGTGGCTAGCCAATCCTAACCTATTCCTTATCTATTCTTAATCACTTACAATGAACTAGGAAGTGGCTAGCCAATCCTATCCTATTATTTTTCTATTCTTACTCACTTACAATGAACTAGGAAATGGCTTGCATGAACTAGGAAGTGGCTAGCCAATCCTAACCTATTCCTTATCTATTCTTAATCACTTACAATGAACTAGGAAGTGGCTAGCCAATCCTAGCCTATTCCTTATCTATTCTTAATCACTTACAATGAACTACGAGGTGGCTAGCACTTCCTAACCTATACTTATCTATTCTTAGTCACTTACAATGAACTAGGAAGTACTAGCCTATTCCTTATCTATTCTTAATCACTTACAATGAACTAAGAAGTGGGTAGCCAATCCTAGCCTATGCCTAATCTATTCTTAATCACTTTACAATGAATTAGGAAGTGGCTAGCCAATCCTAACCTATTCCTTATCTAATCTTAATCACTTACAATGAACTAGGAAGTGGCTAGCATGAACTAGTAAGAGGCTAGCCAATCCTAGCCTATTCTTTATCTATACTTCATCACTTACAATGAACTAGGAAGTGGCTAGCATGAACTAGGAGGTGGCTAGCCAATCCTAACATATTACATATCTATTCTTAATGACTTACGATGGACTAGGAAGTGGCTAGCCAATCATAGCCTATTCCTTATCTATTCTTAATCACTTACAATGAATTAAGAAGTGGCTAGCCAATCCTAGCCTATTCCTAATCTATTCTTAATCACTTTACAATGAATTAGGAAGTGGCTAGCCAATCCTAGTCAATTCTTTTTCGATTCTTAAACACTTACAATGAATTAGGAAGTGGCTAGCATGAAGTAGGAGGTGGCAGGCCAATCCTAGCCTATTCCTTATCAGTTCTTAATAACTTACATTGAATTAGGAAGTGGCAAGCCAATCCTAGCCTATTCCTTATCTATTCTTAATCACTTAGAATGAACTAGGAAGTGGCTAGCATGAACTAGGAAGTGGCTAGCCAATCCTACCCTATTATTTTTCTATTCCTAATCACTTACATTTGATTAGGAAGTGGCTAGCCAATCCTAGCCTATTCCTTATTTATTCATAATCACTTACAATGAACTTGGAAGTGGCTAGCATGAACTAGGAGGTGGCTAGCCAATCCTTACCTATTCCTTATCTATTCTTAATCACTTACAATGAACTAGGATGTGGCTAGCCAATCCTAGCCTATTCTTTATCTATTCTTAATCACTTACAATGAATTAGGAAGTGGCTAGCTAATCCTAGCTAATTCCTTATCTACTCTTAATCACTAACAATGAACTAGGAAGTGGCTATCCAATCCTAGCCTATTCTTTTTCTATTCTTTATTGTGTTACAACGAATTAGGAAGTGGCTAGGGTGAAGTAGGAGGTGGCAAGCCAATCCTAGCCTATTCCTAATCAGTTCTTAATCACATACAAAGAACTAGGACGAGGCTAGCCAATCCTAGCCTATTCCTAATCTATTCTTAATCACTTACAATGAACTAGGAAGTGGCTAGCCAATCTAAGCCTATTCCTAAGGTATTCTTAATCACTTTTCAATGAATTAGAAAGTGACTAGCCAATCCTAGCCTATTCCTTATTTATTCTTAATCACTTACAATGAACTAGGAAGTGGCTAGCCAATCCTAGCCTATTCTTATTCTATTCTTAATCACTTACAATGAACTAGGAAGTGGCTAGCATGAACTAGGAAGTGGCTAGACAATCCTAACCTATTCCTAATTATCTATTCTTAATCACTTACAATGAACTAGGAAGTGGCTAGCCAATCCTAGCCTATTCCTTATCTATTCTTAATCACTTACAATGAAATAGGAAGTGGCTAGCATGAACTACGAGGAGGCTAGCACTTCCTAACCTATTACTTATCTATTCTTAATCACTTAAAATGAACTAAGAAGTGGGTAGCCAATCCTAGCCTATCCCTAATCTATTCTTAATCACTTTACAATGAATTAGGAAGTGGCTAGCCAATCCTAACCTATTCCTTATCTAATCTTAATCACTTACAATGAACTATGAAGTGGCTAGCATGAATAAGTAAGTGGCTAGCCAATCCTAGCCTATTCCTTATCTATTCTTCATCACTTACAATGAACTAGGAAGTGGCTAGCATGAACTAAGAGGTGGCTAGCCAGTCCTAACCTATTACTTATCTATTCTTAATGACTTACAATGAACTAGGAAGTGGCTAGCATGATCTTGGAAGTGGCTAGCCAATCATAGCCTATTCCTTATCTATTCTTAATCACTTACACTAAGAAGTGGCTAGCCAATCCTAGCCCATTCCTAATCTATTCTTAATTACTTTACAATGAATTAGGAAGTGGCTAGCCACTCCTAGTCAATTCTTTTTCGATTCTTAAACACTTACAATGAATTAGGATGTGGCTAATATGAAGTAGGAGGTGGCAGGCCAATCCTAGCCTATTCCTTATCAGTTCTTAATAACTTACAATGAAGTAGGAAGTGGCAAGCCAATCCTAGCCTATTCCTTATCTATTCTTAATCACTTAGAATGAACTAGGAAGTGGCTAGCATGAACTAGGAAGTGGCTAGCAAATCCTACCCTATTATTTTTCTATTCTTAATCAGTTACATTTGATTAGGAAGTGGCTAGCCAATCCTAGTCTATTCCTTATCTATTCATAGTCACTTACAATGAACTTGGAAGTGGCTAGGATGAACTAGGAGGTGGCTAGCCAATCCTTACCTATTCCTTGTCTATTCTCAATCACTTACAATGAACTAGGATGTGGCTAGCCAATCCTAGCCTATTCCTTATCTATTCTTAATCACTTACAATGAATTAGGAAGTGGCTAGCTAATCCTAGCTAATTCCTTATCTACTCTTAATCACTAACAATGAACTAGGATGTCGCTAGCCAATTCTAGCCTATTATATTTCTATTCTTTATTACTAACAATAAATTAGGAAGTGGCTAGCGTGAAGTAGGAGGTGGCAAGCCAATCCTAGCCTATTCCTTATCTATTCTTAATCATTTATAATGAACTAGGAAGTGGCTAGCCAATCCTAGCCTATTCCTTATCTATTCTTAATCACTTACAATGAACTACGAGGTGGCTGTCATACCCTAATTTTGTCCGGCTTTTTGAAATAAAAGAGAACAATATCGAATTTTTGGTATTTTTTCTTTGCACTTAATTATTTATTAAAAAAGCTAAAATAAACTTATCTTCATTACTTTTTATATTTGGTGGATTACTATTTTTATTATTACAAAAAATATAGATCATAATTTAAGTTTTAAATAAGAATTAAGTATATATAATAAAGTGTCATCGGATGCCATTATTGTATTTTTAGAAGTAGAGCCAAGTCCTTTTTAAGTGCTTCTTACTTTTTACATTTTTGGCTAACTTGCTACATCCTATATTCTCCTCCACAAGCAACCCCTGCTGCACTTCTCCCCACGCCACCTACTCCTCCAAATCTCCCATTTACACAAGCTCACATTATTACACAAAGAGGATATTCTAAATACACACTACTACATAAAGACATACTAAATATACACTAGTTTGTTGCTTCCCTCACCTCACTGATTCACGCCACCTTCTACACATCTCTGAACCCAACAGCCATAATTGCACCTTAGTTATTCTGCTTCTCTTTTCATGATCTGTACAAACACATCAACCACACTTTCTCTATAAAGTGGAGCACTGACTGAAGAAATGGAGGGCATACACAGTCACAGAAAATAAAAAAGAACAGTAAAGGAGGGGGAGAGAACCAGAAAGAAAAATAAATTTTGGTGAAGTCAAAAAAGGGGAGCTTGGAGCTCCGGCCACCATTGTGGTGGCCACCACCATCGCACCACCGTCACCACCGTGGTGGTCCCCTCTGAATCCATAGTCCCACAACCACCGCCAACACAGCAACCGAACCATCAACAGCCACCCCCACTGTCTCTCTCTCACTGTGTCTCCCTCTCTCCCCACTCACCACCGTCGCCCATCTCTCTCCTCTCTTCCGTCCTCTCACCACCGTCACCCAACCACCGTCACTTCTCAAAACAGATCCGCCCAACCACCGTTGCCTATCCACCAAACCACTGTCACCCAACCACCTACGACTCCACCCTCCAACACCCACGAACAACCACCAACATGGTCGGCCACCAAATCAACCCCTCACGGCCATCCACCTCCAAACCGTCCACCAAACCACTGTCACTACCGCCGTCCATCCACCCAACCACCTTCAACCACTCACAGAGACCAGATCGGAGAAATAGTGGGTCGGTTGAGAGAGAGAGAGAGAGGTTCAGTCTGATGTTTATGGTGAAGGTTTGGGTCGGGATGGTGGCGACGAGGGAGAGAGGGATTCAGTTTGATGTTTATGCGGTGGAGGAGGAGAGAAAAACGAAAATGGAGTTGAGAGAGAGTGGTTCGATTACAGTGGGGAGAGGAGAAGAAAAATGGGATTGATGATTTGGAGGGGATGGGGCGGAGCAAAAAGGGAGGAAGAAAAACGGAGGGGAGGAGGGGAACGGCGAAATCGCCGTTACAGAGAAGAGGAGAGTGATGCAGCGCCATGGAAGGAGAGAGAGAGAAAAATTTTCAGGTTTGGTTATTTTGGGGGTGGGGCGCCGCGTATGGAGAGATGAGAGCAAATTAGGGTTTCCAATTTAGGTTTAGTTTTTATAGTATGGACCCAAGGGTATTTTCGTACTTTCACTTTTATTTTATTTTTCAGATTTCTATTCACACCCCCCACGGTTTACTCTGCACGCCCCCTTCTGAAGCCCATGACTTTTTTTTTGAAACGCAGCCCAGCTTACAAAAAACAAGCTGGGCTCACTATCTGCACCCCAGTTTTAATACTGCAGCCCTCCTTTATTTACACCCTTATTTTACTACTACGCCCCCTGTTTCTGTTTTTTTAAATTTCGTTTCTTTTCCCTAAGCGAACTTATTTTTTTCACAAATCTTTTTTTTTCCAATGGTGGATAAATGTTTCCCCGAACAAAAATTAATCCAATTGCGAAAACTCTCCAAAATCAAAACTTTGTTAGTAGTCTTGCGAAGCCTCTGCTTGCATAATTATTAACAATGGAGTGCTAGTGATGATCACCCATAACCTTTGTTAGTTTGATTATAACGAATGCTTTCAATTTCAAGAGATATTTTCCAAGCATCAAAAATCATGGCAAGTGTTAGTAATGATCACCCATAACCTTTGTTAGTTTGATCATTATGAGCACCCTCCACTTTTCAAAACCTAAGCAAAAAGGCTTTCATTTTCAAGGCTCGTTAGAACTACGTCGCTTTGATTCCCATTTGGGATACGTAGGAGCGAGTCACATTCTCGTCAAGCGCAACCATAAAAATTTTTAGCATTTGCATAGCAAAAGAAAAGAGTTATTTTCATAAAAGAAAAGAATCACTTTTGCAAACCAAAATCATTTTCAGAACAAAAATCTTTTCCTTTCTAAAATCATTTTCAACCCATCGTCGCTAGTGGCTAATCAGAACCTTTGTTCGTCTAGCCATTGGTGGCGATGTCTTTTTCCCAAAAGAACAACAAGCGATGATCACTCATAACCTTTGTTAGTTTGATCATTCGTGCCAATCAATCTCTTTCAAAAACCACTTTCAAAAGAGCAAATAAAAAACAGGTTGCTACTAATAGTCAATCAGAACATTTGTTCGTCTGACTGGCGGTAGTGACTCTCATTTTCAAGAGTACTTAGCGGTGATTACCCATAACCTTGGTTAGTTTAATCATTCACTAAATGCTCGTCCTATTTCAAAAACTCACTAAAAAAGAGGATAAAAAAACAAAAACTTTTCAAAAAGACAAAGAAGAACTACGTAGCTTTGAGTTCTCCATCGCACCGGGAGATACGTAGGAGCGGGCCTTGTCCCGTCAAGCGATTTTTCTAAAAAAACCATTTTTCCCCCATTTTTCATAATAAATAAAGATTTTCATTAAGATTTTTTCAATAAGAAGTAGAGAGGCAAAATTAAGTATTTTCAAGTCAACACACTAAAACCACACATTTAATTAAAGGTTCCCTCTCAGTAGAGAGGACGTGTGGGGTGCTAACACCTTCCCTGCGCGTAACCGACCCCCGAACCCTATTCTCTAGTTTCGCAAGACCAATCGCTTTCCAAAAAAGGTTTTCCTAATATTTTCCTTAATAAATATTGGTGGCGGCTTCATTGTCTTAGGAAAAGTTGTGAACGAGGAAGGTTCTCCCTAGGGGACTTTTTTGGGCGCAACAGTGGCTAGCACTTCCTAACCTATACTTATCTATTCTTAGTCACTTACAATGAACTAGGAAGTAACTGTAACACCCCTTTTCTACCCTTATATTACACGTCATTTATCAGAGTAATCCCTTTCAAAAATATTATTTTCATTGATAGAAAAGAAATGCTACAACTTCATTAAAAACAAACTCATCAATTACACTCTTCAAATTTTTGCAACAAAACATCCTTCATGGAAATCAAATCCTCAAAATTCACATCACAGCGGAATAAACAACAACTCACCAATAACTCTCAAACACGTCTCAAATATATCAAAAAAATCATTAAAACAACTAATTAAATCGTTTATCAAAATTCACCCACGCCCCCTAGGTGTTACAGTATCAGAGAGCGACACAAAATACATCCCAAGAGCTAAAAGGAAGGCAGCAGATCCTTCACTCGCGATTACCTGCAGCGTTGCCACAATAGAGCAACATTCCAAGCAGAAGGGGTGGGAATTTTAACAAAACATAATCAAGCATATGATAGAGTAATGGAGACAAACAATTCTACAACATCATTATTAACATCACATCATCATCACCAAACACCAATTCACAACACAGTTTGGCAACAAGCCACATTCATGATCATGCATGTAAATGCAACCCCCACCAGGGCATATGCATGATGGTACCATATTCATCACAATTAAGAGGCCGAAGCCTATTCTTCACAGGAGGCCGAAGCCTATTCTTCACAAGAGGCCGAAGCCTATTCTTCACATTATGCACATGCCATGAGACTCTATATACACATGTGCATTTCATCAAAACACTCACCTGGAGTACTCATCATCATCATCATCAAACACTCATAGAGTGTATTCGTCATAATCATCAAAATCATATATACCACATCATCATAATCACTCGTAGAGTGAACTCGTCATATTCATCAAAATTATATTGCAACATCATCATAGTCATACCTATCATCGTCATCACTAAGTATATATATATATATATATATATATATATATATATATATATATATATATATATATATATATATATATATATATTTCAGTTGTCTTTTAGCTTAGTGTGTTATAAAATAGTAAACTGATTGACTATGGGATTACTCAGGTAACTGATACTACTTGCAACAGGCATTGGCCACATTTGCAAGACTCTCTGTGATGCCCTTGTAAATACACCGGTGAAAGAAATTCTGACCTTAGTGGTAAACAACAGTCTAGCCATAGTCAATTAGTACACTAGTAGTATAACGTTTCACAGAGACTCATTTATATACACATAGCATCACAATTTTTAATAGTGGCAGCAACACCTTTTTATAAAGGAAACATCATAATTCAAGTTTGAGATATCATCATAGTTTTAATTGGAAAAACTTCACATTTTAAATGAGGGAACATCACTTTTAATTTTAGAAAAACACCACATTCTTAATTGGGAAAAACTTCACATTTATAGAGAAACATCACATTTTAAATTTGAGATAGACCCCACATTTTAATAGTGAAAACATCATATTTTCATTGGGAAAATATCACATTTTTAATTGGAGAAAACAGTGTGAAAAACAGCAAGAAAAACAGTGGAAAAACAGTAGGGAAACAGTGGAAAACAATGGCTCGCGCTCGGAGGCGCGAGCGGGGCGCAAAACAACAGCAACAATAGGCCGCAGCGCATCACGCTTGCGCTTGAGGCGCGACCTGAGCGCGACCAAGGCGCAAAACGACAGCAACAACAGGCCCCAGCGCATCACGCTTGCGCTTGAGGCGCGACCCGAGCGCGACCGAGGCGCAAAAGGCCAGGAACAGCTCGCTTGCAGGAATGTTCAGATTTTCAAAATTTTCATCCAGACATCATCAAATTCATAAAAACACAATTTCATCACACATTGTTCATCGCCCAATTCAACACAATTTCATCAAGACATCATTAAATTCATCAAAGAACAGTCATCAAGAATTCATCAAGTAGTCCCTCAAAATGTTCATCAAAGCAAACATCGAAATTTCCCGAAGGGAAACGTCAACAACTCATCAAACCAAACCTCAACATTTCGACTACACTACTACACCCAAAAATCCCACAAAACCCCAATTACATACTCGATTTTGTTGAATTAAAACGCTCACCCATACCTCGAATATGAATGATCCGAAGAAGACGGGTGGAGGCACGAACAAAATCACAGCAACACAACAATCAGCTCGTGATCCTTCTTCCTTCGAAACCGTAGCCACGCCCACTAACAAAACTCGAGAAAATTCCCTTCCTTCCTCTTCTCCTCAGCGCCGTACGATGCTCTCTCTCTTCTCACTCTCTCAAATTTCGTTTTCTTTCTCTGATGCAAGGAGTGAGGCGCAAAACCCTAACCCTTTAGCTTCAGGAGCCTCAGGAGCGCCAAAGCTACTGGGCTTGGGCTTCTTGGGCCATTCTTCACCACCCCTGAGTTGCCAACATCACCCCCAATACTCGTTCCACTTCCTGAACAACGCCCATCATTTTAATTAATTAAATCACGTTTCCAATGAAATTAATAATTCAATTAAATAATTTAATTAAATTATTTCCGGGGTGTTACAGTAACTAGCCAATCCTAGCCTATTCCTTATCTATTCTTAATCACTTACAATGAACTAAGAAGTGGGTAGCCAATCCTAGCCTATTCCTAATCTATTCTTAATCACTTTACAATGAATTAGGAAGTGGCTAGCCAATCCTAACCTATTCCTTATCTAATCTTAATCACTTACAATGAACTAGGAAGTGGCTAGCATGAACTAGTAAGTGGCTAGCCAATCCTAGCCTATTCTTTATCTATTCTTCATCACTTACAATGAACTAGGAAGTGGCTAGCATGAACTAGGAGGTGGCTAGCCAGTCCTAGTCAATTCTTTTTCGATTCTTAAACACTTACAATGAATTAGGATGTGGCTAATATGAAGTAGGAGGTGGCAGGCCAGTCCTAGCCTATTCCTTATCAGTTCTTAATAACTTACAATGAAGTAGGAAGCGGCAAGCCAATCCTAGCCTATTCCTTATCTATTCTTAATCACTTAGAATGAACTAGGAAGTGGCTAGCATGAACTAGGAAGTGGCTAGCCAATCCTACCCTATTATTTTTCTATTCTTAATCAGTTACATTTGATTAGGAAGTGGCTAGCCAATCCTAGCCTATTCCTTATCTATTCATAATCACTTACAATGAACTTGGAAGTGGCTAGGATGAACTAGGAGGTGGCTAGCCAATCCTTACCTATTCCTTATCTATTCTCAATCACTTACAATGAACTAAGATGTGGCTAGCCAATCCTAGCCTATTCCTTATCTATTCTTAATCACTTACAATGAATTAGGAAGTGGCTAGCTAATCCAAGATAATTCCTTATCTACTCTTAATCACTAACAATGAACTAGGATGTGGCTAGCCAATTCTAGCCTATTCTATTTCTATTCTTTATTACTAACAATAAATTAGGAAGTGGCTAGCGTGAAGTAGGAGGTGGCAAGCCAATCCTAGCCTATTCCTAATCTATTCTTAATCACATACAATGAACTAGGACGTGGCTAGCCAATCCTAGCCTATTCCTAATCTATTCTTAATCACTTACAATGAACTAGGAAGTGGCTAGCCAATCCTAGCCTATTCCTAATCTATTCTTACTCACTTAATAATGAATTAGGAAGTGGCTAGCCAATCCTAGCCTATTCCTTATCTATTCTTAATCACTTACAATGAACTAGGAAGTGGCTAGCCAATCCTAGCCTATTCTTTTTCTGTTCTTAATCACTTACAATGAACTAGGAAGTGGCTAGCATGAACTAGGAAGTGGCTAGCTAATCCTAACCTATTCCTTATCTATTCTTAATCACTTACAATGAACAAGGAAGTGGCTAGCCAATCCTAGCCTATTCCTTATCTATTCTTAATCACTTTCAATGAACTAGGAAGTGGTTAGCATGAACTACGAGGTGGCTAGCACTTCCTAACCTATTACTTATCTATTCTTAATCACCTACAATGAACTAGGAAGTGGCTAGCAAAAACTAGGAAGTGGCTAGCCAATCCTAGCCTATTCCTTATCTATTCTTAATCACTTACAATGAACTAAGAAGTGGCTAGCCGATCCTCGCCTATTCCTAATCTATTCTTAATCACTTTACAATTTATTAGGAAGTGGCTAGCCAATCCTAACCTATTCTTTATCTAATCTTAATCACTTACAATAAACTAGGAAGTGGCTAGCCAACCCTAGCCTATTCTTTTTCGATTCTTAAACACTTACAATGAATAAGGAAGTGGCTAGCATGAAGTAGGAGGTGGCAGGCCAATCCTAGCCTATTCCTTATCTGTTCTTAATCACTTACAATGAATTAGGAAGTGGCTAGCCAATCCTAACCTATTCCTTATCTATTCTTAATCACTTACAATGAACTAGGAAGTGGCTAGCCAATCCTAGCCAATTCCTTATCTATTCTTAATCACTTACAATGAACTAGGAAGTGGCAAGCCATTCCTAGTGGCTAGCAAGTCCTCTCTTAAGAATAGATTTGCAATAGGCTCGGATTGGCTAGCCACTCTCTAGTTCATTGCATGTGATTAAGAATAGATTAGGAATGGGATAGGATTGGCTAGCCACTTCCTAAATCATCCTTGCCACTTTCAAGTTCATTGTAAGTGATTAAGAATAGATTAGGAATAAGATAGGACTTGCTAGCCACTAGGAATGGCTTGCCACTTCCTAGTTCATTGTAAGTGATTGAGAATAGATTAGACATAGGATAGGATTGGCTAGCCACTTCGTAAATCATGCTAGCCACTTCCTAGTTCATTGTAAGTGATTAAGAATATATTAGAAATAGTCTAGGACTTGCTAGCCACCCGGAATGGTTTTGCCACTTCCTAGTTCATTGTAAGTGATTAAGAATAGATTAGGAATGGGATAGGATTGGCTAGCCACTTCCTAAATCATGCTAGCCACTTCCTAGTTCATTGTAAGTGATTAAGAATAGATTTGGAATAGGCTATGATTGGCTAGCCACTTCCTAAATCATACCAGCCACTTCCTAGTTCATTGTAAGTGATTAAGAAAAGATTAGGAATAGGCTAGGATTGGCTAGCGACTTCCTAAATCATGATAGTCACTTCTTAGTTCATTGTAAGTGATTAAGAATAGATTAGCAATAGGCTAGGATTGGCTAGCCACTTCCTAGTTCATTGCAAGTGATTAAGAATAGATTAGAAATAGGCTAAGACTTACTAGCGACTAGGAATGGCTTGCCACTTCCTAGTTCATTGTAAGTGATTAAGAATAGATTCGGAATAGGATAGGATTGGTGATGTGAATCTAATTGATTCCATGACAAATAAAGGATCTAACCAAGTGATTTCTTGAATCTAATAAGACTAAAAGATAAAGGGGGAAAAGAAACATACAAATGGGATTAGGCAAGAAGACGGAGAAATCGCCACATCCAAGAGGATGATAAGATCAAGGTGGAATCACCACAAGAGTAAGAGGCTCTTGATAAGACTCAAATTTGGTTCTAAGAAGAATCCTAGAGAAGCACTCTCTATTCTCACAATATCATAAAATGATCAAAGGTCCCTTTCATGAAACCACACCAACCCTTATATAGGTAGGGTTTGGCCATGGCAACACAAGCAAAATAAGGCCCACATACAAGCCCAAAACATGGCCCACTAGTTTAGCACATGCCTACATATTTAAAACCCAAGTTTCAAACTTAAAGTATAGCCTATTACAATTAAAATAAAATAAAGTTCATCCTATTTTTAATAAAAATTAGACTATCTCGATGCTCTTGTGGTCCGCATCATTCCCTCCTTCTTGAAGAAATTCGACCTCAAATTTGATCTCCGTTGTATCCTGCATAAAGAAAGGAGTCAAATAAATACCAACGTACCACCGGGGTCAAATGGAAATTGGGAAAAATCAACACATTTGACGAAGATAAACAACAACCAACTCCATGCAATAGTAATCAATGAGAAGTGAAAGTTAGGAAGCAACTTATACCTTTTGGAGTAGTTACCTATAACTAAATTTACCTTTGTTTGCTTGAACATTGAAATAACAACATTGTTTCTTTCTCCTTTCAAGGTTGGAGGAATAATTGACCCCACATGAGGACTCTCATTTTCAAACTTAGGCAATAGGCACAAGTTAGACCATCCCATCATCAAATTTGCAAGATTTCCAAACACACAGGAAAAGTAAAACTTAAGCAATGCAAGACAAAAGTTGTTCATCATGAATTTAGAAAGCTTAATTGATTTGACACTTGTGTAAGGAATCAAACCAAAAGAAACTTAATTGGGATTAACTTCTTCAAGAACATGGCTTTCCTTGGAAACTTGCAACTTGGGAGTAGCACCATAAAGCACCAAACCATGGGGTACCTTTCTTGAATATTTATCCCTATGCATGCTCAAAAAGAGATCAACAACACTAGGGAAATTGTTAGCATAAGAAGACAAACAATTAAATGGACCTTCAAGTTTAAGCATAGGTCTTACCAACAATGCTCTATTGACCTCAACCCCCCTTTTTAAGAGATTTTTATTTTTCCTCACTTCTTTCTTTTCATTCCTTTTATGGTCTATCTTTGCTTCTCTTTTACCACACTCCTTTTCATTTTCTTTCAACTCTTCTTTTTCTTTTTCTATTTTAAGTTTCAAAGCCAACATGTCCTCTTTAGCCTTATTTGGACTAAGAGGGTGAAGAGTGAAATTGATCCTATTGTGAACAAAAGTGTATTTGTTGGATTCACCATCATGGATAACTTTCCTATCAAATTGCCAAGGTCTCCCTAGCAATATGTGACTAGCCTCCATGGGTGCCACATCACATAAAACCTCATCACAATATTTATCAATGGAAAATGATATCTTGACTTGTCTATTTATCTCTAATTCTCCATGATCACTTAACCATTGCACTTTATATGGACTAGGATGTGGAGTAGTTTCAAGATTGAGCTTTGACACTAACCTAGTACTTGCAACATTTGCACAACTACCTCCATCAACTATCAAAGAACATACATTTCCTAGAATGAGACACCTAGTTTGGAAAATGTTATTTCTTTGTGAATCATTCTCATTTTTATCATAGGCTCCAACAAAATTATTAACCATAAACAAATCTCTCTCTTGAGGTTTTTTCTTACATTCACTCTCATTTGAACTAATGCAACCATTTTTCCTTAGGACCAAAAGTCTCTTAGTTGGGCAATTTAATGCAATGTGCCCATACTCCAAACATTTAAAACATTTCATGTTCCTTAACTTAGGGTTTAAAGAAGAAGAGTTAGAATTTGTACCTTTACTCTTGGAGGTTGTGACATCATGTCTTTTGGATGTAGGCCCCTCCTTTTTGGAATTGACCTTCCAACTTGAAGAGTGGTATTTTGAAGAGAATCTTTTGTAGAATTTCTTTCTTTGCAATTGTGTTTCCACCTTAATGGCTTGGTGGACAAGATCTTCAATCTTTACAAAATGGCGATTCTCCACTTCCTCCATTATATCTTCATTTAAACCATCAAGAAACCTATCTATGGTATCCTCCAAATTCTCCTCCACATTAGCTCTAGTCATAGCCAACTCTAACTTCTCAAAGTACTCACTAACACTTTTACTTCCTTGAGTAAGTCTATGCAATCTATCACACAACTCCTTATGGGTATGAGAAGGAACATGTCTCCTCCTCATTACGGCCTTCAAATCTTTCCATTTTGCAATTGACTCAAGTTCACAACTCTTCCTAAGCTTTTTTTCTTTATCCCACCAAATAAGTGCATAATCTCTAAACTCCAACACAACCAACTTCAACATTTGCTCTTCACTAACATCATAATAAGAGAAAATTTGTTCAACTTGAAGCTCCCAATCAAGATATGCTTCGGGGTCACTCTTCCCATGAAACTTTGGAATGCTCACTTTTTCTTTCAACTCATTTTCTCTCAAATAATCTCTATGATTTCTCTCTTTTTCTCTATCTCTCCTCTCATAGCTTCTTTCTTTTTTATACTTTTTATGCTTTTCTCTCACATTTCTTCATACCTCTCATGCATCTTCCGAATCAAATCACCAACCTTATACTTCTTAAGAGTTTTTGCAACACATTCTTTTTTATAGTCCAAACCTCTATTCATGATTCCAACAAGCTAACAAGTACCACAATGATAAAAAAAAAGTAACAAAAACAAAAGTCCTCACCACTCACTAAGTGTTTACGCTCAAGAAATGTATCACTCGTGTATGTCACTCAATTATGGCTTTTTCTATAATGTTCACTCTAGCCTTTTTCCACTCCCTAATGCAACTCTTCAAGTTCTTAAAACAAACCAAACAAGTCTAAATCAAGTTTGTGGAAAACCTCTACACAATTGTGACAAAACACGCATGAAAGTTGTCATTCAAGAGGCCAACAAAGACAAGAGAAACTTCAAAGACAAAACTAAGGAATTTAAAAGACACGAAAGCAAGAAAAAAAAGGCAAAGGAAGACACACTCAAATAGATAAACAAGGAGACGACTCAAAAGAAAAGAATAAAACTAAATGATTAAGTGGTTCAAATATGTGGAAGGTAATAAGATACTAAAATCAACTTGCAATGTTTAATGGAAGCAACAAAGATGCAAAAATGATTGATGTATCAAAATGAACAATTCTGGATTTTTTGTATATGCCCTTTTTTAAGTGCTTTTTTTTGCATAATCACTTTTTTTTTGCGGCACTTTTCTTTTCAGTTTTTTTTTCTGCAGATTTGAATTCTTCTTTTTTTCCTAATTAATTTAGGCTTTTGAATTTCCAGAATCGGACATGTATGGAAGAAATAACATCAAAAACAAGTTTGCAATTAAGATTTTGGATCAAACTATTGCAAGTCAGAAGATGAAGTTGCAGATTTTTTTCAGAAATTTCCAGCAACTACAGAAATTAAACTTCACCAAAATACAACCAATAATCATCAAGGTAAACCTTCCCACACATATTATAACACTTATAACCAACTAACATGCACACAAAAGTTGGATCAAATTGCAAGAAGATGAAGCTAAAATAAAAAATGAATTTCGGCATAGTCTTTAAATCAAAGCAGATGCAAGTTGGGAATAAGATGCACAATACCTCTCATTCTTAGACGTGCACGCACACCGACACAAGGCTACAATATGGAATTATCAGACACACATAAAAACGTGAATAAAACCCAAATTAAGATGTGGGATGGAAAAAAATGTCGATCAGAAACAAAGCCCCTCTATTAGTTTTTTTTTTTGGATTTTTTTTTCTTGATTCAAGAACAAAATAACACTTGATAATAGCTCTGAATACCACTTGATGTGAATCTAATTGATTCCATGACAAATAAAGGATCTAACCAAGTGATTTCTTGAATCCAATAAGACTAAAAGATAAAGGGGAAAAGAAACATACAAATGGGATTAGGCAAGAAGACGGAGAAATCGCCACATCCAAGAGGATGATAAGATCAAGGTGGAATCACCACAAGAGTAAGAGGCTCTTGATAAGACTCAAATTTGGTTCTAAGAAGAACCCTAGAGAAGCACTCTCTATTCTCACAATATCATAAAATGATCAAAGGTCCCTTACATGAAACCACACCAACCCTTATATAGGTAGGGTTTGGCCATGGCAACACAAGCAAAATAAGGCCCACACACAAGCCCAAAACATGGCCCACTAGTTTAGCACATGCCTACATATTTAAAACCCAAGTTTCAAATTTAAAGTATAGCCTATTACAATTAAAATAAAATAAAGTTTATCCTATTTTTAATAAAAATTAGATTATCTCGATGCTCTTGTGGTCCGCATCATTATTCACATCAAGAGTAAGAGGCTCTTGATAAGACTCAAATTTGGTTCTAAGAAGAACCCTAGAGAAGCACTCTCTATTCTCACAATATCATAAAATGATCAAAGGTCCCTTACATGAAACAACACCAACCATTATATAGGTAGGGTTTGGCCATGGAAACACAAGCAAAATAAGGCCCACATACAAGCCCAAAACATGGCCCACTAGTTTAGCACATGCCTACATATTTAAAACTCAAGTTTCAAACTTAAAGTATAGCCTATTACAATTAAAATAAAATAATGTTCATCCTATTTTTAATAAAAATTAGATTATCTCGATGCTCTTGTGGTCCACATCAATTGGCAAGCCACTTCCTAGTTTATTGTAAGTGATTAAGAATAGATTTGGAATTGGCTATGATTGCCTAGCCACTTCCTAAATCATACCAGCCACTTCCTAGTTCATTGTAAGTGATTAAGAATAGATTAGGAATAGGCTAGGATTGGCTAGCGACTTCCTAAATCATGCTAGCCACTTCTTAGTTCATTGTAAGTGATTAAGAATGGATTAGCAATAGGCTAGGATTGGCTAGCCACTTCCAAAATCATGCTAGCCACTTCCTAGTTCATTGTAAGTGATTAAGAATAGATTAGAAATAGGCTAGGACTTTCTAGCCACTAGGAATGGCTTGCCACTTCCTAGTTCATTGTAAGTTATTCATAATAGATTAAGAATAGGATAGGATTGGATAGCCACTTCCAAAATCATGCTAGCCACTTCCTAGTTCATTGTAAGTGATTAAGAATGGATTAGAAATAGGCTAAGACTTGCTAGCCACTAGGAATGGCTTGCCACTTCCTAGTTCATTGTAAGTGATTAAGAATAGATTAGGAATAGGATAGGACTTGCTAGCCACTAGGA